>CM070836.1:15470482-16670482 GCA_036326025.1 Chrosomus eos | reverse complement strand
GGTAAATGTGTTTCCACGATAGTTAATGCGCATGTCTTCGAATTAAAAAAGTATCAGCCTCAATTAAGCGTATACATTTTATTTTTTTTCATGTGTATCTTTAGAATTTATGTGCATTTTGGCATTTCCATCCAGCATTTAAGGCAATATTCCAAAATGCACATAAAAAAAAAAAGAAGCTGGATGGAAACATATCTAATGACAGCAGCACTGGCTTGAAAGGGCAAGTAAAAGGATCAACTGGCTCAAAACTGTGTCACACTGACCAGCAGATCCATATAGGTAATAGGAAGATATATGTGACTCTTACCTTAACAAACTCTACCGTGAGTTTTCCATTAAAAGTGGAAACCTCACCGTGCACACTCAGTTTTCCTCTTTTTATCGAGAATGGCACTATTTCATCATGAGCCGTGCTGTGACCCACGCGGTCAAAGATATCCAGATCCTTCACCACAACATGGCCATTTAAACGCACATCAAAAACCTGAGAAAAGCAAACAAAGGGTTTCAAAAGACAATAAAAGAAAGGAGAAGTGAGAAAGAGATGAGGGAAAACTATGAAATAGATACCTTGGAATATCATGAATTATTAATCATAACCACGTTCAAATATCGACTACCAAGAGTGATTGAGTGCACCATGGATGAGCGAAATCCACACCTTTTGTTGAGACTGAGCAAAGTAAACCTCAGCATATTTCATGACCAGTATGTAGTCTCCTTCTTCTCTGATGGGTACTTCATAACCGAATGTATCCTCGTTGTATCGCTCCGTCTGGTAGAGAATCTGATCCTCCGGGCTGGAGCGCAGGATAGGCAGACGGACACCATAGTCTGATGCTGGAGCAAGGTGGGAAAAAAAACACCAACAGTGCCAAATGGTGAGTTTGTGTGCAAGTGTTGTCTCATTTCTTGTTTTATAACATGCTGAGCAAATGCCAAACCAGATTAAGGAGTTCATAAGGACGCCTCATTTTGTTCCCATATTTATTTATAACCAACAAGAGCCGAGTGGAAAATTAAGTACCACTTTATAATACTGATCATTATCTGGTGACAATGATGCAATAATGGAATTAGGACACAAATAAACATGTCTTTGCAGAGCTTTAAAATACACTAACAGGCCCTGACATGTGCGCACTGCACTTCTCATCAGACTCAGGAAGTGACAGTCATCAAATTTTAAGCGACACGAACTTCCTGATATGATCAACAGCTCTAATAACAAACTACTATGAGCCAGACGAGCTGACAACCAGTTCTTCTCTTAATAATATAGTATGATTGACATTCTTATTACAATTTAAAATCATACTGTAATAAAACAAAACACAGTGCAACCAGATTACCTTTAATATTTTGTAATTCTTAAAGGGATAGTACACTCAAAATGACAATTCTGTCATCATTTACTCACCCTCAAGTTTACGAATCCACCTGATTTTCTTTTTATCAGAGGAACACAAAAGATACCCCAGTCACCATTTACTTTTATCTTTTTCTTTTAATGAAAGTGAATGTGGACTGAGACAAAAATCATTGGTTAATAACTCCTTTTGTGCTCCATGGAAGAAAGAAAGCCATATGGGTTTGGAATGACATAAGGGCAAATAAACGCGTGTGAAAAATAAGTAACCTTTAGCATACTATACTCAAATTTAAAAAGAATATTCACTAAATTTAATGTTTTCAAAATTCATTTCAATTTTACACAGCACATGGACACTCATTCATTCATTCCAGACCACCACTAACAATAGTATGAAGGTAAAAGGATGTAGATGTGAATTTGAGAACTTGTACAATAAATATTTGTACTTGTAGCTAAAATTTACACTCACAGTCACAGCTTCGATGTGAAAACCTGTGAAATAAAAATCTCAAGTTGAATGTTGAGATTTGCACTCAGAGACAACAGTCACAAATCTGTATTCTGAATTTGAAGCTGCAGACAAGTAGTCACAAATCTGTAAAATTTAATGAATAAGCGCATCTATGTAGCCTACTACCAATTTGTGTATGTCATTATATTTCCGTGAATGGCATTACACATTTGTGACTACATGTCTGCAGCTTCAAATTCAGAATACATTATATAGATAGATTTTTATTTCAAATGTTTTTACATCAGAGCTGTGAGGTTAAATTTTACAAATATATAAAAAACAAATGTATTGTAAAAGTTTTCCTGTTCTTTTACCTTCATACAAAAGCCACCCCTTCGTTTGCAGTCAAATATGGAGGAAAAAAATAACACTCCTCTGCAATCCGTCACGTACTCAAGTAACTCACCTTTGCCCAATTTTCCTTCCAGTGGATCTTTTTTGAAATTAATGCCGTGCACGTCAGTGTGCGCGTCGCCGCCGGAGTTAACAGCCCAGATGACTCGCTCGGCCAGACTCGGGGCCCCGCTCTCGGCCTGACACACTTCCACCAACAGCCACAAAGCTGCAAGTACGAGCCGGGCAGCACAGCGCAATGTCACCCTCCTCATAGCCTGCAAGTACGAGAGAGAAAAAGTGAGAGAATGAAGAAAGGCAGAAGCGGGGGAAAGCGGTATGTAAGGAAACCGGTGACCTAGAACTGACACTCGCGTGCGCTTTTCACCCTGCGCTTGACCTGGGGTTTAAAACGACAATAACGCGGTGTTAAACGCAGTGTGAATGGTCATTTTTAATCCTGGGTTAATTTTAAATGGAGTCAACAACATCACGTTTAACCCTGGGCTATCCAGGTTAACATTATTAACAATGGTGCACTGAGTAAAACGACTGTGTGCTAAAATGTGACAGCACGTTGTTTAGCAACAAACCAATCATAAACTGCCTCGCAGCTCAACTCATTAAATATTCAGACGCCTCTTCAGTTGAAGAAACTTTCACGCATGTTTAGTTTCATCGTCCGAGAGAAAAATGTGAAAGTCTATTCATTCAATTTTTCGTCAGTATTTTTTTTTGTTTTTTATAAGTTAACATATGTAGCTTTTTTTCTTAACGCGGCGACATTTACACACATAAACGGGCAGTTAGCTCGTGCACGTCTCGAGCTGTATGCGTCCAATCGGCTTTAGCGACATCATGCATATGCAAATGAGAAGGTTAACCCAGGCTACACAAATGTGCAGTGAGAAATATGAATATCTAGGATTAATACCAAAACCTAGCAGGGTGAAGAGCATTGAACAGTGTGACCATTTTAAAATGATAACATATTGTCCAGAATGGTTAACAATTTCCTGTGTGAAAAGCCCAAAGCACTATAAGCCAATATTTATGTCACTCTTACTGTGCAGTCTGCGAAATAACTCTCTGTAGTGGACGGCCGGCTCCGTTCAGATGCTTGGGTTGCTCGCTGTCGTTGAGCCGTCCAGATCGCCGTACATTTACCTGCCTGATAGTCGAGTTTAGCTCTGGGTGGTTAGCTGGCTAACTGACTTCCCTCTTGCTCTGTCATCAGTGTGGCAGCTGTAGTCTGCAGGTATATTCCCTCACATCTGCACCCCTGTGTACGGCGTGTGCTCTCTCTCTCGTTTAATAGATGATCACACCGTGGTTATTCAACGCTTATATGCTGCTCAACACAGTTATTTTTGAGCTTTTTGCGCCTGAAATCACTGCAATTTCGGACCGGGAGGGCCGCGTCAGTACTGTGGGTATGTGTGCAGTCAGCAGCGCAGGTTGAAGGGATGGAACAGTAAGGAGAGGCAGACTAACATGATGGTCAGTTTCCGGAGGGGGCGGGATCTTTGCGGAGATCAGCCAATCACACAAAGCCGAGTAACAGGTTCTCCGACTTGATTTGCTTGTGATAGGAATAGACTCGTAAAGTACGGCAGATTCTGACCAATCACAATCGATGGAAATGTCTGGAACCAGCGAATCAAGTGTATCAACTTTCACTCACTTCCTCGCATAAATTAGCTGGCTTCAGTTCATTGGTAACATTGTATCTACGCAGCAAAAGGTGGGCGGGATAAGGCAAGTTTTATTTTAATGACCGCCGTAAGGAAACAGAAAAGCACTAATTTTATCATTTATTAGTACTTATATATTAATTAACTGTGTAATAAAACAATAAAACATAAAACAGCAATTATGTTTATATGTAAAACAACAATATTATATATTCAAAAATATTATTATTACTGTTGAAACGATATATTTATTAAAAACACATTATATGAAGGAAGTTTCACATTTGCCTTGCAGAATGTTTTATTCATTAATTAAAGTAATACAATCATATATTTCTTAAGAAATGACTTATATTTAAAACGCAAAATAGAAAAAATTTAGATGCATGCGCATGGTAAAACCATCATGATGACAGTTGCGTGTCTTTTACCACACGGTGGCATTGGCATTATTTTTAGCTCTCGCTAGCTGCTGCATTCACAATGAAAAAGCAGGAAAAAATAAATTCTGTCCCGTTTTGGTCCGGAGGAAAAGGCCCGTTGCCATGACAACACGTACATTCTGTTCCAGCCGCTGGGAAAGTGATGCTCGTTGCTGAATGATTTGGAGAACAGCTGAGCAGACAGCAGCCAAACCTTTAGTCGAGTAAAAACTAATAGAGTAATGAAGCTTATACACACACATGTGGTGATGAAAAATATACGCTATTAATAGACACAGGTTTATTTGCTTATTTTGTTACAAGGTATTAAAACCACTATATTACATATGAAGGTCTTTTTGGCATGCAATAATAAGATCAGATAACAGTTAAGACTACAAATGCCTCTGACACTGGTCACGCAAACAGACATAAAGAGGCTCAAGTCAAATAAATAAATCTTCACTGTCTGTTTCTTAAGCATATGATCAGGTATTGAACATTTGCATTGATTCAAATGCCTGTGTAGAGTAAAACTGTGCTGACAAAAGTATGTCATGGCAACTAAAAATAGTGAATTAAACATTTCTATAGAGGCCAGCAACACAATTTGGTTCCATCTTGCACAGTGGAATATATTTGTTTTAAAGTCATGCACTGTGATTTTAGAACAGAAACAGGCAAATAGTTTGACAAGGACAAATAATAGAGTCAAAACTGGAGTTATGAGCTTGACTCGTGTAACAAATTATCAGGAAGTCAATTTACGCCATTACGTTACTGCTAACAAAATAGACATCACAGAGTGTGACACTGAAAACTTTCTGACATCATTTTCTTCAACTAGCTTATCACACAAAGACACATGTATAGACAACAGGGACAATGTAATATTGCCATAATCAAGCATTGTACTCTAATGTGCGTGTAAAAAACGTTGTTTGGTCTTGCATGGTTGAAAGTGCAGAGACACTTGGCTACAGTATACTTGTATACTTTTTTTGTTTGTGTGTGTGCGTATGATTTTTTTTTCTCTCCAAAAACTCCAGTTTTCATTTTTATACCACACACCACTGCCTCAGCAGGGCCTTTCTTGCAGTAGTCGAATATTCTGTCTGCTTTGACCAGCAGGAAGCAGCACAGCATCTCACTTTCTTCTGTTGGAGACACTATATGAACGCCGCCCTTTCAGCGGGACACCATTCGCACAAACTCTAAAAGAGACGGAGAGAAAATAAATACAGAGACTTTAACTTAAAAACAGTGTGCATCTATTGTCTGCTTTTACTTTTTATTAGCAAGGCCGTAACTCTGTCTTGAACATTGGGGGAATCAACGTGGTTAAAGGGGATTTTTCTTTTCATTTAAAGTCCCCCTGTGGTGAAAATCAAGTTTTTAATGTTGTTTATATGTCTGTGTGCATGGCGTTTTTAGTGTGATTTAAGACAAACCATGTGCAAATTCATAAGTCAACACCATTGCTGAGTATTTTCTACTAAAGTAACACCAAGTAACTTTTCCTCTTCGGTCGCCCTACTGGTTGGAAATGAAATTGTCCATTATCGCTGTCGTAAATAATTTAGCCTACCGTCGCACGCACGCTCGCTGTTTACCCAGCACCGGCTTTAAATGAACGATGTCCACAGACAAGTAGAGTATGTTACATGATTTCATGAAAGGATGATGTATTGCGACATCAGAAACGAAGAAAAATGAAATAATGACTATTGTAGCGCTTGACGTAAAGCAGTCGAGTTTTGTAGTTCTTTTTGTGGTCGGGTTCCTACCCGAACCCCGAAGTTACATAGTGCCAGTAAAAGCGATACAGACCCCGTCAGGCTATATGGCAGACGTGTCATTCACCCTGTTACGACTTGATGAACCACTGATATGATTTTGGAAACATTATTTTAAGGTAAAAAATGTTACATAGTGTTGCTTTAACTGCAGTGAAAAAAGACAGTCTCAAAAACGCCTTTTGAAATCACAAACTACCCTGTAGCCAATCACGTCAATGTGGGCTTTAGCATATCATTAATAGTGAACTAGCAGGGGAGTCTCGAGAGATGCCAGGTGATCCCGGTATATTTTTTTGTTGATTTGAAAAATCGGGTAGATTTAGCAATATAGCGGGTGTATGATGTGTATTACGATGTTTTGATGAACTATATGCCTTTCTCCACTGACGTTCTGAGTTGTTCAAAGCGTTTCTGATGATTGTTAGAAGGCAGACTGAGATGGCGAACGGGAACATATAGCTTGTGTAGCGTTACATAACATTAATAACACATTATTAGCTGTTTGATAACATAGTCAAGCAAAAGGCTTATTATATTCATTACTGTTATGTGTCCGACGTTGTAAAGAGCGATACCATTGTGCAGTGTTGAATCTGTGAGCTGGCGTGAATGAGTGGAGGCGGGGCTAATTAGCATATTTATGTTTCTGTGTATTCTAAATGAAGGGTGTAGAGTTGCATTCAAGCTATTTTAAGGCTGAAGAATTTTTTTCACAGGAAAAAAACGTCATTTTTTAGATCAAAGGTGAGTTTTAAGGGATACAGTTATTGACTAGGGGGACTTATAAAGGAATTAAATCATTAAAGGATTAAAAGGAATGTAAGGGATTAGGACAAAGAAACAAGAACAGTAAAAGAAGCTCCCGATCTAATAGTAGTTGTGAAGTAATAAGTTTAAACTATTTGCAAATAACATGAAAAAATAAATGCACACATTGACTCTTATTCATGTCTAATATGCAAGACGCGAGCGCAACTGTTGTGCACGTCCGTCTAGCGCGTGTTTACATAGAAAAACAATGGAAAAGTTGATATGGAAAAATGAGTTCTGTGTGAACGGTCCCTTAGACCGCTGAGGCAGACCAGCCTAAAATTTTTACTTTTAAAACTTCTTGTCATCCGAACAACAAACAAACGGAGCGTAATGAAGACCGGAAGAGGAGAATCAAGAATATCAAAGATTGGGGGAGACAATTTGACCGTTTCTAATTATTGGGGTCACTTGTCCCTCTCAATGTCTATGGTGGTTACGTTCTTGTTACTTAGTGCTACTGAGATTCTTACCTTCAAAGTCTACTCGGCCGTCTCCGTTCAAGTCAATGTCTCTCAGTATGTCCTCTAGGTCCCGATGGCCAACCTAACAAAAACAAGAATAGATTGTTAAAAATAAGGTGACAAGAACCGTTCAGAAATGTGACTGAACGATTCTGGTCTTTTCCTCACACAAATCTAATATAAATGTGGTCACAATAGACTGTCATTGTATGGAAGAAAACTGCAGATTTTTCAAATTGTAAATCCTTAGTAAACAGCATTCAGGTTTGAGAAAAAGGTAGCACTTTATTTTACAGTCCTGTTCCCCATGTACATACTATATTGTAATGATTATAATAACTGGGTCTAACCCTGAGTCTACCCCATAAACCTAATCTTAACCCATGTAGTTACCTTATATTACTCAGTACTTTCTTGGTAAATACACTAAGTGCTTTGAAAAAGTGCACATACTGTAAAATAAAGTGCAACCGAGAAAAGATGTTTTATTTTTGGGTGAACTTTTAACAGAGACATATCTTATCTTATGTATTGTGAGGTTGGGCACTTGGTTCAATTGGATTTGGATAGAGGTGGATCTGAATGAAAGCAGTCGATTGTTAGAAAGGCGCGGGGTTAAAGCTCTTTTCACCAGAAGATTGAGTTGTGAAATTTTGATTAAAAATTACAAGGACGAAAAGAAAAGAAAAGAAAAGCGAAAATATGCATGGATTATTTGTTCAAAATAAGCTAGAAAAGGGTCACTTTTCATTTCATATCACTTTAAAGTCAGCATGAAACGGAAATTGTGATAGTCTTTTCTTCTCTATCATGATGTATATCCAAATAAAATGGCTTCTCGAACAACAACAAAAGTCGAAAATTGATTAGTGTGGTTTGCTATTGCTGTGATCTCATGTGAGTGACAGGTCGTCACGCCCTCACGCCAGTAAACACAAAGTTACTTTGATTAAAGATAATGAGTGCACATCATTTAAAAAAAAAGAAGCTATATATGCACGGATAATAGATAAAAAATAGTTTGATTTCTTGGTCACTTTAAGCACATTCTCACAATTCTCTCTACCAAAAGCTCTAACCTGTTGTCCCAGCAGCTTCCTCATAGCTTCCCTTAGCTCTCCTGTGCTTATTTCACCATCTCCATTTGTGTCAAACTGAAAACAATGCATATAAAACATTTGATCTAATATTTCTTTCATTTTTATTTGTATATTATATTCTTTATATTATACAGTATATATTTATATTATAGAACTCTCCACTCACTTCTTTGAAGGCATTTCTAAGCTCTTTTATGCCGATCATGTCCGCTGTCTCAGCAAGGAGTTTAGGTCCCATCAACCCTACAAAGTCCTCGAAATCCACATGGCCACCTACTAAGAAAAAAAAACTGATGTCAATATTTCGTAGTGAAAAAACGTAGCTGATAAGATTATGTCTGTGCGCAACCAGAAAGCTTACAGTTCATGTTGATTTGCTGGCTCAGTTCTATTAGTTCCATCTCTGTGGGCATGTATCCCATAGTTCTCATGCAGTTCCCCAGGTCTTTACAGCCGATAAAGCCATCTTTATCCTTATCAAACTCCTTAAATGCTTCTCGCAACTCTTCACTCGTCAAAACAAACCAAACACATGAATGGCATGTTAACACACAGGCTAAATTTAGTTGTAGTTGTAGTTTACACAGGTTTGAAGAAGGTAAAGTAGCTATAAGTTTTCAATCATCTAACTTACCATCTATCTCCTCTGGTCTCAACTCACGATTCTGTAACAACAAAAGATGAGGGAAAAAAGTCAAAGCAACATAAGCAAAGGTTTCATTTTAAAGACAAAACATTCAAAAATCCAAACTCTGTCCCTCACAATAAAATCCAAGTCATCCATGAAATAAAGTTCTTCTGGAGATGGCTTCATTAGCAGAAAACCTTTAACCAGTGATGCATCCAAACCACCCAGAGCAGCCATTGTTGCTTCTAGTCGTTCAAAGACACCCAAGGTGTATTAAGACTCGTTTTATAGTGTTTATAGTGTGTTGCAAAAAGGTGAGGTGGTCCTGGTCACGTGGCAATGGCATTTCTCCAGCGTCACAGCTAAGTGAACAAATCCCGACAAGTGAGACGCATCTGTCCTCATCTAACAGTGACAGCCTTTAAAGGCGATGAAGGAAAGAGAAGGAGAAAGATGGAGAACAGAAGCTGTAGCATTCACCACGGGGGAAGAAAGGAGTATAAACATGCCGTCTTTATTGACGTAAGACCATGACATTCACGCACACACACATGTAGAAACATGCGACCTAAATTGTAGACCAAAACAAAGAAGCAATTTATGCGCCGTAAATACATACGCCTACGCAACAGCATGCAGAATAAGACAGTCTAAATTGCTTATGTAAGTAGTATCAAACATTCCAAGGCAAAGCCACATATAAGCAAGTCCGTATTTACAGTAACACATCAATCGCAGCGTGCATGACACTGCAGTAGGTCTGTGTGTGTGTTCGGGTATTTGTTGTTTCTAAATTAGAGCTTTCACATCATTCATTCATTTGGTAGATGCATATTTTTGGTCATGAGTGACCCTCTATGGGTCCTCTGGGACCCTCTATCTCCTTTTGAAGTCTCTTATGTTCAGCAAGGCTGCGTTTATGTGATCAAACATAAGTTTAGGGTTAGTAAAAACCTTTTGAAAGAACGTAATACTTTTATGTATGTTTATGTATATATGTATATCAGTTTTATTTAGAGGAACTTACAACTGGTCTTCTGGTAATTTATTTTCAGATACAATACAGTATGTCTCTATTTGATTCCACGTCCCAGAACACCATGTCTTTGAATAGCTCAAAAAATTAAATATTTGCCCCAAAAATGTCTGTTAACATCATCAATCTTTGTTACAACACTTTTTCCAGGCTCTTGAACATGCTCTATAAAAATGAAAGATACTTTGTGTTGTGTTAAGCAGACAGACACTCCTGAGGGTGAATGACACCAGAGAATAGTTCATCATGTGGTCGATCAGGAGCTCAACAACAACATGTTGCACTGATTGAAACACCTCGCCACACTATTAATGAGGTTCCTAAGAGTTAACATGTTAATATAAACGCACAAATCACGACAAATATGTTAACATCTATTTTAGCATTATTCTTCCTTTTCTCGACATTGCTATGTTTTCATAGCAATCAAGTATAGTCAACATTAATGGTCGTAGTCAACAAGACCATCAATTAAGAACAGCAAGTCAGGTCTGTATATGCATTTCAACATTCAATCTTATGCATAACACAAACACATGAACTCACAAAACATCACTTAATGTTATTTATACACTGCCACATCACATGTGTTGTGAATGTCACAGAGAAAGGACTGCTGTCTATGTGTGAATTTGTATGTGTGAGAGAGACAGATCCCTCAAAGCATTCCCATTATTGAAAATAAGCAATCCAGCCAACATTTTCCATTCATTCATCATAACAGTTTACTGAACACATTGTGTAGACTGGCTCTTCAGATCTATACACTCTCACGGTGACTATAAACAGAGAGGAAGGGAAGGTGAGAGTGAGATAGATACAGAGAGAGAGACAATAAAAAACAGAGAGATATAAAAAACAATACTGCTCCCCAGATGTAGATCTACATTTTGCTTCGTTTCGCTCGGACATTTAACGCCGTGTACATACACGCGGAATCACTCGGACATTTAACGGCGTAGACATACACGTAAAAGATGACGGTTCGTTTCGGCGTGGACATGGATAGCTCAAAATGCGTATAGATAACACGCGACTTGACTTCAAAGTGGCGTGTATGTTTATGCAAAGTCATGATGTCATGTTGCTAATTGCTAGTACATTTCACAATTAATTACAAAGAAACTGCAAGTAACGCATTGAATTAAACAAAACATTTTGAAGTTGAAAGAATGAAATGGTACTTTGCAAAATGGCGGCGCGAGGCCGGTGGCGTGAGTGATAATAAACCAGTCTCGCATCTCTCACGGAGGAGCGGAAGCATAAAAGGAGGAGCGACGACGGTGAAGATCGAGACCGGTGCGTCTCACAGGTGAGGTTCATTATCACTCACGCCACCGGCCTCGCACCGTTCTCTCACGTCCCTCGGCCTCGTCCTCGTCCTGCACACTCTAATAATCTTTGTTGTATTCACAACTTCAAAACAATTTTCTACATTGTATTTTAGTATTTAATTTATAGACTAAATTGAGATTTTTCTGTAATCTAGCCAGCCTCAGATGTTTATTAATGTCTGTTGAGTGTGCTACTTATTGTATTGGTAACAATTTACAAAAAGGTCCCCTAATGTATATCTGAACAGATTACAATGCATTTAAATTCAGGTCCCTTCTCATTACATCCGATGCAATTTGGATTTAGAAAATTCATTCTATGGAAACGGCTAATGTCTTTCTGTTGGAAATTATAAAGGCTAAACTGGAGAAGGGCGGGGTGGTTGGAGCTGTTATCGTTTTGGTTAATCATGAGGTTTTAATTAGTAAATTATCAAAGTTCAATTTTTCATTAGATGCCATTAAATGGATAAAATCATATATTACAGACAGAAAACAATGTGTTCGTGTGGATAATAACATCTCCCAAATAACTGATATTAATTTGGGTGTACCCCAAGGTTCTATTTTGGGTCCCTTTATTTAGTTTATACATTAACGATCTACCTGAGGTCTGTCTACCTAATGTCACCTGCCAGATGTATGCTGATGACACTGTCATATATCTACATGCTACAAGCAAGAGAAAAGCTGCAGATGAGCTATCGGCTACAATGGTTAATATCTCAAATTGGCTAGCAAACTCGTGTCTGCACCTTAATACTGATAAAACAGTGTGTATGTTTTTTTTTCGAAATCCACAAATAGAGATATAGACCCAGATGTCATAGTAGCAGGGAAAAGACTTCCAGTAGTTCAAGAGTTAAAATATCTGGGAATAATAATAGATTCATGTTTTTCATTTAAAACACAGGTGAAAAAGTTCACAAATAGAATTAAATTTAATTTGGCAAATTTCAGACATATTAGGAATGATTTGACTACAGAGGCCTCAAAGTTATATATTAATGCTATGATCATATCACACATTAATTACTGTCTTACCAGTTGGACACAGACAAGTCGGACCACATTACGATCAGTTGAAATACTTTACAAACGGGCCTTAAAAACGTTAGATAAAAAGTCAAATTCATATCACCATTGTAAACTTTTGATTAAATATGACCTGTTAAATTGGGAAAACATGATTAATTTGCAGATATTTTACTTGTATATAAAATTTTCCATGGTATGGCTCCCCTCCGCTCAATAAATTCGTCCAACAAAATTTTAACTCATCCACCAGAGCATCTACAGAGGGGATTGTAAAATACCATGTAAAAAAAGTAGCTTTGGACAGTCGGCTTTCTCTTTTCGAGCAGCTCATGCATGGAATACCATACCCACAGAACTATAAGATCACGTCTATCAAATCATTTTCCAAATCCATAAAACAATGGTTATTAACAAATCAAATATGTTGCCATAGTATAGAATAATGTGTTTGTATTTATCATGTTTTTATTTTTATTGTATTGTAGTAGTGTATTTATTGTTATAATCTTTAACCTGCTAGGGACTGCAGATGAAAATTAGCCTGTATGGCTAAATCTGGCACATTTACATGTGGGACCTTGTACTCATGTTAATTAATGTGCATTGTCCCTTTAAATAAAGAAACTCAATAACTAATGCTAGTTAAAGCATTAACTAACATTTAACACTATGTTTGTTATTATTGATTAACCTTATTATAATTGTAATAAAATTACAACTGCTCATTGTTAGGTCACATAGCGCAATCGATAAAATAGTAACACAAAAATGCAATAAAAAAACGTTATTTTTTTTTATACTTATATATTATCACAATCTCTCAAGAAAATATTGTGCCTGCCCACTCAGATCTTGCTATCTGCCACTTTTATGTTCGGTTCGGTTAACTCTTATTTTGACATTTTGCCTTGTTTCCGTTTTTTTTCCTGTTGCCCTGCTGTTTAGTTTTGCTTTCCTCTCTTGTTTTGGTCAGTTCTTCTGGTTGTTTGCCATGTGAATATATACTCCCTGTTCAATTCTGTCCCTTGTCAGTTCTCGTTTATGAATTATGTGGTTTTGCTTTTTCTCCTACGCTTCAATCTCCTGATTGTTACGGACTATATATACCGATAACAGAGTGGGGAAACAGGAACGAATGTCAAAATAAGAGTTAACAGAAACAAACATAAGCCTGACACTATCATGATGCTATGGTTTTTTTATTTCACTATGTGGTTGCTAGTGTTCTGGGTGGTTGCTTACTGGCCCAAATCAAAAGTCCAGCTTCAAATTTCCATTATACACAGGTCCCTACATCTGGCTCAAATATCTCCTTCAATTTCTTTGTTTTATTATCAGTCAGGTGAAAATGGTAAGATATCACAAGCCGCCTGGTTTTTATCATTAATGTGTAAACGGTATAGTGCACGCACCACTAATAACCATTATCTGGAAACTGATGAGAACCTTAAGGTGTATGCAAATGAAAATAACTGGGACACCTTTCAAAATGTAAATTCACTCCCGTCTTTTGTTTGACGCGCAGATGAGGATTCCAGGCTTCCACAATCAGCATTCATAGAGGCTCTAAGATTATTCAAAGATTTGCCCTGAAAGCCTGAATTCATACAAAGACTGTACGCCCTGATAGTACAAAAATATGGTGGTCTTTACTGATAATTAAAGCTAAAAATAGCTCAGTCAGTGAAATAACAATGGAAAAATTGGGCACAAGATGTGCTTGGATCTCAAACGAATTGGGAAAAAAACATCATGAAACAGAACATACTTATTTTTACTTTTTAATCTGTTTGTATAACATGTTATTTCTTTAAGTGTAGACGTCATGGGGTTATGAAGGGCTCTGTAAATTCAGTACATTGGGAATCAGGGCAGTATGAGGTGTTTCATTAGTCATTGGCGCAGACGAGAGGCGGTGGTTTAAGATACATATCTGCATGGAGAGGAGGGTGTAAATGAGAATCTGTGTGTGTGCTTAGAGAATGGGAGGAGAGTGGGTCTCATTCAGACATATTGCCATTCTCACAGCTGGAGGCCTGGTCTAATCCAAACAATCATTTATACAGCTAAAAATACACACCACACACACACACACACACACACACCACACACCACACACACACACACACACACACACACACCACACACCACACACACACACACACACACACACACACACACACACAACAACACACACACACACACACACACACACACACCACACACACACATTAATGCTCTCAAGATGCAAATCAACCAATACTGCTTGTGTTTTACTGATTCTGATTATCTGCTTTAAATATATATTTGGTTACACTTTGTTTTGGTCCCCTCAGACAATAAGTAACTTCACACCATGTCAACTAACTCTAATGAAAGTATTAGAGTATTAACTGTTAGGGTTAGAATAAGTTGGCATGTTGCAAACTTACTTAGAGTCAGTAACAGGTCTGTTGGAGGAGCATCAAAATAAAGTGATAGCAGATATTAAGCAGACAGTCTATAATAGTCGAATGAGATTTAGGTGATATGTAGACTACATATCACCATTTTATTTTGATAAATCTCCTTTAGACATTCGTTGAATAAGTTGCAAAGTTACTAGTCAACAGAAGTCTAAAGGAGACCATCAAAATAAAATGTTACCTTATATTTGCCTTTATAGGAGGACGAAGAGGAAACCACGAGGAGATTTGGTCCAATGAAAAGACCTCAAACCAGAACTCAACTCGTTCTGCCGATAAGCAGAATTCATTTTCAGCTGTTTTATTTCTGATTACACAATAACTAAATTGTCATTAGAATACAACAATAACAAATATCATATGCATTGTGAATATGTTATTATTTTAAATAATATTTTATTATTTTGTTATTAATTATAAAATTGTGTAATTATCCAAACAATATATTAGATAGGCCACCACTTCACATGTGAATATTGGTGCGTTCAAGTTCTCCTGGGAAATTTGTGTTCCGACTTGGGAAGTCGTAAATTACAACGTCACGTGTGATCAAATAACTTTGGTCGGAGCAAAATGGCGATGTACTTTTCCTGCATAAAATCCAATCTGATTTTTTACCTCTACATCAACATAATGATGAATAAAGAATGTGCATTGGTGTGTTTTTGCTTGTTTATGTTTTTATTCAATTTAAGATGGTGCTGAAAATTTAATCTGTATTTAGCGTAATTGTACAATAAAATATAGACTATGTTGATCATATATATTATATATCGATATATGTTTTGTATACCTATAAATACAATAGATACATTGACGATTATGTTCAGTTGGTTTCATTTTCCCTCTTTGATCTGTTCCTGTTTACCTGATTTCCTAGTTTCCTTGTTTGTTAATTAGTCCCACGTCTACTCATGTTTATGCTACCACATTTCTTCTTCGCAGTGGGATAGTCTTCTTTGTTTTTTGTTTTTAATAAAGTGCTGCAACTAGATCCTTCTCCTCCTTTTGCCTGACCTCACCAAAATATATATAATTGATAATTGAGCTAAGACCATTCAAAATGGTCGGCAAACTTGGCACAAACCACACTTATCCTTGCTTGTGAACCTGCTCTTAAAGGGATAGTTCACCCCAAAATGTTTTTTGTAATTACTCACCCTCATGTTGTTCCAACCCCGTAAGACTTTCGTTCATCTTCAGAACACAAATTAAGATATTTTTGATTAAATCTGAGAGCTGGCTCACTCCTCCATAGGCTTCTAAGGGATTGAAACTTTCCAGCCCAGAAACGTTATTAATAGCGTAGAGCTTCTGGTTGAACGTCAAACGCATCACACACATGACCAGCGTCGGCCAATAGTGAGGCTACGTGTGACGTACGACACAGAAGCTCTACGCAATTACACTATGTGAACAATCTCAAGGCCAAGAGAGAAGGAAATGAGAATTATTTTTGTTTGTTTTTTTGCGCACAAAAAGTATTCCTGTCGCTTGATAAACTTAAGATCTAGCCACTGTAGTCACTTGGACTATTTTAACGATTTCTTTAATAACGTTTCTGGGCCGGCAAGTTTCAACCCCTTAGCAGCCTATGGAGGAGTGATCCAGCTCTCAGATTTAATCAAAAATATCTTAATTTGTGTTCCGAAGATGAACTTAGGTCTGAAGATGAAGAGGTCTTACGGGGTTGGAACGACATGAGGGCGAGTAATTACTGACATAATTTTCATTTTGGGGTGAACTATCCCTTTAATGAATTTTGTATTTTATCGTGTTTATTGCTGCTGAGAAAACATGTTGGCATTTGCAGTTAGCATTGTTTTTCCCTTCTTTTTACAGTCAGTACATACAACCCACCTTTGAGTTTCAACTCTCCAGTTGAGTACTAAATACATGAATATGGTAACCATCAGTACCATAGTGTATATCAAAGTACCATGGTACAGCTTAGTACACAAATTGTATTAATGCAGGTTGCAGTTGTCGCCCTTGTCCTTTATCCTGAGCTTAAAAGTATTCATAAACCTTTCAGAAATGTCATAGCCATGCTTTTATATACAAGCCATGACTATGACATCAAAGCTTTTTGAGTGGATACAGAGGCCAATTAATGTTGCTTCTGTTTATGTTGCTGGGTTATCTGTGACACACAGATAAATGTTATTTTCTGGCTCTCATTTTGTTCCTTAAGAATCTCTTTCTCATACGCACATATGCGCATCTTTTTATCTGTCATCCTCCATCCATCTCTATTTTCCCCTCGTTTTTCTCCATGAGATGATTCATCTTGAGAAACAGACTCGGGGGCCAAAGCCCTTCTCTGCCTCTTCTCCTCTAATATGTTAGTTTTATCTATCCCTCCGTCCCCTTTTCAAGCTCTCTGTGAATGTGCAACCTACTTTTAACTGTCACCTCTCATCCTGTCAGCAGACACAGTCACAAGCTCAACATGTTCTCAAACACACCCATTGCAATGCAATGCATATATCACACAATGTCTTTCATAAGTACACCTACACACACAAAAATGTGCATAGGCAAAAAATTCAACGGCAGTTGCTAAAACTGTCATAATTCTGGTGCATGCATTATTGTAACAGGATAAAGATGAGGCAAGACTTGGATAAAGAGGATTACTTTAAAGCTGTGATTCCCAACCGGGGAATATGTAAGTGGTTTCCAGGGGGAACTTGTTAAAAAAAAGATGTTGGTTTTTCCCTTTTAAACATAAAAATTAACAGATTAAAATAAATGATCATATTTTGTTCAGTTTTGTTTTAAGGAAACTGTCGTGGATGACATTCATAACAGAATGAGTCAGTGAGTCTGATTTCCACCCACATTATTGATTGTTCTTTTTATTTTTTAGTTCATCATTAATTATATTAATGCTATTAATAACCTATTGCTGACTAAAAGTAGACTGCTGCATCAAGATCCACCTCTCCTCTCCTTCGCCTGTCCACCATAACAATGACAACAGACACAAAAACATATCAGGGGAACGACACACACGCACAAAGGGTTCTGAGACTAAGAATAGCACTAAAGAGAAGGGGAGACCATATCTGGTTTAACATTTACGAGATTCGTGGAGGGAAAGAGTCGCATCGGCCTCAAAGGACAATTTTGTCAGTCTTATTTCAACACCCGTCAAGGCAAGTGTTGGGAATTCAGACAGGCCAATAGGGAGTGTGTCACCCATGTTATCTGAAGCCTGTTACACTGCATTTCTGGTAAATTGTGTTTACACACACACACACACACACACACACACACACACACACACACACACACACACACACACACACACACACACAGTGAGAGACTGTAAGCCATCCTCACTGATTCATACAGCGTCTGAGGCTGACAGCCTAAACAACATACTTGCAAACAGAAGGTTTCTCCCAGTGATGTGAGATTCCTTCACGAATGCCAATGAAATAGACCAACATTTGACACATGAATGATGCATAGGAAATAATGGAGATTTTATATTAACTGTTATCAAATTAAGTAAGAAACCCCTGTATAATAACAGTGGTTAAGGGCTTAGAGGAAAAAGGGGACTGAGGCAAATGTAGATGAACCATCGCAATATAAACGACAGATGGAAGGGTTACAGTGAGAAAAGCTCTGAACTCGAAGGCGAAATTCATAATTGGTCTCATTTGTCGATATTTTCTGACTAGCCGCCAGTTAATTTGACCCTTTAATCTAATAAGTGGTGTGTTTTTTTCTTTTTCTTTTACTATTTGTACATTGAGATTAGCTCTGACCTTGGAGCCGGATATAATTAATTGGTCTGATCTGGTCTATGCTTTATGACTAACCATCCAGTTTGTTTCCAACCTCAAAAAGGAGTCTGTCTTATTAAAATGGATTCTGAAATGTAGCGATGTGGTTTTAAAAGCTTTCAGGACGACCCACATTAGTGTAGCTGCAAATGAATGCGTGTGTGTTTGTGCGTGATGTTTTATAACCGCATCAAAGTCATTGTGTCGGTGCCATCAGACATCAGAACTGCTTTTAATCATTTATACACAGAATCTCTTTTGGATATATATGCCTAAAAAAGATTTGCATTTCACAATCAGACGTTGTATTTATCCATTCAGCCTTTCAGGTGTCTAAAGCTACAAAGGAGCACCCGGATCACTTCAATCTTCCAGGAATTGATTTTCAAAGCAAACTTCTGTGATTTGTGTATACCGAAGGCAAGCTTCCACAACGTTAGACAGCCATTTAATCAGCGGCATCTAACAGATGTTTACTGTCAGAAAGCGTTTGATCAATAAGGAAACACTGGGATACATGGTGAAAATAAATTCATATCCATTCCGATAATGTTGCTTAATTAAACACATCTTCCTCGGTTAACATATTTTGTTGATCCTGGAACAACATTCCTGTACAAAAATGTTGTCCACATACCACTAAACCCGTATAACTTCTCCCTAAAATCAGAGGGAAATGATAGGTGGATAACAGTGATGTAGAAGTACCTAACCCAGGTTATAAGCCTAAACTTAACATAAACTGTAAACTTGTTCCTCAAATCTGATTGGTTGATTGGAATGTTGTTCCAGGATCAGCAAAGATGAGGATCCGGGAACATGTTGACCTGGTGAAATCATGTTTTGTAATTCTGGTACTCGAGACACAGATACTGTTTCATAATATGGTATCATATGCCAAGATATTGTGTGCGATAATCATATAGAGTTGTTTGGTAAACTAGTCTTGGCAGCCAAATTCGTGATTCCCACAGGCAGCTATTTAAAGACTTGAATGGGGGAAAAATTTCTTTGTTGAAATTTTGTTTCAATGACATATTTCAAATCAGTATAAAATCTGAAACCAATTGCATCATAAATTGTGTTTCTTATAACAAATCAGTCAAGCAAATGCAGGATGGTCCAGCAAATGCGTATTCATATTGTTGAATAAATAAATGTGATTGGCTCTTTTAACTGTAAAGACGCAGTCACATTTACCTTGCAAATTATTCTGGGTGAAAAACAGGAATTCACACAATCAAGAATTTCACATGAGTGCGAAAGATTTCTCCACACAGATTTCCCAGCGGGTTCAATTGGTCATGCGGATTCATGAAGAGAAAGCTTTTTGGGTTTGAAAGTGTCTTGTAAATATTGATAATAGACAAAGGACTTTTTGGCCTGCAAAACTGTACAGAAATTTTGCTAAAGTGGCCGCACGCACCTTGATGGAGGAAGACACATCATTGCCATATGACATGTAAAGATTCATCAGGCTCAAACTGTGAAAGAATGATGTAGAGTCCAGACCTTAAATTCAGTCTAAGTCTTTGGGATGTGCTGGAGGAGACTTTACAAAGTGCTTGACTCTTGCATTGCCGATACAAGATCTTGACCAAAAATGTATGCATCTCTTGGTAATAACATCACAACATTTATTTCCATCAAAAGGTGCATCAATTTTTGGTCAAGATCTTGAACTGTTGCCAAACATATAAGATAATAGAAACATAATAATCACTTCAATAATTATCCAACCATAGACTCAACATTTACCAATTTAAATCCAAAATTTTATTATTTTTTTGGCCGGGCAGTGTATTTGTGCAAGTAGGGCTGCGATTCTGAAATTTGCATACGACGAAAATAAAATATATTATACTTAAAATTTTCAGATTAATGTGCCCTCTTTGGATTGATTTGAACATATGGAATATGATGACATCCATTTCTCCCCCCCCCCCCCCCTCTACAATGGCTTTGTCTGTCTGCCAGTGAATTTAAAATACTCTTTCTAACTCTTTATAGGCACATTAAACATTTGTAAAATTCCAAAAAGGTTAATGTTGACATTCAGCAAATAATAACATCATAAAAATTCCAAGAATGTTGTTCTAATTGCATTTTCTGTCAACATATGAGAACATCAAGTGGGTTATAAATAACCTCACAATGTTCTGAAAATGTTGTTATCAAAACAGCATCATAAAGACATTCCAAGATATTAATATTAAGAATGTTATAGTAATGTTGTATCAATAAATAACGTTTTATCTTAACATTTACATATTTTTTTTTTAAAAGTGAAAGTTGTGGGAATGTTCCATGTTAGATTAGATTCCACCATATGACACTTTGTAAAAATCTGTAAGCATTTGCATTAGCCTATTGCCTGAGTAATTTTACATGGGTTGAGGCAAAATCATGACTATAACATGCATAGCATAAAGTTTGTTATTGACGTTAAGTGGCCCCTTAAATACTCCTTACAAAAGCTCTATTTAAATAACAGCCCTTTAAAAAGTCGTATTCTCCGCGTGTGTTCGAGCCTTACCTGTCCGAACACTGAGCTGAGGAACGGGCGCAGGTTGAAATCCGCTTCAGAAGATGCTGCGCTGGACCGCCCTGATCTCCGGGAGGAGCGGCTGGAGGATGCAGGCACCGGCGAGGATGAGGCGGTGGAGGGGGGACACGCCTCTCTGCTCGCTGACGACCCCGGTCGAGCCAGATGAGGTGACTCAAAAAAGAGAGCCGTTTCGTCCCTGGACTCGGAAAAAGACTGAGTTCTGGTGGGCATGCGAGCGGCGTGAGAGTGTTTGGGTCGGGGCTCTTGGGGCAGGTCGTCCCGGGTGGACCGGTGGTGGTGATGGTGATGATGATGATGACGATTATGATGATGGTGATGGTGCCGTCTGGCTGTCCTTCGTTCCCTTCCACCTGGGAGCTCCGACAGGTCCTCCTGACTGTGAGCCGTGGAAAGAGCGTGTCCATGGGAGTGGGAGTGTTGTGGGTGGCTCTTCTGTGCGCTACTCCGCGTACCGACCAGTGAGGGGTGACACAGGGGTCTCCGCGAGCTCGCATCGCACTCCGCCGACTCCGCTCCAGATGCCGCCGTGGATCGCTGATGGTGTGTCCGCCGGGCTCCGGGGTGATCGGGCGGCTGAGCGGCGCTTCTGGCCGGTGCGGAGGATCTCAGTAAGGAGGTCGTCGATTCGCTTTTGGGGAGAGTGAAACTCATCCTCAGCTTAGTAAAATGCCCTTGAAGGTAAAGGCTGAACTCTGAGGTCTCTCATTATTATCGTTTGAATAGAATAGCCCAGCGTTGAGTGCTGAGAGTACATCGGCACCTCCTCGATGGCATGTTGAAATGATGCTGTCGAGATCTCCTCTCCGAGTTGGTGCCACCTGATTGCTCCGTATAAGAGCTATTCTGGTAGGACGCGTAGGTAAGGGGAGATGGGCTCGGAAATAAACCAAAAAAGATTCAGAGAGAGAGAGAGAGAGAGAGAGAGAGAGAGAGAGAGAGAGAGAGAGAGAGAGAGAGAGAGAGAGAGAGAGAGAGAGAGAGAGAGAGGACACGTGGAACGTTGTGTGTGCATCATCACATGCCTGTGGGTGACACAACACAACATGCAATGTATGGACCAAAAATATATCGAAAAAGGATCCATCCCATTTGTGATATTTGTTAAGGATTCTTGATAAGAGAGTGGGATGGATTCATATAAATTATAATTAATGTTAACAAACTTTTGAGATAACAAGTTTATTAGACAAAATATAAATAAAGTTTATAATGCATGTTTACTAAAAAAACATGTGGGCCTATTTAATAAATTATGTATGTAAACTTCTGAGGTAACAGGTTGATCGAATTATTATTAAAATCATTTATAATTTATGGCCTGTCTATGTACAAATTCGGAGCTAACTGGTTTATCAAAACATGTATTTAATATTTGATATATCCAGTTTTTCCACTTAAAATTGTTACATTAAAAATTCTATTCTAGAAGCTTATAATGACAAAGGTAAAACAAATAGGATATCATCAAAAATACTTGTCAGAGGAGTTTGACATTTGACTTCACTTTGACATTCAGACCTTTCTGATTTTATTTCTAAGCCCAGAAATCTTCCCAAAAATGACCAATAGAGTCGATCACGATCACATAACTGTTGCTAAGAAAATCTCAAATAAAATAGCACAAGAAAATCTAATATACAATATACAGACCGTTTGAACTTTAAGTTTTATCTTTACAGAGTGCATCTGCTTGCAATATCAGAACTGCAATCATGAGATTTATTGTTTTTTCAATGCTGAATTTGATCATTTTAGTCTTCATTTTTTTTTTTTTTTATTCAGTTCCACCATCTTGAATGTGCTCTTACCCGGGGTGGTAAAGTTTTCAGAACGCATCATGTTGAGGAGTCTTCTCTCGCCCACATATTTTCACTTGATTAAACACAGAATCCCATTGCACAGCATGTGCAGGACATCCCAGCCTCAGGCCACTCCACGGTCCATTTATTCCTTATGAACCAGAACTGAGATAACCTGCATAAAACATGACATTTAAACTCAAAAGTTCACCTCTGCCTTGCACATTTCCAAGCCTTATTTCTGAAACCCATCTTCAAAAGATGTATGCAAACATATACACAACATAAAATAAGGCTGTAATCTATAGTTATATTATTAGGAAATTGAGACATTGTTGTTCTCTTTTGCAAGTGCTACAAATCATGCGTGAAAAGAAAGAAAGTCATTAACATTCTTTTTATTAGTCTTGACTCTTTCTTATAACAGAATAAGCTAAGAGAAAATCGTATGATTATCCTTAAGAGAAAATCAACCTATTTCTCAATAAGCACAATTCTCCTGAATTCTCAAAAAGCATTAATTCTGGATATATACTTCAAATTTCTTCTGTTTATATAGGCCTATGTGTCTGGAAGATGTATTTCAGGTTCTTTCAGCAAAGGGCATTTTGTGCACTAACAGAGTTTGATGCAAATTACAGACCTACGATGTGGTATCGCACGTTGACTTTGTAAATAGGGTTTATAATCAGATGTTTATTTTCTTCTGAATATTCATGCACGATGAGTGTTGCCAAAATAAATGTTGGCTAATGCAAAATGAATTTGTGTCATTTTTTTAGCGTCTCCCATCTTGCTCACTTTTGTTGTTGTTGCATTCACCCATGTTATTAGGTTACAAATGGTTCTGTGTGTGTGTGTTGTGTGTGTGTGTGTGTGTGTGTGTGTGTGTGTGTGTGTGTGTGTGTGTGTGTGTGTGTGTGTGTGTGTGTGTGTGTGTGTGTGTGTGTGTGTGTGTGTGTGTGTGTGTGTGTGTGTGTGTGTGTGTGTGTGTGTGTGTGTGTGTGTGTGTGTGTGTGTGTGTGTGTGTGTGTGTGTGTGTGTTGTCTGCTGTTGCTCAGGGAATGTGCCCTGCAGTGTCCCTGTCTGCTTCATAATGTCGCTCCACTATGTTGCCAACCTCCAACAGCTGTCGCGTTTTTCTCTCTCAGACACTGCTATCGGTAAAAGGTGGCCTTTTGTGCTGATGTAGGCCTTGCTCATCCAATTAAAAATCCTAACCTTGACCTTCAGAAGATGAGTGGAAACATTCATCCAGACTCGTTATTAGCTGCTCGTTCAGACGCCATCGAGAAATGACTGTCTAGCTCCACCTTGCGGCAACTATCCTACATCGCAATACTGATGAACGTTTCTGTGCAAGCGCAATCAATATCACACAAAACGTCTTTTACATTTTTTTTAATATACTTTAACTTGAGCGCTGCAAAAGAAGTGAGGCGGGTGGAAGGGTCAAACGCTTTCGTCTAGACCTTGTTAACATAGAAAATGAGTGGAAAAGCAGCGCAGTGGAATGAAAAAAAAACAAAAAACAACAACAACACAACAACAACAACAACAACAACAACAAAAAAAAACGCGTTCTGTGTGAACAGGAACAGCCCCCAAGTATAGTCAGTATGGTGCAATATGTACATTTTCTACATACATTTAAATAGTGCCGTTTGCTTAAGTTAAGTTGTGACCCGGATGTGACAAGTTAATGTGACAACCCGGCTAATGGGGAACGTCCTCAGAATTTTGGTTAAAGTTCTCTCAAAGTTATGAACAAAAAATCTTCCACTAACGTTAATAGAATGTTTGTTCAAAGTTATCTTTCTTTAATAACATGAACGTTCCCATAACCAAGAAAAACATGCAAAACCCAGACATGTTGAACGTTCAATCAGAGAACATAAACAATATGAACATTAGCATTTTTTGTTAGCAGGGAAGTGTCTGCTGCTGGGAATCGGATTAGACATTTTACATGTTGGTTCAAAGGCCATTAATGGGTGATTCTTCAATTGGGGGCTATTTTGCCATCTTACATTTTGATTAATGAAATTTGGTTGAATTTTGTTAGAATTATGTCAAGACAATGTTTACATGCTTTGATGTAAAGATATAATAATGGCCACGACTGAGCTTAAACATAATTTGAGTATTTTATATCTATTTGCCAACTGGCACTGCAAAACGTCATTCCCATCACAACATCAAAAAGTCTCATAATGCAAAGAATGTATCAAGGAGATCATTTAAACTCATTTATCTTGCAAACATTGTTAACCTTCAACAATACGTATAAAAAACAAAATGTTTCCATTCAGCGAATTACATATATTTTCTTGTTCTTACGATCAAAATGTGTTTTTCTGTGTTCATCAAAGCACACTTTTGTTTAATTTCTGGAAAATTCATTTTAGATGTTTTTTCTTTGAATAGGTGGATGAGTATTTCATTAGGCTTTTCATGTAGCACCTCAAGATTGAACATAAAACAGTTTTAAAGGTATGTTTGCTATAAATTAAGCAACGTGGCGGTAATGACATACTGTTCTGGTAATGACATAGTGTTTTGGTAATGACATAAATAAAAAGTGCACTGATACATAAAGCAAATTTAAAGGCTTAAATAATGACTTCTGGTTAGTGTTGTTGAAAGAAATGGACAGATGTGAGGAGATATATACAAATATGACACAACCATCAACTTGAACATATATTTCAATCATGAAGAGACCATACAATATTTTCTAGAGAATCAATTGTCACAATGGGATAAAACAGCATAAAAATATCCTTCATAAACATTTCATAACTATGACTATTACCATTAGGTGGATTATTATATGTTTGGGTTAAAAACTCATAAAAGTTGCATTGGGTTAAAACTAACAATGCATAATGAAATGTGTTTGCTTTCAAACATGTATTTGAACATTCAAAATGTGAATTAGAGATGATAAAGGGAGATGGATGGGATGTGGAGAGAAAGAGATACTGGGCCCTAGTTTAAATGACAGGCGTAGTGTAGTCACTCAATGAGCAAAGTGTCCTGAAAATTAACTCCAGCCATGCCATTGTGTGTTAGGACTGACAAAATGTATATCTCCAAAATATTTTTAGGAAGTAAGGCATCTCACTTAAGTTTCATTGTAAAATCACACTATTATGCTTCTTTAACTTAATTTATAAACACATAATATGATATAGATAGTGACACAGAACATGTCATTACCACCATCACTTGTCATTACCATCACAACAAGTTGTGTGTCGGTAATGACGTGTTGCGGTAATGACATTTTTTTATTTTTTTCAGGAAAAAAGATGCTAGGTCATGGTTTTGCTAACATTACTCAACAGCTAGTAAAAAAAGAACTTTAAATACACAAATCATGTGAATATATCTTTATATATTTATCAAAATATTGCTGCTACAGCATTTATGGTAATGACGCTGAATAAGTCTACTCCATGATCAGAAGAAATTCATGATTGAATTACTTACTTTTTCAGACAACAAATTTCACTGTTCTTTCATGGCTGACATGTGCTCCCCTGCTAGTCCTCATTTCCATGGTTACGGCATAAACAAGTCTTACCCTCAAAAGTATCCTTGTTGTAATCATAGACTGTCAGTATTGTTGTGGACAATACCAAATTGTTAAAAAATATTCACAGATTGCACAGATATGAACCCGAATTATGCATCAAGTGCCTTTTTAAGTGACTGTTTAAACATATATTGTGATTTTTTAATGAACTGATAACATTTTATCACATTTTCAGAGCAGATAAGTTTTAAAGTCTGGGTTGGGGACAAGGCCTGAGTAGCCAAATATTAGTAATGAAAACATTTTTAAAAATAGAAATCATTCTGATTTTAGTGTATAAAATTTTTTGGTGGTGCAATAAATATTATTTGAAATAACTAAACTATTTATTTTATATAACTATTTATTTTAACATGCATGTATAACCTGGGGACATAAAAGTTCCCCTAATTGAAGAATCACCCTAATATTTACATAAGAACATGTAGTTTGGACTGCCATTCTAATGACTTTCTGCCGTATTAAGGACTTATGAACAACACTGACTGAATATTAGATCTGCAACCTCTGCAAAATGCTATCTGGAGAACAGAAATGGACTGTTACAGTAGGTGGATTGCATCTGCCTTTTATCTACCGTTTTATTCATCTACTATTTATCTCTCCCTTCTGTGTTAGCAAAAGAGGAATATGTATTATGTAAATCTCCAGAGCTGCAGTCTGATAATGGCTGTGCTTTGCAGCACTAGCCTTCTATCTGCCACCCCCATCCACAAAATCCTCCAAACATCCAGCGTGTTGCTTTAATGTTGGTCCAAATAGCAGGTGTTCCTGAGAAGAAGCTAATTTTATTGCTACCAGATCTTTTTCATACCCACCCACAGTCAATTTGCATCAACACAAAAGAACGTGTCACGATATATTTTCGAACACATTTAAATACAAGCATTGCCACAAAGTACACAAAGCCAAATATTGAATTAGTTCTTTATTAAATCAACAGAATTACTCAATCCATTGCAAAGTGAGTCCATGGCACACAATTTGGAAACATGGAAGTAGGAACATTGTCATAAAATTGATCTGCAACTCCAAAAGTCTCACAATGATATAAAATGTCACTGCTCACGAAACGGTCTCAAAACGGTCTGTCTTACAAAAGGAATGTACCAATATCGATGCGACAACCACGAAAGCTCTGCTCACAAGCAGTACGACAAAGCACAATAAGGTTGAACCTATCACATATTAACAGCCATAACGTTGCGTTTTCCGGAAAATATGAAGCGCCCTGTCCCCCTTTAGTTTCACAGAGATACAAAGTGATTGATAAGTTTTGAATCGTTTCGAAAATTCAAGGTAGGAAAGAGTAAAGTGGAAAGCAGGCTGATTCGATGTGCTCGTGTTCATCCCCATCGCAACGATCCGACCCTGACTTAGACGTGGCGGGAAAAATAACTTCCCACTAGTGCGTTTAATGGAGGAGGTCATTTTACACAATAGCTGGTAGTGCTTCAGTTCACTTCGCATACCATCTCTGCCATATATCCACATACCTTTGCTGTAAATGTCAAATCCACTGTCATTGCAGCATATGTCGTTTTACGACTGTTTAGCTTAGCCTATGTAAGCCTAACCTCAGTAAAAATGTACAGACCAAACATTGTACTATGCTTCCTATGCAATCTGTGGCAACCAGGCTTGGCAAAAAGTGCATTTCCATGTGCGATTTACTGTCAATGCGTTTGGTGAAATGATACTATGACACTCACTGGGTGGTATAAAGTGACCCTGCAGCTAAATTGTAAGAACAACATGAACATTGCGAGGGCTTTGTCTCAAGCACAGTTCACCAGCAGGTTTTGGCTATGGTTAAACTTGAAGAGGTCTGTAAACATTGATAAATGTACAATAGTGACGGTACATCGGAGTCTCTACTGAAGCAGTGCCAAGAAGGAAAGTGAGAGTAACGGTACGTATACTAGAGGAAGAGACTGACGCTCTCCACACTCTGTCTTTCCCTTTGCACTCATCTCATACTGTTAATACAATGGAAATTGTTAACCCTTTTTTCTTCTCCCAGCTTCTCTTTCAGCGTCCAGGGGTGAAGATGTAGTCCAGTGCCTGTCTCTCGGCTGCTGCCACGTTTGGATGCCACAGGTCCACCATGAACACGACTCTCGGGCCATCTTCTGCAGAACCTGAGCACACATACAGTATAAGGAATTCATGGAACTCAAACTTTTCAGCATGTTGCGAGTGGTTGCCAGGGTGTTGCTAATGTGTTCGGAGTGGTTTTCTGTAGGCCATTTTATAAAATGTAGGCCATTTTATAATCCGTCTATCAAAAATACTTAAAAAGTCGGCATGAAACAAGTTGCGACAGTCTTTTCTTTTATATATCCTAATGATGTCTAGTTAAGAATTTTTTTTGTTGCCGAGGTCAACTAATGTCCCATGGGGCCATCTCGAAGTGATGTCACTTCCTGAACCACACAACATATAAAGACAAATGAACCTACTTTTTCATATAATTATGACACCAGGAATCAAATGGAAAGGTCATTGACATGGTACAACCACTCTTTATTGGTGAAAAATAGGCAAATAACACAGGCACATAACTATGTAACTTTTGCCATTTTGTTTTTGCAATAGTTTCCTGCATTAGTCCTGTTTATACCCATTAATGAGGCGTCAAATCGTGCGGATTATTGAGGAGAGGTGTGCTATATCTTTCATAAGCGATCGGGCATAATTGGGCAAAAAATCCCCAAGACAAATTTTGGCGAGTCAGCTCTAAGCGAGGATTTCGTAGAAACATATGGGTTACCACATTTGAAG
Organism: Chrosomus eos; assembly: GCA_036326025.1. Classification (NCBI taxonomy): domain Eukaryota; kingdom Metazoa; phylum Chordata; class Actinopteri; order Cypriniformes; family Leuciscidae; genus Chrosomus; species Chrosomus eos. The sequence goes on along the minus strand of CM070836.1, from coordinate 16,640,914 downwards.
AGGCTGGCAGGCTCTGTAAGAACATACCTCACAATGAGGTGTAAGATGTACCCTTGGGGGGCAAGAGCTGCCCAAATTTGCCCCATAGACATACTATGGTGAAGGGACGGCCCATGAAACAAGGATTGCGCATACGTGTTTATCCTACTATGTAACTTGCATAGGAATTTTGTATCATAACTCTGGATCACAGTGTCATAGAGACAGGGGTGGTCTCTCAGGATCACCATAAAGCCATCAAGCCACGGCCTAGCAACCATTTAATTGGCAGCTGAATTGACCAGCTGAGCCTCAATAACGGTCTCAACATAGCCTGAACCATGCCACTTACGGTTAGTGATCATGCCAAGTTAGTTCATGGCAGTATGACTAAGTTTTTCCAGTTGGATTCATATCTAAATATTATGAAATCACAATTCTAACAATAACAATGACTTTTTTGTTAAAGTTTAGCATTTTTTGTACTGAAAAAAAAAAGGTTTTCAATAATGTTACATTATGATTAGAATCAAACCTGAAAAAGATAAAAGTTGAGTTTTTAGAGTTTATCAGGTATTTCAATCTTTTTTTCATATAATTGTACAAATGTAATCTACACTTCAGTTCCTGACTGTAACAGAACAGATATGTACAGTTATATTATACCGTATATTGAGTGCAAATACATGACATGAACATCAAAATGCAATGAACTGAACAGCATAACAAATGAGCAAATACAGCAGTATCTCTCTCTCTCTCTCTCTCTCTCTCTCTCTCTCTCTCTCTCTCTCTCTCTCTCTCTCTCTCCTCTCTCTCTCTCTCTCTCTCTCTCTCTCTCTCTCTCCTCTCCTCTCTCTCTCTCTCTCTCTCCTCTCTCTCTCTCTCTCTCTCTCTCTCTCTCTCTCTCTCTCTCTCTCTCTCTCTCTCTATGTGTGTGTTCACATTGTCGATGTGTCAGTGTCACCAAATTTATTTTTGTGGTGGTTCCGCATTTTATGCGACAAATTATAAGAGAGCAGTTTTTAGCACTGTTAGAAGTGTGCCACTACATTTCTGTCTATGTGTGTTCTGCATTGTTTCTGATTTTAATGATGAATTTTGTCCCTTTTCTATGTGGGGTCTCTTGTCTCTTTTGATGTTCATGTCATTTATTTGTACTCAATATATAATATAACTGTACATATCTGTTGTTTTACAGTTAGGAACTGTAGATTACATTTGTACAATTATATGAAAAAAAGAAGATTGAAATAAATGATAAACTAAAAACAGGTTTGATTCATAATGTAACATTATTGAATTTTTTTTTCAGTACAAAAAATGCTAAACTTTGACAAAAAAATAATTTTTATTGTTAGAATTGTGATTTCATAATATTTAGATATGAATCCAACTGGAAAACCTTGTGAAAAAATATCTTTCAGTTAGTCAAATAGCAAATAACATATAGTGGAGCTCTATAGCCACCTACAGGCTAACATTATAGTTTTTTTTACTTTTAAAACTACATTTTCCACAATATGGGCAAACATTTGACACTAAAATTATCCATGTTATCCCGATAAATGAAATTTAGAAATTTGGGTCTTTTATAAAGTCAATTTTACATAAAAAGCTGTTTTTACATAAAAACCTATTAAAAAAAACTGTTTTTAATTTATTTATATAAATTTAAATATATATAATAAATCCTCCAAAAACTGCACAAATGTGGAGTAAAAACGTTAATAAACAGAGTAAAATTACACTTTTAAAAAAAAATATATATATTATTCTGTTACAAAATGACAATTTTAAATTGTATTGATTAAATTGTAATGATAAAATTACAAATACATTTTTTTGAAATAATTTTTTTTGTAGATCTAGAAAGGGTTGAGAGCCGTACAAAGTTTCATGCCATTTGGACAAAGAGAACATTTTTTCAAAATTCAGCGGGTCACTTCAGATTCTAGAGAGCATTTGATTGGACAGAAAATCAGATGAAAAGCTGAAGTGCATAGTGATGTCATCAAAATCACTGATCCATATTGTCGGAAGATAGAGACTGTAAGTTTTGAATGCTTATATCTTCTAAATACGAATTGTGTCATTGTTTTGGAGCACACTAGCTTATAGATAACAGTAATTCTAACACATACTAAAAGCCAAAAAAACTTCCATTTTGATTTCATGTGGACTTTAAGTCTGATCTCTTACAAAATTACCTGCACAGTGCACACCTGTCCTCAAAAAATCTGCATGTTTTAGAGAATCATTCATAATTTAGTTATAATATATAATTCATAATAAATGGTAAATACAATATGATTAACAGAAATAGTGACGCTTGTCTTAGTGCAACTAACTGCACACTAGATATATTGGCTGATATTTGGCATTTTTTAATCATTTACATCGATACATTTTACTGTTTGGCCAAAAAGTGACATAAGCAGGACTTCTATTTTGACAGAGCCGAGAAACGCAGTTCCGTCTAATAATTGAAAAGCAAATACTATAATATGTCAGCAAAATATGTCAGCAAATGCGCATTTTAAACAAATCTTTGAGTATCTAATAAACATTTCATGCCGTAAACTGCGACATATCCAGCCGTTAGATCTAGTGTGCATAGCCTGTATAAAAACATGTGCATTGTGTGAATTGGATGCAGACAGGAGAGTTCAGCTATCACTGGACACAAAAGAGCAAGTATAAAAAATGACTTAAAATTATGCTGTGCTATATCTTCATGAATCATGACATATTCATTGTGTACTGTAAAATTAGTGTTAGCTGTAAAAATTGATTCCTAGTCTACGTGCACTGTTGGTTACAGTATTTACTTTTAGCCTTTTTTATTCATGAAAAATACTTATAGGATTATTATATTATTATCTGTTGTAGATTATTAGAGACTACATAATTAATAAATCCCTCTTTAACGTATAAATCTGTTACATGTTCATTTTTAACAGTTATTTATTCTAATTGCACCACAATGTATTATACTTATTTTGCACACTGCTACTGTTTCTGTTTCTCACCATCATGAAATGCAGTGTGAAGAAAAGAGTCATCGAACAGCAGGCAGCTTCCCTCAGACCAGCACTGCGGCTCTCCACCAACTACCAACTCACAACCAGAGGGCACCTTCAGTCCTGCACACACACACACACACAGAGGGAAAATGGCTATACCTTAAAAAGGCAAAGACTGCTGCCGTCACATATAATGCATACATTGCCAGTCAGATGTTTGGAAACATTTGATTAAAGTTTATTTTTCTTGAAAATGCTTGAAATTAGTTCTGTAGAGAATATATAACTTAATAACTTAATTTCTTTACATAACTAAAAGGTTTTTTTAGTAAAAGTAAAGTAACTAACAAGTGTCCAGCCTTTATGCAAACTCCTTTAATACTGATGAAGTTGGGTTGTGAATCTGAAGAAGATCAAATGTGATTTGTTTAACATTACAACATAACACTACCATTAAAAAAAAGTTTAGGTTTGGAAATATTAAGATCTTCTGCTCACTGAGGCTGCATTTATTTGATTACAATACAGTAAAAAAACATAATATTGTGAAGTATTATAATTATAAGATGTTAAAAAGTAATTTATTCCTGTGATGGCATAATTTTTCCAGTCTTCAGTGTCACATGATCCTTCAGAAATCATTTTAATATGCTGATTTGGTGCTCGAGAAATATTTGTATTATCATAAATATTACAAACAGCTGTGCTGCTTAATATTTTGTGGCAACCATTATGCATTTTTGTTCTAGATTCTTTGATGAATAAAAAGTTTAAAAGAACATCCTTTATTTGGAACTCAGGATGATTGGGACACTTTTTGTCATTGAGATGATTGGAAAAAGTGTCCCAATCAACCTAATTCACACTACATTATAAATGTCTTTACTGCCATTTTGTGCAATTTAATGCATCCTTGCTGGATAATTTAACGTTTGTATGGTAGTGTAATTCAATAATATTATAAAAAATCCATCCATCCATATGTGATAGAGTACAGATGACTTTACTTTTATTCTAAAATGTCAAAAATAGCTGTAAATAATAAACAACAAGTAGCTGTGCCCAAACTTTCAACAGTAGTGTACATAGATTCACATCCTTTGACCTCTTACCAAGATGGCAGCGCAGGCGTACGTTGGTTGGGCCGTAGTGTTCAGTGATGGTTGTTCCAGGACTGAGCACTGAGAAGCAGGCGTTTCCAAACACATTATTCGCAATAAAGGTACGGAGCTGGCCGAGCACCCTCCACGTACGCGGACACCGCCTGGCGTTCAGCACCATCGGACTTCCCTGGTTCACCAGATAGAAGGTCCACCACTGGCCACGGGGTGTGCTGTTGGCCTTCCAGCCCAGTGGAAGCGAGGAGCCGGTCCGACTGGACGGCAGCCGGTACACGCTCTCGAATTCGGCCAGAAGTGCAGGGAAACTTCTCTCCAGAAGCTCCACGTCATGCTTCTGCGCCTCCCGTGAGAAGAAAGGAGCCGAGGGAAGGTCCGGCAGGAAGAAGACCTCGGGTTTCTGGATGGAGGGCCGGCTGCAGAGCAGATAGCGGCCCTGCTCGCGTACGCCCTTGTGGACGCGGCCCATGCCGGCCCAGGTGTAGCGCTTGGCGTACTCCTGCAGGCTATGGTAGAGCCGCTGGTTCAGGCCCTCGCCGGGCTTGGAGCAACGGAAGCATTCGGTTGACTGGCAGAAGGCGAAGCCGTTGAGATCTTCCTCGCTGACACCGCCTCCTCCGACCTGACGGAGTTTCGACGAGCCTCCACGGGCCGAGAGATCCGAGGCGAGAACTCCACCAGGTAGGACTCCGCGACGTGGCTCTGGGCTGAAACCGCCACGGAGCGAAGGGACGGCGTGCTCGCATCCCACACGGTAGCAGTACCAGATAAACAGAAAGGCGAGACAAAGGGCAGTGCCTAGAGCACTGGTCTCACACTCTCGCACCGACTGCATGCCCCCTGCCACCCATTCCCTCATCCGCTCTAAAGACCACTCCATCCCTGCATACAAACATAGATTCACACTCCAACTCAAACACACACTCTTAGACGTACATAGATATGATTTCGAGTATTAGTATCTGTTGGGTTCGGTTTGATTTGGCGTTTTAGTAAAGTGACGCTGCCTCGTGTTTTTGCTTCATTTTCGAGGAGCTTTTTGTCTAATTGGATCACGTTCCAATCGCTTTGGTTAATTCAAGCGAGCTTTTCTCATCCGTTTCAATGCATTCGGAAATGTTGATAGTGTGAGGTATTTCAGCTGCTCCTCGCCTCCTGATCCCAGCCAACAGAGACACAGTGCACCGGAGGGCACCTGGAAAAGAGGAAAAAAAGGAGATGTAAGGACATTTTGTGATAAAGTGCAGCAGAATATCACTATGCCGACATTGCCGATGAGGCAAACTGCATCACACCTGCCTTGACAGCCCGGTTTGACCACATGATCATTTTTATATACCACCCACCCACACACACATCCCCCCCACACACACACACTCACGCACAGACCAACGGGCAGCTTGATAGAGACCGCAGCATACACAGACGGGCATGACATTTCAAATTCAGTCTTTGAAACACCTCCGCACTGCACTTTTTAAAATCATGAGTCATGAGAGAATTCCAAGGTATACTGCAATACAGTCAACATAAACCTGAAGGAACATATTTGACCATAGAGCCTAATTGGCTGACACGAAGAGAAGTGGGAATTGTTGCATTACTGTTGCATTAGGACCCTTCAGATAGAATGCAATGCATCCTGACAGACTAGTAGAGATGAAAGACAAAAACAAACCGGCATCTGTCAACACAGACAGATTGAGAGAGAGTAACAGCAGGGGAATGCGTACAATAACACAGCACAAAGAAAAAGAAACCCCAGCTACCTAACGCAACATTTAAATCAAGAGATTCAGCATGCAATAATACGATTATAACGAGTCAATGCGCAAATGACGTTCGTTCAAATTGATATTTACCGAGAACTGCGCGGCACTTCTTGTCTGTCAGATTTTTCAGCGACTGTTCCGCCCGGCAATGCCAGTTATCCTGCCTCTACACTTCCCTCTCAGACACCCCCCTGTCGCTGTTTCATTGCAGTCTCTAGTCCTGCCCTTATGTCCGTAAAGCGCTGTCAGACGACGTCCATAACGCCAGAGACAACCGGGCAGAAAACAACATGACAGACGCCCCACGTCTCATCATTGAAATCTGGGCGTTTAGAAGACGCATGACTGACTGCAGGCTGGCTACTGAAACCATAACAAATGCTTCATTATTATATTAATATCGATACTGCCTATTTACCACCATTACCGTGGATAATATATAATTTTATTGTAGGCCAAATAATAATTTTAAATTAGCTATTAAAATCAAGCTTCACCTTATGCATGCAGGTTGTAAACCCAACCGCATAAAGAGGGGTGTAACTGTCAGTAGTGGTGAGGATTTTGAATCATTCCAGAGACTCGAATCTTTTCTATCCGTTCAACAAAATCATTTTTATTACATAAAATATAAAAATCAATTTGTGTTCAGTGAGCATCTCTGCGGGTTATATCGTTAACCGGTAGGTGGCGACAAGCAGTGATTTTGTGCTCGAGCGAGTCATGAATCTTTCACACAAATGATTCGTACAATGACTCGTCCATGGTAAAACAAATTCCTTCATTAAAATTTGCGTGTCCGCAAATACCAATAAGACTTTAAGCATTTAATACAGTTTCCCTATAAATTACAAAACCAATTGATTTCTCTCTTTTATTTCAACAGTAGCCTAATCAAGACAACAATAAATTCGGCTAAATAAATGATGAATTAAAATAATCAGTCATTCACACAATCAGAATTCTTCAGTCTCCCTTCTCTCCTTGTTAATTCAATAGGCTACGCAAAGGTGTCAAGGTGAAAAAGGTTTGCGTTAGTCAAAACACGTAATATGAATTTAATAAGATTTCAACGATTGTTCATTTAAAATATTAATTCATTTTTTAATTATTCATGGATATAAAGTGCAACAACAACTAACCACGGATAATTATGATAGCCTAAAGTGAACAGAGTAGGCTAAATCCCGCTTTTGCCACGTGGTTCTTATATGTGACAGCTTTATTCGCACAGTGCTTGTTATAATAAAAGCATTACTAGCTGTTACAAGTGACACAACAGCCTACAATTCCCATGGTGCATTATGCCAAGCCGACAACTTCATATGACGTCATGCTCGTGAGACCAGTTTCCCCATGGAATCGCAACAAATGTAACGCTTTGTGGTTTGTTTATAAATATCTTGATAGTATGTTGCAAATGATCGTCGTGTTTCTCTTATTGGTTTCAATGCCATCTCAGTAGGCTAATAGGCTACAGTTTTGCGGAAGTCTGCTTTCATTGTTTGAGTCTGTAAGTAGCCTATGAATATCCTGCTCAAAATGGTTTGCAGTCGCAAATTAAACCTGACATTTTTCAGAATACACAGTCTATGACAAATTTGAAACTTGCCTTGCGGTGACACACGAGAGATGAACCGTTTCCTTATGTGCCGTGGGTTTGCGTCAGTGGACGAATCTTCAGAGATAGATTTCATTAAGGACCTCCCCTTTCCCCCAGCCCTCATATGAGATACCTCACAAAAATACTACAAAGCCTAGCGGGCTACTTGAAAAAGTTTACAAGTCATATCCAGGTTTAGTTGAAGTTACACTTATCTTATACAAATTTGCTTTCTAACATCATGTCACCATGAAATCACAATGGACAGAGAAGTTTACTGGCGCGAGGGCGGGACCACCTGTCACTCACACGAGATAGCAATAACAAACCACACAACGATCAAGCCAATTCCCTTCAAAGTCCCTACATTTGGTCTTGTTCGAGAAACCATTTCAATTGGATAGCCTATGTTACAATAATGAAGAAAGAGACTCTCTCAACATCATAATTTAGCCTCTTGATGCAAATACCAAACATTTGAGAGCCGAAGTGAAATGTATTAATTAAATAGGCTTATAGTACTTTAATCAATACATTTTCTCATGCATGCATTTCTAATTGTCTTAAGACTATTTTATGCATTAGTTGATTGTCAATATGATAATATAAAAAATTTAAACAAACTCTGATTTATGCCAACGATTCTTTCAATTCAAATTTAATTTCACAATAGAATTTTAGTGGAACTATGAGGCTATGAATTGGCCAGTACAATGTTCCAGGCCTGCTGTATTCCATGACATGAAGTGGGTGCTTCAAGCCCAAAGTATACTTCACTTTTGATGCAAACACTTATCATGTGTAGAATTGAATGCGTTTCAAAATACTAGCACGCTCAACATATGTGCACTAAAGTTTCACACTTGTCCAGTGTGTGCTATTTCTCTCCAGAAGTTATGATCAATAAAGATGACTCTTAACTGCCCTCACACAAGTGCTTGTCTGTGAGAAAATCTGTTTATGCAGTTTCCTGTGGTTTGTTGTTCCGTATGTTTCTGTGTTTCTGTGTGGTTAGAAAAATATGGCTGCACATATTCAGTATGATGGTGGAATTTACTTCACTTGCACTATCCTAACCTAAGTGTAAAACTGAAGTATACTTTGGGCACATACTATGCTAATGACATCTAATGATAATTACATATTTAGCGCACACGTTAAAACTAAAGTTGTTTGGGTTTTACTGTCCGATGAAGCCACATGAAAGGAGTTATTCATAAATGGAGGTGGGGAACACTGAATGACTTCATCACATGGCATGGCCTACTTGGAGAAAGTTCAGATTTTGATTACACCTGTGATTTCCCCCCCAAACCTGTTCCGTGGAAATGCAAACTTTTTAACGGTTGAAATGTTTTCGTTCAGCCGTGACTATATACATTCATAATAGCATGGTCTCTTGTATCAAGAGATACAAATAAAAAATATATTGTTGGTTAAAGTAACTTAAAAAAGTAAGTTAACTGGTTGCCTTAAAATTTTGAGTTCATTGAAATTAAAACTTAATTGTTAATACAATGACTAAGACTGGTTTAATCAACAGAAACTCAAAATATTATGTTATCTGAACCGCATTAATGATTGATTTGACAAAAGAAAAAAAGTTATGATAGGTCATGAAAATATTTTTTCAGTGATTGAAAGTCATTTTACAATATGAATGATTTCGGATTAAATAATTTTTTTGTTGACATACAGTTTGATAGGATTTTTTGTTTACCTTACACTGTAAAACAAAATTGTAATGTGTTTACAGAAATGTGCACCATGTAACATCTGATTTGACTGATACATTAAAGTTACACATTATTTTACCACAAAATTACTAAACCAAGCACACTACACAAGATTACACCAACAAAACAAAACACATAAAACAGAGTTTTAGTCGGTGTAATCTAATGTAAACAGGCTGTAACTTTTTAGTTAAATATTTTTAACAGACTCAAACTAAACAAAAAAAAAACTGTTAGTGTTAAGAATCATGTTAGAAAGAAATGGCTTGAGTAACTCACTTTTCACGTGGCAGGAATATGATCTCATCTCTCTGAGACCCAACATATGGGGGTGAGAAAAAAAAGGTTGTAGCCTAAATCATGTGAACTCAAACCCCAGGTGGTCGTCCAGCAGTCCAGCCCTTTGCTCCGGTGGGAATGTCTGTGTGAGTTGCCTAAAGTCTGCCAAATAGCATTTGGAGAGTGCGAAAACGCTTCTTACAGCAACACTTTCCACAATCCGCTTTAGACTCGACCTCTACACCTTGACAATGCGCTTAATTAGGCGTTGACAGTGTAAAGAAGGGGAGGGATAATTGTGCGCGACTGCAGCTGCTGTACGCGAGAAGTTGTTCAGCGATAAAGAAAAGACGCACTGGGTCGGGTTACAATGGCTAGACGAAAAGAGAAAGTTTGTTTGTTTATGAGTATTCCGCTTATATGTATTATTGTAATTATTATTATTTGCGTGGCTCACTTTAACGAGGAGTGCGCTGAGGGACTCTACAAAAAAGCAGCAGTGGCAGCGGACTCGGAAACCTGTTCAAAGATCGGGCGGTGAGTGATGGCAGACACACGGTGACTTACTGAACTCTTTGCAATCTGAAACGTGTTAGTTTTAAATCATAAATAGTGTGCTTTTGGATGATTTCTTTAAATGTTTTAGAAAATACTTTAAAGTAGCTTTCGAATCTTTCATTAAAACATGCATAATGATGTGGAATATCACGTTTTCCTGGAAAATGACAACAAGGTTCTTGTAATCCTATATGTGATGACTGGGTCAGGTAAATTTGAGGACACGAGTGGCTAATGAGGTGAGACGTCCGGTTAGATGTTCACAGAAAGTTGGAAGTTAATCAGTTTCTTCACAGTCACAGCCTAGTAATCCTCTTGACACAAATCTCTGGCTTCATCTCACTAAAGGACACATTCCTTGACGACAAGTGATCATTTAGCCCTAGGCTATAGCGCCAAATTAATCAGTAGGCTATACGATTACTACAGCAATATTGTAGATTTAAGTTTATTGCTTGCTATAAATAAAAGTCAATTGTTTCTGTAGAAGTATAGGGACATGGGAACCGTTTGAAAAGTGGGTTTACACAGTTAGGAATGGGTCTTTGAAAGGTTAGTCCTGTGGTTAGAAAGTAGGCTAATCATTAAAGACGTCTAATATGGATCATTTCATTTGTAAATAAAAATCATTGGTTATTCCAGCGTATGACTTGTCTCAACGCGCTTGTCTGCTGTAACAATTGGAAGATGTTTAATATGTTTGGTAGGCCTACTGTATTTTCCAATTTACTTCCTCTTGTGTGTGTGTGTTTTATTTTATCATTTTTTAAATCTCTCATCAACAGTTCCTCAACAATTAGCCCAGGGGTTGTTAAACAGTCGAGGGAAGGCAAAACTAGATCTGTCAAATTGTATTTCATTGCCGACAAAAGTTCACATGTCAATTTAACATTGACAGTTTTATAGACTGCCAAATTATTGATTATACTGACATTACTGTTTCACTCCGCTTTTTCGAAAATCATATGATTAATTGTGATATTTTAATTTTATTGACTGCTTTATTTTGATTTAGCAGCTAAAAAAGGATGATTTAATTTCTAGAACTTTTTGAGCTTTGGCTTGAAAGCTTTTACCGATGTATGATTTGGTCAAATTGTGTGTACTGGGTCTGGGAGACCAGGTATGGTTGTAACACTTTTTGCATCATCATATATATAGCTCAATGCATGTTTGAGGTTGAGTGCTCAAACTTTTATACAAAGTACCAATATTTTTTTACTAAATGCACCCATTCAAACCACTATCACAGCCCTTGTGAGTTGTCATATACATGGTGTGCCTTTGTTACAAACTATTCAACCATACCAGGGTTGGTTGTAACACATGCTGGGGTAAGTTTATAATAATTAGACAAAAGAAGCAAAAACAGCAGCCACTCCATTCAATATTCTTCAAAAACAGGTTTACTGAAACAAACAACCCCAAAAAAGAACAATACAAAACAATACCTCTTTCTGCGATCGACCACAGCTCGGTCGAATACACTTTAACAATACACAAACAAACTTCCTTAGCAGTATCTATGCTTAATGAACACTCAATTGCAGTGTACCTTTGTAAAGAACATGTAGACCTAACAAAACAACAAAAAAAGTGTAAATTAGTGTCTATGTGTGAATATTCTCAATCAGAGTAACAATGGTGAGAAATCTGCAGTTGAATGCAGGCTTGGTGAGCCCAGAGACTGCATAGGGCACATTTTAGCCACACTTCCTTTTACTTTGAGTTGCCAAATGGCTTCATACAGACAACAAAAAAGTTTGTAAGAGGTCTCAGAATCCTTAACACTGGCTTTCAACATTGTTGTCGCAACTGATCTCACTGACCTGTCTTTCTTTGAAACCTCACCAGTTCCTTTTTATAAAACACTGGCATGCACACTCGTTCTTTTCCCAGGCATTCTGTAATTATTATTATAATAAAATTATTACAAAAAACTGTTGTTAGTTGTATGTAAGGGTATGGTTGTAACACTTTAAACATAACCTACTTCACCCCTGTCAGCAAGTGTTTAGCTAGCCTTATTAGCATAATGGTTTGAAATTAGCAGGTTAAAAATGCACTATATTTTGCCTGAGAAACTACAATTTAATGTAATATAAGTTATATGACTATCTGCAAAAGTTTAAGTACAAATTTTTTATTTACCTAAAAATCAGCTTTTTCTTTAAAAAATCTGCATGTCGCCTTGCCAACCATTCATTTGGGATCTGGGAGGACGTGGATAAATAATGAAATGATCATAGGACTCCTAGCTTATCCCTGATTGGTGGAATTGGTGGTGTTACAACTCTCCCGATGTTACAACCATACCCGCTCTCCCCCTACAGGTTTGATTGCGAAGTTCAAAATGTTAAAAAAAGAAATTGCGCTTCCCCTTTAAAAACATATTTAAATAGATTTTCTTGAAATAGTTTCAAGTTATGTGTCACCTCACAACCTACACATCCCAGATTTAACGCTTCCGATAAAATGTGTTATTAAAGCGTCCACATTCACAAGCCACTGTTAATTTTAACAGAAAAGGAAGCATACAAGCTTTATAATCTTAAAAGTCTGTCACTCAGTTTATTGCAATCTCACAAACTTCCATTATAGTCAATGAAGCTGACTGCACAATTTATATTTATAATGTCTACACTTTGTTATTTGAGAGGATTTTTTGCGCGTGCAGAACTCCGAATCCACTCACCGATCAAAATGCCAGTGTTTTTAAATCAATGCTAACTTAAACACCTCTGATTGGCCATCGCATTCAAGAAATACAGCAGATATGTTTGTGATTGGCCACACTGCTCAACGCTGCAAAAACACATTGAAAATAGAAACCTTTGACGTTCTCCTGAGCGCAAACACACACTCACTGGATCGTTTGACAAAAGTTTCGCCAATATGCTATTATTGCGGAGATAACTGATCCTAGACCAGCAGTTTTGAGCAGCTTTCCCTCAGCAATCAGAAGCAGCAGGCAATTGGTTTGAACCTAATGGCGGCCCTGAACGGTAGCTGCCGCTACGATGACAAAAAAGTTATGCGGTAATGACTAAAAAAAATACAATCTGAACAGAATCCTGCAGGAGAAGAGGGAGCAGTCGAACTCTGGTTTGGACAAAATGTGTCAGTTATGTCATCTGCCGATCAGGGTGGGTTCTGATTGGCTGTCAATGTTTTTAAAATTCATTAGCTAAAAAATAATAATTTTCAAAGTGATTCCTAGGAATTCTTTCCTCTTCGTTATAATTTTATATAATGCTGTTCTTTTACATTTAGAAATATTTTTATAACTAGGCCTGTATCTGTATTGTGTTATAGTTATCGCCCTTAATTTTGGAAACAACTAATTTTCTTTACTTGTTACATAACTATAGCCACCTTTAAATTTTAGGAAAAGGGCCCTTTGCAGGTTGATCATCATATTTGGAGGTCCTTTGCATCCCACAGCTCATTTTCAGTCTTTTTCTCCTAGAGATATATTGCAGTCTGGTGGGTCAGCGGTAGATGGCGCCATTGCTACTTTACTGTGCACGTCAATCATAAATCCCCAGAGCATGGGCATTGGTGGAGGCTCTATATTTACAATACGGGAACAAAGTGGTGAGATTCATCCTACATAACTTAAATTACTTATTATTTCTGCCGGTATGTATATTTTTGTTATTATTTATCAATGTCTATGTTATCTAGGCAAAGTGAGAATAATCAATGCCAGAGAGACTGTCCCAAAAGCTTTTAAAACAGACCTTCTTGCCATGTGCCCAACAACAATACAGCCAATGGAAGGTGAGAGTGTGTTAAGATGGATGAACTTTTGTTTCTTGCAACCACACAAAGTATTGTTTCTATCACACACATTATTCACCTTTAAATATGCTGATAGTGTAAATAAAGTGTTTCCTTAAAAAAAAAAACATATTTGAAATAAGATACATTTAGATAAATATGTACAATGCCCCTTGGGGAAGATGCAATGCACTATTTCTTTCTTAACTTACAGACCTTGTTATGCTTTACACTGGAAGTAGCCGTCTCATTTTTCATAGCGACACATTCTCGTAGTGCACTGAGCACTTTAAGCACATATGACAGCTATAGTTTCTCTCTCTATAGGGGCTCACTGGATTGGTGTCCCGGGTGATATCCGCGGCTATGAGCGAGCTCATAAACTGTATGGACGTCTGCCCTGGGCCAGTTTATTTCAGCCCACTATCAAGATGGCTAGAGAGGGCGTCCGCATTCCCTATGTGCTCTCTCGATTTTTGCCAATTCTTTTAAAGGAGAAGCCAGACTCACCACTACGGTAACACATGTACTCCCATTCAGAATTAATACAGACTCATAATGTTCCCTTTTACACCAGTTTTTTTTTTTAAATAATGAAATTTAAGACCGAAAAAGTCACCTGGATGTGTGTGTTTTATAGCCAGTTATTCCAGAATGAACAAGGTGAGCAATTGAAAGAGGGGGACATAGTGAAATTTGAGAAACTAGCAGATACACTTGAGATCATCGCAAAACATGGGGCGGATGCTTTATACACTGGAGACATCGCCAAAGACCTTGTCAGTGATATACAAGCTGCAGGTAATTCACAATTTCACTCTCTGCAATTCTGATTTGTATACATATACAGGAATCAGTTTATTTACTGTGTATTTCAGGTGCAACAATTACTCTGGAGGACTTGAGTTTGTTCAAGGCGTCTGAATCAGATGCTTGGGAAGTGAATCTAGGAGAGTATGACATGTACTTTCCTCCACCGCCAGCAGGGGGAGCTACACTTAGCTTCATACTCAACACCATGCTAGGTGGGACAACTTATTAACCTGTAATGTTCTTTATTAGTTGTTCTTGCTACGAAAAGATCACTAATAATGTTGTTCATATGTACGTTTAATGATTAAAGTACCTTATTAAACTTAGAAAATTATTCCTAAAAAGCATTTGTGCTCAGATATGAGTAACCCAAAAAACATTGCCGTTCAAAAGTTGGTAAGATTTTGCTCACCATGCTCACCAAGGCTGCATATATGCTGCTTAATATTTTAAAATAAGATTTTTTTTGGATGAATAGACGCTGAAAAGAGCAGTATTTATTTCAAATAGAAACTTTTGTAACACTGTAAAAGCATTTACTGTCCGTTTTGATCGATTTGATGCATCCTTGCTAAATAAAAAATATTAAGTCCATGAAAAAAATTACTGTAAGCCATTGTTTTGAATTGTGGTGTAAAGGGGCCAGAATATCATAAAGACTTGACTTGAGCTCTTTTGACTTCGGCCACCAGGGCTTGACATTAACTTTTTGCTTTACAGCCACTGTGGCTAGGGGTTTTTCCCAAAGTTACTAGTCACTCCGGTTTTTCACTGGCCACAATTTTGACATCGTTACCATGGGGAAATACTGACATATAGATATTTGTAATATTATCTCATAATTTGGCAGCAGGTATATTAGGTTTCAGTCACTTTAAGACCTGACACACAGATCCATTATACTGTTACACAAATGCATTTTCTTTCTCAACTGTTTACGTTTACTTAAAACATAACTGACTGTGTTTATGTGAAAACACGCCAAGACCGGTAATTTGACATTATTTTGCTTGTATGTTACTGTTTAGGTGCAATAAGCAGTGAAAAATAACTACATTTAGACTGAGGGGGTGGCTTTATGTGCACCTTTTGGTGTGAGGCTAAAATCTGTGGGAATGAGTACAATTATGTGCAATACGCGCAATCCCACAGCGAAATTCAAGCCCTGTAACAGCAACAATATCCATCCAGATACTGAGTAAATGAAAGAGCGAGTGAGGGGAGGCGGGTTTGTGTGTAAACTCGCTGTCAGAGAAATGAGATGAATAAGCACAGCTGGTATCCCGCATCTATTCTGCGGAAAATGAGTATTGGATGCATTTCAGATATTTCAGTATAGATATAAAAAAAAATCTATATACATTGCACTTAGTTTATTATTTCAGATGCCTTTTTTAAAAGACTACAATTGAAAAATGTATATATTATATAGAAAATTAAACCCTCAATCCACCGCATCTGGCGAGTTGGCGGGTGTTAATGTCAAGCCCTGTCTGCCACTAAGAAAACCATTGAGAAACAACATCGCAACCACAAAACAATGTGCTAAAAACACACTTGTAGCAACCACAATGTTGCTATTTTCTATCAATTATTTTTAGTTAAAAGTCTTTTGGTGCACTGTGCTATCCTTCAAAAGATTAATATATTGTTTCATCGATCATATTAACGATCAATTTAACAAAACCTTTAATTGTTGTTGTTTCTAAACTGTTAGACTGATTAAGTTCTCTGTGCTCCTCAGGTTTTAATCCAAGCTCTTCATCTCTGGAGGGGGATGAGAAGGTCTTAACATTCCAACGTTACGTAGAAACCTGTAAATTTGCCAACGGTCTTAAGAAGTTCATGAAAGATCCCAACTTTGCCTCTCAAACGGTAGGCTCTGTAGGAGGAACTTCGTTTGTTTTGCATATTAAACTTATGTGTAAGCGTTATAGGCATGATACCATTGGTCAGGCTCTGCTTTAGTAACTCAACAGAAACATTACAGTCATTATTCTCTCTAGAGGCACTGGTGTAATCTGCGATAATGACTTAAGTGCTGTGTTCTGGGTGATCATTACTGCAGGCAGTAGAGTACAGCACAGCAACACTGCCATTATTGCTGGCAACCCACTGGTTGGCACACATAAAGTCATGCATTAGTTCATCATCCTCGACGTTCTGTGTGGCTTGAATAGGAGGCAGTTGAGATCATTCAGAAGCATTTTGCGGACAAAGTGAGAGCAAAAATCAGTTCTAACCTCACTCATGATGCCAGCTACTACAACGTCACACCATACCTGGACTCACATGGCACCACTCATGTGTCCGTGCTCGCTGAGGATGGGATGGCGGTATCTGTGACCAGCACCATCAACCACATGTACACTCAAGTATCATTCTCACCTTTTATACAAGCTCTAGAGCACAATGAAATGATAGTCATTATATTATTACTTTATTAATAAATGTAATGCTACACTGGAGTAAAATGGTAAAAAAAACTGACTAGCTGTTCTTGTTTCTCAGATTTGGATCCAGAATTTTCTCCTCCAGAACAGGCATCCTGCTCAATAATGAACTTGCAGACTTCTGTGGGAAAACAGAGCAGATTCATGCTGGTTAGTAAACTTTGCCAAATGCCTGATTTCTGACATATACAGTTCCCAAAATTAATCGAATATTTCAGTATCTGTAAACATTCTATCGGCATTTGCAGTTGCAATAGGAAGACACTTACAAGTAGATACACACTGTTTTTTAGGGTTGGACAATAAATCGGTACCATATTGGTTAACAGCCAACATTACAGATTTTTTTATTTATCGAATCAGACGATATTGGATATTTAATTGTGCATGCTAATTTCCCCTATTTTTACATTTAGATACCTGTGCCGCTCACTTATAAAAGAACAATTATAAAAAAGTATATTTTCACTCAGAAATTTCTAGTAAATTTCACCAATGGCAAGAAACATACTGTATTAAGTGGGACATTTTGAAGTAGAAAGACTGAAATTGATTTCTTGAAAAATACTCCAATAATCTTTGTTTTTTTTACACCTTCGAAAAATATTTTTACATTGTTTTTATATTGAATAACATTACTCTTTATAATAATGTAATCTTTAGCAAATCTCAAAATTCATATTGAATAACATTACTCTTTATAATAATGTAATCTTTAGCAAATCTCAAAATTCATATACATATTTCATCTGTACATTTTATTGTTGCCTAAATTTGCTTGCGATATTTAAATGATTGGTTTTAGTTTTTAGTGTTTTATTTTTTATTTAGACAAAAGAGTACAGAATTTTAATAGCCACTTATTATTTAACCATTTATCGCTTATCAGACATAATATAATTATAGGCTTACCTGTATCATCCATAATTTAAAAAATATATAGCCACATGACTTAAACATTATACATTTAGGTAACCTAAAACATGTGATAAGTAGTTGGATTTAATCATAATGTCTTTTAATCAGACTAAATTAAATTAGGTTGCACAAACACAAGTCATTTTTATAGGTTAGATCAAGTAAAAAATAGATTCCTGCACTTTTTTCTGTATCCCAACATCAAAAATGTTGATTTAGACAGCTTCACAGCTCAAATTATACATGGATTGTTAAGAAGTGATTCTTGTAAGTGCTTTATTGAAAATACAAATGCCGGTGCTAAAGTTTTTGTGGTATAAGTATCTGTTCTGTGTGTTTCTATGTGAAGGTGAGCAGCCGCCTTCCTCCATGTCTCCAGTGATCCTTTACTCCCGATCTCAGAAACACATCATGGTCATAGGAGCCTCAGGGGGCAGTATGATCACCACCGGGGTGGCGCTGGTGAGTTTATTCTGCACTTTTAGGGACAGATTTACTAAACGGGGCAAATTAGCATGATAGAAGAGAAGAGCTGATGCGGGTGGGTTTTTTCCCCCCTTCATTTTTCCAATTGAGATTTATAAAAAGTCTTTGATTAAGTGTTATAAGCAGTAGCGTAGTCTGCGTGATACGCAGTTATACGCCGTATACCCACTAGAAAATGTCAAGGATTTCTGTATGCCCACTAGGAAATGTCAAAGATCTCCGTATACCCACTTTAAAAAGCGTGAGGATTCATAACAATCGCTTTGTGAAAGAATTTTCATACCTAAAATTCACCCCGCCGTGACGTCTGTGTTTGCGCAGCGACACGGATCGAATCGCGGAATCAGCAACAAATGTAACAAATGTTAGCCTCTTGTAAAGCGGAACGTCACGCAATTTGGCCATTTTTGAATGAATAAATCAAAAGTGTCTATGAATATAAATATATATTCTGGTATATCACAGTATACTCACTACAAAAAACTAGACTACACCACTAGTTATAAGTCATGAACCAAGCCAACCAGCTACAAGGTGAATCCCAACATTACAAACTTTGATTTGAATCGTGTTTGGAAAATATATACTTCTTGAAAATTGGACAATAAGGCAAAAGTACAAGACAGAATTACAATCCCATGAAGCATTGCAAACAGCATAATCAAATTAAAATGAATAAATATAAAACTTATTTACAAATGTTGATTATATATCAAATCCATATATTTTAAGTTTATAGCAAAATATGCAAGTACAAACCTGACTGTTGACCATAGGGTTGATGAGAGGCGATGATAATCAGGTGTGGGTAATCTACATAGCAAATGAAAAAATAACGTGGCTTTGCAAGCTATATGTTCGGATAACATCTTCCTTTGGAATTCCACAAAAATAAACACGAGTGGAAAAAAATTCTCTACCTTATACCAGACAATCGGTTATGTGCAGTGCCTCCTAACAGCAACTATCACTGTCATGTCGAGCGCAAAATTAGTTAAGACGTGCTGTGTCTGAAATCTATACAGTAGGTACTGCGTTTGGTTTGAAACTCACTTTTGTGCTTAAAAAGAGTTCATTCTATTTAGTATGAATGTGTGTAGTATGCATGAAATTCTGGTATACTACATCCGTCATGTGACCTACGGCATTAGTTTTAATGACTACAAACTCAGGTAATCCACGAAGATGAAGGCAAAGTAACTGCACGTCTACACGCAAACATGAACAACAACCGTCAACTGAAGGGTGAAACAGAGCAACTAAAATACACAGTGATCATGAGATGATAACGAACAGGTGTGATGAGTAGAGAAGTGTCCATGACAACTGATGACTGGTGGGAAACTAAGACAAAGAAACACATGTGAAGTCCATGGAAACAGAAACTAAAGCCCCTTTCACACAGCACTTTGAACCCGGCAAATTGCCAGAGTGCCTTCTGTGTGAACGCAAACACGACCCGGGATTGATGCCGGGATCGATCCCGGGTTGAGGACCTAGTAACATTGCCGTGTTCAGACCCGGAACGCGCGCTGTGTGAACAAAAGCCAGAACCAATGCCGTAAGGGGTGTGTCGTAGTGATGACGCATGTCATGTGCCATCGCGCGACTCTGTTGCTCTTAGAGAAAGTTTGTGTTCGTCATCAGCAAAGAAAGAACGAAAAAATGTCTGCAAACCGGAACGAAGCAGAGACAGGAGCTCCTCACTATCCGCGCTGAAGCTGCGATCGTTCGCCAGCTCTGTGGAAAGGTGGCGCGTGCACATGTTTTCGACGGTACGTTACACGTCTCATCCTGACGTCACGCGGCTTTCCGGGACATTAACGTGTTGTGTGTGAAAGCACTCACAGATCCCGGCAAATCACTGGCAGTGTGAATGAACCGAAATCAAACAATCCCGGGACAAATGCCGGGTCACATTATCCGTGTATTTTCCGGAATCTCTGTGTGAAAGGGGCTCAACTGAACATTAATGTGACAAGGTCATCCGGGTACTTTTTCCCTACTGGCATGCAACTCCGTTGGCTTACTATTTTATGCATACTATATAGTTGGAAAGTATTCGATTTTGGACGCAGCAATACTTTTTTGTGCTTTAAATAATGGTGCAAATACCAGTAAATTGACTACTACAAACCTTAGTAAATCATGTTGCATGATTCATTTAAATACTCTCCTCCCATAAATGTTGCGTCTGAAATGGAAAACCCTACAAATGCGTGTGCAATAAGGTCGGCCAGATAAATAACACATTTTGAAGCTAACTTGTCTTTAGTCAATCCTGACTGTAGTGTTTTAATACCAAAAAAAGGTTTGCGCTTGTGCAAGCAAGCTGTTAGGAAATCTTATCCTTAAACTGAGCAAATTTAACGCATTGTGCTTTAGTAATCCAACTCTGACTAAAACCCCTCTGGCTAGACTCTCATGAACTTCCTGTGGTTCGGCAAGACGGTACAAGATTCCATCGACGCCCCTGTGGTGTTTGTGGACTCCAAAAACGTTCTCAACTTCGAGCCCTCGTTTGACAAGGTAAGTAGACACAAATGTCCCTGTAGTAAATTGTTTGTAAAGGATCAAGTGATATTTTCAAGCCGCTTTAATCTCTTTTCTTCCTCAGATAGTTTTGGAGTCACTTAACAAGATTGGACACAAAGTCAAAACCCCGCAGATGTTTTATAATGTGGTTAATGCAGTATCAAAGGAAAACAACTGCATAGAGGCTGTATCTGACTCGCGGAAAAATGGAAAAGCTGCAGGGTATTGACCTGGAGTGCAGCTGGAGACTAATTCACACCAGATCGCTCAACTCTGCTTGATGCATCTGTGCCATGTGTGGATGAAGTACACTGGGCGGATGACAAACTGACAAATAACAGCAAGCACAATCAATATGTGAAGTTTTGACATTTTAATGTAAAAATTATGGATGAAGTGTGTGTGTGTGTGTGTGTGTGTGTGTGTGTGTGTGTGTGTGTGTGTGTGTGTGTGTACGTGTACAGTATGTTATTTTTTCATGTGCAACACTACTTTCGGGGCACATTTAAAAAATCACTGTGTACTACAAAACTTTTATAATACGAGTTGATTGGTATGTATATAATATGAGTTGATTTGTGCCATTTAAGTGTTTTCTGGGCATTCAAGGTGTTCTGACATGCTCTGACATTTGTGCTTATTTCTGTTACTTGTAACATTTCCATGGCTAAAGTCTGATTACACTGTATTCAGCACACACTCTGCTACAATAGTATGTCAACAGAATGTATGTAAAATTTTGTAGTTTTGAGATAGTGGCGTTTATACGAGGTTTGTGAAAAACCAAAAAATTGTCACTAAAATAAGGTTATGAAACCGATATTATTTCTTCACAAGACTTTTAAAACTTGTATCACGTTGCCTAGAATATTTGCTTCAAAACTATGTGAAAAACATCATGCGTACTCATTCAGATAAAACAATATATTGATTTAAAATTTGTAAGACATGTTTTGTGTAAGAAAGCTC
The DNA here is from genome assembly GCA_036326025.1 of Chrosomus eos. Taxonomy (NCBI): domain Eukaryota; kingdom Metazoa; phylum Chordata; class Actinopteri; order Cypriniformes; family Leuciscidae; genus Chrosomus; species Chrosomus eos. The sequence goes on along the minus strand of CM070836.1, from coordinate 16,618,886 downwards.
TATGCGAAGAGGCATGAATCATCATTAATATTGATGTCTTTCACACCTGAGAAAGACAGACTCATTCACTCATGTGAATGTTTAAGTCAGCAGGACTCATCAGTGGCATCTGGTCCCTGTAAAAAAAAAAACTAAACAACTGTGAACATGCTGATATCAAGAGAAATAAGGCTGCATGATTTTGGGAATTCATTTATTATTTTTCTGGTTAAAAATTGCGATAATTTTACCTCCGCTTCTCGTCGGGCTCCTGATAAGCCTGTCGGAGTTGTATTCGCTATAACAACCGCCTCGCTCTACATTATCCCTTACTTACGTTTGAGCAGATATCCACAAACACAGTATTTAAAAGTAAACACTGGTCTAAACATTCTACACTCATACTAGTCTACTTTTATTCCATGCTGTGTTTTTTTATCGAAAATAAAAACATCATCATGTCCTACATGTATATAAATTTAGCAATGAAAGGGTGCCTACCTATCTGTAGTTCATATTTCAACATGTTTCTGTCTGTAAGAGCCATTATGCTCACTTTATGTCTATTGTAGTTCCACTGGTGAACACTGGGTGGAGTATGGGTTTCATTTGGTATAAAGGTAGCCAACGAGTAAGAGACACCAGGTGTAATGGGAAGCAAACAATTTTTGACTGTGTCAAGAACAAGAGAGGACATGATAACTGGTGATGGCAATCTGTTTGAGCATATGAACTGAAACCAAATAAAGTATGTACATGCAGTACTGGACTGAAGTGCGTTTGTTTGGAGCCACGCGTCAGATATTCCTACCTACTACACCTCTGAGTGACAAGATGGTCATTTGTCGCTACATTTTGTCAAAAAACTGCTTCACTTGTGGATTAACACGTATCGCTTTGGAACTTTTACGGAATAAGCACTGGATTCCGCTGTGGATTTGGATATAATTGGACGTATGAATCAAGGACCAGTCGCGACGAATGAATCAAGGACCAGTCGCGACTAACTTAACATATGGCGCTTTTCCACTGCATGGTACGGTACGGTTCGGTTCGGTACGGCACGCTTTGGCGCTTTTCCACTGCATGGTACGGTACGGTTCGGTTCGGTACGGCTCACTTGTGGTGCTTTTCCACTGCATGGTACGGTACGGTACGGCGCGTTTTGGCGCGCTTTAAATGGTACCTGGTCTGTTGAGGTTCCAAGCGTACCGTACCGGTACTAAAATGTGACGTGAAACACTGCAGATCACTGATTGGTCAGACAGACAGAATCGTCACTACCAGCGTCATTGGATTTGCGACACGAGACACTAAACCCGCTATACAGAGTCATATAACCAGTAGACAACAGCCAACACGGTAGCACCTGTGTTTTACTTACTTGAAAAAAAAGAAGAGATCAACACTTTAAAAAGGAAATGGCTGAATCGTGGTCGAGGTGCAGACGTTCCTCTCGTTGGTTGCCTAGGAGCGGGTCCAGCGAGAGCTGGATGGGGCAAAACAGAATGAAAAAGTGTTCCAAGAAGTAGCAGTTAGCTCAGCTCTTAGCCGCACACAGCTATCACCGGACCTACAAACAGTGTAACGATCAGTCCCACCCACTTTGAATGGGTACTAACTGCAGTGGAAAAGCAACCGAGCTAGCGAACCGAACCGTGCCGTACCGAGCCGAGTCGTACCACGCAGTGGAAAAGCGAAGCCGAACCGAACCGTTTCACGCCGAATCGAACCGTACCGAACCGAACCGAGCGTACCATGCAGTGGAAAAGCGCCATTGGTTGCTTAAGTTAACAGTTACTGACAAGGTGAATGAATTCAACACTCTGTGAAAATGAGTGTGAGTAATTGTGGTGAAGATTTTATGGCTGCTGGTAAACAAACAGAGACTAATGTGCCAGTTGAGAAAGTTGAAATGGAGTCTGTGAAAGAAAAACGTAAATTAAACTTACTCCAAGGGCATTACTGGAAAAGTTGTAAACATTGCAGAAAACAAGAAAGACTAAATTAAACAAAGCAAACAACTTGATGGTTATCATAAGAGATTTTATGTCTAACCGAGAGTATGAAAAGGAAGTGCAATGTTCTTTTGAGAAGTTCATAAAACTGTGTGATGAAGCAAAAGAAATGCACAATTCTGTGATGGTTATTTTGCCCAATGAAGAAAAGGAAAAACAACAAACATGGTTCAATGGAAAGATGTTAATTTACAATGGGTTTGAGGATGATGTTCAAAAATGGTTGAGTACTGAAAGTCAAGTTTCATGTTCTGGTGTTGATGACAATGCTTGTCAAGATGACATTCAACCAAATGATAGTGTTTCAAACATTTCCTCACGAGGGTCAAGTAAACCATCCAGTAGAAAAAGTTCTAGCAGTGTGCGTACTGGGAGATCTTCTGCTTCTTCAGCACGAATTATAGCAGAGGCAGAAAAGGCTGCATTAATTGCACGTGCAACTGCTTTAAAGGAGAAACATGCCTTGGAGGTACAACAGGAACAACTGAGGCAAAGACAAGAGCAAATGGATATTGATGCAGAAATCGCTGCTGCTACTGCTAAAATTGCGGTTTTAAACAACTCTGATAATCAGCATCCTCAAACCCTTTCTGATGGTATGAATGCATATTATGATAAAGGAACTACAATGAGCGGCAGAGAAGTTACTCTTAACCCTCATGTTGAGGAATATACGCCAAAGAATTATTCTCAGCAAGCAAGAACAAGGAATGTGATTCAGCAAATTAACAGCGCACTGCAATCTGATCTTCATTCTGTTTCACAAAGGCAAACTTCAAGTGTAATACAGAACAGCAATGGAACATCAACCTCAAACATCTACAGTATTATGCAAAAGCAAAATGAGATCACTGCTCTTCTTGTACAACAACAACAAGCCAGCACACTGCCTCAAAGAGATATTCATGTGTTTGATGGTAATCCTTTGCAATATAGAACTTTCATCCGAGCTTTTGAACATGGAATAGAGGACAAAACCAGCAATAATCGAGATCGTTTGTACTTTCTGGAACAACATACACAAGGTCAACCTAAGGAACTTGTGCGCAGTTGCCAGCACATGGATGCGCAAAGAGGATATGTGCAAGCTAAAGCATTGTTAAAGGAACATTTTGGCAATGAGTTCAAAATAGCTGCTGCATATATAGAGAAAGTACTTGGATGGCCTTCAGTAAAATCAGAGGATGTAAGTTCATTGCAGAGTTATGCTCTCTTTTTGCGTGGATGCTGTAATGCAATGGAAGAAATTGAGTATATGAAGGAGCTGGAGATGCCAAGTAATTTGAAAACAGTTATCATGAAGCTGCCTTATAAATTAAGGGAAACTTGGAGAACTGTTGCTTGTGAACTATTGGAAAGGCACAATCGAAGAGCACAATTCAGGGATATTGTAACATTTGTTGAACGTCAAGTCAAAATGTCATCTGATCCATTTTTTGGTGATATCCAGAGTATTCAAATTGTGCAGCAGAAACCTCAACCTAGGAATACAATTAGAAACAGCTTTGCAACAACGGTTGTTACCAACAACAAATCAAGTCAGTGTTGTGTGTCTGATTTCAGATTGAATTCCCAAGTTTTATGTTTGTACTGCAAACGTGATCACTTATTGGAGCAGTGTACACAAATGCAAAGCAAGATGCACAATGAAAAGCTGAACTTTCTAAAGGAGAAAGGTATTTGCTTTGGCTGTCTTTGTGTTGGACACATGAGCAGAGACTGCGATAAGCGCTTGACTTGCACAGTATGTGCCCAAAGGCATCCCAGCATTCTGCATATTCAACAAAAGGAGAGAGTGTGCACTCAAGGACAGAACCTGCCATCACTAGGTAATGCCTTTGTCCAAAGTGCCCTTCAAGCGTATGGTCAAACAGGGGCCGGTGTTGGAGAATGTGCATTATCAATTGTAACAGTTCAAGTTAAATCCTGTAAAGGACAAAAGGTAATTCAAACATATGCATTCCTTGATCCTGGTAGTTCTGCTACATTTTGTTCAGAACACTTAATGCATCGTTTGAAATTAAAGGGAAGGAAGACTAATATTCTTTTGAAAACAATGGGCAATCAAAGATCGGTTAGTAGTTCTATTTTGACTGGATTGGAAGTGTCTAGCCTTTATGATGACATTTTTTACAGTCTTCCAGAAGTCTTCACTCAGGAGAAAATGCCTGTGTCCAAAGATAACATTGTCACTGAAGGGGATTTGCATAGATGGCCATACCTGAAAGGTGTTAAGATCCCTCAAATTCCTGCTGATGTGGATTTGCTAATTGGAGCAAATGCTTCCAAGGTAATGGAGCCCTGGGAGGTTAAAAACAGTGATGGAGAAGGACCTTATGCAGTTAGAACCCTACTGAGATGGGTTGTGAATGGACCTCTCCAAGGAAGAAAGGACAATGGAAACAGAAGCGAATGCCCGGATGTTACTGTGAATAGGATTTCTGTTGACAAGCTGGAGGAGATGCTCAATAAACAGTATAACCACGACTTTAATGAAATTGCTTCTGAAAACAAAGAAATGTCAAAAGAGGATCATGCTTTTATGGAAAAGGTAAACGGGTCAATTGAGCTACTGGATGGACATTACAAATTGAATCTTGTAAAATGAAATCCCATGTTACCAAATAACCTTTGTGTGGCTAAACAACGAATAATGGGATTGAAGAGGAAATTGGACAGAAATAAGACTTTTCATCAGGAATATAAAGTTTTCTTGGATGAGGTCATCAATCAAGGTTATGCTGAAAGGGTACCATTGCATCAGTTGAAACAGGAAGAAGGGAAAGTTTGGTATATCCCTCACCACGGTGTCTATCACCCCAAGAAAGGAACGTTAAGAGTGGTATTTGACTGTGGAACTGCTTTCAAAGGTACATCGTTTAATGATCAACTGCTGCAAGGCCCTTGTCTGACAAATTCACTTCTGGGAGTTCTTGTGAGGTTTTGACAAGAGCCTATTGCATTTATGGCTGATGTGAAGGCAATGTTTCATCAGGTCAAAGTTGCAACAGAGGATACGGATTTTCTTCGTTTTTTGTGGTGGCCAGATGGTGACTTGAAGCAAGAACCTGTGGAACACAGGATGAATGTGCATTTGTTTGGGGCTGTGTCATCCCCAAGTTGTGCTTGTTTTGCACTACGCAGGACAGCAGAAGACAATAAGCGCAACTTTCCAGAAAAGGTCATTGACACAATTCATGCCAACATGGATGATTGTCTGAAAAGTGTATCTTCAGCGGAAGATGCCATTTTGATGATCAAAGATCTCACAGCTGTATGTTTAACCGGAGGTTTCCAATTGACCAAATGGGTCAGTAATAGCCGTGCTGTGCTACAAACTGTACCTGAAGAACACCGAGCACATGGCATAAAAATTATGGATTTGGACCAGGATCAACTACCAGTGGAGAGAGCTCTTGGTTTGTTGTGGTGTGTTTGAATCGGACACTTTCAAGTTTAAAATGGCCATCAAAGACCATCCTTGCACCAGGCGTGGTGTTTTGTCAATTGTATGCTCTGTGTATGATCCTTTAGGATTCTTGGCACCATTCACTCTTACAGCAAAATTTCTTCTGCAAGAACTATGTAGGACAAGATATGGATGGGATGATCCGCTACCCTCAAATCTTCAAAGACAATGGTCTTTATGTTTAAAAGAGCTTGAGAGGATTGCAGATTTTAAGGTGGATAGATGTTTAAAGCCCACAGGATTGGACCAACTTACCAATATTCAGTGGCATCATTTCTCTGATGCAAGTACACTTGGAGATGGTACTGTAACATACCGTAATTCCTCAAATAAAGACCGGGGCCTTTATTTACCTGAACTGCAGATGGTAGCCGGCTTTTATTTGAAGCAGGCTTTTATTAGAGGCAGGCCTTTATTTCTAATTCGCGATCCCCGCCCGCCCGCCAGCCAAGTTTTCATGGTGACGCGTCATGCTTGGCACTGTTCACCACAGCCAAAATAGCGCTGTATGACAGATGTAGCGCTTTTATTTCTAAATATTAACAAACATGCTTACCATGTCATCAACTATCTTCTATTCTGACTCTCAATTCAGTGTAAGTGAGTTTGTTTTGTCGTTTAAAACCCTTTATAATTGATCCTGATCTGTGAGATGGGCACCGCAGTTCAGAGATTCCTGTCTGTTGGATTTGTACGTTACACAGCGCGTGAATTCTTCAGTTTCTCCCGAAATGCATGAAAGTAAGTGGCCGGTGAGCTGGGAGAAGAATAGAGTAAACTTTATACTGTGTATCTGATATGAATAAAACACGTCGCCAAATATATTTGAATGGATTATTGCTGCTTCCATAGACACCATTGTGTATTTTACAAACTATAAATGTATTGTTTTGCTATAAATCTTATCTATTTAAATGTCTGAAACCTAAAATAAACGTGGTTAAAAACACTGAATAGTAGTTGTGATATATGACAAGCACAGCACGCGTCCGTCTTTGAGTGTACACTAATTTTTCCCCGGCCTTAATTTGAGACCGGCCTTTATTTGTCCGCGTTGACCACGTACCCGGCCACTATCAGAGGCCCGGCGTTTATTTGAATACCGGTTTTTATTTGAGGAATTACGGTATCTTAGGATGGAGACAAACAAGGATGTCCATGTTCGTTTCCTACTTGGCAAATCAAGAGTAGCACCATTGAAGCATGTGACAATTCCACGTCTTGAATTGACAGCCGCTGTACTTGCTGCTCGAGTGGACAAGATGTTGAGGGCAGAGCTGCAGTTTCCATTGGTGGAATCAGTATTTTGGACAGATAGTACATCTGTGATAAAATACATAAAGAATGAGGACAAACGCTTTCTGACCTTTGTGGCCAACAGGATCTCTTTTATAAGAGAAGTTACAAGACCGTTGCAGTGGAGGTACATATCTACATCTCAAAATCCTGCCGACTGTTGTTCAAGAGGTATGAAAGCAGACCAGCTGTTATCAAGGAAGAATGGATCAGTGGACCACACTTTCTATGGAAACCACAGGAAGAGTGCAAGTACAAATAGTTGATTCTACTCTTAAGGTCAATGATCCTGAGGTAAGAGGAACATGAGTGTGAACACCATTGGTGTAAATGAAGTGTCGAATGCAACAAACGCCACTCATAACTGATTGTACACTTCTCAGACTGGATAAAGCTGAAAGTTGCTGTTGCTTGGTTTTTGAAGCTAAAGAAAGTTCTTAGGCAACGGAGTCAAAGGCGAAAAGAAATGAAAACCTCTTTAGATTACTTGGGTGTATTGCCATCTTCCAAGAAAATAGAGAATGAGCTTCAAAGCTAACATTCTCAACGATTACAAGGAACTTAACTTTGGAGGACCTGACTGAAGCGGAAACCGCTATTGTTGCATTTAGCAACAGCAACAGTTTGGAAAAGAAATTGCTGCCCTATCAGCTTCATCTGATTTAAGGGTAAAACGAGACAGCAAGTTGTATAAGTTGGATCCTGTCTTTCAAGATGGGCTAATAAGAGTTGGAGGACAACTGAGGAATGCTGCTATGCCTGAGGAAAGAATAGAATAGAATAGAATCTTTATTGTCATTATACATGTTCTGTACAACGAAATTAGCTGCAATCTAATCAGTGCAACAAATACAAATATTTATAAATAATTATGATAAATAAACTAAAATTTCTAAAAAGATAAAAGTAATAAAACACATCAAGTCACACATACACAACAGTTCAATGCACAATACATCATCATAATACTGTATTCAAATCGTGTTTAGTGCTGCTATTGCTTTTGGATAAAAACTATTTTTTAATCTGTTTGTTCGCGTCTTCATTGTCCTGTACCGTCTACCCGAGGGCAGCAGTTCAAACAGGGGATGTCCGGGGTGTGATGGATCTTTAATTATATTCTGTGCTTTTTTGAGACAGCGGGAACTATAAAGATCCTTCAGGGAAGGGAGAGTGCAGCCAATAATCTTCTGGGAGGTGGTAACGACCCTCTGAAGCGCTTTCCTCTCGGTCTCTGTGCAGCTTGTGAACCACACACAGATACAGTAAGTCAGTATGCTCTTATTTTATATAAAGGAAGCATCCTATTATTCTTTATAAAGATCAGCACTGTGCCACACTCATTTTGCGGCATATTCATCAACAATTGGGTCACAGTGGAAGAAATCATATGCTTTCCAAACTGAGAAAGAAATATTGGATCATTAAAGGTAATGCAGCTGCTAGGAAAACCATATCTAGTTGTGGCCATTGTAGACGTCATGGAGTTAAAGCTGGTGAGCAGAAGATGGCGGACTTGCCAAAAGAGAGACTCATTCCCGACCTTCCTCCATTTACGAACGTAGGAGTGGATTATTTTGGTCCTGTAGAGGTCAAAAGAGGACGCTCCATGGTAAAGCATTATGGGGTCATCTTTACTTGCATGGCAAGTAGAGCAGTTCATCTAGAAGTCGCCTATTCCTTGGACACTGATGCATACATTAATTCTCTACACAGATTTATTTGCAGACGAGGACAGGTTGTTCAAATAAGATCAGATAATGGTACCAACTTTATTGGAGCAGAAAGAGAGTTAAGAGAAGCACTTAATTCATGGAATAAGAGCCAGATTCAAAAGGCAATGCTACATGAAAGCGTTCAGTGGAGTTTCAATCCTCCAGGAGGCTCACATTATGGAGGAGTGTGGGAGCTTATGATCAAAATGGTCAAGAAAATTTTGAGTTCCATCTTACATCAACAAACTCTGGATGATGAGGGATTTCATACGGTGTTATGTGAAATTGAGGCCATTTTAAATGATCGTCCAATAACAAAGCTGTCTGATGATCCTAATTACCTGGAGCCACTTACTCCAAATCACCTTCTTCAAATGAAAGGCAAACCAGTTCTACCACCTGGACTCTTTGGTCAATCAGAGTTATACAGCAAGAGGAGATGGAAACAGGTCCAATATATGTGCGACTTATTCTGGAGAAGATGGACAAATGAATATTTGCCTTTGCTTCAGGAGCGACAGAAATGGAACAAGGAAAGGAGGAGCTTTGCTCCTGGCGATATTGTAGTCATAGTGGACTCTACAGCCCCACGTGGATCCTGGTTGATGGGGCGAGTCTTGGAAGTTTTTCCTGATAAAAATGGACTTCTGCATTCTGTGCGAGTACAAACTAAAAACAGTGTACTTGAGAGACCTGTGACCAAGCTTTGTCTATTGTATGACAGCCTGGAAGGGTAAAGACTGATTGCAAAGACTATATGTTCTAACAAACAGAAGATTGTTTAAATACAATGTTATATTGTGTCGCTTTGGACTTTAATGTCTCTTTGCATATCTATTGTATTGAATTGTAATGTCTACCTGTCATGTACAATTAGGGGCCGGTGTAAGAGCCATTATGCTCACTTTATGTCTATTGTAGTTCCACTGGTGAACACTGGGTGGAGTATGGGTTTCATTTGGTATAAAGGTAGCCAACGAGTAAGAGACACCAGGTGTAATGGGAAGCAAACAATTTTTGACCGTGTCAAGAACAAGAGAGGACATGATAACTGGTGATGGCAATCTGTTTGAGCATATGAACTGAAACCAAATAAAGTATGTACATGCAGTACTGGACTGAAGTGCGTTTGTTTGGAGCCACGCGTCAGATATTCCTACCTACTACACCTCTGAGTGACAAGATGGTCATTTGTCGCTACACTGTCTATATATATACATACATTTTAGTCTGGCACCAGTTTAACTAGCTACAATATGAAGTTTATACAACAACAACATGCTTACTATTATGAGTGGAAATGTCTTACCTTAAATATCTTTCTCATCTTCAAATCTTGTTCTTCTAATTCTTCTGAGGTAAATCCAAGGTAAACAGCACAGCAAAAACACAACGTGTCTTCCAAACTCGATGAAAAGCAGAGGAGCACTGAAGTCTCTGATTCTTTGTTTTGAGGTGATGAGGGCATTTACAGGTCTGCCTTCCTTCACGTGGGCGATTTGCGTGTCAATTGCTCGCGCGCGCATGGTCACATTAGAACTAATGAGGACGCATTCGAGAAACTACACATCTAGTGGCTTTCATACGGATTACTTAAAGGTGCTCTTAGCGATGTCACATGTTTTTTTTTGTCACATACAGCAAACATCTCCTCACTATGTCTGCCTGTCCCCTGAACTCACTGTAAAAAAAAAACCGCGGTCTCTGCAGACACTCCAGGGGCCTGTACCATGAAGGTAGCTGAACAAACTCGGAGTTACAGGATTAGTTTTGAGTTGACAAAACCAAACCGATGCAATCAGGCTTTATTGGTACCATGACGCAGCTCATCAACTTTCTCTGTCAACTCAGGCTTTGATCTTAAGCTATGATTACTCCACGAGCGCGTGCACATACCAAAGTGACGTTGGCACCGAACAACCAATCGCGTTCGATATGGATAGAGCGAGAGCGATATTTTCTTTCCGCAGAGGAGCAAGAGATAATCATTCAGAATTACGATGAATTTAAATATGTAATACAAGCTCGAAACAATACGGTCTCTGCTGCCAAAGCAAGAGAAGACTGTTGGAGAAAGATTACTGATTGTGTTAATGTGTAAGCTAAATAAATACGTTCTTTATTCATGTAAAATGATAGGCTATGAATGTATGTGTGTGTGAAATATAGCCTATATTTTTATAATATATAAAAAAATGTGCATGTATATTAATCTTTATATTAATAATCTTTATATTAATTTTCATTGATTTTTAGATGCAACTCCAAACGTTCTTGGCAGCTGATAAAGACAAAATATAAAAATATAATTCAAAGTAGCCTAGTAAGTATTTACACACAACCTTTTATTATTTTTTTAGTAACACTTGTTTGAGGCAAACCGAAAAAAGAGTGAAAACCAGAAAACCAGTGGAGGGCCACTCCTCCAGAATACCTGAGTTGGCTCTGATAGGAATAAGGGACAGCCGACTATGGATGGGATTACAGGTGCTGTACAATCTGACCCTGGTGCTGGCTCCTCTAAGCAAGTAACACTGGGTACATGTGCGATACATTACTATTTTAAGTTTTAAATATGGCTGACTGTATGTTCTGCAGTAGGGAAATGCAGTGTCCCTGTTGAAGCCAGCACACACACACAGTCTCCTACACAGAGGTCAGTATGCAGCAGACACACCAGAAACATATTGGCCTACTTTTATTTATCAGGGAGGAGGAAATGATGAAGACACTCTGTCTGTGTTCTGGGACAGTTGCTGAGGTGAATGCACTGGGCTTTTTATTAAGGCAAACATTTGAATGCGTGGCATAAAACAGGGACTGGCCCAAGTTACACATCTCTTTTATTGTAGGATTTTTCACAACCTGTCCCAGAAACTGAAGCCTCTACCTCAACAGGCTTCAAAAGAAATGTGAACAAGCAAGGATTTAAAACCCTTGACATATATTACAGGTGTTTGTCAAGGAACATTTTGTGAGTTGATTAGCCTCTTAAAAACTTGTAATGATCATGTTTGTGGTGGAATTATGTCAGGGCCCTTTACAAAAGGAGCCTATGTAGCTAGACTGTACACTAAAGGAGCCTATAGAGCTAGACTGCACACTAAATGAGCCTATAGACTGTACACTAAAGGAGCCTATAGAGCTAGACTGCACACTAAAGGAGCCTATAGAGCTAGACTGCACACTAAAGGAGCCTATAGAGCTAGACTGCACACTAAAGGAGCCTATAGAGCTAGACTGCACACTAAAGGAGCCTATAGAGCTAGACTGCACACTAAATGAGCCTATAGAGCTAGACTGCACACTAAAGGAGCCTATAGAGCTAGACTGCACACTAAAGAGCCTATAAAGCTAGACTGCACACTAAAGAGCCTATGAGCTAGACTGCACACTAAAGGAGCCTATAGAGCTAGACTGACACACTAAAGGAGCCTATAGAGCTAGACTGCACACTAAAGGAGCCTATAGAGCTAGACTGCACACTAAAAAGACTAGACTGCACACTGAGATTACTGAGGAGGCTCCACATTTAAAAATAATGCAACAGCAAGATTAAACGATCTCAGTATGTGAACTTATTTAACCAAGTAACACTTTAGCATGAATATTTATTAATGCAACTTTCTAATGCTTTCTTAATACCAATAAACAGTTTGAGACCTATCTGCAGTTTCAATGTGCTTTTATTAAGTGTAATATTGTATGGTGATTGCAACTACATTTGCACCAGCTGGGTGGTCAAGTGTGTTTGGGTCAGTTTCATCGGGGAGAAGCTTTCTGTGGTGGTTCTGGCTCCTTTCTATGGTGGCTATATTGTGCAGAATGGCACATGCAGACACTATCTGTGATGCCCACTCTGGTGACTCTTAAGCGCCGAAGACAGTTGAAACGTGCCTTTAGGATGCCAAAGATAATCTCTAACTTTTACTATGGTTTTACTGACACATGAGGGTCATGATAGGGGGTTATTGTGTAGGTTTTGCTGTCCCAATTCAAATTAACAGTGTTTTGTACTGTACCAAATTTAACTAGCTTTCCTCAAAGCGCTGACACAACATACTCACGGAAAGTAGATTATCTGTTAATTTTACTATTAATTTAAAGATTCATCTCACAGAAAATAATAATTTCACATGTTCACATAATCTCTACCTGAACATTAAAGGGACACTCCACCCATTTGCATTAAGCTTTCCATTGTTAGAAACCCAGTCATACTATTGAATGGTCGTGCAACACTCTCTCATTTTCCCCTGAGACGAGAGAAATCCACTATTTACCTTTTTCACTTCCTCCTACAATGACGCAAAAATCATCATTTTACGTCATTGTAGGAGGAAGTGTAAGAGGGGGAATTTCTGTAAAGACTACAAGCACCATTTCAAACCCGCCCATAGGGGGTTGGACCTAATGCAGTAACAGACCTATCACAGATCAGTGGGTGGGACTTCACTTGCAGATACTGAAATCAATATCAGCCATCTTGTTTATAAGCTAAGCTAACAAGCGCTGTGGAGATAGGAAGTTACGACAATGACGGAATAAACTAAACATAATATGGAAGAAGAGGATTTTGAAATTCTGCTGCTCGAATCCGATGTTCATGGCTATCTTTACGAGCCGCAGTATAGTGAAGAGCAGCTGAGGCTGATGGAGGAACAGGAGGCGGCTGCCTGTCGCGGACTGAGCCCGGACTGGCTCGAGCTGAGGCGGACTGCTGGTGCCTGTGCTGTCGCTGTGCGCTTCGGACACAGATAGAGTCCGTCTGCTCTGCTGCAGAGAATTTCAACGATGGCAATTTCTCCTGGACAAAATTTCTAAATCAGACGAGCACACGGACGTTTGTGTTGTGATGTGAACCGTCCTAGTTTCGCACCGCATATGTTCTGACTGAACATCCAGGTATCATGCAATAATTCACCATATAGAAAGAAATACAAACGAGGAGTAATTCGCTAATGAGTTTGCCAATGTAACGGGTTCGTTGTTGTGGTAAGAGGAGGCGGGAACCGGCGAACATTTAAACATTTTAATAGTCAAATAAACACATACAAAACAAAAGTTTAAGCCAGCTGGCCACACACAACAGAAACAAAACATAACATAACATCAGGCCTGTTCCTTTTATGCCTCCGCTCCTCCGTGAGAGATATAAGACCGCTGCGTCTCACAGGTGTCATTCATTATGACTCGCGCCGTCCTCTCACGTCCCTCGCCCTCGTCCTGCTCGCCACAGCCAACTAACTAGACATTTTGTGTGAAATGAATTTCAAACTCTTTTGGCAGCTAACGTTAGCCTTGTAGAAGGAAGAGTGATTTCTCTGATGTTTGCGCTGTTCTGGATTAGTGGGAGTGGCTTGAGGAGCTGTGCAATATGGTGCATTGTGGGAGTTGTTGTCTTACATACAAATGCGCCCTTCAGTTATTTTCTGTCTTTTCTCGGTCAAGATGGCACCAAATTCAAAATTTCTTTTACATTTCGACTACATATATGAGCCACTTTCAATAAAGATTAATGTTGAAATGGGTGGAATGACCCTTTAAGGCTGCAAGGACTTTCTATTAACATATTAATCTGCCTCATGTTCTCCTAGAGAAGTGGAGATTGCAACATGTGTTCAGGGTTTGCTCCAATGACTCTGAATAAGATTAACCGAATAAAAAAAAAAAGATTTAAAATAATGCTTAACATGTACTGTATTGTATAGTACATTTGTGAAATTTGCTTTTTGAAAGAAAAAAAAAACGTGATGTCACCCTATCAATATATTTTACCGGCAATTTTATAAAAACCCTCTCTTATGGACATGGTCAATAAATGTCTGGGGAACACTATTAAACTATTAATGTAGGCTACTCCTGCAGAGCGAGGACCACCTTGCGAATGGTTCGACAAACCGTGTTTTCCCCTAGATTCTGTGCATCACCGATCGTGCAAGTATGTAGGCTACCACTTGCAAAAAAACGCAACGCAATACCATTTATGGTACAATAAGTGCAGGAATTCGACGTGTTAAATTATTTATGTGCGGCTCAAGAAGTTCGCAAAGATAAGATATTCCTTCCGCAGAAAATCTGTATCTTTCATACAAGTAACTATCAGGAAAGGCAAGGGGATTTTGTCCGGCTAAAAACTCTTTCTCTACGATGTGCTCGTCTAACAATTTGCGCTGAGACGTCCACAGGATTTGAAAGAAAATGTAAAGCCATTATTGCAAAAAACACTGGGAATTAGTTACGTCACCTATGTTTCTTTGCTCACAGCTGATTGGTCAAACTTCAGTCTGAGATCTCGAATCCAGAACTTAACCTGCCCCGGAGCAGGTTAGCCGTGCAGCGTAAGATACCATGGCAACGAACACCGATTAAAGCTGAGCTACTTTCATAGTACCTAAAACCCAGGGTTGGCGGAAACTAAGCTGAAACATAGCTGGCTAGCCACCTAAACCGGCTTCATGGTATAGGCCCCAGGCTCCACAATCGGCAACAAATCAATAATGGCTAACCCGCACCACGAAACATAACAAACTGTTCCAGCCAATAACCGACAAGATGAATTTGGGGGTGGGGTTTGGGTTGTTAGTGCATGGATGAGGAGGAGGGAGGGTCTAGCTAGCCTCCGTTTTGTTTGACAATAAACATCAACAAGTAGTGATGTCACCATCGCTTAGAGCGCCTTTAAACAGAGATTTTTTTTTTAAATAGAGACTTCAAGCTTTGTAAAGACATGTCTCAAGTCTGTGTGCCAAACATTCGCTTAGTTACAGGTCATTTTCTGTCGAGTCTCAGAATGAACTTCACATTGAGAGAGCAGTGGCGGCGCCAGGGGGAGCTAGGTGGTGCTGTAGCTCCCCCTATAATAGCCATAGCACCCGCCCAGCACCCCCAAAAAAATGTCTGTGATTTTTTTATATATTTATATTTTAATGTCATGTTTGAATAGTCTTTTACATGTTGTTAAAAAGGGTATTAAAGAATAATTAAAAAATATATATTTAGTCTAAAAAAACATGAGGTCCAAACCAGCGATCTTCTTTGGCCAATGGACGCGGCGCCTGGTGAACGTTTGCAGACATCCCAAGTCTCGCGTGTATAGATAGCGGCTCCCTGATGGTCGCAAATTAGTTCAAATCTCCCGGAATCTAAGCTCCCAACGTGTAGCGCGCGCGCGTGTGTGTGTAAGTGTGCGTCACAGAATAATTAAAAATATATATATTTAGTCTAAAAAAACATGAGGCCCAATCCGGCGATCTTCTTTGGCCAATGGACGCGGCGCCCGGTGAACGTTTGCAGACATCCCAAGGCTCACCTGATGGCCGCAAATTAGTTCAAATCTCCCGGAATCTAAGCTCCAAACGTGTAGCGCGCGCAAGACAGAGAGAGTGTGTGTGTAAATGTGCGTGTGTGCGCATGAAGCGCATGTAACAACCAAACCCCCCCCCCCCCCCCCCCCCCCCCCCCCCCCCCGGCCCAAAATTCAAAGCACCGTCTATTAAGTTTTGAGCATCCCCATAGCACCTGCAACCGAAAATCTCTGGCGCCGCCACTGTGAGAGAGACGACAGAACGCGCATCATTTTCTTTTATTTTACGAAAAACACAATATTTTGTTTTTAATATGAGTGTACACAAATAAAAGAAGACATTTAACAGTTTTGAATGATGTATAACACTTGCCTGTTTGACAAAAATTAAATAGAGTTATTTAAGTCTCTTTTGCATTGATAAGAAAAAAAGCGAGCTGGTCGTGCCGGCGCGACAGCCGACCCCACCTATATTTAAAATGTAATAATATTTCACAATATTTCTGGTTTTACTGTATTTAACCTCCTTGCATAAAAGCATAAAAATCTTACTGGTTAGAAAAAAAGGCCCTGAATATAATATAACATCTATGTGATTATTTTTACTTGGATGTTGCTTGAAAATCCCATATCCCATATCAACATTTGTAATTGTGTACAACAGGACTTTACAGGCTCTTCAAAAAGTCTTCCAGTCACATTATTGATTGCTGACCGCCTGTCACAGTTCTTGGCAACTCTCGATAGCTCTGAAGTGTGCAGATGGATGGTCAAAGGGAATGTTTAGCTCAGCTGCTCACCAATGATGCCTTCACAGCAAGACGCCCGGCATTTCTTTATAATTAACTTACAAAGCTCTGAAAATAGGATGTGTCTGACTCATGAAAATGCAGCTAGATCCCATCGCAGGCTATGAACAATGTGAGTGATTGCATTAGCTTTGGCATCATGATCGGAAAGATAAACAGAGCATTATGAGCTCTAGCTATTCCGGAGCACAAGAAATAAACGTTGTTGTGTAATCGCTTGGCATAAACACTTGGCATTACTTGAGTGGCAGTCAGCAAACCCTTAGAGCCTTGCCGTCTGTGCAAGCCTGAAGCCCAGTAACTTCCATTTGAAGTCCACAGGGGAGCTTTAGTCCTGATTCTGCCTGCTGGTACCCAAAATCTTTCTCATTCTCATTCCTTTATGCTTTCCATCCTGGAGCTGAGAGCATATGGAAGCCAGAGGGTTTCCTGTCTGACAGTAGAATACTGAATCATCTCTCCTCAGGCCAAACTTACAGTCACCCTCAGCAACTGCCAGCTGTGTGACAATACAACTGTCAGACACTTGTGCGCTTTTGGACTTTGCCTTTTGTGTGTCAATCAGTGGATTTTTCTTAGTTTTCAGCTCATTCAAAGTATGAATGTGTGCACTGAAAACTCTTTGACAGAACATTTATGAATCTTAACAAAGCCCCAGTGAGTTATGAGTATTCGCTGGTGACCACACTCCTGTATGAGTAGCTTCAGGGCTGTTATGGAAAAGAATGCTTCCGTGAATATTTTTCAGGTCTTTTCCCTGGTGAGGAAAGTCAACATGGAAATATATGCAAATCACACACAGACAAAGCCGGAGGCACTTCACTTAAATGTTTTACAGGCTGCTGCTGCATTATGGAGTAATGCTTATGATATAAAAACTTGTCAAATAAAAATTATACACTTTTGTACAAAAATATACATATACTGTTCTTGTCACAGGTGTGGTGCAGATAAAGACAGAGGTTGAGGCAAAAAGCTCCAATTCAAAGATTTACTCAAAATCCAAAAACAACAAACAGGTTCAGGCAGGTTGCCGGCCAGAAGGTAAACACACAAAAAACACTGTAACATTAACAAGAACCAATCAGGATTGACTGAACAGAGGGAAACTAAATACAGATACAAATGAACACTTACGTGAGGACAGGTGACACAGATGATGATGACGATGAACAGGTGGGTAATGAGGGAGTGAGTTCAGGTGTGGAGACACGAGGGATTCTGGGAAGTGTAGTGAAGACGAAGACAGGATGGTGCAGGCGAAGACTGTGACAGAAGTTGGTCGGTATAATTTTGTTTTGTAAGGTCTCTTATTCTCACCAAGGCTGGATTTATTTAATTTAAAAATACATTAAAAATCATATTTTGAAATATTAGGACATTTCTTATTATTATCAATGTTGAAAACAGTTCTGCTTCCTACTTTTGTGGCAATCATGAGACATTTTTTCAGGATTCTTTAATTAATAGAAAGTCAGATAAAAACAGCATTTGTGTGAATATGATATTTTTATAACAATGTAAGTAATGAAAGTATAAATTTCTTTCACAAAAAAAATCTTACTGACCCTGAACGGTTGAATAATAGGCTACTGTGAAAAATTCGACAAATTAAAATTAAGTAAAATAGCTATGATAAAATTAAATTATGTCTGCGTCCTATAGTTAAAAATGCTGCATTCGGATGATGCATTCTAAGTTAGGAAGGTGTCGAGGCATGTGCAAAACCATTGTTAGCTTCACTTCCTGTATCCTGATAATTTCATTTTTGAAGACAGCATGTATCCTTCGCTGCCTAAACAGTGTTGGGGAAGTTACTTTTTGCTCGTTACTCGTCGTTACTTCTTTAAAAAGTAATCCGTTACTTTACTCAGTTACCCCCTTTGGAAACTTTTTACATTACTCGTTACTTTTACGTTAGCCTACTTTTATGTTGCTTGACTTTGGGCAGAACCCAATATCTGTTCCTAAATGTGTAGGCCTACATACAATTCTACTATGAACTCTATTTATTGAAAAACTAGAAGAAAAAAAATTGAAAAAAGAGAGATTTTGAGATAGGCCAGTACAAAGAAATGTACGTCTTACCGTAAGTATGTGGGGGGAGAGGAACGATTTTCGAGCAATCATCGAATATTATTTTGCTTGATATGCCAATCCTTAATATTTGGTGTTTTAAATGCATGTTTGAGCGAGGTCTCTGTGACAGTTTTAAAGCAGTCTTTTAGTGCCGCTTTCAGAACGGTCACGTTCGACGAACTGTACGTCCATAACGTTGTTTTTTTCCTCATAAATGCGAACACGAAAAATACAATAAAATGAATATTTTGTGTTCTGTGGAGAGCAAACCCTTCTTCATCCGGTGGGTAGTATTACTTTTGGTTTGTGCAGTGTAATTCACAGAATTGATTGCTCTGCTACAAGCCTCTGTCATGTACTGTGTGGAGCTTGTGAATATTGCAAGCGCGCAGCTGAGGAGACAGTCTGTCCCTGGGAAAAGTAACATTGTGTGGAATTGAAAAAGGAACTACGTTTCGTTACCATATTTTCGTATACCATATTTTCAGTAGTTATCAATATCAAGTAGTTCACTTGATATTGCAACAGAAACTTTTAACTCTCTCTTTTCCAGCACTTTAGACACAGTTGCTCCGCTGCGCTTAAAGAAGATTAAAGAAAATAGTCCAACGCCGTGGTACAATGAGCACACCCGGGCCCTTAAGAGAGCAGCCAGAAAAATGGAGCGAAACTGGAAGAAAACAAAACTAGAGGTATTTCGGATTTCATGGAAGGAGAGCTCGATTGCTTACAGAGAGGCCTTAAAAGATGCTAGAACTAATTATTTTTCAACCCTATTAGAAGAAAATAAACATAATCCTAGGTATTTATTTGAACAAGTGACTAAACTAACGAAAAAGAAAGCTTCAAGCCCAGAAGTTTCCAAGAAACACAGCAGTAATGACTTTATGAACTTCTTCACTTATAAGATTGATAATATCAGGGACAAAATTATAACTATGCAACCGTCTATCGCATCAGGGAGTATATTGTAGTCTCCGTGAGGAGCATTTTGATTCATTTGTTGCTATAGGAGAGGAAGAATTTTGCAAAATTGTTAATTCATCCAAATCGACAACTTGTATGCTAGACCCTATACCGACTAAGCTACTGAAAGAGATGCTTCCAGAGGTCATAGATCCTCTTCTAGATATCATTAATTCATCTTTGTCATTAGGATACGTACCAAAAACCTTTAAGTTGGCTATGATTAAACTGCTTGTTAAAAAACTGCGGCTTGATCCTACAGAATTAGTCAATTACAGGCCAATCTCGAATCTGCCTTTTCTGTCAAAGATACTAGAAAAAGCAGTATCCTCACAACTGTGTTCCTTTTTAGAAAGAAATAATATCTGCGAGGATTTTCAGTCCGGATTTAGACCGTACCATAGTACTGAGACTGCTCTCATTAAAGTCACAAATGATTTGCTCCTATCATCCGATCGTGGTTGTATCTCTCTGTTAGTGTTACTTGATCTTAGTGCTGCATTTGATACTATCGACCACAACATTCTTTTAAATAGACTAGAAAACTATGTTGGCATTAGCGGAATTGCACTAGCATGGTTTAAATCATACTTATCTGACCGTTTTCAGTTTGTAGCAGTAAACGAAGAGATGTCTTATCGATCACAAGTTCAGTATGGCGTACCACAAGGCTCAGTACTAGGACCGCTGCTGTTCACTCTGTACATGCTACCATTAGGAGATATAATTAGGAAATATGGAATTAGCTTTCACTGTTATGCTGATGATACTCAGCTGTATATTTCTTCAAAACCTAACGAAACTTACCAATTCACAAAATTAACGGAATGCATAGCTGATATAAAGAATTGGATGACCAGTAATTTCCTATTACTAAATTCTGAAAAAACAGAGATTCTAATCATTGGACAAAAAACTTCCTCACCTAATAACCTAGAATACTGTCTAACACTTGATGGCTGCTCTGTTAAGTCTTCGTCGTCAGTTAGGAACCTGGGTGTGCTCTTTGATACCAATCTTTCATTTGAAAGTCACGTGTCTAGTATCTGTAAAACCGCATTTTTCCATCTTAAAAATATATCTAAATTACGTCATATGCTCTCACTGACAAATGCGGAACAATTAGTTCATGCTTTCATGACCTCAAGGCTAGATTATTGTAATGCTCTACTGGGTGGTTGCCCTGCACGCTTATTAAACAAACTACAGCTAGTTCAAAACGCAGCCGCTAGAGTTCTTAATGAAGTTCCTAAACGTAAATTAGGGAGGAGCGAGCCCATCTAATCTTTCAATCAACAGAGTATATAAGCAGCCGCTTACCTCTCCCTAGTATCAGCTGTTCCAGTATCATTACTGATGTATGGAATGATGTCCGACATCCCGGAAATACAGCTCTTCCCGTCAGATGACGAACTGACGAGCCTTCCCGAGACCCCGACAGTCTCACCCCGTGCAAGATCGGATATCACGGATACCCTCCACGAGCGTTCTGGCCGAGAAATCCAGCGCTCATACAAACCACGCTCCAAAAGACAACGATCTCCTCCACCTTCAAGACAGCCAGTTTTAACTGTGCCTCGTCCGTCTTCTCAGATTTCATCTCTCCACGCAACAGCCGCTAATAAACCGATTCCACCCATTTCGAAATGTTCGGTCAACAGCCTACGTCAAGTCCTTTCCAGTTCCGGAATCCATTTCTCCCGCAGATCTTCAAAAGTGCAACTTTACGATCTCTTCACCAGTTCCTTCAGTTCCAGCACCGGGCGTCCTGATCCCACAAAATCTCAACGCGCCGATCCAAAGGCTACCGGCAGCGCCGCGGCTCGCACTTCCGCGTCCGCCGCTATTTCCACCCGGCCAAAAACAGCGGCCGCAAAAAATAGTTCCGCTTTTTCTCCAGCTCCAACAAACTTCATCCAGTCAGCCTCACTCCCCAGGCAAGAACGAAACTCTCAAAC
The DNA here is from genome assembly GCA_036326025.1 of Chrosomus eos. Taxonomy (NCBI): domain Eukaryota; kingdom Metazoa; phylum Chordata; class Actinopteri; order Cypriniformes; family Leuciscidae; genus Chrosomus; species Chrosomus eos. Next base: position 16,597,291 of record CM070836.1, on the reverse strand, counting down.
ACTTTTCTCAGCACTCCCCTCTGCTTCTCCATCTTTTTCTAATAACCCTTGTGCCAGGCCACCTTCGCACACGATTACATTTCTATCTTCACCAAACCAACCTACCCAAAGAGCGGATCCTAGCGTGAGGTTGCCTTCGCTACACTGAAAAAAATGATACTTTGGACCAACCTAAAAAAATACTGTAATTTGTTACAGCTAAATTTATTAGTTTTTCTCAAGCTATATTATTGATTTGGTTTAAACTTTACATTTTAATTTAATACCAATCAAAATAGTTATTCAGCTCAACAAAAAGTTAAATGAACACTGAAGAAGTGTTAAAGTTAATGAGATAATAAAGTGAATAATTGAGTGATGATTGAGCATTATTGAAGACACCCGATATTAACAAGCAGAATCACTGAAGTAGAAAACCATCATTTTTAAGTCACCGTTGTGAAGATCAGTGTGTGTTTTAGTTGGGCTCTTGACCTTTAAATCATTAACTTTAGATATTGTTTTGTTGCTGTACGTGAGTTATAACAGCAGGAGACAAAACAATCAATATTACACAATCACTTGACCTGAATCACTGAACTTATGTAGAGCCCAATTTAGGTTTACTTTACTAATTATAGCAGCACTGGCCTTGTACAGCATCATATTTTTAGCCTTTTCAATGAAATCCAAATTATCAAATCAGTAAAAAGAAACCTTCAAAGCCCCTTATTTTAGCAAACACAGACATCAAGAATTAGCGTATGAATCTCAGCAATGGTGACAAACAGATCACCTCTGAACATAAGCTCATTATTTATTCATGCAGCAATGCATGATGGGAGCCATGAATGAGTTTCGATTGGTGGTACCCAGAATGCACTGCAACATGCTTTATTATTGTCACCATTGATGAGATTCACAGGCTGATTCTTGATGTCTGTGTGTTTAAAAACTAAACAAATTTTTTTTAAAAAATGTGTATATGAGAAATGTTTAAAAAAATCTTTGGATTAAATTGTAAAAGGTTTAAATATTATGCCGTACTAGGACAGTCCTGCTATAATTAATAAAGTATAATTAATAAAGTATATCTAAATTAGACTCAAATGAGTTCAGTGATTCAGATCAAATGATTGTGAAATAATGATTATGTTAAAACACAACCAACACCATCAGATCACCTTTTCTATTTGTTCATCTGGCTGTTATATCTCACGTACAGCAGTCAAACAAAATGTAAAGTTAATGATTTAAGGGTCAAGAGCCCAACTAAAGCAAACACTTATCTCCATAACGGTGACTTAAAAATTATGTTTTTCTCCTTCAGTGATTCTGCTTGTTAACATCAGGTGTCTTCAATAATGCTCAATCATCACTTAATATAACACTTCTTCAGGTTTACTTTAACTTTTTGTTGAGCAGACTTGATTGATATTAAATAAAAATTTTAAGTTTAAACCAAATCAAAAATATAGCTTGAGAAAAACTAATAAATTTAGCTGTAACAAATTACAGTAATTTTTTTAGGTTGGTCCAAAGTATCATTATTTTGTGTTTGTTATTTGCTTTAAGGAAACCTGAACAAAACAGGTTTAAATCAGAAACTGTAATTTTCACTTTAGTCCAATATAAAAATGCACTTTAAATGAACGACACAGTAGTTTCACTTTTTTCAGTGTAGCTATCCTCCCTCCACCCCCTCCTCTTTCCTTCCATTCCAATTCACCCCATCCCTTTCCTCCTACCTCTACTTTCCAATCATATCCTAATATTCCTCCCAGTTCACATCCGAGCGTGAGGTTGCCTCCGCAAAGGATTTCTTCTCCTTTCTTTCCCACAAAACTTCCCATTCCTCTAGCTTCAGCCCATGCCAGCCATCTCGGACACCAGCCAGTAATGGGACCTTCCGATCACCATTTATCTACTTTTCCCAACACCAACACCTACTCTCCAGGTACAATCCGCTTGCCAGCCCATTCACTCTCCACAGCAGTCCATCTTCCAGCTCCTCCTAACGCAGTGGCCCTGGAACCACCTCCAGTTTCAGCCCATCTCCGGTCCTTAATTCTATCAGGTGCAGATATTGATCTTCCTTCTTTACTGACTTCTGTGCCCCTCAATGAATCCCACCGCTCGTTTGACTGCGGCCCATTAACCATCAATCTCAAAAATTCTGTACAACCTTCAAAACGAGTTCTCACACTCGCAGAATTCTGCATCGCTTTTGCTAGATATACTGAAGTAATCTGCACTTTATTTCCAGCCAGACGTAAGGAATTAAACGACTATCTCTCCATTATAGCCGAGCTCAGTCTCTCTTTCGGGGGTAGTCATTTTTATACATATCACAAGCTTTTTTCAGCTAAATGCTCCGCCCGCATCACCCACTGGAACCAGTGTCCTTATTGGGGAGCTCTGGACCTTGAACTTTACAACAGAGTCTTCTTAGGTGTTCGGAGCCTTTCTTGCGCCATCTGCAGGTCCATTATCCATTCTACTTCAGAATGTCCCCAAACCAACCCAGATCATCCAACCCATCCAGCCCCTTCCCAAGAAAAATCCACCGCCTACGTCCCTCAACCAAGGAACAACCGCAGTCAGATGTTTACCTCAGTTTCAGGTAGACAAGTGTGCAACAGTTTTAATTCCTCAGGTTGCAACAGACAACGATGCCGCTTCCTTCATGTCTGTAATTTCTGCGGCGGAGCTCACGCCCGTTCCATTTGCCCCGTGCGCCGCTCCTCTGCTAACCTCAATAAAAAATTTCAAAAGTACCTCTCTAGTCCAATCATCATTTCATCACTAGCTAGAGAACTACACAATCATCCAGACAAAAACTTCACCCAGTTTCTTCTTTCAGGCCTGAAAGAAGGTTTTGATCCCGGCTTAGTAAGCATACCTGATTCCAGCCTGATTTGTAACAATCTTCAATCCGCGACAGCCGAACCCGATATAGTGGAAATCCTAATCAAAAAAGAACTAGATTCAGGATTCATGATCGGCCCATTTGATTCTCCACCTTTCAAATTATTCCGTATAAGTCCTATCGGAGTAGCCACGCGAAAATTTTCAGGCAAAAAACGAATCATCATCGATCTCTCGGCTCCCCATGGAAATTCCCAACCCAGTATCAATAGCCTAATTCCTCTAGACAAATTTTCACTGCACTACCACGACATAGACCAAGCAATATCTCTCATAAAAAACGCCGGTTTCGGAGCCTGGCTAGCAAAGGTTGATATTACATCGGCCTTTAAAGTCATGCCAATTCATCCAGATTTCTGGCACCTTTTCGGCATTCGTTGGCACGAAAAATACTACTTCGCAGTACGGCTAACTTTCGGCTGTAAAAGCAGTCCCAAAATTTTTGATATGCTTTCAGAAGCACTCTGCTGGATTCTACAAAACAATCACGCAATCCCATACCTCATCCATCTCCTCGACGACTTCCTCGTCATCTCACCGAGTAATTTCCCTCCAGCAAAACACTTAACCGTCATCCAAACAGTGTTTTCCAAACTAGGAGTTCCCCTCTCTCTCGAAAAAACCGAAGGCCCTTCTAAGTCACTAGAATTTCTTGGAATCCTCCTAGACTCTGTCAAATTCCAAGCTTCTCTCCCTAAAGAAAAAATAGATCGCATAATCACAATCGCATCAAATTTGCTGGAAGCTAACCACTGCAGCAAACGCGACCTGCTTTCTCTCCTAGGCCACCTAAATTACGCAATGCGCATAATTCCCCAAGGTCGGCCTTTCATTTCCCATCTGCTAACTCTCGCTACCTCAGCTTCTGATTTAGAAGAAATAATTTCACTAAGCCAACCATGTAGGGCAGACCTGAAATTATGAAGAAGAAGAAGAAGAAGAAGAAGTTTTATTTATATAACGCCTTTCCAAATGCTCAAGGTCGCTTTACATTGTACATGCAATACATTTAAACACCCATATATTACAGTCAAATAGGATACACATAATCACATTATCCAAAATGCATGTTAAAAAGATATGTTTTTAACTGGGTCTTGAAAGTAACCACAGAAGAGGTATTGCGTAGTGTAAGAGGTAGCGAATTCCATAATTGAGGAGCATTAGCACTGAAAGACCTTCCTCCTACAGTAGACAACCGGAAACGAGGGACGGACAGTAAACCAAGTTCAGTTGATCTGAGAGACCGTGTAGGACGGTAAGGGTGGAGTAGGTCAGACAAATATTGTGGAGCAAGACCATTTAGTGCCTTGAACGTAAGAAGCAATACCTTAAAGTGGATACGTGATGCCACAGGTAGCCAGTGAAGTTCGTGAAGCAGAGGAGTAATGTGCGCAGAACGCCTAGTAGCGGTGAGGACTCTTGCTGCAGAGTTTTGAACATACTGTAATCTTGCAATACATTTTTTGGGAAGACCCAGAAATAGGGCATTGCAATAGTCCAGGCGTGATGTGATTAATGCATGAATTAAGGTTTCAGCATCTGCTAAGGTAAGAGAAGATCGTAAGCGAGCAATATTGCGAAGATGAAAAAAAGAGTTTTTAACAAGAGAAGAAATATGAGAGCCAAAGGATAGAGTTTGATCAAATAAGACACCAAGGTTACGAATCGATGACGAGGGCTTAATGTGAATTCCATCAATATCAAAGGACTGGCCCATCCTTTTGACTGAGGCAGCAGAGCCAATGACTAATATCTCGGTTTTCTTATCATTTAGCTTGAGGAAATTCAGTGACATCCAATGCTTGATGTCCCTGATACATGCAGTGAGTGAGTCAGGTAGAGATGGCCTATCAGAGCTGGTGGTGAGATATATTTGAATATCGTCAGCATAGCAATGGAATTGAAGTCCATGCCTGCGTATGATGTCACCGAGTGGATAGATGTAAATGATGAATAATAGTGGACCAAGGACCGAACCCTGAGGAACACCCTGTGTAAGTGAGGCAGTGGCAGATCTAAACCCTTGTATAGTGATATAATACTTTCTGTCACTGATGTATGAAATGAGCCAGGAGAGGGCAGAGCCAGTGATGCCAATATCAGAAAGCCTAGAGATCAATATTTCATGGCAAACTGTATCAAAAGCAGCGCTTAAATCAAGGAGCATCAAAATGTTTATCAGCCCTGAATCCATGGACAAAAGAATATCGTCGACCACCCGAAGAAGGGCAGTTTCAGTGCTGTGTGATGGGCGAAATCCAGATTGAAAAGGTTCAAAAAGACCATTAGCATCCAAATGTGTTCGTAAATGTGAAGCAACAACCCTTTCAAGGACTTTGCTCATGAATGTTAAATTGGATATAGGTCGGTAGTTATCCATATTTAGGTGGTCAAGGCCTGGTTTTTTAAGAATCGGGGTCACCGCAGCCATTTTTAATTCGGGTGGAACAACGCCAGACGCTAAACTACAGTTTACCATATGTGTTATGAAGGGAGCAACCTTGGGCACACACAACTTCAGCAAAACAGTAGGTATAGGATCAAGTCGGCAGGATGTGGAATTTGATTTCACAATTAGATCACTTTTGGCAGCAGGAGTAGTCAGAGTGAAAGCAGAAAGGGAGTTTGTCAAGTGAGCAGAACCAGCTAACCTTAAATGAACGTTTGAGTCACTTTTATGAGGAGTGTTTTTTGTAATGGATGCAGTGATTGACCTCAATTTATCAGAGAAAAATTGAGAAAAGCTATTTACAAGCCTCACAGAGCCCGAAATAACATGTTGTGGTGGATTTGTGAGTTTGTTAATCATTGCAAATAGTGATCTGGGCCTGCATTTGGAATTTCTAATGGTAGAGGTGAAATAAGAAGATCTTGCATTATTAAGGGCTGTACGGTACTTAAGCAAGTGTTCTTTGAAAGCCAAAGAGTGCACGATAAGTCCAGTTCTCCTGTATAGTCTTTCTAGGCGGCGACCCTCAGTTTTTATCGTTCGTAATTCAGGAGTGAACCAGGGTGAAGCACGAGTAGATGGAACCAATCTAGTTTTAACAGGAGCATGCATATCAAGTATTTGAGACATAGCATTGTTGTATATACAGCAGATCTCTGATGGACAGTTAGATAGTAGACTTTCAGACAAGGTAGAATCCCTTATTGATGCAGAAAAAGAAGATGGATTCACAGAGTTGATTTTGCGATAAGTCAGTGTTTTCTTCAGTGGTGACATGGCTACTGGAAAACTACAACTGAAGCTTATGAGTTTATGATCAGAGAAAGCAAAGTCCGAACCATTAACACAGATATTATTTAAGCCAGATGTGCATATGAGATCCAGTATATGACCTCTGGAGTGAGTAGCAAAAGTTACATGTTGGGTTAGGTTGAAACAGTCCAGTAGAGACATCAATTCATTGCACTGTGCAGTGTTTTCATGTATATTAAAGTCACCAAGCAGAATAACAGATTGATAGCTACCACAGACAAGAGTAAGTAATGCACTAATCTCAGAGAAAAAGTCAGAGTGGGATTTAGGAGGTCGGTAAATTAAGATTACAGCCAGTGGTGTTTGGCCAGTCATTTTCAGCGCTAGATATTCAAATGCTGAAACATCGTGAAACTCGATCCTGGAAGTTTTAATAGTCTCACGGCAAACTACAGCCAGCCCTCCACCTCTACGATGAAGACGTGGCTGAGAGAAGTAGATGTACCCAGGTGGAGTTAGGAGGTTCAGGTTGAAAAGGTCATTGGGAACCTGCCAGGTTTCGGTCAACAATAGCATGTCCAGGTTTGTGTCAGTGATTATGTCATTTAACACTGATGCTTTACCAGTTAGAGAGCGTGTGTTCAACAGCGCACATCGCAGGTCTGAAGATGCGCGTCTGCAGGTTCCGAGTTCAGGTTCGAAACGCAATGATCTCAGATTTCCCAAGTTGATGGATCGTTTTTCCAGCTGTGTTGTATCCGACGCACGGGTGTGTGTATAGACAACCGGAATGTTATTAAAAGACGAGCAGTGATAGCTCCGAAGTTTCTTCCGCGACCGGTGTATGTAGCGCGGTCGGCGTAACACTCCAAGTTGTTCACACCATTTATAGGTGTCCGAAGCCAACCGTAGCGATCCTTTGTATGATCTGAGATGGGCTGCAGAAAATTGTAACGCCATCTCGGGGCAACAAGTTTGATTGCCGTCATTAAAAAGTAGCACTAACCAAAAAAGAGCAAAAAACAAAACCTGCAATCGGATACGTGATGACATGACCAGTAATGTCCAACGCGACCTGCACAATAATTTATCGGTTTAACTACGTTAGCCAGAACCGTATCAGACCCACAATCCACACAATCCACAGAAGGGAAGGCTACCCCACCATACCAAGGATTGACACCACAAAATGATAAAGAGAGGGGAGACTCACAGTATCAGATGTCGCGAGGGATAGGGATGCGAAGTGGAGAGGGCTCGTAGCCGATCAGTGTGACAGGATCGTGAAACTTCTGAGCGTGTAAATAGTCCGGTGAATAATCCAAGTGTTGAATGTGTAAGAAGGTTCAGTGAATAATCCAAGAAGATCGATTCCAAGAAAAAACATATCCCAAAAAACAAACAAACGTAGAACAGCAGACAAACAGATACCAGCGTGAAGCAGCAGCACAAGCGCGCCTAGCGTTCTCACACCGGATGTGACAAAAAAGGTGCCCAAGAGCACCGAAGAGCACCAGAAAGGACCTAATTATGGATCTCATTCCTCAAGCAATGGAACGGGATTTCCTTCTTCTACAACGACTTTTTGTCCCGACCTTGCGACATCACCCTGTTCACTGACGCTGCCCCCTCCAAAGGTTTTGGAGGTTTCTACAGAGGATGTTGGTTTGCCTCAACCTGGCCTCCTGAGCTAACCAATACACCTCAAACCGCTGATTCGACCGCACTGTTTGAGCTATATCCCATAGTAGTAGCAGCCTATCTATGGGGATCCGAATGGTCAACAAAAACATCCTGTTCCACTGTGATAATTCTGCCACCGTTTACTGCATCAACAAAAACCGTTCCAATGCTCCAAAAATCATGCCCTTTCTAAGGCGCCTCATCTGGATCTCTGCCTGTCATCAATTCATCATCAAAGCTGAACATATTCCAGGTCACAAAAATGAAATAGCTGATGCTTTATCCCGTTTTCTTTTCCAGAAATTCAGAACATTGGCTCCGGAAGCAGACTCCAGTCCAACTCCAGTTCCACCTTATTCAGAACTCGTATTCCTCTAGACCATCCTCTCAGTCATCTCCATACCCTATCCATGAATACCATCCTACAAGCCGTTTCTCCCAGAACGCTTCAAACATACTGGACAGCTTGGGGTTCTTTCAAAAAATTCCACACAGCTCACAACATGGTCTTTCCAGAGTTTTCCCTCCTCTCAATATCCTCCTTCGTCACTTACCTCCATCACACCACTTCAATTAAACCAGGATCAATCAAAGTCTACCTCAGCGGAATTCATTTCTTTTTTAAGTTACTTCATGGCCAACAGTGCCCCAACATTTCAAATCCACAGATTTCTCTCCTCATCAAAGGTTTACAAAAAACCAACCCCCCTCGTCCAGACTCTAGACAACCTTTAACCATCGACATTCTCAGCATCTGCCTAACCACTCTCCGTTCAGGTCTTTTTTCTCCCAACAAAGCAAGAACCCTAGATACCATGTTCAATCTGGCTTTCTTTGGTTTCCTCAGAGTCTCAGAATTTACCATCAACTCAAACTTCAACCCATCCATCCATCCCACGTTTTCCGACCTCCAAATAATAAACTGCGACACCATACGTTTCAACATCAAACAAAGCAAAACCGAACAATTGAAACATGGTCATTCGATTTTCATCTTCAATTTGCCAACCCCTATCCAACCATACCAGTCCTTAAACTTCTTTCTCCACCAGAGGAAATCCCAAATCACCTCTTCTCTCGATCCTCTCTTCATCGATGATGATAACCTCCCGGCCTCCAGACATTGGTTTCAAAGGAACCTCAAATCCATCCTCAACAGCTCAGGCATCCCAACCAAACAGTTTTCTTCACATTCCTTCCGAATAGGTGCAGCCACCACAGCAGCACAAAGGGGCCTTTCCGATCACCAAATCTACCAAATCAATGGTCGATGGTCATCCCACGTCTTCAAAACATACGTTCGTTCAGATCTACATAACATCAGACAAGCACAACAAGCACTAGCATCCTTCTGAGTTTGGACCGCCTCTCCCTACCATTCGCATCTCCCCGCTTACCCAGCCCCGCAGGGCGTGTTTCCATCTGGATGCAGTGAGAGCTCTCCCTTTTCGGATGTGCGTGACCTACCACTCCTGGAGTGGGGTCTCCCAACTGAATCGCCGTGTGGGCTCCCCCGTTCAGATGCATCATAGGCTCTCCGTTCGACTTGCTGTGTGGGCTCTCCCGTTTTGATCGCCAAGTGAACTCCCTATTTATACACATGGGGGGCTCTCTCCTTCGAAACGCGGGAGCTCTCCCGGTCGAATCGCAGTATGAGCTTTCCGTTCGGGCGCCGTGGGGGCTCTCCCTTTCCGAATCGCTGTGTGATCCTGCATGTTTTTTAACCATGAAGGCTCTCCCGTTCGGATCGCAGTGTGGGCCCTCCTATCCGAAAAACAGGACTGGAGGTACCAAGGATCGTACGTCCCTTGAACGCGACGGGCCATTATGTCTTTATGTGATCTCCACCCCCTGCGTCAGAAGGATGGTAATTCTGCTTTTCCTATGTATACCGTAGGCTCCCTCTTGCTGCGTAGGGAGTTTCGCTTCAGATACCGGTGGCCCGTTTGCCTTTAGGGACGAGGACCTTATTCCCCGTTTGTGACATCTGGAGCCCCTATGTTCTCTAACTCCATGGAGCTCCATGTCATGGATGTGGCAGGGCGTTCTCCAACCTCGTACTCAAACCTCCAGTCCCAAGATACTCCTGCAGGAGTAATTTCTTAAAGTCACTGCCGCAGCAGTGCAGCGGTGAGATGTACCCCAGTCAAATTTCCACAAGCCCATGTCGTTTCACTCCACAACGAACGCAGGCACTCCCTTTCAAACACAGCTCCCGCAGGAGCTCCACTCATAGCCCCACATGGTGGGCATAGTAGGGAGACGCAGTTCCAGCCAGGAGCCCCGTTAAATGTCACTGCCGCAGCAGTGTCCATCCATGCTCCATACAGCTTTCAATTTCCACTCTTTTTGGGGGGTAACATACTTTAAGCTCTTAGGCTTTCTGTATTTCCTAAGTTCTTAATTATTTGATCACTTCATTCTAACTTGCTGTCCCTAATATTTATTCAACACTTTTGGGGGGTATATCAGAGCTCGAGTTGAAGCTGCTTCATCGAGCCCCTCTCCAGTGGACAGCAAGCCAAATAAGTTTAACCTAATATCCTAAAGATTTTATGGGCAAACGAACTCGTTAAATGAAGTTCCTAAACGTAAATTAGGGAGGAGCGAGCCCATCTAATCTTTCAATCAACAGAGTATATAAGCAGCCGCTTACCTCTCCCTAGTATCAGCTGTTCCAGTATCCCTCCACCTCCCCAAACTCCACCTTCATCTTAGGTACCTTGCCCTTTAATTAACAGGTCCTACATTTAGCCACTGGGGGGTATATCAGAGCTCGAGTTGAAGCTGCTTCATCGAGCCCCTCTCCAGTGGACAGCAAGCCAAATAAGTTTAACCTAATATCCTAAAGATTTTATGGGCAAACGAACTCGTTAACCAGAACAAGGAAGTATGACCATATTAGCCCGGTTCTGTCAACACTGCATTGGCTGCCTGTTAAACATCGTATAAATTTTAAAATATTGCTGATTACTTACAAAGCACTAAATGGTTTAGCTCCCCAGTACTTGAGCGAGCTCTTAACGCATTATAGTCCTTCACGTCTATTGCGATCTCAAAATTCTGGCCAGTTGATAATACCTAGAATATCAAAATCGACTTCTGGCGGTAGATCCTTTTCCTATTTAGCACCAAAACTTTGGAACAATCTTCCTAACACGGTCCGGGAAGCAGATACAGTCTGTCAGTTTAAATCTAGACTAAAAACACATCTCTTTGGCTTAGCATACACATAACACATTATAGATTTCTATAATTCAATGTTAGGCTGCATAGATTAGATCAGCCGGAACCGGGAACACTTCCCATAATTCCTGATGTACTTTGTACATCATAAGAAGGATGGCGTCTACGCTAATATTAGTCTCTCTGTTTATCCCGAGGTTTACCGCAAACCGCTGGATCCAGGGCATATCCAGATCTGATGAAGGACCATCACATGGACACGACGACACGCATTATCACGCCCCTTGGCCTCTGTCCATCATGGCCTCCTAATAATCCCTATATACTGATTGGCTTCATCACTGTCTCCTCTCCACCAGTAAGCTGTTGTGTGGTGAGCGTTCTGGCGCAATATGGCTGCCGTCGCATCATCCAGGTGGATGCTGCACATTGGTGGTGGTTGAGGAGATTCCCCCCTTCTATGTAAAGCGCTTTGAGTGTCCAGAAAAGCGCTATATAAAATGTAATGAATTATTATTATTATTATTATTATCAGGGCTGTGAAGGCCCATGAACACCTCACCACACTCATCTCCTCACCGGCCGGATGACCCAACCCAACCAGATGACTCCTGACATTATGCTGCCTAACTCATAATCATACACTGTTTCGTTGGCCAAAGGAGGACTGGCCCCCCGACTGAGCCTGGGTTCTCCCAAGGTTTTTTTCTCCATTCTGTCACCTGATGGAGTTTTGGTTCCTTGCCACTGTTGCCTTCGCCTTTTGGCTTGCTTAGTTGGGGACATTTAATTTTCAATTGAACAATACTATTACAACATTGTTTTCCTGTTATCTCTGTAAAGCTGCTTTGAAACAATTTGTATTGTAAAAGCGCTATATAAATAAAGGCGACTTGACTTGACTTGACTAGTAGCGACTGCGCGTTACACTACTTTTTACTCGAAAAAGTAGTTACGTTACAGTAACGCGTTACACACAACACTGCTGCCAGTTGGGCTTAAAAAATAAGTCAATAAATTGTGGTTGGTCATTGCTTTGCGTGTAATAGTCATGTTTGATCAACGTTTTCCACTTCTGATGTAATTTCTAGAGAGATATTACTATTTAAGTAATTAAATATTTTCTAAGTTACCACCAAAGCTCGCTCTATATTGTATATCATTACATTGTTGTCTCAGAAGTCTGTCCGAAGTCAGTTTCGTGAGGTACCTTCATGAACAAATGCTGCCTTTACCAGCCATTACCTGATAAGGCAGCATGGCAACAAGTTGTTTTTTTCTGACGCAGCGTATAGATATTACACTAGAATAAATGTCAAAGAATAAATGTGTGTGTAATTAACACCAGCTGCGGCTAATGGAGCCATTACAAACCTTGATAGTTTACTAATCAGAACGTAATAACTTTGATTTAACCGGTGGCGTGTGTTGGGGACGGAGCTGGCCGACCGACCAATAAGTAAGAAGTGAAACCTGTATGAAAACCATCATGCAACTACTATGCAAAAGGAAGACTTTTAAAGTAAACTATACCTGATTCTGGATGAGGTAAATTCAATTGTGTTTAGTGGTGCAGAAATTATACTACACCTCTATTAAAGCATAACCAGATTTTCGTTAGTTAGGTTAAATCTTGTTTACTTGATTTTTGATCATTCTTTCAAAGAAGTTTTGCTCTTCTAAATGTATGTATTCTGTTGCTGCTGAATGGGCATTTGATAATTTAGGCTATCATGCCTTTCAATTTTCAAAACATGTTTTTGCCTCAGAGCTGGTTCAAATGGCACTGTTTCATAAAATACAGCTTGCATTATTTAGTAATTAGCTCTTCAAATATTTATACGAACACTTATGAATGCGATGGCAAACATCTATCGGTCCAAAACCAGTTTAATTAACAGCATAGCAACAGCCAGAGGACAGTGGATGTTTAAAAAATATATACACAAATGTATTTTATTTGTCAGAATGCACTTTACATTTCCACCACAGTGCCATTTCATGATAAACATTAACATCTCTAGCTTCATGAAATAGCTTGAATGTGACATATACATTATACAGCATGATATTGCAGTTTTATGATTTTGGTAACAAAAAAAGACAGTGATAGTGATAGCTCATAATGTAATTTAACATAAAATTAGACTAACATAATAACAGGGACTTCTGATGAATATCTCTACACACGTTTAATATTAGATGTTGTTGATACATTATATATTGCCTTGCAGACTTCTGTAACATTCAGACCTGAAGTGAACAAAGTTTTACTACCTTAAAGGGATAGTTCACTTTGAAATAATTTTTGGTATGTTTTAGCTTACCTCAAGGGCATCCAAGATGTAGGTGTCTTTGTTTCCGCAGTAGTTTCAATTTTGAAATTTTTAGGTCAAACCGTTCTTGTCTGTCAGTCATATAATGCAGGTCTACGGTCACCACCTCAAAGAGCACACACAGAGAAGTCCAAATTAAACATGATTTAATGACTCGTAAATGTAAGTACACATTGATGGCCTAAGACACGAAACGAGCGGTTTGTGTGAGAAAACGAACAGTATTTATATCGTTTTTACCTCTTGTAAACACAGCCAGGCGAAAGTGATCTGAGGTCGCGGGCGCTTCGGTCTTTTCCGGAAAGTGCCGGAAGTGATCTCTCCCGCGTGTACGTCACTCATTGTTTACACAGAACAGAGATTGTAGGTAAGATGGCTAATTAAAATGGTACTAATTTGCGCTTATCCAGGATGTTAAAACCGTCGTTAAAGAAAACAATAAAAAAAAAGACCGAAGCGCCCGCGCCGTCAGATCACTTGGACGTGACTGTGTTTACAAGAAGTAAAAAACGATATAAACACTGTTCGTTTTCTCACACAAACCGCTCGTTTCGTGTCTTAGGCCATCAATGTGTACTTACATTTAAGAGTCATTAAATCATGTTTAATTTGGACTTCTCTGTGCATGCTTTTGGAGGTGGTGACCATAGACCTGCATTATATGACTGACAGACAAGAACAGTTTGACCTAAAAATATCAAAATTGAAACTACTGTGCAAACAAAGACACCTACATCTTGGATGCCCCTGAGGTAAGCTAAAACATACCAACAATTTATTTCAAAGTGAACTATCCCTTTAACGATTAGGTCTGTTTCATGTACACAGGTCATTTACTTATAACAGAAAAACAGTTGTTATTGTCGTTCAGCATTTCACATTAAAAGTCATCTCGGGAGAGAATGGCTGTAGACAGAGTAATATGAGGTAATCTGATGCATTGTGCCGTACACCCAGGATTTTACTTATGAATGGCTCTGATGTCAATAACAGCTTCTCTTCACCATAAGAACAATATCATTCCAGTTCCAGTTCCACTATTTAAAAATTAATATGTTGGTTGCTGCTTTAATCGAACACTTAGCTTATAGATAGTTATAGTTTCCTCACACATTTTAGCAGTGTCTTGTTATACAGTGTGTCTACCATGAAAAATAGCAACTTAAAGAGGTAGTTCACCCAAAAAATAAAATGGTTTTCCAACTTATATGACTTTTTTCTTCTGTTGAACACAAAAACAAATTAAATTTCAAACAAGTCATACTGTCCACCATTTTTGAAGCTTGAAATCTCTAGTCATTCATTGTTACTGCTCTGAGACGAGCAAATAGCACATATTTTGTGTTTAACAACTTGAGGGTGAGTACATTGGGGACTATCCCTTTGAAAATCAGCCAATACAAATATATTCTAAGAACGTTTTGCTAGCATTCCCTTTATTTCTGAATGTTCTCTGAACGTTCAAAATGTATGAATTTATGAAGATTCTAAATCAAGTAGTAACATTTAAAAAATGTCCAACTAAAACGTTTCAGAAAAAAAGTTCTATGATCAATGATGTATCGATAATGCTTTGTGCTAACGTTATGAGAACATTATTAATGACCAGATAACTTTGAACAAACATTTTATTAATGTTACTGGAGAACCTTGCCAGAACGTTAGCCAAAATCCTAAGAACATTCCCTGTTAGCTGGGAAGAATCTCAGTCCCATGCAGTCAGCATGATGTACAATATACCTATAATATTTGAATTTCATACTTATTTCCCTGACTTGAACAAGAGTCACACATCCTCATTTTGGAGCACTCTCAACATTGACCCCATGTCCATTAACCAAAAAACCTCCATTACACAACAACCTGTACAATGGAATCAGGTACCAAAGAACCCCCACATACTGATAATCAAAACTCTTCTCTACACACAAAATGAATAAATAAGCTTGGTAAAACCATAGACCGTTCAATATGAAAATAAGGCACTATTGATACCGATGAAACATTTTCCCGTCAAAAAGAAAAGTTAATAAATACAGGGAGTCTTTGTGCTACCTTGTGCATTATGGTCCATGTTGATTGTTGGACTGAGAGGTGTATTGCTTTTGAATGTGTATATTATTGGTTTTCCTGGTTCTTGTTTGAGTCACCAATGACCGAAAGTCCACAAAATGTGAGAAGGGCGAGAGGGAGTGGCGTTCAGTATCCCGCAGGATAGCCGCCTTTCCTGGGATCAGATTCAGCGCAGAGTTTGTCCCCTTGTCGCACGATGGCCTGCACCACTGCTCCTGGCGTCCTCAGCAGCTCCGTTACATGATTCTTCTGAGCCAAGCCATCAAGAACACCCTGTAGAATCATGTCACACAGGCCTTACAGAGTTAATGAACTGTTTTATCATGATTTCAATTAAGAAAGTTCAGTGGTCAAGTGCAGAAACCCACTTGCTCAAAGTCCTGTTCCACAACTGTCATGTTGGGGTTGAGTTGGTTGTGGACCCTTGGCTCTGTAACCGCTTTCTTCAGATCGTAGTGAAAGAACAGTGAGTTCAGGATCACCTGGGAGAATGAAATAAGTGTTATAAGGGAGAAAGTGAAGGGAGACATTCAAAGCCATGGTTGGGAAACAGTGCTTTGCTTTTTGGCATGCATCCATTTTATATATATATATTTATATATATGAGCAATATCACTGTAGCAGTGTGATATGGCTGTATATCAGCACTTATGTGATATTCTTTTGATATATCCTTATGATATATTACTTTTCGTGCCTATGGCTGAATCACAGCGTGCTGATAAACAGCCATTTTGCATGGCTATACGAGTGTGATATTGCGCTTATATAACAGTTAGATGGCACACATAAATAAAAAACAACAACTGTGTCTTTAAAAACCCTCTTTTGTGCAGAACTACTTCCTTCCGCCATGGATTCAAATCTCAAGTTGACAGTTTACCAGTTGAGCCCATGTCTCCGTTACTAATTCTAAAATGTCACTTTAGAACTAGTAACGAAGGAACGTTGAGTCCCTTCGTTAAAGATTGTTGTATTATGTAGAGTAGAGTATTGTGGTATTATGAGAGAGAGATCAGCTAAACGAGTGTATTACCTGCATTCATTTATAGCATTATAGCATTATATATAGTATTATAGCATTCATTCTTCAGGTCGATGTCCATAATATTATGCAAAAAAAACCCAGTTTTGTTCCTTCAAAATTCCTGCCACCGACCGAATCACATCCGCACTGATATATATCCATATCGCACTGCTAGTGTGATATTGCATATATATATTTTGGATATATATACATATACAGATATTAAACAGATTTTGATATTTGTGGTTACCAGAGCAGTTGCTGTAGTGATTTTCGTCCCACCTGAGGCCCCAACCACCATTTTGACTCTGTTGTTTTTGTCAAATATTATCGTGGGGCACATCGATGAAAGTGGTCTTTTACCTTGTCCAAAGAAAAAAGTAGTATGTTAATACATCTTTATTTGAATTTTACAAGTGTGTCTATAGAAATAAAAAGGGGGTATTATTTGTAATTTATTTTAGGCTGTAAAACCCAAGACACCTGGCTGAATGAAGTTGTTGGGTGAAGGGGGAACATCGAAGCCATTGGTAATGTAAGGAGAGCTGAAATCATCCATCTCATCATTAAAGATAATCCCAGTTGAACGTGACATCACCTTAGAGCCAAAACTGTGAGAAAACAATAAAGATAATCAGATCCAAAAAAATATAATTCCCCCTAAGGGTCCACTTATAAAGTTTTTTGGCACCAAAAACAATCATAATTTTCTTTCTCAGGGGATCCAGACTAACATGTGAGAGCAGACTATAAATATTGTTAGAGGAACAATGTTTTTGAAAATAAATAAAGTGAGAAACAGGTCTGGTGCCCTTTTTTCCTCTTACTAAAGGTTGATGGTGCTGGTGGCCGCCACCGCGCTCCCATCCTCTGCGATCACTGACAGGTGAGCCGTGCCGTGGTCATTGGGTACAAAGTACTCGGGATCGTAGTAGGTGTCTGGGTGAGTTGTGTCATCTGTGATTTTACTCCTGATGTTATCTGCAAAGTAGTCTGAGGTCATGTTTTGGATGAGCTGGGAAAGGAGATAATTGAAAAGAGATTTACAAGAGGTCATTGAACTCGTAGGTGCAGTTAGAGGCCTTGGGAAAATATAGTCAGACAATAAAAGGACTTCTTAAACCACTTCACAGATCTTGAGTAAAATTGCATGAGGTTGCTTTAATTTCCATAACTCCTTGGGTAAGGCACAAAAAAATCGAAATATGTTCAAAATAGATGAACTCACGTCAGTAATGTTGAGGTAACGCGGGTCTCCCAGTTTACTCCTCTTAGCATAAGCAAAACGAAATGCCTCTACGATGCGGTGATATGTCAAAGTCTTCTTCTCTGCTGTGGACACACTGCTGTTTGAGAAGTTGTAACCTAGAAAATGAGAGTTGAATGCTTGATGTGAATAATTACTGTAATACATTTCCATAAGATCAAAACGCAAACATTACTTTGCTTACAAGTCTTCCACTGTGATTCTTTTCCACTGTTCTATGTAAACATACACTAAATGGATGTGTTTGACCATTGCATTTGTAACACAGAGTTCTAAAAATGTAGCGTTTAAGGTAAAAGAGGTTAATACAGAGAAAAATATATGTTTACAAAGAAAAACAATGGAAAAGCAGCACCGTGGAATGCAGAAACATCCTGTGGCGCTCTGGAATACTCTCTGGAACATGGAATTCTGCAGTCAATATATATACAAAAAGATGGACAAAAATTATACAAATAAATAAAGCAATATATATTTATTAAGTGTAGCAGCATTGAGGTACGAGTATATTTAAATTATATATTATAATGAGGGTATGGTCACAATCTTTTGGTGTGTTGGGGGTGGTTAGGTGCACTCAGGCTTGCTGTTCAGAAGTCTGAACACTTGCGGGAAGAAACTGTTTTTGAGTCTGGATGTTCTGGCCTGGATGCTTCTTAGCCTCCTTCCAGATGGGAGGGTGTTGAACCAGATGTGGGAATGGTTAAAGAAGTCCTTCAAGATCGAGGTTGCTTTTATCACACACCTTGTGTTGTAGAGATCTTCAATTGCAGGAAGGCTGGTCCCAGTGATACGCTGTGCCAACTTCACTACCCACTGTATGGCTTTCCTGTCAGATGCAGAGCAGTTTCCATACCAGACCGTGATAGAGCTGGTTAGTACACTCTCAATGACACATCTAAGCAGTGAGAATAGAGGGGGTCATGCCTGCTCTCTTTAGCCTTCTTAGAAAATACAGGCGTTGTTGGGCCTTCTTTACTAAGGTTGTTGGGCCTAAGTGTTTGATGACCATGTGAGGTCACTGGATATGTGCAGGCCCAGGAATTTAAACCTCTGTGTTGTTCACCAGATAAGGGCTGGTGTGGGCCTTTGGTGCGTCTAAAGTCAACAATCATCTCTTTTGTCTTGTTCACATTCAAGGCGAGATTATTGTAGTCACACCAGGCTATAGGCCTCATTATGCTTCTGCGTCAAGTCCATGGCGTAGCTACGTCGTCACTCCTATGGCGTCGTTGCCGTTTTATGGTTCTGCGTCAGGTTGCGTTGCATCGCGGTGCATCTGACCAATCACAGCCCTTGCGTTCTGCGTCGCCTCGACGCGTAGTTACAATTTTTTGGAGGTGCATGTCGATCTACGGCGTAGGGGTCGGAGAGAGGTTCGCGGCGACGCAGAGGTGTCTGTGGGGGTACGCCGTCGATTCGACGCAGAAGCATAAACCAGGCTTATGAGTTGGTCCACTTCATCCCTGTATGCTACTTCGTCATTGTTGATGATAAGGCCCACCACTGTAGTGTCAACTGCAAACTTCACAATGCTGTTGCTTTGGTGTTTTGCAGTGCAGTCATTGGTCAGAAAGGTGTATAACAGTGGATTCAGTACATAGCCTTGTGGTGCACCCGTGCTCAGTGTGATGGGCTTAGAGGTCTGTGTATTGATTTTGACAACCTGTGGTCTGTTGCTCGGGAAGTCAAGAATCCAGTTGCACATTGATATGCTTAATCCAAGTGCTGACAGTTTTTCAATTAGTGTCTGTGGGATGATTGTGTTAAAGGCTGAGCTAAAGTCAATAAACAGCATTCTAACGTATGAGTCTTTGTTCTCCAGATGTGTGAGGGCCCGATGAATTGTGAATGCGATAGCATCATCTGTGAAGCGGTTATGTTTGTATGCATATTGTTGAGGGTCCAGTGTGGATGGAATGAGTGCTTTGAGGTGAGCCATGACCAGTTTCATGATCACTTCATGATTACAGGGTTGAGTGCAACAGGGCGATAGTCATTTAGGCATGACACCGTGGACTTTTTAGGCACTGGGGTGATGGAGGTGTATTTGAAGCAAACCGGGATGACCGCTTGCTCAAGGGAAATGTTAAAAATGTCTGTAAAAACATCCACCAGTTGGTAGGCACATTCCATAGGTTTTGGATGCCGTCTGGCCCGCCAGCTTTGCGTGGGTTCACCCTAAGGGGTCCTCCTAACATCACTCGTAGAAACAGACAGCACAGGTGACCACCCGGTGGCGAGGTGAACTTGACCACTTCCCTTTGGTTAGCTGCTTCGAATCGTGCGTAGAATGCATTCAGTGTGTTTGGTAGAGATGTTTTATTCATTGAGGCAGAGTGGTTTTTCAGCCTGTAGTCAGAGACACGTTGAATGCCACTCCACATCCCCTGTGCATCATTGTTGCTGAACTGTTCTTTTATTCTGGAGGCATAGGATTTTTTGGTTGCTTTGATGCCACAGGTGAGGTTGATCCTTGCTGACCTGAGTGCCAACCTGTTGCCCGATCTAATGGCTTCATCACAGGTTTTGAGTAATGAGTGGACTTTAGCATTTAGAGGGCCTTTGGTTGGGCCATATGCAAGTCTGATTACAAAATAATTTAAACTCTAAATAAAGATTTAATTTACATTTATAAATTTGCCAAACACTTTTATCCAAAGCAACTGCACTACATTGCACTGAAGCCATACATTTCGGTTCATGCATTCCTAAGGAACGAAACCCATGACCTTCCTGCTGCTAGCACCATGCTCAACTGTTTGAACTACAGGAAAGCGTTGGGTAACATTTTTATTTTGATTGTCCCTTTTGAACATTCTGTTGACTATAAGTAACTTTGCAACTACATGTCAACTAACTCTCATAAGAATATTAGTAGATTTACTTAAATGCATGAATTATGAAAAACATTATCTGGATGTTTTTAAGATTATTTTTATTACTTTGATGCTAAAATTGAAATCCATTTTCATTTTTACAAAATTCATTTTTATTTAAAAAGTATTTAACTGTCCAGGTATGTGGGCACCATGCAACAAAAGTATAAAATGGGCCATAAAGCCACAGATGACAATATGGAACATTGTGTTTTTATTTTGGCATGTTATGCTGTGTATATCAGCTCAGTTATTAAACACATTAATATTACAATATAATAACAATAAAACACATATTGTACGAACTATAACGGTAGTTACATAATATATGCAGAAACCTAGCAATATGGGCAAATCATGGAAAACATTCTCTGCTGATTGTAACAACTTATATTTTCATCCTTATCTTCATAAATTTGTCTCTGTATTTATGTATAGAGTTGCCATTTAATGCCATAATATGTCATTTTAAATGGTTATGTATATTGATATATTTGTTAAATGTCTGTTTTATTACAATATAAGACAATTCATAACATATTTCAAAAAATAGAACAGATATACTAGCAGGTTACAGAAATCAGACTTTATGCAATCTGACTCCACTGTTGCATGACATCCACATACGTAGACAGTTCGTTTTTTGGTGTATAAAAAATAAATTTTACTTTAACTTTTAGTTTATAAAATACTAACATATTCATCATACTTTACTGTACATACTAATATAATTTTTTTTTTTTTTACCTCAATCGACCTTGTATAAAAGTTTTTCACAGATATGCCTGGTGCATTTGGCACATGGCTATCGCTGTTAGCCATCTTGGATTAATTATGTCATCAAGCAATTAATATTTGGAATGCAAGACATTAGCCTGTTACAATATTGCTGTCAATCTACTGACACTGCCCTCAAGTGGTTTGGAGAAAATTACCATGATAAACGAACCCTAAATGGAGTTAAATTAACTGTCCACAAATGTGGACACCATGCATGAAAGGGTTGTTAATGTCTGCTAACACTTTAGTGTTGGTTCCCTAACAGACATTCTACTGACTATAAGTAACTTTGTAACTACATGTCAACTTATTCTAACCCTACCAGTCTACTAATATTCTACTAATACTCCAATGACAGTTAGTAGACATGTAGGTGCAACATTATGTCAACAGAATGTGTTAAAGGGACCATTAAAATAAAGTGAAACATAAGTAGTCATGTAAAATGGAAAATGTCTGATCATCTGATCACTATTGCAAAATAAACCCCTTCAGGGTTTAAGGGTTGGATTACGAAATCCACTGCCACTTCAATGTATATCCTTTAAGTGATTTGCAATGAGTTATTATTCAATATTTATCATTCAAAATAACAAATGATTTGAATAGCTTCTTCAATCTTATCATATTTACTAGCTGACCAAGACAGCTGAGGTTACTGGGGTTACATGTCGCCTACATGACCAATTCTATAGTTAAAGCATTTACTTTTCATCTTAAATCACTAAAGAATAATGACGAATAATGTCTGAATTGTCTCACTGAGAGAGAGTACAACTTATCAGTGGGAAAGTTTCCTGATCAGAGCAAAAGCTCAACCAACTTCAACCTTGAAGAAGCTATGTATCTCTGTGTGTGTGCGTTATTATTCTTTGTTACAGGTCCTGTATTAGTGAGGTGAACAACTAGCACCCAGGGTAGATGAAATGACTAGTTTCCAGATAAGCAGGAGCCTAGAAACTCAGATCCATGATCACGGAGGGTTACTTCATGCCTAAAGCCAGGATTCTTGTGCCATCCAGATGATCAATGGAGATATTCTTCTGACGAACAGCCATATGTGGAAATTTTTGGCAAAAAGTTCATCTGTGTCTTAACAGATTCATTCATCCTGTCATGGTGACGTAGTGACTGTGTGAGAGTGTAATTGTTGCTGTAATGAGTGTGTACGCAGATCGGCCTATGAACTTGCTGAGTGTCGAAGCTGACTTATGCTTATGAAACAGCAAATATTTCTTCAGTAATTTTTTAGTAAAAGTCCACTTTAGACATTCTACTAACTATAAGTAACTTTTCAAATACATGTCAACTAACTCTCATTAGAGTATTAGTAGGCTGTAGTAGACTGTCAGTAGACTGTTAGGTGTTAGGGTTTGGGTTAGGGGAATAAGTTGACATGTAGCTGCAAAGATACTAGAATGTCTAAAGGGGACTATCGAAATAAAGTGTTACCAAATATTCTTTCATTTATTGCATCTCTTGACTCGTGGTCTTCATTCATCATATCTGGTCCTGGGTCTTTAAATGTAAAATCCCGGGTGATACAAGATCTTATCCTGCTCGCCTTGTTGATGTTTATTTTGCAATAATGATCAGCTAAATGAACAGTACCTTCTTTCGTAATGCATAACATGATGCTGCTCGCCCTCATGAATGAAGCTCTTTTGTCTAATCCTGGGATTACTCAATGAAGACTGATTATTATACGGATTATTACATAATCAGGTACTCAAGTCCTGCTCAAAGAACATGTTCTCTCATAGTTATCCATAACTCAGTCATCTATCAAATGTTTAAATATGATCTCTAAACACTTAAAAAAGTTATAAATCCATAATAATCCATCCATCTCCTTGATGCAAGCATGCAGAAAGACTCACCATCCACAATGTTAAGAATCAGAGCGAGTACAGGTCCACTGGATGGAGCATCAGGAATATTAATGGTGTACTCCCCCACGGTTAACTTCAACGGGGTCTCATCTAACACTGGCTTATATTCCATTAGGTCCTCAAGTGTTATAATTCCTCCTGTAGTGACAGATTGATTTGCGTATTTTATTAAAATGAGTTCAGGTGCATGATAAATAGGGTTAAACAAAGAAAGTATGAAGTGACCTGCAGCCTGGATATCATCCACTATATTCTGGGCCATTGATCCATTGTAAAAAACATCCGGCCCTTCTTCCGCTATCCTCTCATAGGTGTCAGCGAGTTTGAGAAATCTAATGATATCATTTTCCATCAGGATGTTTTTGTTTGAGTCACAAAACACTTCACTGGAACACAGAGAGAAGACAAGATCGATATGATTTCATTAAAACTACTAGTAGAGGCAGTGTTTATAGAGTGTGGCGAGTTATGCGTTTAATATCAGTAGAATTAATAATGTATGATGCAGCATGATGCAATACACCGTATACCTTGCTACACTTGTTACTTGACGCTGAGAAACTCAATGTGCCATTTTCATTTATGATAAGTAGATTTTGCTCACAGATTGCTTTCTGTACAACGTCCAAAAGATAAATCCTTACCACAACGTCACGTCACTCAGAATTGTTTCTTTGTTTTTTGCAATGGCATTGGCCAAGGACTTGCCAATTGGAAAACCATTGCGTGCCAATTCTATACTGGGCTGAAACAGTTCCCTCCATGGCAGTCTCCCGTGTCTTTTGTGCGCCATCTCATAACCACGAATTTCTCCTGGTATGGCGATGGACAACCCTCCTGCCATTCAAAGAAGACACAGTACAGTGTTTACATCATTCAAGGGCCAGAATTGTAAGAAGGTCAATGACATGACACTCATTTTATGTCCTATCTGTTAATTTATTCAAAAATACATTGAACCACTTAATGCAATTTAAATGCAATTTTTTTTTATCCAGAAAGGATTCAATAAATTGCAACGGCAAGAAATGTTTATTGAACATCGAATCAGAATATTCGAATGATTTAAAATTGTAATCATATTTCACAATGTTACGCATGTATTTTTGATTAAATAAATGCAGCCTTGATGAGTATACGAGGCTTCTTTCAAAAACACTCAACCCCAAACCTTTTAACCGTAGTGTAGTTTGGCATACATTTGTATTATTAAGCCTATGTCTTAAAAAATGATAATAATAACAATACATATGAATTTAAAAAAAAAATGCTTTACTAATATTAAAAAAAAACTTTTGTCCAATAAATCAAAGTCATAATGTGACCAACATGCAGAAAAAAAGCAGGAAAATATGGCATAGTTAAAAATCACATTTCTGTTTTATTTATTTATTTATATATTTTTTATTGCTGATGTAAGAGTGTTGAATTGTCTTCTCCTGCATCATTTCACAAAATTTCATCATTGAAATGGCCTTGACATTTGCCAAAAATAGAACCCGGCCCAGAGGAGAAAAAGTAATGCAATTTATTACTTTCCATAAAAAGCAACGAAGTAACGCAATTAGTTACGTGGGGAGTAACGCAATATTTTAACGCATTATTTTTAAAAGTAACTTTGCCCAACAATGAATGCTGGTCTTGGTAATATGTTAATGGTAACGTATACCTTTCCGTGACAGCTGGGTGTTATTGCCAAACATGTTCACTGAAGCTTTCATTGGAGCAGTTTCTCTGGCATCTATTGTCTCCACCTTTCCTGTGGACAAAAACATGGAATTTATTTATTTCAGTGAGTGTTGTTTGTGAAGACTATAAATTACTAAAACATTAAGGCTTGTGAGTCACCATCATTTGTTGTTTACTCTTGTTAGCTTCACCTATTAAGGCAGTGGTTATTCACGTCATTTGCTGACATTTACTGCCAAGTAAGAGTGACGCAAGATTTGTGGTCACTGATGCTGAGTCAAACCATGTGCCCTTTTTCTAGGCACTTGACCCCAGGTTGCTCTTGGGCATGTCACATCAATGATTGTACTGTAAGACACTTTGCATGACAATTGTCTGCTGAATGGCAAATAACCTCTGCGTCATATTAAATTCCTAAAGCAATGTCTTTCAGTGCCAGGCTTACTAGAAAGGGATGTACATTTTGTGGAGCCCAGCAGTTGAAATGATTTTGCGAAGATTATTGGAGTACGTTTTACATTTAATTCAAAGTGTTCAATGAAGGCAACGCAAAGGTCATGGATTCGATCCCTAGGAAAGCATCAGGTGAATGCATAAATGTCAGTGTTTTACCTGTTTCTGCATTGTATATGGTGAAGAACAGCCCTCCTCCAATGCCCATGCTGTGTGCATTAAACAGCCCAACACACAACAGAGCAGCAATAGAAGCATCAACTGCTGAACCATTGCGCTTTAAGATGTCCCTGCAAACATAAAGAAAGCTGGGTGTGTAAGTGACGTTCAATGGCATGCAAGGAAACTCTGGATCTTTGGACTCTTACCTCCCAACCTCAGAGCACTTCCCGGCATCTGCTGCCACTGCTGCTTTGGAGTAGAAATAGTCCGGGGATACAGCGAGTCTCCTGTTTCCGATCCCCAAATACACACCCATGAAAAAACCAACTGCAGCCACAAGCAAGACCACCAGCCCAGCAACAAGAGACTTTTTGACCATTTTCCTGAATGGATACAGAATGTGAATAAAGGACGTCTGAGATGATCATATTTGAGGGTGTAATTTGATGTATGCTTGATGAAATATATGAGATTATCACTCATTAGACACAATACAAATATCTTTTTTTATTTTGTAGACTGACATGTGCTTATCACCACCACTTTAATGTAATTTCCTTCATCATTCTCATTTGATCAGTGAACTGTATTTACAGAAACAATGAGTTTCAGCATTATATAGGCTTGCACATTTTTGTGATCATAGAGAACATTTCTCCCCCCAAAATAAGCAAGTTACATCACCTTTTCAACATGTGCTGTTCATGAATAGAAGCACGGGTGTAAACCAGGTAATTTTTAGGAGAAATGGATAACAATAAAATGTCACCCAGCTCAAAGGACCTGTTGAATAAACCCTTACGGTAACCCATCACTATCATCATCATCATCATCATCATCATCATCATCATCATCATCACTGTTTACAGCTGTTCTGTAAGTTTAATAATAAGGCTCAGTATTCATTTTACAATGTCATGGCATTCTAAATTGTGCTGTAACCCTGTAAATACACTCTAAAAAATGCTGGGTTGTTTTAACCCAATTTTGGGTCAAATATGGACAAACCCAGCCATTGGGTTACATTTTTAAATTAAATTTTTACCCAAATGTTTGAGTTTGTCCATATTTGACCCAAAATTGGGTTAAAACAACCCAGCATTTTTTAGAGTGTACAAGCAATACAACAGTCACACAAGATACAATCCCTGAGTTTTATTTTCCAGATTATAGTCACTCGCTGAAAAAACACTCGCAGCTCAATAAGATAGATGATAGATAGACAGAGACCGATCGATAGACAAAGAGATAGATAAACAGACAGACAAACAGAAAGATGCTAGACAGAGACAGATCGATATAGACAGAGGGGTAGACAGACAGACAGACAGACAGACAGATAGATAGATGATGACAAATTGACAGACACAGAAGACTGATAGACAGGCAGACAGACAGAATTAGATACAAAGACAGAAAGATGATTGCAGAGACAGATTGATAGTCAGACAGACAGAGTCGATAGATAGATAGATACACCCTTAGAAAAAAAGGTACAAAAGCTGTCACTGTGGCGGTACCTTTTCAAAAAGGTACACCTTTGTACCTAAAGAGTGCATATAGTCCCTCAAACATTTTGGTACCAAAAGAGTAGCTAAATGGTACATATTAGAACCCTTTTGAACAGCTTTTGCACCTTTTTTAGATAGATAGATAGATAGATAGATAGAAAGATAGATAGATAGATAGATAGATAGATAGATAGATAGATAGATAGATAGATAGATAGATAGATAGATAGATAGATAATACCTCAGTAACCTCACAGATGATTTCGTCTGGTGAAACATAATCCTTAATAATCCATAAAACGGTATCCTTTTTCTTATAAATGGATGTATCAACACAAGAGTAAAAGGGACTGGGGACAGATATAATCTGTGCTCATTCAAATTTTACTCCAGGGGTTATAAATCAACCTTACCTGGGGATTGACTAAAACAGGATTATTTTTCAAAAAGCCCTGACGGTAAAAACAGGTACAGTATTACTCACATGAAACCTCACCCTGTTTTTAAAAGCTTAGGAGCTTCAGAGGTAAAACTACTGGAAGATTGTGATGACAATGCATTCACTCCTCCCTTAATCTCTTAGACATTTAAAAAACAACAACAACAACAACAACAAAATAACAGTGGGGTCAAAAAAGTCTGAAACCAGATTGAATAAAAAATAATTTAAAACTGTAAAAATGCCCAGAAATTTTCTCGGATTAAATATAGTAAAACACAGCTACAAAAAAAAAAAAAGCTACAAAAATAAATAAATTCAAAATATTAAATAGTCAGCAGTATTTCTAGGTCACTAATCAAAGTAAATGTGTGACATTGGGATGTAAATTCCCCTGTACAAAAGATCAAATGTTTCTTCCACAGAAGAATAGACACTCTTTGGATCATTCTGAAATCATGACGGATAACATTCAACGGTTTTGAATGAAATGTCTGTGACAGCTTTAGCACCGGCTTCATCACAGCAAAATGTCTCGCACCACATTCTTAGAAATTGTGAAAATTATTTTACTGCAGCCATTAAAGGTTCTCTAAGCGATTCTGGGTGACATCACTTCTTGTTGACGTTCGAACTATTGTCAAACAAAACGGAGGCTAGCTAGACACTCCCTCCTCCTCATCCGCGCACTAACCCCTCAAACCCACCCCCCAAACCTTTCTTGTCGGTTATTGGCTGGAACAGTTTGTTATGTTTCCTAGAGCGGGTCGCTAGAGTTTGTTTTTGTAGCCGTTTGTGGAGGCTGGGGTGTCCGCAGAGACCGCTTTTTTTTACAGTGTGTTCAGGGGACAGGCAGCCTGCGGATAGTGAGGTAATGTTTGCTGTATGTGACAAAAAATGTTTTGGCCTAAAAAACGCGTGACATCGCTTAGAGCACCTTTAATGTAATGTTATCAAAGTATTGTTGCCTATTTCTTTTTTATGCTGATAATATAATGTGTAATGAATGTGGCCTATTGAATTAGAAAATAATAAAGCATTTTCACTGGTGGTTTTAGACTTTTGGAAATCATCATTGAAGCTTATTTATGTGAGTCAGCATTTCCTGTTATGTAAGATTGGAAAGAAACACATCTGATGTAGCATGTTGGTGTTGACTCACAGCTATGAGTGACTTCCGATGATGGACTCTTGACTTTGAAAATGTCATGTTTATGTTTGTAAAGCTTCCAGGAACTTTATTCAGGAGGAACTGCTCCATTGAGGAAAGCTGAAGATCATTTCAGGCCTTTGGCACTTTATACCAATGACAGACATTTTGACCTTGTAACTTGCGTCAAAGAGCACTGCAGTTACGTAAAAATGTCCCTGTAAAAACAGCCGGTCAGCACTTTTCAGTGTAGGACAAGACACTTGAAGCATCATTAGACCTGTTCAAGAGACCTTTTGTCCCAAAGTTGTAAATTTACTAAGTGTGTGTCAGCATGTCTTCAGCTCTTCCCCTTATGTCACAGACCGTTCCGGATTTATTATGCTTTGTCACTAAGCAGTCCCTTCAAGCAATACAACTTCAATTAAGAAATTAATAAAGAGCGTGTCTGTGCATGACTTATGTGTCAAGAGTTTCAGGAGAAGAGAGAGAACTCACCTAATAGGAATTCACAGATTTGATTTGGAAAGTTTGTTAAGTTTGACAACATATCATGACACGTTACTTAATTCATCCTATTAATGCTGACAATCGAACAATCAATCAAGACAGTTTGAAACCATTAAAACAACTTCAGCCCTTATTCTTTTTTATCCTTTTTATCTTAGTACTGAATTATCTTGATACATGCTCATAACGCCCTTTTAAAAACTCTTAAAATCTCGCTTTCATTCTGATATACTGCATATATCAGTCAGTTAACATGTAGGTTATGACCTCCATGTAAAACGAATAATAGTTTTATATTTTCGTTATTTTAGTACCATTTCATTGCTAACATCAGCCATCAGGTTCTCAAATAAATGCAAGCTAATGTTAGTAAAGTATCAGTGCTATCGTTATTGTGTATACTGTACGAGATTGTGATGGCCAGGATTTAAGCCACATTATTCATATATATTCATATTTGCATTTGATCAATAAATAAAAGGACATTATTGGTTTGGTTTAAGATCTTTATTTGTCATTAGACAGAGTCAGTGCACGGGCTTAGTTATTTGGCTTAAGGTTAAAACATTAAAACCAGTTAAAATTCCTCTTTGGCTAAAATGTGATTTATAAAAACTTGTAATCAGCTTAAATTGTAAGTTAATTTTGTAATTATGATGACTTGAAATGTTTAGTACCTGGTGTGTTGTGGGAATGGATCGTAACAAAGAGATTCAAACAGGAAGTTGATCCTTTTAATAGGAATTCTAGGAAATGAGACTGTACCAACATTGATGTATTAGAGGGGACATAGGAAAATGTGATGTCTTGATCATTGTGATGATTGTTTAATAGAATTCTTTTGCATTGACTAAAATGTATCCATAGCTCTAAATTGAGAGAGTTGTTACTTATTGTACCCTGGGAAAGGTGGTGTTGAGTGTCAGTTTGAGAGGCTCAAGCCCAATTATGTCCTTTTTGAATACTGGATATTTCCTGTGATGTAATCTGAATGGAATAACATTTTTGGATCTTCTTTTTTTAACTGTTACATTTTTTTGCCTTTTTTCTGAGGCTTGATCACTTTTTATCTTGCGTAAGCAATATTTAATAAAACTATCACAATTGAAGTCCACTTTGCTCCCTGTTTCGTGGTCATGGACACATTTTTTTAGTTGTGATTTGCTAAGGCTCATGGCAAATCCATCACAGAGATGTAAAGCAATAATGTAAAGCAATGTTTACAGTGTAGGCTACATCATTTTCTCTGTGAGCAGAGATCAGTTGATGTGAGGGAAAGCTAAAGGTAAGAGGAAAGGTAATGCGTGATCCTCCATCTTCAACAGGCTTTCAAATCTGCCAGGAGTTGCAAGGAATCTTCCCCTCGCATTCATCACAGTGCCACTGACTGTAAAAGTGCAAAAGGCGAAGCTTGAATTTCCAAGTATGTCCCTCTATGGCTAATGTATTTTCAAGATGGAGGCGCAACATGGCTGCCGCCATTCGAGCGACTCCCTCGAGTCCTATTCTGAATGGCAGATTGTACAATTACGAGAATACTTGATTAGTTGGTGGAAGTAATTACACATGAATGAGCGCATATAATTTTGAAAGAACAAAGTGTTTTAGTGTTTAGTGTTGCTAAGAATTAACTTAAAACATTACACAGTGTAGCTTTAATGTGAGAATGTTATGTTTTGACCCATGAGTGGAATATGCCATATTTACATAGTCCACTCATGCTACTACAGCCAGCAATAAAACCAACCCTCAGTAGGAACTCATTTTGTGTGTGTCCATATAGCTTGTCTTCACATTGGAAATAAAAGACAGATGGAGTTTCAGCAGATATTTTGAAAAAAGTCTGCAAATCAGACGGGGACATCAGTAAGGTCTGTTGCTAAGGTCTATTCAATCTATCATGTCACTTATAAGATAACAGATAACGAACAGTTTTACAGCAGCTAAATAAGAAAAGCTTAAGCGACCGTAGGCCACATTATATTAGCTAAGGCTTTCAGTGAGAGAAAATATGTCATGGACATTCAATGCTAACAGAAGACCTGTTATATGGATTGAATCTTAATGAATGTGTTAAGCATTTTCCTTTAACAGTTTAATATTTATTACACATATTCAGGTTAGAGAGACTTTCAGTGCCGTACCTTAGCTTTATCTATTCACGTGTTGATAGATTTTATTGCTATCTACATCTCAGCTGTTTCCCCTAAAATTACTACCCTACACTAAATAGCAGAACTTTTATATGGAAGCGTGTTTCCCCAACTGAATAAGAAATTACAAAGGTAGCCTACTTAGAAGAAGTTTTTTATATAGCGCCTTTCTGTAGCTCAAAGTCGCTTTACATTACATTAAAATATATTTACACACCCGCACACACATTACAATCACATAAGGAGACAGTCACATTATCCAAAATACATGTTAAATAGATATGTCTTTAGCTGAGTCTTGAATGTAGCCACAGATGATATATTACGAAGTGTAAGGGGTAGTGAATTTCATAGTTTAGGAGTATTAACACTAAATGATTTCCACCTACAGTAGACAACCGTAAACGAGGGATGGACAATAAACCAAGTTCAGCTGATCTTAAGGGACCGGACAGGGCGGTAAGCGCAAAGTAGATCAGACAGATATGGAGGTGCAAGACCATTTAATGCCTTAAACGTTAGAAGTAATACCTTAAAGTGAATACGTGATGCCACGGATAGCCAGTGAAGGTCATGAAACAGAGGAGTAATGTGAGCAGAACGTCTGGTGGAGGTGAGAACTCTTGCTGCTGAGTTTTGAACATACTGTAATCTTGCAATAATTTTTTGTGCAGACCAAAAAATAAAGCATTGCAATAATCCAGACGTGATGTGATTAATGCATGAATTAAGGTTTCAGCATCAGCTAAAGTGAGAGAAGATCGATGACATGCAATTTTATGAAGATGGAAAAAATTGTTTTTAACAAGAGAAGAAATATGAGAGCCAAAGTTGAGTCGATTAAGACGACAAGCACGGTAAAAAGTGAACAGTTGGATCAACTTAAAAAAATTACTTCAATTGGTAACACCTAAAAAAATTAAGTTTTCTCAACTTAA
This sequence comes from Chrosomus eos, assembly GCA_036326025.1. Taxonomy (NCBI): domain Eukaryota; kingdom Metazoa; phylum Chordata; class Actinopteri; order Cypriniformes; family Leuciscidae; genus Chrosomus; species Chrosomus eos. The sequence continues at coordinate 16,565,051 of CM070836.1, read as the reverse complement.
AATATCACGTTAAAACGTTATACATTTTAAATTGTTTAATTTTGTGAAATGTTTGAAACCACGCATTCTTCCATACTTTTTTTTACCCTCTAGTGGTGAATACAACTGCCAGTTACATATCACTCTTTTGGTAATAGCCTGCTGAAGTGGGCTTTGACTCTGCTCCTCCTTCGCAATAATCTGTTTCTAGCCTACCTACATAGCCTATGCATGGTAGCAGTTGCTCGCCTAGTGACTGGCTTAATTTGAAACCCTCCTCCTTATCAAAGCTTTGAAACATTTCCGAATCTTTTGTTTCCAATTGGTTCGGATCTTGTCAAACTCGCCAAGTCACACGATTTCAGCAAATGAGGCTTCATTACTAGCCTGGTAATACCAGACTCTGCTACTTCACTTTGCTTCGTACACAGAGTCTGGCATAGCAAAATAGAGAAGTGTTTTCTCTCTCGCTAGGGGGCGATTTCTGAAGTTTAAAATCATTGGTTACCCGTAAGCCAATCAGATAAGTTTATTTATGACACATGTTATGCGCTGACACAGCCGCATCGAACCACAGACATCATGCATCGAACTCAAATCTATGATCGAACTTCCACTGTAAACACTTGATGATGCGAGCGAAATACCGGAGTGAACATGGCTGTAAATTACTTTTTTGATCGGTGAGTGATGTAATAGAATGACTGCTGCGTTGACAGGGCGCGAACTAGCAGAGAGAGAGAGAGAGAGAGAGAGAGAGAGAGAGAGAGAGAGAGAGAGAGAGAGAGAGAGAGAGAGAGAGCTGCGCGCGCGCACTCTCAGGTCTTCAAACAACACGAGCGCTATCTTGCTCTCTCTCCCTCGCAAATATTAATCAAAATCAATCGACAAGATAGTAAAAGATCGGAAGACCGCAGTTTCGCGTGGAGCATTTGGTGATTTTTAGAGATTAGAGACTCTGAACAACATCTCAATAAACAGCTTGACGATTTGGGCAAATAAAAGCCCGGGGTATTATTTGAAGTTTTACGGTATTTAAGACCTGGAAAAGAAAGGAGACACTGACCTGTCAAAAGGCTCCCCAATTTCTCGCTGACGATCGGCAATAGTTGATAAATTAAACTTTTCCCAAGGGAGTAGGGCCACAACATCACCTCCATTCAAAATGTTTAATACACACTCTTCTTCTTCGGGCTTCAGTTTGCTAATGCCGGGAATATTCTCCACAACAGAGCGAATTGCATCCGCGTCTCCCTATCCGCGGTCGTTTTCGATTTCTCTGACCTAACTCTTAAACTCGGCGCTTAGCGACTACACAGCTTTCAGCCCGCCCTCTGTTCGTTGATTGGCCCGGCTGTTTTCAGGCCGGTGGAAAACTGAAAGATAGGCTGCTATCTCAGACTGAGTACAGGAGCGAAATGAAATTAGCGGAAGTAGGAAGTCTGACGTAGTCAGGCTACTTCATTACGCCCAGAGCCGTTAAAAACAGCCCTGGTTACGTCTACTGTTTCGAGTGGCTTCGAAACATTTAATAATTTAGATGGTTTGCCGCTAAATGGCATTGATCTGGTGATTGAACGACTCTTAACTGATCTCAGGTCAGTTTTATAATGAAGGTTTGCCTTAAAGACCCCCTCCGATGAAAATAATGTTTTTCTAGGTGTTAACATGTTCTTGTGTAAATTTTCTTATGTTGGAGGACATATCTTGAGAAAAATAAGTTAAAAGTTGTATTTCTGAGTATTTCTACATTCAAATGGCTGTGAATCAGTAGCAGACGCTAAAATGCCGTTTAAAATAGACTGGAGTTGTGACGTAGTAACTCCACTGGGTGGGGCCACAAGCTCATTCTCCCCTCTGCCCTGCCCGCTCAGGTTCTGAGGAGTAGAGAAGACGATGGCGGATCAACACCTATGTGCGGTAGCAGGTTGCAATGCAAAGAGGAGAGATGGTGGTTTAACTAGCTTTCATGCTTTACCAAAACATGTTGCTGTGAGAGATAGATGGATTACGTTCCTTGGTCACGGCAATGTTAAAAACCACACATCGGTTTTGCGGTCAGCACTTCACAGAAGACTGTTTCACTTTCACCAACTGGCAGAAGAAAAAATGGGCTTCGTCAGTAAATTGTTATTGAAGCCGGATGCAGTGCCTTCCATCAAGACACCATCAACTGGACAGCCTGTGTCTTTACCGTAAGTTTATTTTTTTTCTGTCGGGAGCTAGTTCAACGATCCCGCCCCGTTTGTTAGCACAGTGCGGCCAAAGTCCAAAGTGCGTCTCCGCGCCAACGGCTCCGCCCACAACGCAGATGCGAATTGCTAATGAGCTACTGCTGCTCGGCTGAAGCAAAGTCCCAGAAAACGGCACAGGTTTTGTGAATTTTGCTAAAAATGGCATAATCATAATTTAAAGACCACTGGGAATGTTTAAAAATAGCTCAAAATATGATCGGAGGGGGACTTTAATTTAATTATTAGGCCTACTTACGCGTGTAGTCTATACATACCTGTCAAGTTTTGGATTTGAAAATAAGGGAAATCCCCCCCCCCCCCCCCCCCCCCCCGCGACCAAGATACGTTTTAAGGCAGGTGATGGTCGAAATAAAAAAAAACAAAAGGGTATATATGAAGAGCATTTATTTAAAGGATTATTTGCATATTTTCTGTTCATTTAACATTGCTTGTCTTTACATTAGCCTACATTTTATTTTCATTCCACACATTCTTTTAATTTCATATTGCTTTTCTTTTACAGTTTTTCTTTTCATTTCACATAACTTTTCTTTACTCTTTTAGTGAGTTATTGTACAGATTTGTTGCAGACTTTGCGTTCTTTAAGACTGTTTTGGAAGGAGTGTATTTGTGGGCTGGGCCAGAGTGGTTCATTTTACATGAGAGTAGAGTTCTGTTGTCTAACGTCATCCTATTCTCTGTAACAATCTTCCGTACCATGCTAAAGTCGCAGTTACAAAACTTACAAAATGCGTGACTGTCCCTCACCCTGCTCCTCTTCAGAAAAGTAAATTCACTGTCCCATTGATCGCAGTATTTACATGAGGTTTTTTTTTTTTTTTGGCCGGAGTGCGGGAGTGTTCGTCTCTGTTTACGGTTTTTTCCCCGCGTTGTCACTCATCATCTGTCCTCACACACTAACCTCGCGACAACTGCCACCTACAGTACCTGTAGCATTGCGGTTATCGCGAGGCTAGTGACAGAGCTCAGATTGGGAATGTTTTTTTTCTTTACTCCGCCCGGCGGGGTATTATTATTTTTTAAAAACGCAGGTTAAAATACGGGAGATTTACGGGAAAATACCAATACGGGAGGACGGCGGGAAAGAAGGGTAAAATACGGGACTTTCCCGGCCAAAACGGGATACTTGACAGGTATGAGTCTATACTTGCACAAAAATGATAATTTACCTATTTTGCAAAGCCCTAACAAGCAGTAAACAACAAAAGACCTGCAAAATCATCATATTTAATGATATTTAATTATTTGTTGATTCATTTAGCTTCTTGAAAATCATATTCAGTGAAATCGACACTAAAATCCGACAGAACAACATAAATAACGTGGTTTTAGAAAAAAAAACGAGCTTCTAATTCCACCTGGAGCGTGTTATTTGCTTTACAAAAATCCACCGCTCCCGGATCATCTTTCCAATCAGCGCAGGGGGGTGTGAGATCTGACTGTCAATCACAGATCGGGCACACGCCACCCCTCGCGCACATTACAATCAAATGCACACGCCTGAAGTTTGCGCAGTAACGAAGAGTGATGGCGGAAAAGCTCATTAGAGTATAAATGATGTTAGCAATTGCAATCTATCGGTAGATTAGCCAGGGCAGCATACCTGCAAATGCTCCATGGTGTTGATGGATGCTGATGAGACAGGCGCGTTCACAGAAAATCTGATGCACACACTTTGACGAGCACAAACTCGTTGGGAGGGTATTCGTTGATAGTGGGGGAGGGGCACGAGAGTTGTAAACATTAAGAATTTTGCCTAAGTCCACTCAATCTGCTAGACTTGCCGACTGCAGCTTTAATGTGAGTTTAGTGCGTTACAACCGTTTTGACCAGCAGTTGCCGTCAGCTTCTGGTGTTTTGAGTAGTTTTTCTCCGCGAGTAGTTTTGCGAAGAAATGTTTCGAGTTTCGAAAAGCTTCGTTTTCCCATCACTAGCCTACTTATCAGGGTTGTCTTTTATCTCTGAATTGTCTTTTTAAACTAAAGAAACATCTGAGAGGCAAATTTATCAAAAGTCTCAATTCACTTTTCGAGGCTGTTTTTTTCTAGAACTGATTAGTTTCTTTCGAATTGAACATCATAGTCTATTCAACATGACTTCCTCAGTTTAAAAAAACCTTAAATTAAAATTCGATTAAAATATTTTGATTTCACCACCACATCTTTTTCTCTTGGCATGTGGGGCACACACGAAACGCCGCGAGCCAATGGCAGGACAGCAGAGCTCAGTAATGATCCACGCGCTGTGCTGGAGAGCATCACCATCATCCATTGAATACCAACCAGAGCATCAGGCGGACGTGTCCTACTGACAACAAACACAAATACAAGGACGTGAGAGCTGGCATAAAGAACAAAAGACTGACAAACCCGCAGCTAAAACTACTGCGTGTGTCGTCGGGCGAACTGTACAAAGAGACATTGACTGTAAGCAGATCGAGTGTGCTACCCAAGTTCGGACCGATGTGGAGATCGCTGGGCGTTATCGTCCGGGCTGCCATGGTTACGCCGTGAGAGGTAAAAAGGTCGTATTTAGAGTAACATTGTGATTTTTAACGTGACTGAAATCATGGGCTCTAGGCTCAGCCGACAAAACAGTCTCGACAACGATAATTTTTCAAGGAGGCGACGGACGCATCTAGACAGCACGGGAGAGAGCGATCGGAGCGGAGACTTCTTGTTTACATCCCTGATGCTCAGGTCGGATAAGCTGTCGGGGGTTCTGAGGAGAGCCAACCACAGCCCGTATGTCAGACGAGTCGCCTGGGTCCGAGAGATTCAGAAGCTCCTCCGGGAGAGGAAAATAGAAGATGCGACGGACGTGCTCAAACTGTTGAGGAAGGTGAGTGCAAATGTCCAGCAGTGCTTAATAAACAAGTGCGTCTGACACAGGCAGCTGTAAAACATGCATGAGTTCGTCTCTTCTCGCTCTCTCTGCTTGATTGGAATTGCATTAGATCATGTTGCAATCACTGACGCAAATATTTCACAAGTCAAGTGCATCAGTTGCCTGAACACACAAAGACATCATAAAATGAAATTAATGCAGAAATTACCTCTATGGTAAACATGTTCTCATTTCCTAAATTAGAAGTCATTTTAATGTTTTTGTGGGGCTTAAAGTAGCTCTGCAGATTTCAATTATTTAAAAAAATAATGTAGACTTGATTAGTTTGGTATAACGGTAATAGCCTATGTTAGTTATAATAGTTCAAATATTATTTCTTAAAATTATATAACCATTAAAATATAAATTAAAACAAGCACGTATAAATCTAAAAACAAAATCCCAAATTATTAATATTTGAGAAATGTATGTCTTCCAAATAAAAGTCAGTGTGGCATAACCAACATCAAGGGAGCCATTTTGTTGTCATGTGACCAGAAAACATTCAAATGTCCATTTAGATTCTCATGACTCTGTCAAGGTCAGTAAGTCTTTATTTTTATTTTTTATTATGACCTTTTAAATACATTTTTGTGACTCAAAATTCATGATATTTTATGTATGTATATATATATATATATATATATATATATATATATATATATATATATATATATATATATATATATGTGTTATGTGTGTGTTGTGGTGTGTGTGGGGTGTGTAAATAAACAAAGTGTTAAGTAACAAAATAAATGAATTCAAGTTGTGCACACTCATGTGTATGTTAGGTGCAAGGAAAACATTTGAATAGTTTTTCCTTGATGGTTGCACCACTTGACACTTTGCCCATTTTTTTTTTTTTTGCATGTAAAAACTGCTAAAAATGTTTTACAAACATATGAAACTACCGTGAATACAAATTTTATATTTCTAAAAACTGCAGATGTGTTTTAAACTACATTTATCATTTTTATGATCTCAGACATCCTTATGTGTCATTGACGCATATAATGTATCTAGTAAAGTGAAATGGCATTTCCACTTCAGACACCGACCGTGCAGCTCACTCTGCAGTGAGTCACCTTGCAAGAAATCATTTCCCTGGATTTGTTGCTGCTATTATTTGTTGTCGAGACTCTAACACACACCTAATACTAATGCCTGGATGCTTCTATGGTACATTTGTTCTGTCAGTGTGACCCATATGCTCAAATTCAACACAGAGTGCCAGTAACACAGAACAGCAGAGAGAGATCTGACCACTGATGACAGAGGAGATCAGGACCTTATTCGCTTAAGCTTTTGACTTATTCTTACACATACACATGACACACTTATGTTTGTAAAAGGCAATAAAGTAAATAAACAATGTAGGCCTATGTTATATGAGGCATGCCTAGATGCTGAAAAGATTAAATTGATTATTGTAGTGTTCAATTGGCGCATTCAATTCAAACAGGTTTCTTAAGCACTCCCCTCATCAACCATTAGTCAGACAAACATATAGCCCCCCCGGTTGCTGTGTTTACTGCGTTTTGCTTTTGCAGGGCAGTATTGTTGTCTGTTTATATAAAGCTAGGACAGGAAAGTGTATTTTAAAGGTGCAGTGAGAAATTTCTGAAAACCCTGTTGAAAGTGTATCGGACCAAGTACCACAACACACTTGAAGCCAATCAGCAGCAGTGGGTGTGTCCACTCATGAGGGGGAAGGAGAGAGAGTGAGAAAGAGGGAGATTTAAAGAAAGATTGTAGAAAGAGAGAAGGCTGAGAGACATTACAAAAGATAAAAGATCAGAGGATTATCACTGGAAAACGTCTTGGTTACGACTGTAACCTCTGTTCCCTGAGAACAGGTAATAAGAGACTCTGCGTCGATGGCGCTATTGGGCAACGTCCTCTACGTGAACCGGTGTCTGAAAAGCTATCCCATAATGGATCAATTATGCACAGCCCATACATCACTACATGCAAACGAAAATAAAGGGCACCTAGAGAACATGTCATCCACTTTCATCTGAAGGGACTGTTCAGCAGGCATCCCGAGGACGGCCTACCAAGGCTGCTCAAACGCTTGGACAACCAACAGCTTCCAAGGAAGGGGTTCCTTTAAGGGAATATGGCCTGGGGGTCCAAAAGGAGTCCCGTTCAGTCACTTTCTGAGGGGGTCATAAACTCAACCCCACATGCCACAAGGGAGGCTAACTCCGCTAGTCTTCCTAACAACCTGTCTGTTTTCCTTAACAGAGTCTCTCACAGAACCAATAGTGAAACCGGAACATAGAGACGGGCATCCTGGAGAGTAGAACGCAGCATAGTGCTTTATAACCCTCGCAAATGAGGGGAGTAACTCTACTTAATCCTGGATCTACACGTTCTTTAAAACATTGTGTAGGCTGGGCACTCTAAAGGGACCCTAGATAAGGGGAGCGCCTCCAGCTCTAGGGCTAATCTAGCAGGGAGGCATCATGAGAGTCCTTTAACCTTCTAACCAGACTTAGGATAGCTAGGGAAATAATTTATATATATATTGACCAGGCTCTGGGCTAGAATCAGGGAGGCTCAAAAGGAGTCTACAACGTGATGATCTTATTTATTGCTAAAAACCCACAAGATAGTGGAACCACCTTCAAGGAGGCCTGTGAAAGCCTACTACTTGATAGCGATACTTGTTACCAGAATTAGCCTCAGATTTCATAGGTGTACTCGTATAAATACTATAGGCCCGTTTTTTCCTACTTTACATTGCCAATGGACAGTGAACTCAGCTAGAGTGCTATCGACCCTTAAAACAAGGTGAGTACAATCTTGGCATGTGTGCAGATCAGGAATGAATAGAAGGCTCACGGGAGCTGGGGAGTTATGGCCAGAAAGGAACTACTCAATCAGGAACTCCTTCCTTCACACGCTCCCACTGCAGCTGAAGCCTCGCTGAAGCGCGCTCCATAACACCCAACAGCTCATCAAACACAGGGCAGGGAGGCTGTGAGGGATTAGGTTGTACCTCTTCTTCACCCTCATCAGCCCTCTCCTGCTCTCTAAGACTAGGTGCCAGCAGAGCACTTGCTGCTGGATCAGAGGATGTATGAGATAACACATCCTCGTCCGGCAGCTCACCCTCGCAAGCTTTGACGGGCGTGAGAGAGAAACACCTCTCTCAAACTCGTCAGCGAGCTCCATCTGGGAACCCCATGATCCGAGTCTCCGCAATGCCTCAGCACGAGCCGAGTGCGAGTTCCCTTTCGAGAGGGAAAGAAGGGTTATGATCAGGCAAGAGCTTTAGAGCCCACATTATTAAAAGCTTTCCAACGCTGGAGTCACCTAAAGCGGCAAGACACGAAAACGGACGCTGAGGTTGCGTTGTTTCTGCTCCATACGTGTGTAGCATTGGTTCTGATTATGTTTCACAGAACCAAGATATGCTGTTGTTGTAATGTTATCTATAGTAACAGGACTTTTGACGGTCATTGTTTTTCTGGAGCTGGTGAACTGCTGGTGACTAACAATGAACTCTTGCTTGTACTGTATATTCTCTAGTGTACTGCATGTTCATTTTTGTTCTTCCTTGTTGTTCCTCCATCATCTGCACTTTCTTTTTCTGTGCTTTACTCTTGGAGGATCAATGAAGGAGGGGTGTGTTTGTTTGTATTGATTTCAAAGATCAACATTGTTGCTCAGAAATTGCTTACTGCACCTTTAACATAAAAAAAGCACATTTATTCACTGAAAAAAAAAATCCAAAATGTTAAGACTTTTTTATTATGTTGCCTGAAGCCAAAAGAAAGGTTGACATTTTTTCTCTCGCTGTGTTAAAAGTGTTGATATGAGGGCAGAACTTGTCACAGTTAATGAGTTCCCGTTCTCCTTACAATCTCTTTCTGATATACGATTAGTGTTAAAATATGAGGTAGCTATTCCTTATCTTAATGGAGTTTAAAAAGTTCTTCCATTATTTTCCTCCCAAACATCCAACTCTATAAAACTTACATCCAGCAACTTACATTTCTCTCTCTCTTCCTCTTCCTCTCTCTCTCCTCCTCTCTCTCCTCTCTCTCTCTTCTCTCTCTCTCTCTCTCTCTCTCTCTCTCTCTCTTCCTCTCTCTCTCTCTCTCTCTCTCTCTCTCTCTCTCTCTCTCTCTCTCTCTCTCTCTCTCTCTCTCTCTCTCTCTCTCTCTCTCTCTCTCTCTCTCGATGTTCTCGTCTTTGCAGCTGCTCATCTCCTCGTTCCAAATGAACTCAAATTGCTGTTGCTTTCCTCATCTATTTGGCTACGTTGATTTTCGTCTGTTGTTTTGATTAGAAAAGCATCTGCCAATTATAAATGGATCTGTTGCTAGCTGTCTTATTAAAGATATATATATATATATATATATATATTTATTTAGTTATTTTTTATTTATTATTATTATTTTTTTCAAATGGTAAAATTTTGTTAAATTTTGTTAAAATTTGGTGCCTTTTAACTTTGAAAATGGTAAAAATGGTATTTTACCATAAAGTAATTATTATTATTATTTTAAATATGCACTGTTAAATTTAGGAGAAGTAGCTTTCCAGGTAGACAGACATTTTTTTTTTTCAGAAAAGGTAAAGTGTTCCCCATGTAACTACTCAAATTATTAATGCATGTTCATGTATGTATTTAAATAAAAGGGTTCCTCCTTAAATTTGCTGTTAAATGTAACTTTTGGGGGTCTAGCGGTTAATAAACAAAACTGCCTGCCTCTTGCGTAAGAACATTATTGCGGGAGCTACTTCTCTCTCTGTTTATATCTATGACGAGTCATGCAGGATTTGGGCAACTTTACAGCAGTTGGCGTCCTGTTTGTCAAATAGTCAAATTTAACATTATTATAGCGTGCAGAATTTCAATAACACTTTTAAGCTGCAAAAAATAGTTACATGATTAAATTTGTCAGGAAAAGTGCATGAAATCGTCCAGCAGCAGGAAGACATTTTCTTATGTACAATAGGCTATACCATACAAACCAAGAACAGGACATGCACAGGCCTGTACATATCTTATAGATATTAGTCACTTGTGCATATTTATTATTCACACTGTGCCCTCTATTCTCATGTATTCAGTCTTTTATGTAATTTTCCTCCACAATTTGCCTGTTGTCATCCCTTTGTTTTTGTTTTTTATAGTCCTCTTTTCATCATCTCCCTCTCTCAGGATGTGCTGTTAATTAGACTGAGAATTTGACATCCCAGAGCAGAGAGCGTTTAATCTACACAGAGAGATAGTCTTGGATACCTATGCGGTGACAAGCATGTCACCAGAGATTCACGGTGTGGTCCTCTGTGTGCATTCTCAGTCTTTATTAAGGCTTTCTCCCATTAGCAGGAAACAGAATTTAAAATAGGCCTCATGTTTCAGAGCCACTAATAGAACCTAGCACAATTAGAGTGGACTTGGAAGGAACTGATAAGAGAACAGGATAACCCCCTGTACAACAACATGATGATAAATTGCAACGTGTGAATTTAGCATATGATGATGCATCATTCAATATATTATTATGGGGAATAAATGGAAACATTAGCTAATTGTTACAGCAAAAAAATTGGAATATGCAGACATTCTAGCAGGCCCCTTGTAGTAAACAATCTGTCATTTACAGAAATACGTCAGTTGTTTAAATACATTTATTTAAGTAGTTTATAAAAATAAGCAATATAAGTGTACATTAACACAACTACGATGTACTAAAAATGGAAAAGTTTTTAAAAAGTTATACATACAGACAACAACGTTGTCAAAACGATCCCTGTTCACACACACTGAAAAAAACAGTAAGTAAAATGTACTTAATTTTTATTTGCCAAGATTTTGCACACATTTTTTGAGTAAATTTCACATGGAATTAAGTAAACTCTACTTAACTAAGTTAAGTGAAATTAACAAAGAAAATAAGTAATTTTAAAAGGTTGGCTAGTAAAAGGTTGAGTAATCTATTTAGTTGAAATTTCCTTTGCAATCATTATACTCAAACAATATAACATTGAATTAACCCACACTTTTAAAGTAAATGCTTTAGTTAGAAACATGTAAGGGATTAATACAATAGATATTGTATGAGACACCATATCAACATATTAGAAGTTATGCATCACGTGAACGCAGAGACCTCAATACTTGGTAGACAATACACAATGGAGGTAACATTTGATGGATCATTTTTGTGTTTGAATGTGTCATTTTGAATAGAAAATGTACTCCAAATGTCACAAAATTGGCAAGTTACTAATCCTAACAACAAAAGCAATGATAAAACAGTGCAAATACAGCTGGAAAAAAGTGAAAAAATCAACTTCATTAATTATTCAAGGCCCAGTGCATGATGGGAACACCAGTATCAGAAAAGTTGAGGAATTTTACTTAACTTTAAAAGTACTGATATAGAATTTTCTTAGAATTGAACAATTACATTGTTTTTTTCTGTAGTATTTACTTCACCACAAAATTATTTTATCAGTGCAGATCCGCAAAAACATTTAAAATCGCTGATTATTCGCCAGGCCAGTAGTTGGCGATGTCACTTTGTAAAGAAACACTCACTTCTCTCCTACAGACTGAACATGTAGGCTGTCCAAAAGCTTCTACATTTACCTCTCCAAACTACATTTCAGACAGACTTCTGAAGCATTGAACGGTTTAATGTTCTAGCAAAATAGAGCTTTGGTGATAAATAAGCAAATATTTTAGTACTACAATAGTAATTTTTCACTAGAAATTACATCAAAAGTGGAAACCGTTGGTCAAAAATGTACATTTACACACAAACTGATGACCAACCGCAACTTTCAGACACCATCTTTCTTTAGCTCAGCTTTCACAGAATGGAAAGCACAGGATTGTGGGATATCAAAGGCGGTGAAATATACATTTATGCTATGCTATTTCAAAAATCGATCAGGTGAAGGCATCTCAAGATACAGGAAATGAAGCTAACTTTGGATAAGGACATGTCTTGATGCCTTCTTACCTTGAAATGCATCCTCCGAAGGCAGCATTTTTCAGTTTTCAGATATTCACAATATTGTTTTCAAAAACTTTGGAAAGGCCATTGTGTAAATGAGTGGCTAAAACACATAAAAAGATTTCCGTTTTTATGAAAATGGTGTCGTGTAAACGGCCCCTAAAATACCAACTCAAATATTCTATTCAGTATCAGTTTAGTTTATATATGTCAGGGTTGTGTGCAGGTAGCCGAAGACGAGGACACGGAAACTGCAGTTTAGAAGATTTATTCACAAAATTAAACTTCCAAAAACAAACAGAAACAAAAGAACAAAACTCCAGGACTTCAGAATACACAACCATACGAGGACGACAACCAAACACTGAGGGAAAACACAGGGCTTAAATGAACTGAACCAAACGAGATAATTAACTGAACACAGGTGAGGAAACTGAACACAAACGAGGAGCGGGAAAACTAACAGGATTAAACCAAAAATCACAAAAGACAGGGGAAAACAAGATCACAAAACAGAACTAAACACATCAAAACGTGACAGTACCTCCCCCCTCCCCGAAGGCGCGTCCTCGCGCCGTATAACATCCAAAGGGGTGGGAGGGTGGGCGCCCTGGAGGCTGACGAGGGCATGGTGCAGGCCCGGGAAGCCTCCAGGGCGGAGCAGGCTGTGGGCGTGGCCATGGTGGAGCAGGCTGTGGGCTGGCTGGTGGAGCAGGCTGTGGGCGTGCCATGTGGAGCAGGCTGTGGCGTGACCAGGGCGGAGCTGTGGGACCCTCGGGCGTCCAGGGCGGAGCTGTGGGACCCTCGGGCGTCCAGGGCGGAGCTGTGGGACCCTCGGGCGTCCAGGGCGGAGCTGTCGGACCCTCGGGCGTCCAGGGCGGAGCTGTCGGACCCTCGGGCGTCCAGGGCGGAGCTGTCGGACCCTCGGGCGTCCAGGGCGGAGCTGTGGGACCCTCGGGCGTCCAGGGCGGAGCTGTGGACCCTTCGGGCGTCCATGGCGGTGAGGACCCTTTGGGTGGCCACGGCGGTGAAGACCCTTCGGTGGCCACGGCGGTGAGACCCTTCGGGTGGCCGTGCTGGTGAGGACCCTTTCAGGTGGCCACGCGTGAGGACCCTTCGGCGGCCATGGTGGGTGTATATTTTTCAGCCCCCAATGGTTCCTTGGCGGGCCACAGGCGAAGACTTATAGCCCCCCCCAACATTCTCTTGAGGCAGTAAGGACAGGCTCAGGACGGGAACAGACTTGATGTTCAACTGGCCCTGGGCCGGGTCAACGGGCTCTGGCGCCGGGTCAACGGGCTCTGGCTCTGGCGCCGGGTCAACGGGCTCTGGCTCTGGGTCAACGGGCTCTGGCGCCGGGTCAACGGGCTCTGGCTCTGGCGCCGGGTCAACGGGCTCTGGCTCTGGCGCCGGGTCAACGGGCTCTGGCTCTGGCGCCGGGTCAACGGGCTCTGGCTCTGGCGCCGGGTCAACGGGCTCTGGCTCTGGCGCCGGGTCAACGGGCTCTGGCTCTGGCTCTGGCGCCGGGTCAACGGGCTCTGGCTCTGGCTCTGGCGCCGGGTCAACGGGCTCTGGCTGGGTCAACGGGCTCTGGCGCTGGGTCAACGGGCTCTGGCGCTGGGTCAACGGGCTCTGGCGCTGGGTCAACGGGCTCTGGCGCTGGGTCAACGGGCTCTGGCGCTGGGTCAACGGGCTCTGGCTCTGGCGCTGGGTCAACGGGCTCTGGCTCTGGCGCTGGGTCAACGGGCTCTGGCTCTGGGTCAACGGGCTCTGGCTCTGGCGCTGGGTCAACGGGCTCTGGCTCTGGCGCTGGGTCAACGGGCTCTGGCTCTGGCGCTGGGTCAACGGGCTCTGGCTCGGCGCTGGGTCAACGGGCTCTGGCACATCATGGGACTCGGAACTGGACAGGGCCAGCACATCATGGGACTCGGAACTGGACGGGGCCAGCACATCATGGGACTCGGAACTGGACGGGGCCAGCACATCATGGGACTCGGAACTGGCAAGGCCAGCACATCATGGGACTCGGAACTGGACGGGACCAGCACATCATGGGACTCGGAACTGGACGGGACCAGCACATCATGGGACTCGGAACTGGACGGGACCAGCACATCATGGGACTCATGGGCCAGAGCTGATGTGCGTGCAGCCCACACACACAGAATCGCTGCAGACATCACTATCAGCGCTGTGTCTTCTTGTGTGGATTCATGTGCGGTGTGCTCAGTCTCTGGAATGCAGGTGATGGGCTCAGGCTCTGGCGGGCAGGCGACGGGCTCAGGCTCTGGCGGGCAGGCTAAGGCTCAGGCTCTGGCGGGCAGCGACGGGCTCAGGCTCTGGCGGGCAGGCGACGGGCTCTGTGCTGGATGGGACCACATGCACCTGGCTGAAGAGCGAACATGGACTGTGACCTGTGGATTGGCGACCATGTCCCCCTCTACGACCTCCACGGTTCCCACGGAACACAGCTTGGCGAGTTCCCACAAAGGCCTGCTTCCAGATCTCCATCTTTTCTTTTCTTTTCAAGGTTGGTTATTCTGTCAGGGTTGTGTGCAGGCAGCCGAAGACGAGGAAACTGCAGTTTAGAAGATTTATTCACAAAATTAAACTTCCAAAAACAAACAGAAACAAAAGAACAAAACTCCAGGACTTCAGAATACACAACCATACGAGGACGACAACCAACAAACACTGAGGGAAAACACAGGGCTTAAATGAACTGAACCAAACGAGATAATTAACTGAACACAGGTGAGGAAACTGAACACAAACGAGGAGCGGGAAAACTAACAGGACTAAACCAAAAATCACAAAAGACAGGGGAAAACAAGATCACAAAACAGAACTAAACACATCAAAACGTGACAATATATTTTAGTGAAAATATTTGCAATATAAGATTACATGAATTATTTTTGAACATATATTAATTAATTATTTAAATGTGCAAATAGACATTAACATATTTGATTTTGATTGATTGTATATGATAAGCAGGTAACTTTTCGGCACTAACTTCAAACCTGTTCGGATAGAATAAATACCACAAAAGATGATGTTCAGATGTCAACTTAGATGCAGTAGTAAATGCACTTAATTCTATTGTCAAGTAGAATTTGAAGCAGAGTGGGACGTCCTACTCTGGGGACATCTTGCCCGATCTTCCTCAAGATGTGTGTTGGTGACAGGACTGCTAGTGATCTCACATTGATGAATAATTCTTTTGGCATACAGAGATACCAGCTAGCCGGACTGCATCTTAAAAAAACTTGACAGCCCCAGATCTCGTATGATATAACTTGAGGCAGCTCTCTTCCGGTGCTTGGTGTTTTACCCAAGTCTCTTTCTCAAAAGGCTTGTCATAGCTTGTCATAGGCCAGTTTGAGATGACTTTCACAATAATGTCGTTGATTGTCTCATGTGTGTTGTTCATACTAAGATAAAATGGTTTGTTTAGGTAAAGAGTCAAGCATCATTAGACACTCACAAAAAACAACAAAAAAACATCCATCTTGCCCACTCTTTGAGACGTGTATGCACATAACTAGGCCTACACATCTTATGTGTTTTTTCATATTCTGCTCACTTGCTGTCTGGATTTCATAGAACACTATTGGCATTTACATTACTTGGACACAGTTTAACTCTATAAATCAAAGTATTTTATTAGCTTTTACAGACAATGCATAGCTACTAATTTTCACCAAGGGAACCGACAAATGATCATTGGAAAACATACCTGTACATATTCACTGCAGTTTCCAGTTGAAATGAACACCAGAGGCAGTAAAAACCTATATTTTAAAGCTAAAATGGCATGGTTGCTTCAGCAAATGCGGTTTTATCTCATGTTTGCTTTTTCTAAACACAATCGGTTAGGTTAGGTTAGGGGAGGATTTAGTGTATTTGTAAGTTATTTTCAAATGCAATAGATAATTAAACTTTTAGCGCCACTTACTGAACATTTAATTTCCGAACTGCCGCAATATGTACTGAACCAATGTACCAATGTAATAAAATGTTGTCAGATTCATTTTCACCTGTTTCAGATTAAACTGAACACACTTTTAGTGCCACATTTCACTTTGAAAGTGTCGTGAAATGTGCACAAAGCAATGTATTATCATTTAGCAGAAATGTCGCCACAGGCACATTTTTTCAATGAGCCTGGTCTGAAAGAAACAAGCTCAAGTATCAATCCAGCACTATCCAATATTCATTATGGAAATTCATGCTGGTCCAAGCTGGGCTTTCCAGAAGCTGAAGTGACCTCTGTGCTCTTTTGAGATTCAGCACCATAATTGGGGAAAAAAATGTTTGGTGCCAGATGGATGGAGAAGAGTAGGGTACAGAGATGTGGGTAGGTGTGGGCGTCTCTTTCCCTGCAGCTAAACGCATTTAAGCATGCACACTCCAACTGCACTGAGTGCAAAGACCTGTTCCATCCATTTGCAAGTCACCATAGATAAAAGCGTATGGTCTCTGAATATTAATAACCCAATGGAGGCCGTTTCATAATCCCCTCTCTGTTACTGAAAGTCTGAGGCTCTCACTCAGTGAAACACCCCAATCTTGCCATTCTAGAGTTATTCTTGTCTATGTAAATCAAAGTTACATAATACATGGAAGTTATGTTCTCGACTTTCCCGGTGGGCTGGTTGACTTTTTGGGACATCTGTCAAACACAAATTTAGAAACGGACTAAATATACAAAGATTGTAAAAGTTGAGAAAGTTCTAAATTAGGACCATTTAAGCCACAATGATGGATTCTACATCCTACTGCAACATGGAGGGCCCTATCTTGCACCCAGCGCACGATCTGAAACGCAAGTGTCAAAGCGTAAAGCGCAAGTAACTTTGTGGGCGGATCTCGGCGCTGTTGCTATTTTCCCGGCAGGATAAATGCCTCTTGCGCCTGGCGCAAATCTAAAAGAGGTTGGTCTGAAGTAGCTTCATTATTCATAGGTGTGGTTTGGGCGTAACGTGAAATAAACCAATCAGAGCGTCATCCAACATACCTTTTAAGAAAAGGTGCGCATGTTGCATGGCGGATTATTATTATTATGGTGCATTTACCAGGCGCGCACCAGGAGCGGTTCACTGCTGAGGATATCGTTGTTCTCGTCAGGGCCGTAAAAGAAAGAGATTTGACATTGATGGGACAAACCCACCCAAATCAATAGAAAAAAATATGAGAAAGCTCAACTTAACTGGTAAGTTAAAGAGTAAGGTTTTTAATGTACTTACATTATGGTAAAGGTGATTTCGCAGTCTTCAGATTTTTTTTTTCCTAGTTCTTGACGGACAAAATAATTTGTCAGATGTCCTTATATACATATGTGTCTTGCCACTATTGGGCAAACAGGTCTGATCCGTCATTACTACAATTTGCCTGAAAAATTACCAGTATACACTGGTAAATGTGTAAGCTAGATTTATGCCTATTTTTTTCACATCTTCATGGACACCACAATGATTTCCCTCATGTGTTAATATTTTTCCTGGTTATAATGTATGATTTGCAAAAATAAAAACTGCTGCATCTGTGTTGATGAGAGAATCAAAGTCTATGCGCGTTGTGCACCCGTTACATTATGGCCAAGCATGCGCGCTTAAAATAGCATTATGAACAACGCGCAACGCGCCACTGACTTAAGACCAGGTTTTTTTTGGTCAGTGGCGCAATTGTTTTCTGGAACTGCAAAATAGCACTAGGGAATGTTTGCGCCGAAACACGCCTCTTTTTTGCGCCGACCCACCCAGGGAGCGCAAGTTCATTTCCTAGTTTACCGATGTGCGTCTGTGGAGGGAAAAGCCCCTTTGCGCGGGTGCAAAATAGGAATGATACATGCGTCAGTGTACAAAGTCAATTGCACTGGGTGCAAGATAGAGCCCGGAGAGTTTTCTCTCAAGTCAGTAAAATTACAAATCAAATATGCTGCTGATAGCTAATTTGTTTAAAAATTATTACTTTTAACATTGTTCTCTGGAATGGCTTAAATAGAGAAAAGTGTTAGTGTTAGAAGTTGAATTCTTTCGTTCAAGTTTGTATAAATATCAGACATTTTATTACTGTTTTATTTTTGTCCATTTAAAGTCTATTTACAAACTCGCTACAAACATAAATGGTCAATAACTGTAATTTTGTAAAAGTAATTTATTGTTTTCTAAAAACAAATGCCACCTTGCACTTGAAGATAGCACATTCTGTTAGAATTTTACAGTAAAAAAACCCAAATATGTGAAATGGGTTCTAAAGGGTTAAGTTCCTCCCCCGTCGTGCTCAAGGGTCGGGGCTGTCAGCCACCCAGCCGCAACCGGGTCCAGCTTCTCACAAGAGAGAAACTCAGAAACAGAGTGTGGCAAGTCGTGCTCCCCATCGGAAATACCGAGGACCAGCGTGCCACCCTCTACCACCGAAGAAGAAGCTGGACCTGAGATCGCTGATCTCAGCTAAGAAGAAGAAGTCATGAGGCTTTTGCACCCAGGACTGAGGGTGTATGCCCCAATCCAGGACGGGCCGCATAAAAATTCTAAAGTAAGCTCCTTCCCAACACCCTCACACCGTTTTTCCATCCCTGCCACCTCTGGTGTTTCAGGGGGCAGCTGTTTCCAGGGAAATGTTAAATATTCAGTTGCTTCCTGCCGGTACCCAGGGCAGGGGATATTTAACAGTCCCCCATCAAGACATTGTGTCATAAGAAGTTGCGTCACAAGATGTTGTGTTGCCAGACACTGCGTCAAAATTAGGGCCCCTTTCAGAGAAGTTGGCAGCGTGGAAACTCCTGCCAAACATATCTCCTAGGGTTATGAGAGCCTTAGGAAAAGACTACAGGATACCCTTTGCGTGCCGTCCTATGCATTTCAACGGCGTGGTCTCCACTACCGTGTCCTGGTGCGGCTGGACAACACTGCAGTAGTCGCTTATGTAAATCACCAGGGCGCCCGTTTGAACAAACTAGCGAAGCAGGATCTGCTTTGGGCTCAGGACAGTTCCTGTCCCACAGGTCAATTTACATTTGACCAGATTATACTGTCCAGATGGGAGGGGACACATGGGAAAGCTCCATCCCAAGGTAGTCAGTCAGATCTGGGAAAGCTTTTACGAAGCAAAGGTGGACCTCTTTGCGTCACAACACAATGTCCCGTTTACTTCTCGCTGACTCCTCCAGCCCAGTAATGGCCTCTACGCTTTTCTGCCTCTGCTTTTTTTAGCGCTCTGCTCCCAGGAGTCCTGGCCAAGGTCCGTCAACAAGGGTCTTGCCTCTTACTGATAGTGCCTCGTTGGCCGACCATAGTCTGGTTCTCGGAAATAATATCCCTCCACGACGCCTCGCCCTGGGGGATGCCGAACAGAACAGTCCTTCTTTCTCATGTGCAGGGGACGATGTTCGCTGGCACAAGCTATGGAACCTTCATTTTTGGCCCCTGAGTGGGGCTGGCTAAGAGATGCTGGACTTCCAGCGGATGTTATAGAGACCATTCAATGACTCCCTCCACTAGAAGAATGTATGCCTTTAAGCGTTGCGTCTTTGAAAGGTGGTGTAATGTACATAATGCAGACCCAGTCCACTGCCAGATTGTTTTAGTGCTGGAATTTCTGCAGGAAAGCAGGCAGATATTAGCCTGGCTCCGCCCTCTTACGCCACTTCCGCTCAATTTCATTTTCCTTCAGTACTACGTCTGGATTGTGCTGTAGACTTTGGTTTCCAGAAATCAATTTTTTGTAGGACCAATCAGCGAACAGAGGGAGTGGCTGAGAACGATGACGTTGATGTCGACTCGTGCGTTATTTTGAGTTATAGTTCAAAATAAGAAAGATGCGAGCGAAGCCATTCGGTCCGTTGTGGCAACGCTGCCGAATATCAAGAAGTTAAAGCCGGAGCAAGAACAATGTTTGCTTAGTTTTGTATTTATGGCCATCCTCTCACGGTTCGGAAAATAATATGTCACGACCAACGTTAGAGGACTCTGGGCAGATCCAATAGTTTTAGACTTCAATAGAATACCCACCTACAAGGAAGTTAACGCTTGTCAATGGAGCGGTGCCAGACTCTCTGTACAAATGAAATGTACGAGAGTCTGTCAGCAGGCATATGTTCTGCTACTCTCAGAGTATTTGTGGTCGCTATTTTGGCTTTCCACGCTCTGATTGACAGGGTTTCAGTGGGGAAACACCCTCTAATCGTCCACTTCATTAATGAAGCTAGGCAAGGATCACCCATCTGAGTGAAAGTTCCCTCATGGGACTTAGCCATGGTCCTTACCCCGACTATCTTCCCAAGTTCCATTTTCAACCGTGCATCCAGTCATTCTTGAAGCCTTCTGTCCCCTGCCATTTACTATGCCTCAGCAGGAGAAACTCTTTTTTGAATGGGAATGTTTCGTGTTACTTGACTGTAACTCTGTTCCCTTAAAAAGCGGGAACGAGATGTTGCAATGCATTGCCACATTCAGGGCGTTTTCAGGATGTTCTTCTGACAAAGTGACCTGAAAGCTCACCTGTTTCACATCTATTTGTAGCCTCTCACGTTATTTAATATTAACTCTTGGTGTGTTTGCCACGTGTTCATAACCAGTCAAACAAAGATGTTTTCACATAGAGCTTAAATCAGCGCAGCATCTCGTTCGCGCTTTTTCAGGGAACAGGGTTACAGTCAAGTAACCTGAGATTTTATTCTTGTTAAATGAATTAGTTTATTTTAATGCTTCATCCAAATTAAGATTTTTTTTTGTGCTAGTTAAATGTTCTAATTGCAGAATTAAATTGTAGCCTTTCTTTTTAATCACCTGAAAGACATTGTGTCTAATTTTCAGGCAGAAATCATTAAACATCAATCATGTTGATTTATTCGCGTTTTAATATACTCTCGTTCATAGATTTTTAGTTGGATACTGAAGCTTTTTTGGTTGGGTAGAATTTGTGACCCAGTTTAAATATGCTGTGCTTCCTGCCAACTGAAATCCGGGGTGTCAAAATTATATCGGGGCAACTGACAGTGGGCGAGATCTCACAGACCAAAACAAAAACAGACATTCCAACACGGAATGCACATTTTAAAGTAAAGTAACTGGCTGTAGAAGTGTTTTTCAGAGAAACGACTATGTGAACTCAGAAATGTTTCCTAAATATCTGCAAATATATTATGGTATTTGTATGCTTTAGGAGAGTGAAAAAGTTACATACAGCACATTTTATTCTATTAGGTCTAGGCGGACTTAGGGCCCTATTTTAACGATCAAGTATCAAACGCGAAACGCAAGTAACTTTGTGGGCGGATCTCGAACGCTTTTGGTATTATACCGGCAGGATGAATGACTTTTGCGCCCGACGCAAATCTAAAATGGGTTGGTCTGAAGTAGCTACAGTACATTACTCATAGGTGTGGTTTGGGCGCAGGGTGCAATAAACTAATCAGAGCTTCAGCTCACATTCTCTTTAAAAGCAGGCGTGCTTGTTCCATAATGGATTGCTATTATAATGGCGGATTTGCCAGGCGCACACCAGGAGCGGTTCACAGCCAAGGAGACCGACATTCTCATCAGGGCCGTAAAAGACAGAGAAATGACATTGTACGGGAATGGGAGAAACCCACCCAAATTAGCTTCGGTTAAACAGGCGTATAATAATTTGGGTAAATGTGTAAGCTAGATTTATGCCAATTTTTTCAATCTTCCAATCTTCATGGACACCACGATGATTTCCCTTGTGTGGTAATACTATTGTATGGTTTGTAAGATTATGTATGGTTTGCAAAAATGGGAACTGCTGCGTCTGGGTAAATGAGAGAAGGTTAGTCGCGTTGTGCACACACTACATTATGGCCAAGCAAGCACCCTTAAAATAGCATCTGAATAACGCGCCACTGACTTCAGACTAGGGTTTTCGTGGTCTGTGGCAGAATTGTTTTCTGAAACTGC
Source organism: Chrosomus eos (assembly GCA_036326025.1). Classification (NCBI taxonomy): domain Eukaryota; kingdom Metazoa; phylum Chordata; class Actinopteri; order Cypriniformes; family Leuciscidae; genus Chrosomus; species Chrosomus eos. The sequence continues at coordinate 16,543,019 of CM070836.1, read as the reverse complement.
AAAATAGCACCAGGGATTGTTTGAGCCGGAAAACGCCTCTTTTCGCTGAACCGCCCCCGGGAGCGCAAGTTAATTCCCTAATTTACCGGCGTGCGTCTGTGGAGGGAAAAGTCCGCTGTGCATCAGTGTGCAAAATAGGAATGATACATGCATCTGTGTTCAAAGACAATTGCGCTGCGGTGCAAGATAGGGCCCTAGATCTGCTATGTTGCTGCTGCTGCTGCAGAGCAAGTATGGACTTGCTACTGTTAATAGATACACAGTCACACATTATGTACAGACATGCATAACTCCAGTAGCAGATCTAGGCAGGTGAAGAGTTTCAGAGGAACTCTGACAATACGCTGGAGAACTAGCTTACAGCAAACAATGAACCAGACTATTTAAATGTTGAGAAAGCAATCTCAATGGCTGCAGGATCAGCCTGCGCCCTCTTGAGATTCATGACTGAACTAGATATTTTATGTAGTTATGGTAGTAGGTTAATAGTTTTCAGCATTATTTTTTTTTAAACGATGACACACTAAGTCATAATTATGAAATACAAAGATAATAATGATGACATATAAAATTAAAATTGACAAAAAGTTAGATTTATTAGATATAGGGCCATTTACTTACAGCTTGCACCAGCACCCTCTTTTGGCATTAAAAAACTACTGTCAGGATTTACTAAAGACATGCAGTGAAAAATTAGCGTTATAAAGATGTGGGCAGGGTTATTTATGCGGCTGACCTTAACAGTTATTTTAAATTGTAATACAATTTCACAATATTACTGATCAAATAAATGCAGCCTTGGTGAGCATAAGAGACTTCTTTTAAAAACATTAAAAATCTTACAGATCCCAAACTTTTGAATGGCAGTGTATATTAGCTTTTCTGCTAACTCTGGTGCATATATACACTTGTGTCTGTCAAGTCAAGTCACCTTTATTTATATAGCGCTTTTTACAATACAAATTGTTTCAAAGCAGCTTTACAGAGATAACAGGAAAATAATGTTGTAATAGTATTGTTAAATTCAAAATTAAATGTCCCTAAGCAAGCCAAAAGCCAATGGCGAAAAAAGGCGACAGTGGCAAGGAACCAAAACTCCATCAGGTGACAGAATGGAGAAAAAAACCTTGGGAGAACCCAGGCTCAGTCAGGGGGCCAGTCCTCATTTGGCAAATATAAACATGCATATATGTAATTCAGAAGCATACAGTACATGATTAAACTGTCAGAAAAGGCATATTGAGTAAGTGACTGATAATATGTGCTCTCTTTGTGTTTTCTTTTCTTTTTCAGGACTTGGGATTAGAGGGTATGTCACTCAATGATATCCTCTATAAGAATGCATCATTCCTTAACCTGGTGGACCCCATATCTCATGAGCTCCTGCTGAGTCTGGCTAGAGACATGCAGTGCCCAAAGAAGGTGAGTCATTCAGTTTCACTTGAGCGTGTAATTTCTTCACTTTGTTGATTGCTACTCAGAGTAAATGAAAAGAAATGCGTTTGCATATAGTGTACTGATTTACTGCAGCCATCAAATTGAGCTCACAAACAATTTCGTAATCCACACATGGCTCACAAATGAAACGCAAGACAAGACTGGGAACGATAACTAAGGCATCCGATTTGCATAACTAATTATAACTAATGCACCTAATAGTGTTTCTTCATGTATTCATTTATAAGCTAGTCTGCATTTCAGAAGGTTAGTTGAGTCTGTTCAATCAGATCATAAAGACTTGATTCATTAAACTTTTTAAGCACAAGTCTTGATAAACTCAAAACGATGAAATTAAACATTCTATTGTTGGCCTTAATACCTTGTGTCACAACCATTCCTAAAATGAATAAATCCTCTGAACGATTTTCAGAGTGTTGTCTGAGACACTGTGTCTGAATTTGCTGATATGCTAAAAGTATGATATGATTGAAGATCAGAAAAGCGTCAGTGCACCTTAAGTCAGCCCAACAGCTATCCAGGATCTTTGAATCAGCACCACAAGGCATTCTGAGACTGAAAGCATGATTTGTAAGCCATACCAGCTGTAGGGCACAATATAAACTAGCAGTCTGATGAAAACTAAAGTCTGCTTGCTTATCTCATATTCTTTTCCATTAAAGATTATCTTTAATATTATGCTGATTTTTATCAGGAATACATTTCTTAAACGTGCAGGAAAATGTGCCGCTGCTCCGATATTACAGCAGGAGGTCCCTTCAAACAATAATCCACATGCATTTGTTGTACCCAGGACTACATTTTGTTTAACAGTAACTTATTGTCAGGGCAATAATGTTAATGCAATGGCCAGAATAACCAACTTGCATCTTGAAATGAAATGCTGCCTGGGCCGAAACTGAAAATAGGATTGGCTGCAAACTGAAACTGAACATGACTTGAAAGGAAAAAAACAAACAAAAAACATTATTTTAAAAATGTTTTTATTGGTATAATATATCACTATCATTGTAGGCTAATACTTTTTAATTATTTCATGCATTTTAGTGATGCACCGAAATAAATTGAAATTAACATTTTAATTTAGCCAAAAATCGAAATGGAAAACGAAAATAACGTTAGTAATAGGTATTTAATAATCAACAAAGTTTGAAATTTTTTATATTAAATAAATATAGAATGTTTATACCTTTTTAGGCCTAAAATGTTTCTATTACAATATAAAAATAAACATCTAAACAAAGGGGAACTGATAGATTTATTCAAACATAGCATACATTAGCTAAGTTATGAAGACGTCACTAACAGGTTAAGGAAAAACATAATGAATATGTTCAGAGCATAATAGCAAAATGCTCTTCTCTTGAAAAATTTGATAAAATCAATTTTGATAATCTAATTCACAATTATGAGATAAAAAGTTTACAGTAAGTAATGACAAAGTCGAAATTATGAGATACTAAGTCACAATTATGAGATAAAATGTCCAAATAATGACATAACGTTATAATGACACAAAAAGTCCAAAGTATGGCATACCAATTGACCTCCCAGAAAAAAAGCCTGTTCGTTTTCAATTATTTTAATTAATCATCTTGAATTGTTTTGAGATATTTATGTCACAATTATGAGATAAAAAGTCAAAGTAATGACAAAAAGTTGACATTTTGAGACACTAGTTCACAGAGTTTTATATATATTATTTGGATTTCATATATTCATTTCTTATTCAAACAGAACCCTGTCATCCAGCCATCTCCCTTCCTCTTTCATTCTTATCCTTTTCACCAAAAATATGTTTTAGGTGGACAGATCAATACAGTACAACGAACATCAAAAAATATAGGATGTTGGAAAATAACAATGTCTTCTCTGTTAACCAAATGCTTTTTAATCTTCGCTATTGCTTCAATGCAAATGAACAAGCGCACCATTATTTATGCGTAGTGAAATGCATGTTCAAGTGAGCCAGATATGGGCAATATGCTGGATTTAATATATCATGATTACTTACGAGTTGAGTGTTTGCTTACACAAATTCCCCAGCAAAGTGATTAAACATAATAAGTAAAATTCCAAATTGGCTATTGATTATTATTCATCGAAGGAGATCCAAGCATTAATGACAAGGAAAGACCCTTATACTTGAGAGCGGCACATGTGAGGAGTTTCTGGGTGTTTCTCCCTCATATCTTCTCCGAGGTCTTGATTGTGGCATTTCTTTGAAGTTTAGAATACAGTATTCCTGTAATTATTTTGTCTTTTATGAATTCAATAAAGAACTCTGTCTCGTATTCTGTCCAAACATACCGTGCCGTCATCTACATCAGGTGACCTGTAAATGTGCAAAAACTTTTCCATTGCAGTTTTGCGAAATATTTCAATTCGCAATTTGAATTTACCCATTGTGAAGGGTAATGGAAACACAGCTAATGACTTTTTAAAATCACATTTAGTGTCCACTTTAAACTGGTTTGCAGTCTAAATATTACAGACTAAATTTTTGCGGCTGTGAATTGAATTTGCACCTCAGCTTTTTTGCATTTTTGCAAAGTTATGGGAATTTGTTTTACAAGGGTATTAAATGCCATTGGTTTAACATCACACCTGTTCAAGCATAAATATTTGATGACATGAATGATTTATTCAGTGCATTCTTACCAGGTTTGCATCTCTAAATGTGAAACCATCACCTCGCTTGTGCCAGTGGGAGGTCCAGAGATTTCCATCTAAGCAGGGTGCAAGTTATTAATAGAAGGCAACAGTGAAATTTTTGTTTAGAGAGTCTGGTTGTATTGTGACACCAAAATCCACAGCAGCGACCCACAGTAATACATTTTGTACATTTTAAATCTGGGGTTAACAAATTGTGTCATCTGTGCGACCATGCTTGGTCCAGTGTGATCATGGGTAAAGTTAACTACAACAACCATACTGCCACTGTTCAAGGCAGACAAACTTCAGCAAGTGTTCAGATGACATTGTATAGATGTAAATAAAAATGGACTTCTCTGAAATTAAAATCAATGAGTTTTGTAATTTGATTTAAATGCACAAAAGTGTCACATTCATTGACAACTCTCTTATACACTTTATCGAGATACTAGTAGACAGCACAAACAGAGATAGATTGACCTGCTAAAAAAGCTCATTCGTTTAAAGATTGATTTGAATTAATCATCTTAAATGTATTTGTTCGGTCTTGTCTTTCACAGATCTATATCTGAGGAATTAGTCTGATTTGGCTGGTACACATTGAAAGAGTTTAATGATTCAAAGCTCCATCTTTGCAAAACCACAACAACAAAAAAAAAAAAAGACACAAAGCCGCTCTGGATTATATATCAGAGGAGATTACTGTTTTCAGTCTCAGAGAATATTCTTTTTCTGATGTATTTTTGTCCAAATCCAAATATAGATCTAAAAAGTGCATCAAACTTCAGAAAAAAAGATTGCAATAAGAAACTGCCCTGATCTGCTCTTTATGTAGTGAATTATTTTGTTTACTCGCAGAATATGAGAACTTCATGCTGCAGGCCCCACATTTATCTTGTCAAGTTTAATCAAATGACTCTTTTTTCCATTCTTATTGTGCCTTTCTAATCATATTATTCTTTCAGGACTCAGAGACGCTGAAGTCGACTGATAAAATCTGCAGACAGCTCATCTACCACCTGACCCCTCACTCCAAGTGGCTTAGAAAAAGTATGACCCGGCGAAAGGCCCAGGCTTGGTGAGAAACTTTCTCTGTTTTATATGGCATCAAAACATCAGAATATGCTGATGTGGAGTAAATTATTTATTTCCATCCAATGCTAAAACAGTATACTATTTTCTACAGCTATTATATTATATTATATTATATTATATTATATTATATTATATTATATTATATTATATTATATTATATTATATTATATTATATTATCACAATGTTACATAGCCCCCCTCCCCCTTAACAAAGAACGTATATTTACAAGAAGTGAAAGCCAATAGAACGTTCCATTGCAACACCAGCGCCCAGCAGCAGCGCTACGCTTCCGCCATTTTGGGGTGAAAGCCACTCGGCAGTCATATATTATACATATATTTAGTCCAGTGCAGAGGTCATTTTTAGGTTGAAATAATTATGTAAAAAGAGGGGGCAGCGCCAGATCATTTTTAACGCAGGTGCCGAGGCGGTGCTAGATCATTGACAGGGGGAGCTGCGCACTTTTATAGCCTATATTGTATACTATTATTAAATGAGCAAAACTTCAATATTTAATATTCAATAATTTTAATTATCACAACTAGAGTTTTAATTTTACTAAATCGAATAAGCACAACATTCAGCATTCAATCAAATATATTTAAAGATTTATTATTTATAATGTTATTTCGACATAATATCTCGTTATTTCGACATACATAATATGTGAGTGTGCAACATAATCAGAGAGTAGCCTATTTCTTTTCGTTTGGAATAGTTTCGTTTAAAGATTTAGTTGCAAGCTTTCTATATTTCTCATGTCTGAGGCATATTTCGGTTAATTTATGATGAGATGCGCTCAAGTTCACGAGCAATGCAAGTGACCGCGCCGTATGTCATGATTATATTGTCTGCAATTTTTGCTTATAAATCCAGGTAATTTGTTGATTAATTTTTTTTTTAATTAAGATACAATTTACACAAAACGAAATTAATTTTCAAGAAAGGCTTTCTACAAAACACAACGTAGGCTAATGACTCAAAATCATGTATGACCCACTTCATGTCTCCCGATATCACATCCTACTCTGTTCACTTTTCATAATCAACATGGGGAAAAACACATTATAATATTTGAACAAATATGAAACTAAATGCGCTTATTTAATGGCTACAACAACACGTAGCTAGTAGGCATACAGACTCTCTATTTACAACTATTAGGTCTATATAACAGCAATAGAAATAGCTTTACAGAAAACTTCTTATATCGTATATTAATGACCGTTAAAGCAAGAGTATGTAAACAAAAACACAGCCACTGTACAAAATTGTGGCAATTATAGGATAACGGACACAGCAATGCATCATAAAGATAATCATGTTTGTAGCATGATCCAGGGATTAAAACGTACAAAATATATTTCAGGCCTAGTGGAGTTGGTAACTAATAATAGTAGTAAATGTGTAAAGTTGCATAAAATGGAAATATTCAATAATGCAACAAAAAACTACCTCAAAAAACTGTTATCTGTGCTCTTGTCCAGTAACTCCCGTTGGAATCTTCACGCCAAAATGGCGGCCGCGCTGCCGAAGCGCCACCTAGTGGCTGTTACCAGAAAAGCATCAGAGTTTCGCCTCTTGTGCTTCTATACTCTTTGCCCTTAAGGAGCATATAACAGACCCATCACATAAGCGCTTCTCAACCCGTCACATAAGTTCAGGAGGGAGATGGAGTGGAGGCGGACCTGGTGATGGGGTGGAGGACCAGGTTCATGGAGTGGAGGCAAGACTGGAGACTAAGGTGTATCGGGGTGACAGGGCGGAGCCGGCAGAGCATGTGGCCAAGGCGATGGAGGCAGGGCTATTGGCCAGAGAGGAGCAGACGGACTGAAGAAGCTCCATCTAAGTGGAGCTGAAGATCCCCACGGCAGAACAGAAGTACACCGCAGCAGAGCAGATGGGACTGAAGGTCCCCATGATGGAGCAAAAACCACCACAGCAGAGTAGGCGGAACTGGTGACAACCACGGTGGGGCTGAAGACAACCAAGGCGTAGCTGAGGACCACCAAGGCAGACGAGACTAGACTTGGGAACTTAGAATGGCCTCTCTGGCCGAGACGAGACAGGCAGAGAGTTCAAGGGCGACATCTGTGGTCGAGGTACCAGGTGTGTGAGCCAGCTGAATAGTCCATTGCCGTGGGAGTCCTCGTGGAGTATGAGGGAATGGAAGCGAGCCCCGCCAACCCTCCTTCCACTGAGTGTGAGTGTTGGCTTGACCCTATGGACCCAGCCTCCCTCTCCCACCACCTTTCCAAACACCTCTCCAAGCTCCAAACATCACAGTCATCACCTCCAGTGGTTCCCAAGGTGACGCCAAACATCTTCACATGGCTCCTCCCTCCAGCTACACTGCCATGATGCGCATTCGTGGCTGTGGCCTGGTTCTCCACCCGCACGACCCTGTTCAAGGCCATCACCTGAATTCATCCACCATCCTCTTCCTTAACATTTTGGACATGCCTGTTGTCCATCCCCCTCCTGGATCTTCACCCTCCACCAAAGTCTCCTCCAGTCTGCCTGTTCTCATTATCCTTTCGCCCACTCCTCTCCAACCCTTCGCCATCTCCTTATCCGCCCTCAGACCCCCCGCCCTCCTTCCCATCTTCCGGGAGGGGGCGTACTGTCACAGATTCTCTTTGTTTTGACTGTATTCGTTTTGCACTGTCTAATCTGTCTAATGGACATTAATGTGATTCGTTATTCAGTTCAGGTGTGTTTCTTTAAATTTCTACTCAGTAAACTGCAAGACAAATATGTTTAGCTTTATCTCACTCAAGTATTAAATACAATGTGAAAAATCAATTAATTTACTGTTGCAAATATGTTTATATGTTTAGCTTTAATTTTGTTGTTGTAGTTTTAGACATTTCGTATTTGAACATTTTATTTGGCAACATTTCTGTTTATTTCAGTTAGTTGCCAAGGTAACAATTCTTATTTATTTCTACACTAACTTTAAATTAACTTCTAATATTTATATTTTATTTCAGCTTTATTTCAATTCACAACTATTTTATTTATAATAAAATTAGTTTGATAGTTTATTAGTTTTAGTTTTAGATAACACTGGTCCATATAAATTTTCCATTTCCTTCCCTATTAAGACCTTGGAAATCTTCTAAAATTTGCATAAACTACAGATCTGTTCCATGAGTTATTGAACAGAAATCTGGTAGTAGTTTCAAACAGTGTGATTATAGATGAGTGTAACAAATTACAGCTCGTTTGACCTGCCACAACTGGCCTATTAATATCAGCCCCCCCACGCCCCCCTTCATCTTGGCTATTGATTGGTAGTGTTTTTAACAGCACGGCTGCTGGATCTGGGAAGTGCTGTCTGAAGAGAGAGCCATAAATGCCCTTTGTAAAATACTCCTGACTGTAATACTCCCGAACCTTAGTTATCCAACATAAATCTGTTCACTTCATCTGATTAATGAAATTAATTAGAGCAACCAGTTTGCAGTGTGTTATACAAGCACCAGTCAATGGTTGCTGAATTTTTTTGCATATGTGTGCTTGTTAAAAAGTGAATAAATGTACATGTACCACCCACATGGCCATTATGCGCACCCTCAATCCATTGCTTCTGCTCAATGCAGTTTTTTCCACATACTGAATTAACCATGCTGCCCTGCTCCATTACCTATAGGCTCTCATGGGAGGATAAAGCAGTAAGTGGATGAGAGAAGAGAGAGAGAGAGAGAGAGAGAGAGAGAGAGAGAGAGAGAGAGAGAGAGAGAGAGAGAGAGAGAGAGAGAGAGAGAGAGAGAGAGAGAGAGAGAGAGAGAGAGAGAGAGATTTCCACACTAATACAGTCTCATGTATTATGCAGGGTTGCTAAACATAAGCAACTGTCACTGTACTGGTCACTTTGAAACAAGGTCATATCCCTTATAAAAAAGATAATGTGGCAGTTCCAGTGATTCAGTGATGCTGTCAAATGGTTCAATGACAAAAATCTTTTACTTTATTCATTTTTTTGTCCTGTAAAATATGTATACATACAAAAAATAAGATATTATTAATATATTATGAAATATCTAAAAGTCCTCAAAACAAGATAAATTGTTTGGAACCACAAGATATTTAACCTAGCCTAACACAAGTTACACAAGCATACGAGCACTAGGCCTGGCGTCTGACGCTCCACAATGTCCAACTGCCGAAGGGGTGCGGAGGAACTATACATGGTTCGCCCTAAGTGGGGAAGTGGAGCCAAAAGCGCACGTATCCACTCCATGTGGAGGGGAGTGGTGCAGCAAGCCGACACTAGAGTGGGAAATTCTGTGTTACTGGCTGGTTGAAGCGAGCACACAGGAAGAAACCGGCTCAACACGCAGGCTATAAAACCTAGCGAAAGTGTTAGGTGTCACCCAGCCCGCAGCTCTGCAGATATCTGTCAGTGAGGTGCCGTGTGCCAGCGCCCAGGAAGAAGCGACACTCCTAGTGGAGTGGACTCTCAACCCGGGCAGGCAAGGCACGCCTTGGGCTTCGTAAGCCAATGTGATGACATCCACTAACCAGTGGGCCATCCTCTGCTTGGAGACAGCCTTCCCCTTCTGCTGGCCTCCGTAACAGACAAAGAGCTGGTCCTAGGTGGCTAAGGTGACTGAGCACCATGTCCCTGTGTTCGCACAATCCTCTCTCTCAACTGGGCCAGGATGAGCCAGTCATCGAGGTAGTTGAGAATGCGAACACCACAGTTGCACATGACAGCAATGGCCGCCTCGCGACTATCGTGAAGACACGGGGTGTCAGGGCCAGCCCAAAGGGTAAGACTTTATACTGATATGCCCGCCCCTCGAACGCAAAGCGAAGAAACGGTCTGTGTCGAAGGCCGAGACATGAAAGTATGCGTCCTTCAGGTCGATTGCTGCAAACCAGTCTTGGGGACGGATGCACTTGAAATGCGTTTTTGCGTAAGCATCTTGAGCGGCAGCCTGTGAAGGGACCGGTTCAGGACACGCAGGTCCAATATTGATCGTAACCCACTGCCTTTCTTGGGTAAAATGAAGTACGGGCTATAGAAGCCTGTCTTCATAATGGCTGGAGGGACTGGCTTGCTCGCTTCCTTCGACAGCAGGACTGCAATCTCTGCCCGTCAGAACAAGGGTGAACGGAATGCCCCTGAAGTGCGGGGCACCAGGCGAACTGAATCGCATAGCTGAGTCTGATGATACGGATGAGCCAGCGAGTGCTAGCCAGGCTCCCAGACACCGTGGAAGGCACGACAGCCGTTCCTAGGGTGGGGCAGCGCGGCAGAATGCAGGGGTCTGAGAGTGTGGTGCAACATGTAACTGCTTCTGCCGAGGGGCAGAGTGAGTGTGCGGAGGCCTCTTGAGTGCGTCCGGAACACAGCCACTGCTGCTCGCTGGCGATAAAAGAGGGAATGTAAGGGTGATAAGGCATAGCATCGTTGACCACCAAGCGCGCCCTCTTGGGACCCGGAGGTTTCAGAAACTGCTCTTTTATTGAAAATGTGGGTGCCAGTGGCGGAACAAAAAGAAAAAGGAAACAAAAGATTCTCTGCCCAGCCCTCCACCGGGGAAAGGAGTGGCGCGTTCACCATCTTCTGAAGAGCAGTCTGATTCACCTCCAGTTACCTCCTGGTTTGGCAGCAGCCTGGACGGACAGGGTTGACTTCCTATGGCTTGCTCCACGCTGAGGCCTGGGGGATGGCTGCTGCGGCGGCTTAGTGGCAGCGGGGGACGCTGCAGGAGGTCGACTTCGGCGACGAGCAGACGGAGGGTCTGTGGACGGGTGGAAGCAGTAGCGGTTCGCCGAGGCAGGATGTGTCGGATGGCCTCCGTCTCCTTCTGGGCAGCCAAAAACTGTTGGGCAAAGCTCTCGACCGCGTCGCCGAATAACCCAACCTGGGAAAGAGGGGCATCCAGGAACCGATATTTATCGGTGTCCCTCATATTCGCCAGGTTGAGGCAGAGGTGGCACTCCTGGATCACCATGGTGGACATCGTCTGACCAATGAAACGTGCAGCTTCTTTTGTCGCCCGGAGCGCAGAGGTCAGTTGCCGCACGGAGCTCCCGGAGGAGCTCTGGGTCAGAACCATCCTCGTGCATGTCCTTGAGTGCTTGGGCCTGGTGGACCTGCAAGAGCACCATGGCATGGTGGGCAGAAGCAGCCTGTCCACAGGCTCTGTAAGCCTTCGTCGTAAGACCAGGCAAAAACTTACAAGCCTTGGACGGGAGGTACGGATTACCCCGCCAAGAGGAAGCGGATGCTGGACACAGCTGCAATCGCTGGACATCCACCTACCCCTTAGCTGCTCCGCCATTGAGGGTGGTGAGGAGGGAGGAGCCACTAGGACGGCTTCTGGCACTATACGGCGCCGTCCAATTCCTAGTGAGCACCTCATGCACCCTCGGGAAGAATGGCACCGGGGCGGCGAGCTGAGAAACAGCACGACCCGCCCCAAGAAACCAATCATCCAACGAGACGGTTCGGGACGTGGTGGAGGATTCCACAAAAACCCAACCTTCTCGATGGGCCCGGGAAAGCATAGCCTCCCTTGAGGTACACAAGTCTCAATATTAACGCTGCCATAGTCATATTCCGTTGCATATTCTTTGTCACTCATAAAACAATGACCTAAAAACACTAATAAGATGTAGCATTATACAATGTTTGCTTTTGTAAAATTTCTTTACAAAACAAGAATGAGACTCTCTACTTTTTTTTTTTTTTTTTTTTAAGTTTTCCTCTTTTGAATAGATGGTAACAAAATCAAAAGAATAACATCTGTGTAGGTGTTCAGCTGCATGTAATTGTTTTGATAGTATTTCATTTTTTAGATTCATAATATATTTAGGGCCCGAGCATCGATGGTGTGAGGACCCTATTGGAATTGCTCCATGTATTATTCAATATGGTATTACTGTAGAAATGTAGAAAATTGCTGTCTTGTTCAATTTTGTATTATATTAGGTTTTGAACTTAGGTTTAATGGTTTTGAAAAGAGTATGTAAACGTGCAGATTGTCCTGTAGGTATAAAGAGTTTAGGTGGTGTTCGTGAGAAATGTATTCATGTAATTTGAAAGATGTAGTAATTGAATGTATTTTTTGCCAAAGCAATCTTAAATAATCTTCAGTTTAGACAGACAGTAGACTGATGTTGTGCTCACTGTGTGAAGAGTTTTGAATAAGTGAAAAAAAAGTATGGAGAAATGTGTCCTAGTGGTTTTAAAAACTGTAATATATGCACATGCAATATTATTTTCATGGTACTCCAAACTACTTCAAAGAATGCCATGTTCATAAAACATGCTATTGTGGTCATAGACGTGTTTTTGTGTGTGCGTGTGTTCATCTAATTTGGCTGTATTGGCAGTGGTGCCAACCTTCTGTGTGATGAGAGATTCAGACAAGATTGCTCTGCAGTGTGTGTGTGGGGTGGGTGGGGGGAGCTCTGCTTTGGAGGATCTGTTAACTCTCCCTAGAGCTTTGTGTTCATATAAGTCAATCTGACAAACAGAGAGTCTGCAGGTCCTTGCTGCTCTACACTACAGAAACCTGGTACAGAGAGAGGAACATGCTCTTCAAAAGAGTGTGAAAGATAGAAAGAGAAATGAAGAAAGAGTGTATGGCCTTAGACTCTAAGGCTTAGAGCTATGGACTAAACAAAACGACACACAGAGAACCTCAAAAAATTATTTCTCAATCAGTATTGTTTCTCTTCTTTTTTTTTTTTTTTTTTTTTACAGTACAATACCTAAAAATGAAAATAAAAAACAGATGCATTTACTTGAGAAGCAAAACTGCGTATGTTACTTATTTTTCATTTTATGAATGCATGCTGGTCCTATTAGGAACCATATCACTGTAATCGAGCTCAATTTACATGGAAATGAAGAACAAAATGAGAAAGAGGGTTGGTTATATTAGAATTGACAGATTTATATATGTCTGTTCACTTATGATGGATCTGCATGAGTTTGCTCCTGTCTTGTCATATGTCCTGAATAATGGGCTGAATAATGTAACATCAGGGTGCGTGATAGGAAAAATGGAGCAAAAGAGTCTGATAATGCAAAACAGAGAGGGAGGAAGAGAGAGATCAAAGTGGCGATGAAAGAAGTTGGATTTCATGTTGTGCTAGGTCTTTTCTGTGTGATTTCTTGCGGCTTGATCAAGAGTGTAAGACAGGCACTTTGGTCAATCTGCATGAGAGAGGACCATCATTCTGAAACCCTCATATCTTTGATTGGCAGTGTAAAGTGACTGTCAGTGATGACTATGTGACTGTCTGATTTAACCAGACTGCACACATGCATGATCAGACACAAACACAATCTGTCGGTCGGCCTAATGTATTATTTTTGCTTTCACATTTATTAGGGTTGTGTAATTAATTCTAAAACCCTTGCATCCACATTTTCTATTTGCAGTTGCTGAGGATTGTAATTTATCACAGAGATTGATGCATGAATGCAATGTCGAATCTGAGGTATTTAAATGACCTATACTACCGTTCAAAAGCTTGCTGTTGGTAAGATTTTTAATGTTTTTGAAAGTATCTTTTGCTCACCAAGACTGCATTTATTTGATCAAAAATACAGTAAAAACAGTAATTTTGAGAAATATCCTTACAATACTGTTTTGTAATACATGTTCTCTAATACATTTTAAATGTAATTCATTCCTGTGATGGCAAAGCTGAATGTTCAGCAGCCATTTCTCCATTCTTCAGTGTCACACGATCCTTCAGAAATCATTCTAATTGCTGATTTGATTCTCAAGTAACGTCTTGCTTACTGATGTAACCCTTGTTCCCTGATGGAGGGAACAGAGACGTTATGTCGAAGACTGACAAATGGGTTCTCACTTGGGAGCCCCAAGCACCTCTTAGTTGACAACTTAGTTGTAGAAAATGGCGGCACACAATTACTCATTCAAGTTTATGCTGAGGAGCCGAGACAGGGATCCTGGCCATTCAGTGGGGTGGTTCAGGGATGTGGCAGGAGGGACATAATCCTCCATCAGGAAACAAGGGTTACATCAGTAACAGATGTTCCCTATCTGTCAGTCACGTTCAACGTTATGTCAAAGACTGACAAATGGGGTTTCTATGGAACTGTGTTACGAGAGTTGGAGACACAGATGCTGGCAAGCTGTAGTGTGGCCCTTTGGCAAATGCCCTCATACAGTCGTAACTTACCCAGCGCCCCACGTAAGCCCAAAAGTTAATAGTCCTCAATGCCAACGGAATGAAAGGGACAAGGCGCAGGGAAGGGACAAGAGAAGGTTGTTCCTGCTGTTCCTGTATGTCACTTCACGGGAAGAGTGCTTTGATTCTTTAATCCTAATTTTTTCAGCCATGACCAGTGTTGTCAACGCTGAGGAAACATACCTAGCCCAAACGAGACGGATGCTACAGAGGCCACATCTTACCCGTAGAGAGGAGCATGTGGAAATACACATATGGACTGACCTGTGGGGCAGTGCTAGATATGGAAGATCTCTGCTGTAGGCCCTGCCTAGACAGGGATGGAACCACTACAGACGCAGAGATGGGGCAGAGTGGAATCTGCCCAGGGAAATACACTGGTTTACCGACAGGGATACCGTACCATGGAATAATATACATTTGGGATTACCAAGAGGGAATCACAACATATGGGTCATCTAGCCCAGTACAGGGGCTGAAGAACACAGCAATACAAGGGCTGGATCTGCCTCCTTCGGTTGCGTCATTTGCGGTCACTCCGGAGCAGGTGTAGAAGATGCAGGGGGTGGTGGTGGTATTACGCCACGGCAGGATGTGCTTAATTGCCTCAGTCTGCTTTTGGACTGTTGAGAACTGCTGGGAAAAGTCCTCGACAGTGTCGCCGATGAGGCCACCTTGCGAGATTGGAGCGCCGTGAAAGCGGACTTTGTCGGCACCCTGCATTTCTGTAAGATTCAGCCAGAGATGACGTTCCGGGACCACCAAGGTGGACAACGTCTGGCCGAGGGCCCGCGCTCTGACTTTCTTAGCCCAGATGGCAAAGTCAGTCACCGTGTGCAGTTCCTGCACCAACCCCGGCTCAGAACTACCCTCGTGCAGTTCTTTGTGCTTTGGCCTGATGGAGTTGGAGGATGGCCACCGCATGCAGGTCGGAGGTGACCTGTCCAGTGGCACTGTGAGCTTTAGCAGCCAGGGCTGCCTTGTCTTACTGACCTTGGACTGGAGACGTGGAGGGTTCCTTCCGGATGACGCCACTCAAGACAATTGTGAGACAATTTTCTGACCTTTGCAGGAATGTAATATAAAGATTGTACAAAGTAACATGTATCTTTAGCAACACTGTTAAGGTGAATAGCACTTATCATTTAGATACTGGTATAAACTTAAATATCTATTGGTACAGTATGTGTGACTACCCATGCATCATAGTTTTCAAATACTTCCATTTTCACAATCCACACTACAACTCCAAAACAACGTTTTCAAATTTTCACGACTTGGGAGTGCGTCTTCAAAAAGCTCAGTTTTCAGAGATTAAGACTTCAAATGTATGTAAATGTATGCCTAAGAGAGTGAACCAACAAAACTAGAATGTTTCCATAATTAACAAGGCATAGACACCACAAAACAAGAGAAACAGAGAGCTTATGAATATTAATTATGTGACATGACATTCACCCAGTGGTCCTGCCTGATTAATAATTAGGGACTAGCATAATAACAGATTGCAGCTTACTGATTGTGTGTTCATTTATTAATGTAACCATTTGGTTACATTGGGTCGTGAAATTGTCAATTTATGCAGCAAGGCTAAAAAAAAGTATTTGCACTGTCACCAAGCAAAATATAACTCCTAATATATAATGATTGTTTCCCACAAGCAAAGAGTGAACTTAGAATACTAGTACTACTACCCTGCATACTACTTTCAAGCTATAAACTTAATGTGGATTGCATGGTCTAAATAATCTGGTTTTGGAATAATTTGATAAGAAATGTTTGAGTTCCTGTTGCAATGTCTGGTTTTGATTGTGATTTGGCATGTTGGCAAAAATAAGCAGTTTGTGACACTGTTGAAAATCGAGATTTTTCTGGAACTCTAGTGGGGACACATGTACTAATCGTACATGTGTCCCCACTAGAGTTCCAGAAAAATCTCGATTTTCGATGCATGGGTTTATTTCTCTGCATTAAATCAGAGATCCCAGAGATTTTAAAGATTAGTTTACACAAACAAATGACAACACTGTCATCATTTACTCATCCTCATGTTGTTTCAAACCCATATTTGTGATTTTATTGTCAGCGATTGGTGTTTCGGATCTCAAGTGGCCTGTAATTGCCAGTGTTTATACTTCTGTATGTTGTATGTGCTCAGTAAAGGCTATAATGTTAGTGTTATTGGCAGGCCTTCATATAAAGACAGACCAGCATCTGCTCCTGGAGGCGGGTGTAAGTCTGAATCTCACGCTGATCAAAGGTGTGAAAGCATCCACTCAGGTAGAAAACAGCCATCGCCATGCCAACAGCGGTGAGAGGCATGTCTTTGTAGCACTTGTCTTCCTTTTTCCTGTCACTCATTCTGCTTGGTTGGTTTTTAGCTTTCAGTATATCATCTGTATCATCTCTCACCTCTCAAAGCCTTTCAGACCCATTCAGGGATGAAGAGCAAGCCCCTGAAAACCAGCTTTTCTACTTGTGTTCCGGTTTTGCTATGATCACATTCAAAATAATTTTTGTAAAGTCAGACAAACACACATGTTGTGTTTTCGTGTTTTATGGATACTTTCCATAAGCATAAGGGTTTTTATACTTTAAAACGGTATATTCTAGCCCCTTACACCAACCCTAACCCTAAACCTAACCATCACAGAAAACGTACTCGGTTACTAACGTAACCTCGGTTCTCTCTAGAGAGGGAACGAGTACTGCGTAATATCTTACGCTATGGGGAAAACTCTTTTCCACGAGATATTGAAGCCAAAAATTATCCTTAATTTTTTACTAATGTAAAACGCTTTGCAGCAGCAAGCAGACCTAGGCGAGACAGCTCGCGCGCCTATTGGCTGCTCTGCGGCAATAGCAGCAGCCTATCGAGAGAGGCTCTGCGTGACGTCACGACGAATGGGGGCCCTTCGCGCCCATATCGTCACGTCCCGCCAGAAAGGGCGTGGTCTCGCCCTATATCTAGGCTCGATAGCTGCTCTTACGTCGGTTTTCATCGCCGAAGCGAACCAGAGCGTATTCTAAGCACGGCAAGATACGCAGTACTCGTTCCCTCTCTAGAGAGAACCGAGGTTACGTTAGTAACCGAGTACGTTCTCTTACGAGAGTATCTCTCGTACTGCGTAATATCTTACGCTATGGGGAACACAATGCAACACGCCGTGCTGGTAGGGATCCAACACCAAAGACCCAGGGGCCGAAGCCCGGGGCGCATACAGTGCATAATCACCATAAACTCACAGAGAGTGAGGGAAGAGAGGCTAGAAGCATCATTCCCTGTAAATAGCCTCCGAAAGGGGCCAATCATATGACAATAACCAAACCGTCAGGGTGAACATTCAGCCTGAACTGGGTGGCCACAAGTGTGTCAATTTTTAAATGAGCTGCTGTACCGGTCAGTGAGCGATACGCAGGCCAAACTCAGTATCCGAGCCGCACAGCGGGCAGATAGCACTGAATTCTATACCGCCAAAAGCTTAGCTTGTAAGGCGGGGACCTCCAGATTATAGTATTTTATAAATGTAGACGGCGAGGCCCAGCCCGCGGCCATACAAATATCTTGCAGGGTAACCCCGCTAGACCATGCCCACGAGGAGGCCATGCCTCTCGTGGAGTGCGCTCTAACACCCAAAGGGCACTGAAGGCCCTTAGAAGTGTAAGCCAGCGCTATGGCACCAACTATCCATCTGGATAAGCTCTGTTTCGACGCGGCAAGTCCCTTAGTACGGCCGCCAAACGAAACAAAAAGCTGCTCAGTCTGTCTGAAACCAGACGAGCGGGACACATAAGCCCTTAGTGCCCTGACAGGGCAAAGGAGACTCGCGTCCTTCTCCTCATTGAGAACCGGAAGGGCAGACAGGGAAATCACCTGGGCCCTGAACGGTGTGTTGAGGGATTTCGGCACGTAACCGTGCTTTGGTTTGAGTATGACCTTAGAGTCGTTAGGTCCAAACTCCATGCATGACGCGCTTACTGAGAGCGCTTGCAAGTCCCCTACGCGCTTCACTGAAGCGAGAGCCATAAGAAACGCTGTCTTGAAAGACAAGTGTTTCATGTCTGACGACTGGATTGGCTCGAATGGGGCGCCTTTCATGGCCTCCAAGACCGTGGAAAGGTCCCATGTCGGGACTGAAGGGGGCCTGGGAGGGTTTAGCCTCCGAGCTCCTCTAAGGAAACGCACGACTAAGTCGCTCTTTCCTAGTGACTGGCCAGACACCGGTTTTGCAAACGTTGCTATGGCCGCCACGTATACTTTGAGCGTGGAAGGGGACCTGCCCTTATCCAGTAGCTCCTGAAGGAAGGAAAGCACTTCCGTAACCCCGCAGTCTACAGGTGAAAAGCCCTGCGCTTGACACCAAGCAGAGAACACAGACCACTTCGAGGAGTAGAGCCGTCTGGTAGACGGGGCTCTAGCCTGCGCGATCGTGTTTAGCACTCCCTCTGGGAGGTCAGCGGGTACCCGTTGATGGCCCATGCGTGCAGGGACCACAGATCCGGGCGAGGATGCCAAATCGAGCCTTCCGCCTGAGAGAGGAGGTCTCTCCTCAGCGGTAACGGCCATGGAGCAGCGCTGGTCAGCTGCATCAGGACAGGGAACCACGACTGGTTTGTCCAGAGCGGAGCTATGAGTAGCACTGGGCATCCCTCCCTCCTGATTCGCTCCAACACCTGAGGCAGGAGTGAGACAGGGGGAAAAGCATAAAGGGGGCGGCGGGGCCAGACATGGGCCAGCGCGTCCCGGCTTTTCGAGAAGAATCTCGGGCAGTGAGCGTTTTCTTGGGACGCGAACAGGTCCACCTGCGCTCTGCCAAACGTTTCCCACAGCAGCTGGATCGTCTGCGGGTGCAGAGACCATTCTCCTGCTGGAACGTTGTTTCTGGACAGCCTGTCTGGTCCCACATTTAGGTGACCAGGCACATGCGCCGCTCTCAGCGAGAGCAGGTTGTGCTGAGCCCAGACCAGGAGGCGTTCCGTCAGCCTGTAAAGGTTTCGGGACCTGACGCCGCCCTGGCGATTTATGTATGCCACCACTGACATGTTGTCCGACCGGACCAATACGTGGTGGCCTGTTATCTGGGGACAGAAGCGCCTTAGCGCTTTGTCGACTGCTATCAATTCCAAGCAGTTTATGTGTAGGAGCTTCTCCCGCACTGACCACAGGCCAGCCAGCGGTCTGCCCTCGAGCAGCGCTCCCCACCCCGAAGTGGAGGCGTCCGTAGACACCACCTTCACACTTGAGGGGATCCCCAGACTCACGCCCGACTGATACCAGTCGGTCGCTTTCCATGGTTTCAGAGCCGAAATGCACTGATGGTCGACCCTGAGGCGAAACAGACCTGCGGTCCATGCCCTGGGGGGAACTCGTGCTTTTAGCCATAGCTGCAGTGGGCGCATGCGGAGCAGGCCCAACTGGAGTACAGAGGCTGCTGAGGCCATGAGACCCAGCATTTTCTGAAACCTTCTGAGCGGGACTATAGAGCCGTGGCGGAAGGATTTCGCGACGTGCTGGATGTTCAATCCGCGCTCTGGTGACAGGCGTGCCGTCATGGATAGCGAGTCTAACACTGTTCCCAGAAAGGAAATCCTCCGACTGGGGAGCAGTGAGCTTTTCGCCCAATTGACTGTAAGGCCCAGCTCCTCGAGGTGCTCGAGTAATGCGGCCCTGTGTTCTAAGAGCTCCGTTCGTGAACGGGCTAGAATCAGCCAATCGTCCAAGTAATTCAAAACTCGCATGCCCCGAAGTCTCAGGGGAGCGAGGGCCGCGTCCATGCACTTCGTGAACGTACGGGGTGCTAGGGACAGGCCGAATGGCAGGACTGTGTATTGATATGCCTGGCCCTCGAAGGCGAATCTCAAGAATCGCCTGTGATGGGACGCTATTTGTATTTGGAAATACGCGTCTTTCAGATCTATTGACATGAACCAGTCTCCTTGGCGCACCTGCGCGAGGATTTTCCTGGTCGTAAGCATCCTGAACTGGCGTTTCACGAGCGCTCTGTTCAGCAGCCTCAGATCTAGAATGGGTCTGAGCCCACCATCTTTCTTCGGTACCAGAAAATATCTGCTGTATAAGCCCCCTTCGCTCTGAGCCTGAGATAAAGGTTCTATAGCCTCCTTTCTCAGTAGTTTCGCTATCTCGGCTCGAAGTAGATGAGATACTTCGCTTTTCACCGTAGTTTCGACGCGCGCCGCGTAGCGGCGAGGGCGTCGAGCGAATTGTAGCGAATAGCCTCTCTTTATAGTGTTCATCACCCACTCTGATACCCCGGGAAGCCTTGACCACGCATCCGCGTGAATAGCTAGGGGCAGAATGAAATCTGGGCTCTGGCCGCGGGAAAGCGGCGGCACAAGAGCCCGCGTGTGCTGGGAACACAGCGCCGTGTTTACGGCGTTCGAGGCGGGGGGCGCGCTGATCACAGCGGGCAGCCTGGCCGCGCTCATCTCCTCTGAGGCGGGTAGCGCCGAGAGAGAGAGCGGGGCGAATCCCGTGGGATTCGGCGTGTCTGTGAGGAAATGTGGGCGCGGGACCACGGGCACATTTGCTACACTGAAAACACTGTCGTTTAGGGCCGACTGAATGTGTGTTGGTTTCGTTTTTACAGAAACCGAGGGACACGCAGCGTGTAGTGTAAGCGGGCATGGGGATATGGGCGCGTTCACTACAGTGTTTGCACAATCGACCGGAGTCGATTTTATTTGTGCGAGCCCTGCACCGTGGCGGGCTGTGTCTGGGTGTGGGAATGGGCACTGGGGCGTGGGCATTCTTACAACACTCATAACACCGTCGGCCGAGGCCGGAACACCAGAAAATACACTCTTTATTGGATTTATCTGGGTAGCCGTAAAAACAGCTTTTGTGTGCAGGCAAGCGGGCTGAGACACCGGCTGCTTCACTGCAAAATACACTGGTACAGTCACAACGCATGGGGCTGAACGAGCGAGAAGTTTTGGTGGAAATCCGGCCGCAGCGGGATCTGAACACCGTCGTTTTCCTAGAGCGGCTAGGAAGACTTTGGGGCCTCGGGCTTGATCTCAATCCTCGGCCGGGGCCCGCGGTGAGGGGGGCGGCGTCCGGCGGAGCGAGACCGCGGTCTCTGATCCCGGGCCTGGCGGCGCTGTGAGGCGGCGGCGGCGGAGGGCGGTGCAGGCTGGGGCTGAGAGCTGCGAGCAGGCGGCTTGGTGCGGCCTGTAGCGGAGCTCGAGCGCTTCGGCAGGAAGTGCTTCATAGCCTGAGAAGTCTTCTGCACCTCAACAAACCTGTCCGCGAAGTCCTTGACGGCCGTTCCGAACAGGCCCTCCGGGGAAATGGGCGCGTCGAGGAACACAGAGCGCTCGGCTTCCGTCATCTCGGACAGCGTCAACCATAAGTGTCTCTCGGCGACGGCGAGAGAGGCCATGTTCCGCCCCATGGCTTGCGCAGCGGCTTTAGAAGCGCGTAGAGCGAGGTCCGTAGCGCTCCTCAGGTCCGCCACGCAGATAGCACCGGGTCCCTCCTCGTCCAGCTTGAGAAGGAGGTCTGCCTGGTAGATCTGCAGAATAGACATCGTGTGCAGCGCTGAGACTGCTTGCCCGGCGGCGGTGTATGCGCGTCCGTGCAGCGATGATGTCACTCGGCAGGCTTTGGACGGGAGCGTCGTCTGAACCCGCCGTCCCGCAGAGGGCGGGCAGAGATGCGACGCGACAGCCGTCTCCACCGGAGGAATGGCGAGGTAGCCTCTACTTCCCGCACCGTCGACAGCGGAGAATGCCGCGGAGGTAGAGGTACGCATCCTGGCGGAAAAGGGGGCCTTCCACGACTTTGCAACCTCCTCGTGAAGTTCCGGGAGGAAGGGCGCGGGCCTAGATTTTGACGGAGCCTCGTCTTTGCCGAGAAAGCGCCCGTCTAATCTGTTGCGCGGCGGCAGCGTGGGTGCCTCCCAATCGAGGCCGATGCTTTCTACGGCCTTGGTGAGCAGACGCATCAGCTCAGACTCAATGCCGGCTCTCTTCCCAGAGGGTTGGCGGGGAGCGTTAGCGGAGGGGAGGTCCACAGAGCTCGCCCAATCCTCGCTATCCGAAGCCAAGAGAGAACACGCCTCGGTGTTGTCGTCCAACTCGATGGCGGACGCGGCGGCGGACGGCGGCCGCTGTCCGTCGGTGAGCGACTCGAGCGAAGCCGGCGAAGCTGGCGGGCGAACCGGCGAGCTTTGGCGGGCTGGAGATAGCTCGGGAGCGCGCTGGGCGCGGCGCTTCTTGCGACGCGGCGTCACGGCAGGCTGGGATACGGGCTCGGAGAACGAAGCCAGGCGAGTCCGCAGAGTCACCATAGGCAAACGTTCGCAGTGATGGCATCCGCCGTCAGCGAGCGCGATGGCCGCGTGATCCTCACCCAGGCAGGACACGCAGATGACATGTCGGTCCTCGTCGCTGAGTGGGGCTCGGCAAGAACCGCAGGAAGGCATCTTTAAAAAGACGCCGCTCTTTTAGAGGGGGTGGGAAAAAAGCAGATATGCAAACACACACACACACTCTATGCAGAGGAAAGGATATAACGCCGGAAAGCACAGCAGGTACGGCGGCTGAAGGCGGCGAGGCCAGCGACTCCAGACTCAATGGCACGTCCCGCTGAAGGCTACAGGTCGACGGCGCGGCTTCTCACTCTGGATCCAGCGATGCGTGAGGCTTCGCTGAAGAGATGAAAATCGACGTAAGAGCAGCTATCGAGCCTAGATATAGGGCGAGACCACGCCCTTTCTGGCGGGACGTGACGATATGGGCGCGAAGGGCCCCCATTCGTCGTGACGTCACGCAGAGCCTCTCTCGATAGGCTGCTGCTATTGCCGCAGAGCAGCCAATAGGCGCGCGAGCTGTCTCGCCTAGGTCTGCTTGCTGCTGCAAAGCGTTTTACATTAGTAAAAAATTAAGGATAATTTTTGGCTTCAATATCTCGTGGAAAAGAGTTTTCCCCATAGCGTAAGATATTACGCAGTACGAGAGATACTCTCGTAAGAGAACGTTCTGCTTTTTTACATGAACAAAAACATCACTTAGTAAGATTTTAAGCTGTTTTCCTCATGCGGACCAAAAAAATGTCCTTTTGTTCTCATATTGTAGGGTTTACTAGGACACACATACACACACAGACACAGACACACACACACACAACACACACACACACACACACACACACACACACACACACACACACACACACACACACACACACACACACACACACACACACACACACACACACACACACACACTGAAAATCTATCATGCAAATAAGTTCTGAGTACCTCACAGTAAATTATGCCTATAACACACTAGTACCGTTCAAATGTTTGAGGTTGGTACATTTTTTTAATGCTTTTGAAAAAAGTCTCTTATGCAAAAGAAGTTTATTGGCAGATGCTATATACACTAAGTGGAAATAGCAGTATTGTATTTGCAGTTTTGCACTTGTTGTTAGATTTATAGTTAGTGCAAAGAGTGGCTATTTGCACCTCAGTGTATTGTAGTACATTATAAAACAGTATGCAATAATAACAACAACATATTCAGTGTATGTTATTATATTTATTAAAATCATAAATGGATGCTGCCTTATTGGGACATTACTTTTCCCTGTCTCTAAAGCCCTCTCCTACTCCTACCCATTAAACACTACATTCACGCTATTAATACCCGTTAGACACTTTATTTCACTTTTCAAATATTTTCAAAATTTTTGTTCAAATGAAACTCTCCGAGCTGATATGTGATGGGAAAAGGGAGAAGAAAGAGTTTGGAAAATGCGGATTCAAACTCAAAAGCCTTACTCTCCACGCCTTACTTATCACAGAGTTTTCTTTTGTAATTTTTTTTGTCTAAATCAGACACTGGTGGGCGAGTTGGTGTAAATAGCCTCTGCCAACAAGGTGGGCTATTTGCACTTTCAAGTTTAGTAAGTTAACACTTTGTAATGTATTATTTTAAACCACTTACAGGTTAACATATTAAATGTAAACACATTCATAAAGCAAGTTTGTGAGGGGTTTATGTTTTGTTTTTTGACCCAAAAGGACTCTTTGTATATATAGAACATTTCGAGATACAGATCTTTGAAGTTTATGAAAGACTGAAGAGTTTATGCTGACCGAAAAATGTTTTACTCTGATTTAAATGTGCTCTTTTACCACAGAATTTCATGGGAATGTAAGAGTCATGTTAGTCTTAATGCTATCTTCTTTCATGCTTGACTGCCATACAACTGTTTAGGTCTTTTCACTGTCAAAGCAGAACAGTTTCTAGAGAAAAAGTCTGTCAGATTAGGCTGTATCTGAGAAAGTAGAGCTTGACTCCATTCATGTGCCTTAGCGTAAAGTCATACAGGTGTTAAAGATGTCAAATCTGCTGCTTTGACGCAGTTGGTTGGTTTCTCGTGCCTCTGATGAGCATATTAGACACGACTTCCCTTATTCCTTTGTTCATATAAACAGATCGCTGAATGAGACATTCATATTTAGGTAGGATTCCGCAGTAATGCAAGAATACATTTTTGTGTTCAGTGTTCAGATTTGTATATTTTGCTTTTTAATGAACAACCGTTTCACTAAATAGGAGATACTGTGCTGTTTGCCTCTTTTCAACCATTTGTGAACAAAATCAGATTGCCCTGTCACGATTTCCTTCCTTAAATTAAGCAATTAAGAATGTGAGAATGAGAAGAGTGCGTTGATTACTGATTGTGTAATATTCCAGTAAAGCAGAAAAGATTATTTACTTTCCCCTGGTAAATTCTCATTGCCACAGGTGTCAGAATAATAAAACATCAAAGGAAATGTAGAAATATTTTTCCTTTTTCCTCTGTAATTTTGATATAGTTAGTGGGGCAGACAGTTTAATGTATTAAATAATGAAATGTGTGCAAGTGTGAAGAGACAGAATGTACCTTTGGGCCAGAATTAATAATGGAGATATTTTGCATCATTGATGACTCTGCAAAAACAAACTGGAGTGAGGCTTGAATCAGATGGCTAGAGGGAGAAAATGAGGTGCTAAAGATGAAATCTTTTCAGCTCTGCGTGGCCAAAATTTTGTCTTCCTACATGTTTCAAAACTCACATACTTCCATAGACTGGAAATGTGCTGCGAAGGGAACACACATTGGCGCTGTCTGAGTGCAGAATGCTTAGTCTCTGTGATTGTACGAAAGCTGACAGTAAGGAAAATGAATGTCACTCATAGCCGCTGGTTGCCAAGGAACGCGAAGTGAGCCCGAAGTGACTGTAATTCAAACTGGCACCCAGTCAGGAGAAAAATAAACCAATAAATAACACATTAAAATTACTTATATTATTCTTTTACCCATACTGCAGTGGAAAAAAGGCACAATTGCATCTCAATTTATGTTTCAAAACCTGGAAGTCACAACACACATACAGTATGTCACTCAATTAAAAACTGCCATTGATATAACTTCAATTCATATAAAAAAATGAATATGAATATAACAAGATATAATGTAACAATTTAGTGAGATTATGCTAAAGGGGTCATCAGATGCAAAATTCACTTTTATATGGTGTTTGCATATAAATGTGTGTGTGTACACAACACAACCACCGTACAATGAAAAAAATCCATTCACTTTTTAATCCTCAAAAAGCCTAAACACTTTCAATAATCAAGACGTTTGGATTTTCTGAGCAATATGATGTCATATTGACGGACTGTCAATTAGCATATTTCCGACCTCAGCCATTTGCGTGTCTTGTGTCGACACCCCCCGCGGAAGAGAGGGGTGGGGTGAACAGTTACTCATCATTATAATTTAAAGAGACATGCACCGAAACATGTCGCTGTGAACAGAGCTGTTTTTGAGGAGGTAAAAAAGGTTTTGTTTTACACAACCATTGAGGAATTTTAACCAAATTATGTTACAAACTTTACACGAAGACCCTAAAGAATCATACCAACTTGTTGAAAAAGGGCATCCAATGACCCCTTTAAAGGTCCCCTGACATGAAATTGTCACTTTCTGAGGTTTTTTAACATTAATATTAGTTCCCCTAGCCTGTATTTGGTCCCCTCGTGTCTAGAATTTTCAATCGGTGTAAACCGAGCTTCTCTGCAGCTCAGACGCGCTGATCTTGAATCTCCTCCTTATGACGTCATAAGGAGGAAAGTTTACCTCCCCTTTCTCTGCTTTGCCCTGCACAGAGAATTTGGCTCGTCCATGAGAAAATGAGCTAGGAAGTACGAACGTGCGGGCGCGTGATTTGAGTTTTTCCTTGAGAGATATAATGGCTTGCAAACGAGTGAAGCATGGCAGTTGATCAGTGTTGGATGTACAAATGAACACAAAAGTATTTTTAGTTCCTTCATCCGAGCCTCTGAAGAAGCAATGGATTAATTTTATTTTCTCTAGAAATGCGCCAACACAACTTCCCACAAGTTGGGCCAATACAGAGCTGGCCTTGATGAACGTCTGAAAATAAATGATCGAACTACCGAGCAACAATTCAAGTTCAAGTTCAGACAGGTAATCTTTCTCTCAAAATCGTTCAATACTGTTTATGCATCAGTAAGTCAAGCCAGTGACTAAAATATCAACTTCATCGTTTCTTTTAGTAGGATGAAAATAATCGTATTTAAATTGTGAACAAATTATATACAGAAAGCGATCAAAGAACAATCTTTCCACACAGCGCGAGTTTATCTGGACAACTCGTTATGAAATCAATGAAGCTGTTACACTGCACAACGAAGCTCTTACTGTATTTACATCATCGTGTTTGCATTGTGACAGCATTAGAGAGAGTGCAGAAACTACGTTGCAATGATAAGATCTTCATTCTCACGATCAACAGACTGTCATCTGCTTGCTCATCACTGCAACATTTTATGTGATGGGAATAGATCTAAATACTTTAAAAACTGCTCACGATTCGTTAATCTCGAAAGCTGTATTAGTAAAAACGTTTAATAGCTGTAGTAAAAGTATTCGAGAGAGTTTCACATTCCTTTTCATATGCAAGCATGTCAGCAAATCACAGCAGTGGCCGGTTACACTGAATCCCACAGCAGCCAATCACATCAGTGGCCGCGTTTACACTGAATCCCACAGCAGCCAATCACAGTGGCCGGTTACACTGCAGTCTCACAGCAGACACGCCCCTTCAAACAGAGTGTTCAAATCAGAGGCTAAAATCAGGCTAGGAAAAATGCCTTTTATTTCTAAATTATGACTATTTTTGATCTAAAAAACATACTAACATTATAAGGACAACCCAGGAAATATTATAAAATAATACAATAACCCCATGTCAGGGGACCTTTAAGATCAAGAAAAATACGGTAACACCTCATTTCGACAGTCAGTCCTCTAACTATAAGTAACTTTGCAACTACATGTCAACTACCATTCCTTAGAGTTTTAGTAACTGTCTAATATCTACTAACACTTTATTTTGATTCTGCACAACAGACATTCTACTGACTATAAGTGACTTTGCAACTACATGTCAACTTATTCTACCAAACCCTAACCTAACAGTCTACTATTAATCTAATGAGTGTTAGTTGACATGCAGTTGACAAGTTGGTAGAATGTGTTAAGTGGACCATCAAAATTAAGTGTAACCAAATTAATATGCATTTGTGTTCCTCAAGTAAATTTATCCTGTTTTAAGTTTGTTTAAATGTTTACTGCACACCTAGATCAAATGATGAATAAATTTTACCATGCTTAAAATGGCAAAATCTAAAAAAAAATATTTGTTTTTAATAACCAATTTGTCCTTGTCTTAGGTCAGACTAACCTTATTTTCTCTCAAAAGCACCTCCCTAGCTGACTTTTTTTTATCTAAATAGATTCCTAACGCATCTTCAAAGAACTTCTTCAGCATTTCATCAAAGCACGCAGTCTTTTCATGGATCAACCTATTGCTATTTAATCAC
Organism: Chrosomus eos; assembly: GCA_036326025.1. Lineage (NCBI taxonomy): Eukaryota > Metazoa > Chordata > Actinopteri > Cypriniformes > Leuciscidae > Chrosomus > Chrosomus eos. The sequence goes on along the minus strand of CM070836.1, from coordinate 16,514,692 downwards.
AGAGATCCCTCAAATGTCACTGTTTAAAGGCAAAGCGGATAGGCTTGTGACTTAGCAGAAATGAGGCAGCAAGCTTAAAAGAACCACTGTTTGTCAAAATATAGCCTTTGGACATCCGTATACAGCATAAACCCCAGGGGGTTTGGACCTGAAGTTATATTTGGAAAAGAAATTGAATTTGGGCGCAAACACAGAAGAGTGATACCACCTGCTACCAGTAATGGGAAAATAGAGGAAGACTGTCAGTAGGATTTCATGAAGAGATATCAGCCTTTGAGAGGATTGTAATAATTCATTTGCATCTCAGTGTGGGTGTGTGTGCGTTTCCTTGGCAAATTAATATTCTTTTGATCTCTGTCTTGTGGTTCGTGTGGCAGTGTATATTGCAAGACTCGCCATATTTCCATTTCAAACTGTGCCTTGTGTGGCCCAAATCATGAAAAATGTATCGTGTACATCCGAGGAGCTGAGTGATTTTTGAGCAGATGTATGTCTATGTTTGTATTTTGTTGATCCCGTTAATGGAACTAGGTCAAAATGAAGCTCACAGGGCAAAGACTGGTTCTGATAGAGGACTGTAGAGGGGAGATGTTTTGAAACACTGCTGTTTTGAAAGGAGTTTTTTAAAGAATGTGTTCATTTTCTTATGTGTCTGCGGATACTTGGTTTTCACTTGGTTTTAAAGGTGAAGTGTACAATTTTAGCGCCATAACTGGCATCAAATGTAATTGCAATTTTTAAAAAAAAAACAGGTTTTCTGCACCCTGTCTGCTATTGGTCAACCAAAGACATAGCCACGTCTCAGACTCACACCATTGGTTAGCAGGCTAGTCTAGTCTAGATAGTCGAGTTATTTGACCCACTTAGGATATACATCTTCATATGTAATTTTATATAATAAAGTGAAGTGTGGTTATAGTGTACTGTCAAATTTACTGACATATTTTTATAGTAATCTAAAATATACTTTAATGCCATTTCTATTGAAACTTGTTTGTATATTTGAAATTTGAAATTGAGTACATATTAACTTGAAATGTAATGTCAAATAACATTAAACTTAAAACTTAAAACATTAAAATTACAATCAAGTACTTGTACGTGTGCTTTAGGATGGTAATACGATCTTAAAAGCAATAATTATTTAATCATAACTTTTATCACTTTTAAAGTAAATCTTTTAATTTTACATTATTACAAAGTGACTAAAGACTTTTTAAAGGTGTATTTAAATGTGTAAAGAAACATATTTATAAGTTTTTTTGTTTGTTTGTTTTTTTACAAATATATAACAAATACAATTAAGTGCACTTTTTTTCACAAAGGAATGGCATATATTTTACTTTGCAAAGACTGGAAAATAAGAAAGTATGTTGACATTGAATTACACCTTCTAATAAACTTTTTTTAAATATAATTTCTGTTATATTTCTAAAATAATCATGTTTTTTTTTACTAGTCTAGATCTCAAATCCAATACATGCAGTGCAGTTGAATGTTGGACTTTGAACTAAATATGAATTTCTTAGCAACTGTACATTGAGAGTGAAAAGACGATTTATTGTGGGAGAGTAGAAAGGCACTGATGCCTGCAACATCATCAGAAAAAAAAATCATAACAGCAGCTTTCATCAGCAGCAGGAATCCACAGTTTGGCAGACCAATAGTGAACTCTGACTGTGAACCTTATTACTTCAGAAATGATTTGAGAAGAAAATAATACTTTAGGAGGTTTTATCTCCTCTTATAGACTTATAGTTTCCCCCGTACAACTTTGGCTGTCGTCCTTTTAATTAAAGTCAAAATAAAGACAAACCACATTATTTTTTTGCAATAAAGTACTTGAGATTAAAAAGAAATCACTGCACAACTTGTCTCCACCCAAGTCCTTAAAGAAAGAAGCTTCACAAAGTAAATGTATGTGCATGACTGAAGTGTGTCAGATAGTTATAGCTTTGTCAAATAACCTCATATCAAAGAGCAGTATATAGAAGCATTATGGGCTGCATTTCTGCCTTCCATCATAAAGACAGTACAATGAAAGCACATCAGAGAGTGCCTGAGAAGTCTTTTCACGACTTTGGACCTTGCAACTAGCCTAAATGCTCAGAAATTGACTCAAAGGGAAGAAACAAGCGGTTGGGATTGGCAAAGTCAAAGACTTGTAACAGGCAATACATGCAAGAAAGCTTTTAAAGCTCTTATCTGATTTCTGCAAAGGCTCTCGGTGCCAGCTACTGAAACTAGAGGATATGTGCACATAAATTGTATATCGTTGAACAAAGAATTTTAAAGGATAATTTTCATTGAATAGATGTTTATCAGTACATTGATGCAGTAGAGATGAAATGCACATGTATGCCAGTGCAAACAGGTGCTTCTCACGATAGCAATAACTAACTGTGTACTCAGTTTTTTAATGTTTATTTTGTTTTATTATGCAGTGTTGCTTGTTCCCAAAAGCTACTTAACAAAATGTTGTACTAAACAGTGAAATTACTTACCTACGAGTACGGAAATAATCAAATTCTGAATGGCAAAGAACAAGTTTGAGAACACTAAATGTTATAGCAGGGTTCAATTTCAGATATGTCTCTGAGAACTGTCTGTCATCTAAATACCTATCTAATAGTCACCTAAATTAACACATTTTATTTATTGGGTCTTTGTTGCAAAGTCCCACCAATTTCAGAGCTTTATCTATCCCCATATAAAGAAGCCAGGTTTACATATTTTATTTAAATGATTTACACTGTTATGCATTAGAATATTGAAATGTACAAAGTACTGTAATTGCTACATTTGTAATGATTTGTTGCAATCCATACAGGCAAATATGCTGAAAAACATTCGTTTTGATTAAGTGTAGCTTACTTTTACTCAGCACATTGTAAAATGATAGATTGTTATGGATTCTGAAATGATTGCAACTCGGATTTGATCTTTTTTTGGACAAAGTCTGGACGGTAAAGTACATGTAACACTCACTGTGTTCTTCCTTTCCCCTGTCTCTGGAGTTCAAAATGCTGGAAACACAAAGTTATTACAGAGCCCTGCTCTTAGCCTGAAGAGAAGGATTTTAATATAGACCAAATAACCAAATCCTCAACCTCAATTTAGTTAAAATCGCAGCATTATAAATGTTCAGTCAAAATCACCTCTTTTCTTTAAGTAATTCCTCAGTATATAATAATTGTTTTTTCCACTTTTCAGTCTTAAAACAACACTTCAGAAGAAGCTCTGCAGCGACTCGGTGGACCTCTCTGGCATCCCTTTATCAACTCGTGACATACGGCACGTGGCATATTACCTCCAGACCAGTGGGGGCGCTGTGATATCCGTAGATCTTAGTTTCACTGAGCTCCGGGACGAGGGCCTACGTCTACTTCTGCCCTTCCTGGGTGCATTGCCCAAACTCACAACACTGGCTCTCAATGGGAACCGTCTGACTCTTGGCATCCTTAAAGATCTGTCTGAAGCCCTCAAAGAATCCAAGATGTTCACTTGTCTTGCCTGGATTGACCTAGGCAACAACGTGGACATATTTACCATGCCACAGGTAAAACAACAGAATCTTGAAATCAATCACAGTCCCCTTTAATGTAGTATTAACACCGTGATAAATGCTTCATTTTGTGTAAAACATGGTTGTGCTGCCAGATATAAGGCACAGCATGAATAGGCCAAGTAGGACATCCTTGATGCTCCTGGAGCAGTATTCTCTGAACAAAAAGCCCTAGCCTTAAGCCTAACTAACCCCTAAAATGAAAGATAAGATCTTTGTCTACATATCATACCTAACCCTAACCCTAGCCTTAACCATAATCTTATTCCTCACTGTAATGTTGAACTAGGACCATCAAGGATGTTGATCCAGGAACATATTGGGTGAATCAGATTATGAGATGAATATATCAGATGAATATTTGTTTGACACGTTTTCTGTCACCTTTTTCAACTGGCAGGGCAAACCATTTAATTAAATTGTATTTGGATGGGACTAGTTTCCCTGAGGAGAAGAGCCCTAACATTAGTTAATACGTTAGGTGTCCTGAACTAACAATGAAGTAATTTTTGAGTTGCTTATTGTTAGTTCATCATACCTAATGCATTTACTGATGTTAAAACTTTTACCTTATTGCAAAGTTTTATCATTATTTTTTCATCTCATTTAGTTTGACCTTTGTCGAATATGATAAATAAAACCGATTTTAAACCAAGTTTCTGGGTAGGCAACAGTTGTCAATTCAAGTACTGCTGGTATCCCATATAATATAAGAAATAAATGATGTAAGATGATCTCATCCAGAGCACATACACTTTCTGTAACATCCACATTCAGACAATACCTTAATTTGCACATTGTGTAACACAAAGACTTTATAAATAGAAAAACGGTGCACTCATATTACTATGAATGAGAGAAAATGTAACACACAATATGGTGAAATAAGTCTCGCCTTCTAAATGACAGAGCCAATCTCCAATTGGTAAAGTCATTGCTTCACTTCAGCTGCCATTAGAAGTCCATGACTGTAAATTGGCTGGTCCAACATGAAAAATGCTGGGGGGTTTTGTCATGATTTGAGCATTTAGAAATAAAAATGTATGAGATAGTTATTGTCAGATTTCATTGGTGATTTCAAATATGAAGTTTATGTGTAAGCTTGGTGATCAGCTTTGGAGAATTTGATGTTTCCCCATTCAAAGAGATAGGAGCTGTACTTGCATGACTGAAATAGCTACCCGAGAGAAATTTCAAAGATGGCCGCCAAGTGAAATGACTTGCCTCAATTCAGTAACAATCATTATCTGTAAGTAATTGTATCTCAGAGTTGTTTAACTGTTTCTACTCTGTTCACAGTCTCTACTGGTGTCCCTACGCCGACGCTGTAGTCTAAAAAGCAGTCTGCCCACCATCTATGAGTACACAGAGGGTCAGCCCTATTGCTACCGCATGGAGAGTTCCATTGAAGAACCCAGCCACTACGAAGAAGAGGAGGATGATGAGGAAGAGGAGGACCTGGAGCCATGGAGCATTGGGGAACAGAAAAGTTCAGGTAGCTTTACCCTGCGCCATTGCGAGAGGTGAACCAATCACGTTCATCTGACGATGGGATAAAGAAAGAATGGGAGAGCGCAAGCAAGAGATTCCTCTTCTCTCTGTTCCATTTCTCCCAATCAACACCTTTTACCATCTCCCTCCTCCACCGCAGCTCCATGTCCTTCCCATTGTGGTTATGTGTGAACCAACAGCATCACATATAAAGAGCCACCTGAACACAGCAAACGGTGAGACACGGCAGTTTGAAACGCTCTAAAAGCTTCACCATTGACTTACTGTGTTGGCAGATGACGCTCCTTGACTCAAGGTGGGGGTTCATTGGAGGCGGCCACAGAGAGATGCTTTCTTACGCCCCTCTTCGGTCACAAAGAACCAGTGACGGATAGGAAAAAATGCCAATTAAAAATCCCAGAGTCAATCGACTGGCTGATGCATACCAACGGTGGATGTGAAGCTCTATGGATCCCGCTTTTAACTAAGGTATGGTTAGGAATTTTGTGGGGTCGGGTCAGGTTTGGTCGTATTTGTCAGAGTTGCATTGCTGAGGCCGTCTCTGCCGCAGCAGACTGGACCTATCACCACTCTGTGTGTGCTCTACTAATCTCCCAACAAAAGCCATGAAACCAGCTCAACAGACTATAGAGATGGCCCACGTCACGTGACGCAAGCAAAACTGCTATGTCAAGACTTTTGCATTTTCCCCCCCTTTCCAAAATGTTCACATGTGAATACCCGCGCACCACTTGTCGTGTAGTTGTCAATTATGTTGAATTGCCAGCAGCTTGTTTTTGTTGTCTACTAATAATGAACAAAGCTATCTTAGAAGACAACAGTACATTTCAACACAGATACGTTTTTTTGTTATATATGAAAGTTTACTGAATGATAATAGCTTCTTATTTATGTTTGTCATAGTCTACATCCTAAATATACCTCTTAAAATGTCTTGCTGTGTCAAAGCATTGCTGTTCCCTTTGGAATGGTCCAATGAAATATGGCGTTTTACTTCCGTATGGTGTATTTAAAAATCTGTTCTACATACTAGTCTTGATTAGTCACGTCTGGTACACTTTACATTTTGTTAACTGTTCTTAACCTCATGCTCAAAATAACCTTGGCTGAGTTTTTAAATCAAATTTTGGCAGACAAGTAATTAAGGTCAAAATAAATGGACCTTGAGCTAAAGAGCTAATGATTGTTCCATGGCCTTTGATTACCTGAGCACTTTGTCTGTTTTCATCAGGTTTGTGACTAAACGCTTGTTGTAGCATTGTCGTCTTGTAACATAACATTTTTACGTAATTCCGAAACAAAAATGAGCCAAACAAATAGTTACTGTACTAACCAGCACTTAGTTGTTTAGGGGTAAATCACAGGTGATCAAATAGTTAAATGTCAGTGTTATGTATGATATATGTATTCTTTTAAATGTGTCAGTTTTGTGTGTGTATTTGTTTAATGTTATCTTAATGTTTTCTCAGTGTTGTCTTTAACTTCAGACTATATTTATGTAATATTACACAACAACCATCTTCACAGGGCCTCAACAAATTCAAATTATACGCTAAATAACCTCTTTTTAACTTTCCAAGGCTGAATATTAAAATAATCTGGACTATTCAGAACTTATAAAAATGTATTTAAGCAACTTGTCTTTGCATTTGTTGTTTGGCCCTTTATAGACCATTACAATTACATTACAAGGCTTGGTAATTGGTTTGGTTTGATGTGCTTATCTGGGATGTTTAACCTGCGTATATATGTTACTCATAAACGGCATGATGGTGTCAACACCCACAACGCTAAGCAAACTAATACACTCAGTCGGTGGCAGGTTATTGATAGAGGGCAGCTTATTTGTCATGTTGTTTATGTGTAAGTCTGTCTGAGTCATACAGTGTCCTCTTAATCTGTGCTTCAAACATCTTGTATTAAACAGTTTATAAGACTGACTGTTAAACGCTTCTGTAATAAACTTTTATTGATAATACCATGGGCGTGGCAAAATAATACTGTCTTGTTTATTTTTAAGAGATGGCAAATCGGCGTGAAAGCGTTTGATGGTTGAAAGTGTCTGTGGGAGGTTGGTGAGGTGCCCATCTGCTGATTGATGAGCTGGAGAAGAGATTCAGAGAAGTTTTTATGATGAGAGTTGTGCTAGGATCTGTGACAGCCTGAGGGAATAAAACACACACACACTCTCTCTCTCTCTCTCTCCTCTCCTCCTCTCCTCTCTCCTCTCTCTCTCTCTCTCTCTCTCTCTCTCCTCTCCTCTCTCTCTCTCTCTCTCTCTCCTCTCTCTCCTCTCCTCTCTCTCTCTCTCCTCTCTCTCTCTTCTCTCTCTCTCTCCTCTCTCTCTCTCTCCTCCTCTCTCTCTCTCTCTCTCTCTCTCTCTCTCTCTCTCTTCCTGAAATGTTAAAGAAATTGAAAAACAAAAAAAATGACAATTCTGTCACTTACTCACCCCCATTTGCACTGCAGTTTTTTTTTCAGAGAAAATACATTTTTGAAGAATTGTAATGCAACTCTTTTTTTTTAAATACAGTATCAATTCCTCTTTTAAAGTCACAATGAAGTCAAAATGGTCAATTCTGATTTTGTTTTTATGGAATATTTCATTTATTATAAATGATTTGTCTGTGCACATTATTTTCTTTTCAAATTCATGTGCCTTCTTAATCTTTAATCAAAATAACTTATTTTCTCTTTACTTCTCTGGTGATGTGTTTACTGGTGCGAGGGCTAGACAACCTGTCACTCAAATGATATCACAGCAATACCAAACTACAACAATCCAATACATTCTCGATGTGCAAAATTTCTTGTTTGAAAAGCCATTTCACTTGGATATACTATGTCACAATAAATGACTATTGCAACATTCATTTCATGCATGCCACTTCAAGATAAAAAAAAAAGTATACAAAAACACCATAACATCCTACATAGAAGAATGCAATATAGTTTGTGTGAGGAAGAGACCAAATTTGCCTGAAAATCTTTCATTATACATTTCAGATCAAATATGATTTGACTTTAATAGCATTTGGTCATGAACCATAGGCATTTGATGTCCAACCACACATGATATGTCAGTTAAATATTTTTCTTATTCAAAACTGTTGGCTTTAGAAGACTTGGACTATACACAAAATAATATGGATAGCTTTTATGGTGCGTTTTTGTTTGATAGCTTTATTGGAGTAGTAATAAACCATTACATGTAAATGCAAATTCTCCCTTTAAGTTTCCTAGAAAAACAATACGGAGTGTCTATTTACACCAAGTGACCCGTACACAAAATTACAAAAGAAACCTGTCGGATAACAGGAGCAGTGACATGGAAAGACCACGAGTTAAATTCAGCTTTCTCCTATAACTTATTATTTTCAGCTTGGAGAGGCATTTATTAAAATAAAAATTAAGAAAATGTTCAAAAAATTAATAAAGTTTGTAAATAAAGTACCTAACGTGAATAGTGTTTTAGAGGTTGGGAAGGGTGGGTTTTAAAGATATGGGATAAGTAATGTCCCAATAAGGCGGCATCCATTTATTATTTTAATCATATACACTGAATATGTTGTTATTATTGCATACTGTTTTATCATTTACTACCATAAAGTGAGTTACAAATAGTATCTGCTACTATTTGCACTTTTTAAATAGCATCTAACTACTATTTACACACAGAAAATACTGTTTTTACTTAGTGTAAATCAGCATATATCGCTAAGAAAATACTGCTATTTTCACTTGGTGTACATTGCATCTATCTCTATTTGCACTTAGTGTAAATAGCCTCTGGCGAAAAAATAACAGCAACAGTTTTGGAATGAAAGGATGAGGAAATAATGAAAAAATTAAATAAAAAAAACTCGGTGAACTATCCCTTTAAAAAAAGTTGTATTATTTTTCTAGAGACATGTAACAGGTCGCAGATGCCCAGTTCCACTCAAATATGGAGTCGGGCTTGTATGGTTCTTGTCAGTGTGTGTATATGATAGTGGTTATAAAGAGTGTGTGTGTGTTAAACATCTGTAAACAGATCGTCAGCAGTGTGTACACTTGTTATTGTCACTGTAATCTCGAACAAGAAGAGCAGGCTGTTCTGCCCTGTTACATTTGGTTGTATAAACAGTGATGCTGTAACAGTTTTCGAGACTTTCTGTTTATGGTCTTGGGAATTATTATGCATGTCATGGTGCGTGTTGATGTGACAAGCATACCTCGAGTCCTCGTCTGCCACCTCATGGCTAAACAAAACCTACACAAAAAAAAAAGGAAATAAAAAAAACGCTTGTTCCTAAAGAGACAGTTAACCCACAAATTATAACTATGTGTCATTATTTACTCATATTTACTATAAATCCCATTCACAGTCTTTAAGTCACATGATAGCTTTGTGTAAAGAACGGGCCAAATGTAATCATTTATATAAAGGAACATTTACAAACTTGTATCACACTGAAGGCATGACTGTAAAAATGTTTGTCTCACTATTACACAAATATAAAACAAATAATAAGTGGACATCATTACTTGTAGTCGTAGGTCGGCATAAAACGGATGTTGCAATAATCTTTTCTTTCCTTTTGTGACATATATGAAACGGCTTCTCGAACAAGACAACATTTAGGGCAGGACTTGATTTTCAAATCAAATCAAAGATCAAGACTATCAATCAAAAGATAGTCTTATGACCAATGAAAAGTCACCTTTTGTGTTCCACAGAATATGATATGTATAATAACACATTTTATTGACAGGCCAGCAAGAAAATATTTTCCATGTATTTTTTATTCATTATGCTCAGTCTTGAAGGTTCCCATGGATTTTTATGCCCAGCGATGCACCTTATGGGGTCTTCAGTGCTGTCAAAGCGAGCGAGGCCTTTTGATCAGGGCTCACAAAATGTCAGAGCACAGTCAGGCAGCGAAAACCCCACCAGGCTGAACTTTGAAGCTTAAGAATGTCGCTTTCACTTGTCTGGACACTTGTACATTGGTACACTGGTACATTTAGTTCTGAGGATGTTTTTCCTCTAAGAACATGCGGTTCTAATAACAAACAGCATGATAGATTGTCTAGGTCAGGCTAAATTTCTACTGAGTTGGCAGAGATGGACATCAAACTCATTCCTCTGGTCTTTGTAAAATCTCTTCGCCATTTCTGTCTCTGTACTCTGTCACATCAGTCAGGAGGATGAAGAATGAGCGTACAAGGGCCGTCGCTTTAATTCTAAGAGATCTGCTTATGGCCTCTAAGAGAAAAACAGCTTGAACAAATCAAATTAAATATGTACAATTAAAATGTACATATAGGCCTAGTATAGGATTATTAGGAACGCCTGTTCAATTTCTCATTAATGCGATTATCTAATCAACCAATCACATGGCAGTTGCTTCAATGCATTTAGGGGTGTGGTCCTGGTCAAGATAATCTCCTGAACTCCAAACTGAATGTCAGAATGGGAAAGAAAGGTGATTTAAGCAATTTTGAGCGTGGCATGGTTGTTGGTGCCAGACGGGACGGTTTGAGTATTTCACAATCTGCTCAGTTACTGGGATTTTCTCGCAGAACCATTTCTAGGGTTTACAAAGAATGGTGTGAAAAGGGAAAAACATCCAGTATGCGGCAGTCCTGTGGGCGAAAATGCCTTGTTGATGCTAGAGGTCAGAGGAGAATAGGCCGACTGATTTAAGCTGATAGAAGAGCACCTTTGACTGAAATAACCACTCGATACAACCAGGTATGCAGCAAAGCATTTATGAAGCCACAACACGCACAACCTTGAGGCGATGGGCTACAACAGCAGAAGACACCACCGGGTACCACTCATCTCCACTACAAATAGGAAAAAGAGGCTACAATTTGCAAGAGCTCACCAAAATTGGACAGTTGAAGACTGGAAAAATGTTGCCTGGTCTGATGAGTCTCGATTTGTGTTGAGACATTCAGATGGTAGAATCAGAATTTGGCGTAAACAGAATGAGAACATGGATCCATCATGCCTTGTTACCACTGTGCAGGCTGGTGGTGGTGGTGTAATGGTGTGGGGGATGTTTTCTTGGCACACTTTAGGCCCCTTAGTGCCAATTGGGCATCGTTTAAATGCCACGGCCTACCTGAGCATTGTTTCTGACCATGTCCATCCCTTTATGGCCACCATGTACCCATCCTCTGATGGCTACATTCAGCAGGATAATACACCATGTCACAAAGCTCGAATCATTTCAAATTGGTTTCTTGAACATGACAATGAGTTCACTGTACTAAAATGGCCCCCACAGTCACCAGATCTCAACCCAATAGAGCATCTTTGAGATGTGGTGGAACGGGAGCTTCGTGCCCTGGATGTGCATCCCACAAATCTCCATTAACTGCAAGATGCTATCCTATCAATATGGGCCAACATTTCTAAAGAATGCTTTCAGCACCTTGTTGAATCAATGCCACGTAGAATTAAGGCAGTTCTGAAGGCGAAAGGGGGTCAAACACAGTATTAGTATGGTGTTCCTAATAATCCTTTAGGTGAGTGTATGTATGAACTCTATACATTATCCTAGTAATTACTTATAGCCTACTACTTAGTGCATTCTACATACAAAGTATGCATACTATTATACCGGTGAACTTGACAACCGCAGAACCTGTGGTAGTAGCCTACGCCAAAACACAGTTTTTGTGTGTGAATGCTTACGTGAATATTATCTACGACACGAGTGACGCACAAAGCTTTGGTTACAAAATAAATAGGACTAATAGGTTAGCAATTAAATGTTAGGCTAGGCCGAATGAGAAAGGGTAGGCTACACGAGCCAATAAATGTAAGTTATTCCACAGGACATGGACTCTCTTGTTTATTTTCACAAATCTTCACTCACATCATTTTCGCAGAGATTATAAACGTTTCTTCCTTTCATTTACTTTCAATGCACTATTCTTAGTGCATTCTACAAAGAATGTACTTTTCTTTTCTAATTTCTTTCCCTTTACACAAAATCCCACAGACATTAAACAAAAATATAAAACCTCTCACTTAAAGCAAGAGCAAATCTATCAACAAAGTCCAATTTGAAAAGGGCAACATGAAAGTGTGTGAGGGAGATTTGTCAAGTTGCACGATTTTGCCATCTAGTGGACATGGACGAAAACTAATTATTGGACAATCTTTTTTGTTTGTTTTGTGTTAGGCATTATGGTTTTTATGAACCAGAGGAAATTAGCTTAAAATACAGCTTTTTCTTGTAATGTATCCTTTGTGGATCATACAACCTTAATTTGAAAAAAATATATATATCATTTTGATTATGAATTTTGTTTAGGATTAAAGGCTTAAAACAGCTCACTAACAAATCAAAGTATCAAACATACAAATATAACTGTAACCAATTTTTTTTGAGATGTTAAGCATAACATTATTTTACTCACACTGATGCTCCCTTGCGATTTTTAGATTCATTGTTACTATTTTACCATAATAATGTGCATTTATATTAAGCAAGTTTGTAAATTGTGAATATGCATTTATCTGCAATACCTTCCTTTTATTCCAGATGAGTGACATTTAATTGATGATTTGTATGACATACAAGAAAAATGATCAGAAACTTGCATTATTGCATATTGATCACAAGAATCAAACTTAGATTTAAAGTTGTTTTTGTTTTGTAAAATCATACAACCAATCACAAAATTTAAAATTGTATTAAATACACAAGTACACAAGCCAGGCCTCAAACGATCATCTTCAGTCAGTATCATTCACGTTAACAAGAATTATTAATTCTCATTGATGTCACTGCAGGTGAAGCCCTCCGCATTTGACCACAGATGATCTATACGCACTTACATGTGCACAATGCTTCACTTATGAGTCTCTGAGAGGGGTTGTGAACATCATAGCTCCTGTCTTTTTTTCAGTATTATATTCCGCACAAGGGCTGTGGCTTCCTTTCGAATGTCCTCTATGGACTCCTCCGGCTTCCAGAAACGCACCACCTGGCCTTCCGAACTCACAAGAAACTTCCAAAAGTTCCATTTAGGAATTTTCTGTACTGAATCTAGAAAGAAAAAAATCTTTTATTATGAATATTGAGTTCACAATAATAATTCATTATTACTATAAATTAATTAATTTAGAAATGTCCTCATATTTCAAACCAGAGGTTATGATTTGCTTTACTATCCCATAGCTGGGCTGTCACTAAAATGTACAGGTCTGGGATCAAATATTTATGGGTGGGTTCCCTGTGTGCAATGAGCTACCATAAGTTGTGTCCCAATTCCCATCAGAGTCTGATAGCACCTCGCCCTCCGCTGCATAAAGAAAGTTGAGTACATGAAGAGGCCAATAAGTGTACACACTTTGTTATTTTAAAGTTTTTGTTGAAATTTTCAGTGTGAACCAGGGACGGCGTGTACCTATAGGTAAACTAGACACCCGTTTTGTCAACTTTAGTCACATGACACGTCTACATTCCGTCGCCAATGTTCACTGTCACTCGTTTCGCCGGAAGTCGCCAGCTCTCCAATGAAAATTAATGAGATCTAGGGGTGGGCGATATGGCAAAAATATCATATCACAACTATTTTTTGCATGTTGGTTTTACTATTTTGCAAGTGCAATACAGTCAAACTAATGTCCCTATTTTAAAAACAAAGCCTTATAAGGAATCAAAATATAAAATAAAATAAAAATAGCAGACATTTAGGCCAAAGTGTTGAAGATAAAAATCTTTGTCATTCAATTTTTTGTTATTAAAAAATAAGAACAAAGATACACATTACATATACACAACATAATATACAAATGAAATAAACAGTGCTTTATTATTTTTTTCAGCTACAGGTGTATTTAACATTAGCATTCAAGAAAGAAATTAAATGAACAAATATAAAAATTGAATTCATTTTTGTGAAAGATACAGTATATTTGTGAATGTTTAATTTTTGTGAATCTCCTTACATTTATTTGTGGATCATAATCTAAGTATTTGAAATAAAGCAACAATTCTAACCCCATATGTGTATGTGTGTGTGGTGTGTGTGTGTGTGTGTGTGTGTGTGTGTGTGTGTGTGTGTGTGTGTGTGTGTGTGTGTGTGTGTGTGTGTGTGTGTGTGTCTGTGTGTGTGTGTCCCAATAATCTTGAGCTAATTCGTGAAATTTTATTTTTAAAGATTGTGTTTAATCGTGAGTGTGAAAGAGTGGGATGTGGGCGGCCCAAAAGTGTTTTGCCTAAACCGGCAGTTGAGCTTGCACCATGCAGCCCTGGTTTGAACACACAACTCACACTATTCATACTGCAAAATGGCATTGAAGTTTCTTAGTTTTTTTTTCTATTCGGTAAGGATGCACCAACAACCCACCTCAAGTTACTGATGTTATGCGAGGCATTTTGTTTGGTTTCCTTGTGTTCGTTCTTTTAATGTACTTTTATGTTTAGGCTCTGTATTTTGAAAACTGACTGTTCTATTTAAAATAAATATACTGCTGAATGATATTATTAATAATTTTTTACAATCAAGTAGTAGGAACTGGTCACGTGATGTTGAAATGGCAGCGCCCATAAGGGGTCGCCCTTCCCCGCTCTAAAGAATAAATCTAAAAAACACATTTAAGTTTTCAGCTAATTGTGACTGTAAATCGTTTTGATGCTATTTCTCAAAGGTGCTTTAATTTTTATTTTGTGTAAAATGTAAAGTTATTGAATGAAGAGTTTATCCTCAGGTAAAACTTACCTGTGATGAATCTGAATGCGGGCTCCGCCTCAGACCCCATTATTTTGATCTTGCTAAAGATGGGGAACGTTAACACCGTAGTTGGATTTGGCAAAAGCCTCGATTTCTCGACTGGTGCCTGATTCGGTGTCTCCGTATTGCGAGCAGGGAAACGCGAGCACGTTAAAATGAGACGTGCCGAGCTCTCGGTGAAGCTCCTGCAGAGCCCGGTAATTCTGCTCCGTTAACTCGCTTCCACTCGCCACGTTTACAACCAGAGAGACCTGTTATCAGAGACAGCGAGCCCTCGAGTCAAAATACTGCAGCACAAAACTAGGTTTCTCAAAAGTCTTGCAAATTAAGTCAAACCACTTAAAACAGAAAAAAATGCTACTTACTTTCCCTCGATACTTTTCCAGCGAGACAGCTCTGCCTCTCGCGTCCTTCACTTCATATGAGTAGAAATCTTTGGCTTTTCGCGACTTAGATAGTTTACTCTGCAGAAGATACAGCGAGCCCATGCACACGGCCACACTCAGTAAAACCTTGAACAGTCCTGCTCTAGAAGCAGATGATTTGGTGGGGTATCCCCCGAGCGCCTCCATGATGGAGGATAAATATGTGGAGAAATCTGGGAGAAAAACTTCAAATATGGTTCTTTTGCTGGTCAGAACAGTGGGCGTATCCAAATGAAAGGGGGCCTGTCCGAAAGTTATTCGGTAGAGAAAGCTGTCACACATGAAGGAAAATTGAAGGGTCAGCTTAGCACCTTAAATTTGCATTAGCCTACAATGCTCTTTTGTTTGTGTCTACTGTAAGTTCATCATTTAAGTACCTGTTTGTGCATTGCACTCTTTCTCGCCTGTTGCTAATGTTTCTGAGTTAATAATAATAATAAATCCGGTTATCTTTCAATCATCTTCATCTTCCCTGGATCTGACAACTATCCCATGAGGCCACGGGAGAAGATTGGTGAATGGACACAACTGACGTTTGTCGATTGGGCCATTGACAATTCAAAGGTAACACCACAGTAACCATTGTTTTTACCAAAATACTGCAGTTATTGCAACCAAATTGTATTCAATAAAAAATGTATAAACTTTGCTTACTATTCATTAATTTGGTACTTTGAAATAGTCCATGGTAATGTACCATGAACCATGAATAATTCTACTATTTGAAGTATTTAAAGAATAACATGGTACATGACCAAAAAAATAAACATCTTAGTAGGCTACTTTGTACTTTTTAAATGAGCATGACACCATTTTTTTGTTTTTTTTTTGTTGCAAAGTTGCTTCCCCCATCCCCGCATGTCTAAAAAAAAAGGTCAGAATTTAGCTTTTCACATACAAAATAGAATTTATTTCCAATATGCACACGGTACAATGTTTGGTGCCGTCCATTAACACCATAGCAGATGTTTCCTAAAGACGATTGACCACAGTCATCCCGGAGGACGGCAGCTCCTGATCCAGCAGGCGGAAGAGCATGGCGTGTTTGTTGCGTTGCGAGACATTGCCGAGAGTGTGATGCAAGCGTGCCTGTAGATAATGTATGTCTCTCATACGCTCTTTACAGTCAAGACGAGAGAAATACACAGCTGCCTCCTCTAAAGTGTGCACGGCTTGTTCCAGTGCTGCTGGAAAGAAAATAAATCACTTAAACATATGAAGTATGACTTGAATACAGTGAGATGGGTGTCAAACAGGACTCAGGCAGTACCAGTCAGTCTGTGTTTCTGTGCAGTAGTTCCTGCTAAAGTCATCTGACAGCGAGCGGCCAACAGCAGAGCTCTGCCCTTGTCTATCAGAGAACCGTGAGCCAAAACGGACTCCAACACGTCCTGCACCAGTGCAAGAGCCTGCTCAGGGATCCCCAACATCAGCTATCAAGAGAGATGATCAATATCAGACACTGCTCATTGAAAATGACACAGTTTCTTCATCTTTTTAGAAACAACAAACACGCAGATGTACTTAAAACGCTTCAGGTGAAATCAAGGAAGTGGATATGTTTTGTGAGAATTTGTCAGTCATTATCAGGTGTCTGAGCACAAACTGTGAAGGTTCTTGTTGGTGTACCTGTGTAAATGCCAGGTGTAACACGGTCTCTGAGGTCAAGCTCTGCAGGTTGTGTTGGCGTGACAGAGCAAGAGCCTGTAAGAGTAACGGCAGACCTGACGGAAATCCAGACGAGTCCCAGTGGAGTTCTGCAGAGGCCAGCATCACCCTGCCATGCAAACACACTGAAGAGTTAAAAACTGACATGGGAACACTGCCGTTTCAACAAGATTTCAAATATACACTTCAAATATTTGGGGTCATTAAGATTTTTTATATACAGTGAGCTCTAAAAGTCCAATAGTGAAAATCATTCAGGATTCGGACAAGTCAGCTGAGAGAAGTGGGTCCATATCGCAGGAAGAGCAAGTTATGACAGTTTAATTAAAGATTTCAAGGTTGAAATGCCACACACAACTGGACAAACGTCCATGCCACAGCGCATACATTCGATAAATACAGTAAAAACTGTAATTGTGTGAAATATTGCAATTTAAAATAACCGTTTTGACAAAGCTGAATTTTCAGCAGCAGTAAGACAGTGCAAGTCCATTTTGATTTCAGTCTGACTTCCATTTCTCTAAACACTAAATCATCACTTACTTACAGGTTTCAATTAGATCTTAAATCCCAGATTTTCAATGTGATCTCAGACTTTTCTTCATGAAAAGACATACCTGATGATCATCTCTGTGTTCTTGCTCTTCTCACACTGCTGCTGGAGCTGCTGTAAAATCTTCGAGGCTTCAGACGTCTGATTCAGAGCTTTCAGCAACTGGGCTTTCCTGAACAGACAAGGACATTAACAATCACGTGTACAGGGCAATCTACGGTTTACAATAAAGTTCATTAGTTAACAATTAACATGAAATAAGAAATGAACAATAGTTCTTCAGCATTATTAATCATAGCTAATATTAAAATTAAAGGTTGTATTTGTTAACATTAGTTAATGCACTGTGAACAGTTGTTTTTTTATCAACTAACACCAACAAAATTAATAAATACTGTAACAAATGTATTGCTCATTGTTAGTTCCTGTTAGGTACATTAACTAATGAATCTTTTTGTTAAGCGTTACCCAAAAAGCATAATATGTACAGTTATCTACCTGTACAATCCCTCCATGCTGTTTAATGCAGAGATAGCAGTGACATGAGGTTCAGCCAAATGGTATTTTCCATCATTCATAGCCTTTTCAAACTGAATTTTCAGATCGCATAGCATCCAGAGCTGTTAAAAAGAGAAAGAGAGAAAAAAAATCATATAGCTGCTGCTGATTTGTGCTTGATGAAGCCTATACTTTTGTTCAGCAGTACTTTGGCATGTTGGGTATGGGGAGGAAACTGGTGCTTCAAGTGTTTCATGATGTCAGTCACAACAGCATAAAGGCCCTGAGGACGGAAAAAAGAATCACAACTGGAACTGGAAAACATGCTAATTTGACACAGAGCATTACATGAAATCAAGCGTATGCACCAAGAAGCACTGTGTGTTCATGTACTTGTGAGAGAGGTCGGGTACCTGCTCAGCATGGAGTTCAGACAGATGGCAGAGAGCGACGGCAAACGCCTCAGTGTTGTTCTGCTGCACACTAAAGTTCACCGGCTCCAGACTGTTCATATTCAACAGGAGCTGAGCCTGCTGCCGTGCCATAGTGCTACAGAGAACGCAAACAAATCTGCGTAAACTACATCAAACCTGCAAAACTGTATGAGATGTAGCACTAGCATCAATGCAGAAGGAAGTGTGAGGCCTTACAGTCTGTTTAAAGACATATAATTGAAAGATATTTCATTTCACTTCACAGTTCTCTTAAAGGGGACATATGAAAATCTGACTTTTTCCATGTTTAAGTGCTATAATCGGGTCCCCGGTGCATCTACCAACTCAAAGAAAACGTAAAAAGTGACAACCCAGTAATGTTGTTTTAGTAAGCCTTTCTCTGAAAGCATTTAAAAAAATAAGCCGATCAGATTTCACTCCCCTTCTGACGTAGGAATATATTACTGCCCCATAATCTGCACGTTCCCACCCACGCCACCGCTATTTGGTTTACGCAAGCGACAACAGTATAACCAGTTCTAACGCAATGGCAAAAGTTCGAGCAAAGCATGCAAACTGTTCTGTCGTTGCTGCACAGACGAGCACAGAACACTATTTGACCAAAAAATGTCACAGCTGTCTTATGAAGACTTCTGTAACTCGCACATGCAAGTAAGACTGCACTCCGCAACTGGTTATTTCTAATATTTTGGATGAGTGTGATTATTTGTGAGTTTTGTTATTGCCGGAGTATCCGAAGCTCGTCTAAAGGATCGACCATCTTCTAAATGGAGGCGGGAAGGAGACGCTCATTTGCATTTAAAGGGACACGCACCAAACGGCACATTTTTTCACACCCAAAAAAAGGGCCAAATTTGACAAGCTATAATAAATGATCTGGGGGGTATTTTGAGCTGAAATTTCAGAAACATTCTGGGGACACCATACATTTATATTACATCTTGTGAAAAGGAGCAAAATGTCACCTTTAAATTTCATAAAAAGAAGGTATCTGTGTTATCTGACCTTTTGCCATACATCCTCCATATGGAGGTGGTCTGTGCCAGGCTGATTTCTATCAGCTCAGAGAGGCTTTGCTTCCAGTGCATGATGTCGGTTCCTCGCAGGGCGTCCAGCAGTTTGTTGGCAGGCATGCCCTGTTTTGCTCCCTGCTGGACCAGGGACTGGATGCCTAGAGAAGCTAAATACTGCAAAACACAACGGGGAGCATTAATTATTTATTTCATTGTATACTGACCTTGCAAGAGATTAATATGCGCTGAATTAATGTGCTTGATGCCATTTATTATGTATTGTGGTTATGCAAAGCATTTCCCTATTATAAGGGCATTAATGAGCTACTTACAGGGAGGCAAAAGTGAGCTGCAATTTTCACAGAGTCTTCTGTTAGTACCACACTATCAGATCCTTTCATCTGCTCTAGTGTGTACAGCCAACTCTAAAAATCACAAATTAGAAAAACAATTAGAATACAGCAGAGACTGTGCTATATATAATACACATACACACACACTATCATCAAACCTCTACGGACACCATAAACGATTAATTGCTTTTGTGAAACAAACTGTCTGAAAGAATAGGTTCGCGGAAAAGACTTTACATCACCATGTATACAGTATATATGTGAGTGAATTACAGGATGATCGTCTGTAAGATTTTAACTTTTTTTGAAAGACGTCTCTTATGCTCACCAAGGCTGCATTTGATCAAAAATACAGTAACTTAACTTTTATTTAACTGACAAAAGTACAAAGAAATCGACCTTTGATTATATTTACAAAAAAAAAAACTATTAGGTTGGTCAGTGAAAACATTGGAAATCTTTTCTCTGTACTTTTGTCAGTTAAATAAAGGTCCAAGAGAATGAACAAACAACAAAATCTTGATTTTATTGCATTTTACAAAATGTCCCAACTTTTCTGGAAACGGGGTAGTAATTGAAATGGGGTTGGTATTAACATTTCTTATTAGAATTAATGTTAAATATTAAAAACTGTTACTAAAAAAACATACATACAACACAAATATATATAATATATATATATATATATATATATATATATATATATATATATATATATATATATTATATATATATATAGTTCTGAGACAAGTGAAAGGTCATAAAGGTAACGTTTGCATACGTTTATGATAATTCTAATATCCTTTAAAATTTAAGAGGCAAGGAATGACAGAAACTGTTCTTACCAGACAGTGCTGGAGACACACATGGTCATTTGCTTCCTGTGCGATGCGGATGGCTTCCTGCAGAGCCAGATCAGCCTGTTGACTGCACAAACACAACCATAGAAATCAGCTTTAGTCATATAACCACAGTACAGTGGCTAAAATTCTAATTTACTGGCACTTATTTTTGCCACAAAAATAAATGCTCCTGACACAATGTAGTGCTCAAAAATAATACTCACTAGTGTCCAAAACGACAGTGCAAGGTTGCCAGATTAAGGACAGCGTATCGTAAACTGCGGCCATAGCCTTCATCTCCATTGCTTTTCCCCTCTCCACCGGAAAGAATGAGGCGGTCGAAAGTAGTGCAGGAGGCTGTGAGTGGAGATGAAGATGTCCTGCACTCGCATACTGTTCAGATAGCTGAGGTAATGCTGTGGAGAGACAGAGAGAGGCTCAGTTATGGTAAAAAGAGATTAATCATCTGTTTCTTGAAAGGAAGGAGTTCACTTACAGCTTCGGCAAAGTCAGGATTAAATTTGAGAATGTTGTTGAGCTCATCCTGTAACTTAGCTGGCGACATGGCCTTGTTTTCATCGTTCTTAAGGAGGTACGCCTGGAAAAAAAAACAAGATGGCAATCATACTGGGAAAACAGAAATCATAGACAGCTGTGTGTATGAAAGCCACATCTCTTTAGTTTATAACAAACCTGTCGTGCAAGGAAGTATTCTGCTTGTTTCTGAGATAAAGGACCTTGGGTCTCATCAGCTCTGATGAAAACAGAAAATAACCCCCACAGTCAGTTCCATTCATATTCAATAACCCTCTGCTTGTTGGGGTTAAATTTACTTCCCATTAGTTTCCATGCAGATTGCCAAAAGTAGACACTATGGAAAACACTCAACATTCATGTAGTTTGACAGAGACTAAAAATATGTGAGAAATTTAATAATTTTCCATCTATTTCTAATGTGTTGGGGTCAATTTGACCCACATATTTTTATTTGCAAAATTAGCTGAATTGACACAAACAATATAATGAATTCTTGTAGTAACTATTTGCACACTGAGAAGCAAATAACTACAGCTAAGAATAAACAGTATCTATCTAAAAATATTTGTACGTGGTGTAAGTAGTATTTATTGCTGTTTGTACTTTGTGTAAATAGTATCTGCCTATTGTTATGTCTGATTCTCAACCCACTGTGAGGGTAAAATGGGTTTCTTGCACTTCTTTTCAGTCCTGCAAGAGTCAAGTGCATGAGATCCAAAAAAACGAACAACCCAAAACATCCTTTCACAGATGTTTTGACTGTGAAACTGGATATGGATGAAGAAACAGCAAAGTTCTCATGTATTTCATATTTTAGTCTTTGACCAGCTACAATAAATGACAGGATACAATACATTTTTAACCTGACACTTTTCGGGTTTTTTAAAGTGTTGATTTTTGGTGAATTGCATGAAAACCAATGGGGTCAATTTGATCCCTAACACAAGTGATGTAACCACAATTTATACAGCCTTTCCAGAGTTAAAACTTTGCATGCACATTCAGGGCAATAAATAAGAAATAGTCACAAACTTACTAAAAATAAAGAGTATGAATACGAGTCAAACTGACCCCAACACAATAACACAACCCTGATTCCACTAATAATTCAAGTAACACATGATTCCCTCTGACCTCAGTTCGGACTGGTGTAGAGATGGAGTGTCCAGCTCATCTTTGTCTATGCGGTCGGCGCTGGGGTCTTCATTGCTGGTCAGCTCCATGTCTTCTGTGGGCAGAGTCGACAGCTCCGGCTGATTTCCACGATGGCAGTACTGCTGCAGGGACTTGTACAGCTTATATACCTGACTGAAGGACAGTTTATTGTAGGCCAGCAGCATCTGACGCATGAACAGACCTACAAACACAAAGAGATTACGGGTTCAGATTCACAGATGAATCTGTGTCACATTAATCACAGATGTTTTCTAACTTGAGAGAAAAAAAAAAATCAAGATATTTTGTATTCCCCAAAATAATCCCTTTTAACACTCTTTTATACTGTAAGAAAGTGATCAATGTACTTTAATGAAGAACATGATCTCATCTGACACATTTTACATCATATGATTCTTCAATTAAAATGGGTTAATAGGTGGACAAATACGTTCGATTAAAATAAATAACGAAAATATATTTATTTAAAATAAACAACATTTGTAAAATATGAATTTAAAAATAACTTGATTTAAATAATACATTTAAACATACTACAGAGAATAGAAAAACCGCAATGTAACATAATAGACATTTATAATGCTAATATGTACACGGTATTATTTAGGTCTTTATATTTTACTTTATACTTTAAATATAGAACTGTCTTTTAAATTTTAGGGTGGGGTTCCTAGCATGAGATGATCATTTAGCGGGCCCATGGCACCTAAAAGATGGAAAACTCCTGGGATGTTACATAATAAGAATATATTACATAAGAAAATATTTGAGAATTTCCTACGAATTTTTCAGGAATTACATTTACTAACAAAAATTGTATAAAACTTTATAGAGATTTTCACTAATCCAGCCCCAGAACTCTTAAAAGGTTAGTTCAAAAATGAAAAAAAAAAGTGTCAACAATTACTCACCTTCATGTCGCTCCAAACCCGTAAGACTTTCGTTTATCTTCGAAACACAAATGAGGATATTTTAAACAAAATCTGAGAGATTTCTGTCCCTCCATTGACAGCTACACAACTGACACTTTGACGCTTCAGAAAAGTTCATATAGAGATTGTAAAATTAATCCATATGAATTAAGCAGTGTAGTGCCCTGAAGAGATTCAATCACTTTATATGATGACCAGATTTAATTTAAGCTTTTATTCACATAAAAACATTGATCAGTGAACATAAACAGAAGCTCAACCATACTTGCTTGATGCGCGAGAACGAACGCCATTGTTTCTCGTACATCAAACTAACATAACTGATGTGTGCATTGATGATGGATGTTAATTTGTGAATAAAAGCCTAAATTCAATCTGTTAATCATATAAAGCGATCAAGTCTTTTCAGAAAATTTGGACTAAACCGCTCTATTCATATGGATTCGTTTTAAGATCTCTTCATGAACTTTTTGAAGCATCAAAGTATCAGTTGTATGTACTTTCAATGGAGGGACAGAAATCTCTCAGATTTCATTAAAAATATCTTCATTTGTGTTCCAAATATGAATGAAAGTCTTACAGGTTTAGAAGGACATGAGGCTTGAGTAAATGGTGACAGAATTTTCATTTTTGGGTGAACTATCCTTTTAAATTGAGCAATATTTGATGGTCATTTTGGTTACGGCCCTGAAAGAAACACATATACGTACCAACAACACTAGTTTTGAATGCCTCCGAGTCACTGAAAGCATTTGGCAGGATAGTAAAAAAGTGCTCCATGTCCTGCAACTCTCCATCAGCCATTAAAAACAACCTAAAACAGAAGGTGATAATTATATGTACGATATAAAAACCTACCCAGGTAGAAAAGCTCTTTATAAAGATAAGATGCCTACTGTACCTGAGTTTAACAGCATTGACCATGCGAAGACAGCACTCCTCTACTATCTTCACAAACTGCTCCAGGGTCAAATCTGCACCCTGGTCATCACAAACACGAATCAAACATGTGCAGTATGGTTTAATCTAGAAAATGAAGTGTCTGAAAATATTATTTTTTTAAAGGGACACACAGGATAGGCATAAACAGCCCTACAAGAAAACATGCTACATACCTGTTGTAAAGGCAGGATGAGTTTGTTCAGGCGTCTTCTGTCTAGAAGAGCCATTGGTTTGGTTGTGGACATCTCATACAGTAAAGCTAACACTGCGATCTTGTATGGAGTGACCCAATCCTTTATACCGAAGATATTGGCATGAACAACCCCATTTGTCATCATGGGGTTGAAATACAGACTTTCATGCACACTGGCCATTGCCTCTCGGGACTTGTATTCCTCAAAGATCAGTAAAATGAAGTATATCGGTGCAGTAAATACTCTAGTTTAATAGAAAAAAACAACAACTATGCTGTTATGTGGTAAGCTAGCTTAACGTTACATTCTTTTTGATAATACGGTAAAATATCAACAGTGTTTCAAATGCAGTCATAGCGATTTGAAAGCCTTTCTTCAATGTGCAAATTTGTAATCATAACCACTTTGTTTGATGCGTTAGGTTATTAATCAAACATGGACATATTCGAAATATTCACATGGATCATTTGCTAACAATCAGCCGGAGACGTTTCTTCAAAATACCCTCCAGTTCCGTTTACGTTTCAGGACGCAATGTAGAGCACAGACGAATCGATTATGTTTTAATGATCAGTTATTTGTATCGGTTCTTGTGAAAATTCGTTTCAATGATCCGTGCCGAGTCGGTCGTCTTTGAAAAAGGCGAATTTCAGTTCAGTGACACTCGAAACATTCAACCCGATGATGATACATCGTTAAAATCAGCTTTGCAAAACGATTTTGTGAAAATACTCGTTTTAGTACGCACTGCAGAGTGCTGATAAATCGATTCCGATACTGTATTATATTCCAACACAGAGGTAATGATTTTCAGCTAATTATCAATATTCCTGAGACAAATAAGTTTAGTCTACCTTTAATCGTTAAAGCAGATGTCCGCAATATTTTTTTTTATATCAGCATACAGTAGAGGTCGCAAATATTGAATATTTTCCATGATATTTACATGACATGATATGGTCTTACATTCATTTGAAAAAAAAAATCCTACTAACTATATGTAAATTATTAATATACATGAACAAAATTTAAGAATAAATAGTTTATAGGACATTGTGATATTGTTTCCAATTAATGTGCTTTTGTTTATTAATTATGTCCAATAAATTGTACATTTCTTTTCCACATATTTTTATATCAAATATTTTTTCATTATGTCAGTGGATTTTATCAAGTGATGACTATGCCTACATTGTTCAAAATACATTTACCCTTCACTTAGTACGTAAGCACACTGAACCTGAATGGGACATGATATTCTGGAGAATTCTTTTTAACTATCCACAAAGACTAAAGAGGTTCACCAACATCTATCTTACAGTTTGACAACACATAGCGTATACAACTAAACAACAATTCTGAATCTGAGTATACAGCTAAGCCCAAACATAAAGCTTAATTAAAACTGATCAATTATGGATTGTCATCTGTTGGAGCAGCAACAGTGACCTGGCTGTGACTCAGGTGACACTCATGAATTATTCAGTATATCTGAGTCAATTAATCTGGTAATAAACATTCCTTAAAATAATCGTTAATAAGTGATAAACCACAAGAAATACTTAAACCGCTATGTTGTAATATCACTATGTGTGGTAATGCAAACTTTCCGATAATTATGTCAAACAAATAATAAGGCTCTATGATGCATACTGGTTAGTCTGGGGTTAAGCTATCAAACTAAAATTACGAAAGCAAATGCAACACTGCATAAAACTCTTAATAGAAATACACAAACTTCCGCTGCACTACTGCAGGTACGAGATGATTGGCGGGTTGGTATTGCGTCAGAGGAAATCCACCACTGTGATTGGCTGAAAACGCTTAATCACAGTCACATAGCGATCCTCCTGGTGCGGCTGTAGACAGCGACTGTGAAATGAAGAGTTAGCCGTTTGTGAGCAATGTCCTGGCTGCCTTCACATACAGCTGGGTGATTTCTCGTGGGGTCTTTGAGCTGCTATGAAGGTACAGTCATTTCGCATAATGCTTGTTTAGTTTTTGAACTTGTTTCTCTGTTGGCTGCATCACAGGCTATCTTAGTAATCTGCTACATTTGCTATCAGCTGGATAAGTAAACAGCTGATTTCTTGTTTAGCATTTCATGCATTATTTGTATTGTGTGATTTTTGTGCATTGGTGACCTCTTTCATGCCTTGTATTTTGTAGTGTATCTCAGTATTCAGTTGTTAGGTTAGATGCAATGATCAGTAATGTGTTTGTTTGTTTTTAACTCTTCTGTTCTCATGTTTTCATTTGTTGGGAGGCGAGACCCAGCAACAGGACCTATCCTTCTTCACTGTGTCACACAATGACAATTGGGAGTTGATTATCCTGTTGGCTCCCCATGAAAATAAAAACACCATGGTTACTCTCTGTTCAGTGTGACTAAGAGCACTAGCTGCAGTCAGAAGTCATTTAAAGCACACTAATCCCTTGTTATGGCTTAGCCCTATTCCCATCCATCTGTAATGAGATTGATCCCTGTCAATGGGAACTAATTCTGGGCAGGACATTCTGAATGGGGAAATAAAGCACAGCAGCTCAGACTTACTATTGTTATAATGCGCAAGGCAGTATCACTCTCAAAATGGCAATTTTCTACATGTTAGATGTGTCTTAATTAGGGCTGTCAAAAATAACGTGTTCTTTTCGGTGATTAATATTTTCTGTTTAAAGGGGACCTATTATGCCCTTTTACAAAATCTTGATTTTGTTTCTGGGGTCTGCTAGATTCATGGTTGAATATTGAAAAATGCATTTAGATAATTTAAAATGTTGCAGCACCTCTGTTCCCTGTTTTTCAGTAACTTAAGTTTATTTCCAGTCTCTATGACGCCTCCTTTTCAGAAAGCACAATCTGCTCTGATTGGCTGGCTGGACAAATGTGTTGTGATTGGTCAACTGCTTTGAGCATGTTTGTTACTCTCCTTGTGAATTACTGCACGTAACTGCAAATTTCAACCTACTACTACTGCAACTCAACCAGGCCTTGCCCCTTTTTTTGTAATTTAATGCAATTAACCCAGCATGCATTGCAGTACGTAAGCGCACTATTTGGGTTTCACTCACCAGCTCCATGAAGTGAGAGAGGACAGTCTGCATGTAGGCCTATCCTATGATCAGTCAATAATTTATTCAAGTGCTTTTACACTATACCAGCATAAGGCGACGCTAAAGAGAACCTATTTAGATACAGCCACACCTGAAACGTGTAAAAAAACAACAACTCATAATTTGTTTTTAAAGTCTTTTGTGATTGTTTTCCGTGCAGGCGGGGGCCTCGTCCATGTGGGCATCATGCTGTGGTCTGCTAAATGAAGTGATGGGTACTGGGGCCGTGAGAGGGCAGCAGCCAGGTTTCGGGGCAGGTGCGGGCCGTTTCGTTTCGCTCCCACTGCGGGATACTCCACATACCCTCCTACCAACTCCACCAACACCAGCCTGGTGTGTCAGTCCTGTAGACAAGCCTTCTCTGTCTTTAGGAGAAGGGTAAGTAGACCTGCACACCTGCCATTGCCATACAATCTCATTTGTTCCGCACATTAAATCTAAAAGCATTTGTTAGATTAAAGACCCCATGAAATGGCTGCACAAACAAATTTCTTTTTTGAAGTTGATGTATTTCCTACTGAATCTAAAGGCCATTTTATACTTCTGCGTCGAGTGTACGGCGTAGTGTACAGGCCAATTTATACTTCTGCGTCGGGTGCGCGCAGTAGGTACGGCGTAGCATACGCACAGACGCGTACTATACGGCGTACCCTTCTCCGTAACCTGACGCGCACCTCCTCAATAATGTAACTACACGTCACGACGCGGAACGCAAGATCTGTGATTGGTCGGCTTGGTAGCATCGCGTTTCCTCCTACGCATTTCCGGCGTGTTCTACTGCACCGCCCGCCATTTTTAAATTCTAAGTACAGCTCCAACTCCAACGTGATCCGTAGCCTACGCCGTACACTATGGCGTACACTCGGCGCAGAAGTATAAATTGGCCTAAGGCGTAGGCTACGCACGTAGGCGACGCCGTCGTGAGCATTTATACTTCTGCGTTTAGGTCTGCGTTGCTCTGCAGTACAGCGCCGAAACGGTAGTTGGCGGCGGAAGGTTTTAATGTTACACTTTTAGATTCCTCGCGACTGTTTTGAGTTTAGGTTACTACAAGCAATGGCGATAAAAGAGAGCGGATCACGTTGGAGTTGGAGCTTATCGAGGTGGAAAAGCAGTGAATTTTTAGTTTTTTTTAACAGTTTCGCTGAACTTAGAATTTAAAAATGGCGGGCGGTGCAGAAGAACACGCCGGAAATGCGTAGGAGGAAACGCTATGCTACCAAGCCGACCAATCACAGATCTTGCGGTCCGCGTCATCGCGACTCGCGACGTGTAGTTACATTTTTGAGGAGGTGCGCGTCCGGTTACGGTGAAGGGTACGGCGTATGGTATTCGTCGTATGGTATTCGTCTGTTCGTATGCTACGTCGTACCTACTGCGCGCACCCGACACAGAAGTATAAATTTGCCTTAAGTTGGGGACCATGTTGACGGCTTGTACATATTTTTCTCTTGACTTACAAAATAGATCGCTTGCACTGCTCCACCTTGGTTTTTTCGACAATATAGATGAGCTTACATTTAATATACATAGACTAAAATGCACAAATCTCTAATTTTGATTCCATGGGGCCTTTATCTTTGTGAAAAAGTACAGTTTAGCAGCATACTTTTAAAAAGATGACTTATTTTATAATGATATACTTTAGTTGAACATTCTTAAGTGCAAACTGAATAATGTTTTCAGACACTTAATTGCAAGTTATTTGCAATTAAATAACATATCATAATTTTATTTTATATTAAATGCAATTAAGTAGGACTTCATTGTATGTAAATTCATAATTCTACTGTCTTTAAAATACGGATAAAGTGTACTGCTGAATTTACTGACAAGCATCTAAAATAACATATAAATAAGTGTACGTTAAAGCTTTAAATGCTATTTTAAGTTCTAATTTTTACATATTTACAAAGTGCAGATTTTAAAAGTGCACTTAAGTGTGTTAAGAAACCGTCATGAAAGTGTACACTTACATGACCTTTAACTTCTTAAACATTATTATCTGCAAGTACATTTTTTTTTAAATATACTTTTAAGATTTGAAGTACACGACAAATGCGCATTCAGTACAATTAAGCACACTTATTTTTTTACAAGGGTAGTAAGTACCTTCTGACATTATTAAAATATGTAGTAGAGTTAGGCTATAATCCACAATCTTTGTCTTCTCTTTCGTTTGAGATGAGCGATTGTAATTTTATTTTAGCCTTGCTTTTTGTCCTTTTGATTAAGCACAAATTCCCTCTTTTTCTCCACCGTAGAACATCTGTTGCGACTGTAAGGAGAGTTATTGTTCGCTGTGCTCAGTACTTCAGGAAAACCAGCGCAGATGCACAACTTGTCAGCTGCTGAAGGGCACTTCATTCCAGCGTCCACAGCTTATGCGTTTGCGCGTTAAGGACTTGCGGCAGTACCTTACGTTACGCAATATTAACACTGATACCTGCAGGTACTTTCACACAGGCAACAGTATGTGAGCATTATGAATAATTGGGTATATTATGACCATATCATTAGTGTTTTTGAGTTGTTTGAATGCTTTGAATCCTTAGGGAGAAAGAGGACCTTGTGGACTTGGTGCTTTGCCATCAAGGTGGCGAAAGTGAGGATGATCCAGACACGCCTTCTCTGCAGTCACGCCCCCTGTATAGCTCACCCCCTTCAATTGAAGAGCCCACTTCCCCTCTCTCAGCTCTCTCTCCAACTCAAGGAGAACCAATCAGTAGGAGCAACAGCTCCGAGTCCAATCAGGTGTGTCCAGATGATTCTGATCTGTGAGCATGGCTATTTGGAATAACATGTTTACATTAGGGGTTAAACGGAACGTAGTTAATCTGTGATCCATACAGACCAAGCTCCACGGTTCAGAACACACGGGATTCGCGGATTGATTGCTAGATTAACCATTATAGATTGAAAGTTTAGAATTAGCATGTGTCTTACCAGTTCACACATTTGGTAGATTTTAAACCATTGCAGCACTATAAGGCAAAAGAGAATTGCAAAAGAGAATTTAATTCTGTATTTGTTTGCAGTTATCTGCAATATGATGAGATCATGTGACCATTATAGCATATTACTGTAAAGGGGTCATGATCTTTTGACCTATGGTCTTTAAACGTCCTCCTCATAAACAAAGCATTTATTTAATCAAGTTTTGATATTGCGGGATCTGTGACGTCACACAGGCAAATACATTTGCACGTGACTGCCTCCAGAGCAAGAGATCGACGAATGGTTATATCGCATCATAGGCCCCGCCCACTTGCGTTCCTTTATTTATTGGCTGACATTTGCCTACTCTGAATGTGAGGGTCACGTCAAAAGCAAATATGACCCACTGTATTCACTGACGCGGTCTACATTGGATACAGATGCACATTCAGTTTCTGACGTACTCCACGCGCTTGAGTCTGTCGACAAATGGAAGAGTGAAAGAATGTTCACTAGTTCATCATGTTCACGCATCCAGTTTAAACAGCTTTTTTGCGTCTCTGTATAGACTTTAGAATCGCATCGCATCGCTTCGTGTCCCGTATCGCATCGGAGGATTATATGCTTGTTCGGAGCATTTCGTTTTGTGAACAAGGCACAGTGTAATTGAATTTGCAGAGAAAGTTTTCTTGATTGAAAGATAAAGCAGCCAACTGTATTGGATCTGACCATTAGCTACATGAGCCAAAATAAGTTAGAATCAAGAATTAACAGAAATACACAGCATTTCAACAACTTCTGCTCATGAATTTGAAGGCTGCTATTGGATCATTGAGGATAAATGCCAAAGTTTTTACAAGCATTACTTTACTAGCTACGTTGAACAAATGGTGCAACCAAATAAAGTGTAGAGTTAGTTACAAACTAGCTAGTAGTTACTGTGCCTGAAGTGTTGACTTAACGTTCCAAAGAACTTGTGCATGGCTGATGCAATCCTTCCCAGAATGCACTGATGTGCACACAAATATGTGCTCAAAATGCCTGTGCAATTGAATGAATTGGAATTGGTTTGCACAGTTTTGGAGTTAGGGTTGAGGATTGAATGATGTTGTAACTGATACTTGGCTTACTTTTTTTTTTTGTGGCAGTCAATGGTGAATCCTTTGTTCTTAGCATGGATGGCTAATTCTATTCTTTCTGTGTAAACATTCCTTGCTGATAGGATATTGAGGACTCCACTTCAGTCTCACTCCTTAACCTCGACCAGGCAGAACACACGCCAGAGGTGAGTTAATTCTCTTACTGGTAATTGGAAGGACTAACATTGTCATGAACTCTAATGCATACTTTCTTGGGCTGGTCAGAAGAGAATAGCATCTCCACACATTTGACTTTAATGGGCAACGATTAATCGCGATTAATCGCATTCAAAATAAAAGTTTGTGTTTACATAATATATGTGTGTAGTCTGTATAATTATGTTGTATACATACATGATACACACATATGCATGTACACTGTATATATTTAAGAAATATTTGCATGTATATACATACAGTATATTTATACATAATTTATATTAAATATAAATATTTTATATATTAATAAAAAAAATTCTAAATATAAACATGCATGTGTGTGTATTTATATATACAAAATAATTATACACACTACAAACATATTATGTAAACACAAACTTTTATTTTGAATGCGATTAATCACGATTAATCGTGATTAATCGTTGCCCATCCCTACTTTAACACAATAAAAATGTGAAATTTGTCACATTCAGTATTTTTAAAGTATGTATTCATATTTTGAATTCGCATTTATTTTTGTATTTTGTTTACTTTTTTACCTACTTACCACAAAATTACTCAACACCATTAGCTTGCATATGAAATATAACATTTTTCTGACAAAATACTTTAATGATGATCTAAATTAAATTGGTCTCTAGGTGCCATCTCCCGGTTAAAGAAAATATGTTGAAATTTGAAAAATTTTTGTTTTTGCAATAATACCACATACATTTGTAAAAATATAACTAAAATGCCACAAAAAAACTTAAGTCATATTGTATTAACAAATTCTTTAATTCAATAAAGTAAATGTAAAAAATCATTAACTTTAGAATAAGAAATTATTTAAAAAAAATATGTAGGCTAAATGAAACCAATTGCAATAAGCAGAAATGAAATGAGGTGTGAGTGTGATTGTGAGAAGAGTGTGAGTGTACGCGCAAGCGTGTAAGTGTGCATGTGAAAGTGTTTGTGTGCGTGCATGTGTATTTGTGCGTGTGTTAGGTCTCAACCCTTCATATCTGCTTTGTAGCTGATTTTGTTTGCCAAATAATATACAAATCGTGTGTGTGTGAGTGTGAGCATGTTTGTTCCACATTGCATTCTTGCTTTAGCACCAGCCCTTCATTTCTGTGTAAAAAAATTGATTTATGCTGGATTTATTGGTGGTTTTTTTAAATGAAAGGAAAAAAACATATTTTTTTGCCTTTCCCGTTCATTTCCAATGTTTCAGTTTATTGTGTTTAGATCAAGAATGTAACAAAAGTCACAAAATCTCATGCCAGTGAGAGGAAGGGAACAATGCTTTTGAGGGAAACATCAAATGGAGTCTGAACGGACAATATGAGGGTTAAATTGCAGAGATTATATAACATGATTAGAATGTCCCGTTACCATCAGGTTAGTCCTCAGACGCGGCGGCGGGCTAGAGCTTCTCTGTCAGATCTGTCCTCCCTTGGTGACGTGGAGCAGTTGACCGTCAGGCAGCTGAAGGAGATCCTTGCGAGGAACTTTGTGAACTTCTCCGGCTGCTGTGAGAAGTGGGAGCTGGTGGAGCGCGTCAGGAGGCTTTACCGGGAGAGTGAGGACAATCGCAAATCTAGTGAGTACTAACACTGCTCCATAGATAAAGCAACACAGTCTAAAAATAAACGTTTCCCAAACCTGCCAATTGTGAGAGAATTGAGAATGGTGTCGATAAAAGTTTTATTAAAAATTATTTTAAAAGACTCTGAAATATATGTATATTCCTTTTTATAAAAGCATGCTTTTTTTTCAGTGGAAAATGTGAGCAACCCCATCACTGCAGGTGAGAAATTATTTCACATCACAGTTTGAATTTAAAAAATCATTAAAAGAGTGCTTTTTTTGGTCTGAGTTGATTTAATTATTGATCTGCTCAGGTTACACAGTAAATTAAATGGACTGTTTGACTAATAATAACTCCTAGCTGAGTCTAATAGCTGTGCTTTGCTCCTCCCACTTAAGTGGTAGCGTATCCCCCTCCAATCTGCAATGGTGGAATCGGAGGTAAGGCTTGTGATTGGTGGAAATGCTCTCTGGTCACACCCACCAGTGCACTGCAGTTTGTGGTGTCATTGCACTTCAACCCCCTCCCTGCATGGCCACTGCCACATAGCATGTATTCTCAAAGAAAAAAAGAAAAGGAAAAATGTAAAATGCCATTGTTTACACTGCCATAAAAGATTTATAATGTAATAATAATTTTATTGGTAGGGTTTGGGGTCATAAAAAGGTATCTTCTGTGTCTGTTTATCCCCATTATCCCATTTCATCCATGCCCTTCATCAAGTATTTTTTCGTATGACTAGAGTTTATATAAACTGCACAATGCAAGAATTGGGATGTAGTTATGCACTGAAATGAATGTTTTTACCGAAACGGAAACAAAGTTTCGGTAATTGGTATTGGGTAATTTTGTAATTGAACTGGGTGTGCTGTTCATGGTGTAGTTCACAGGAAATAAATGAGTCAAGTCATAAGTGCAACGTTTAAAGACGTTTGTCTACTCTAGCGCGTTAAAAACAATGGAAAAGTAGAGCAGTAGAATGTAAAAACGTGTGAACGGCCCCTTCCTTGTCGTGCAGAACACTGTGTTGTGCATGAGACACTGCAAAAGATGTGAGCACAACAATTAAGGATGTCTATTTAGAGAGTGTTTGCATTGAAAACCCTGTTTTGTGTCATTAAAGAAGAGTTAACCGCTTTAAGGCAATGATTTAGGCCCGCCAAGGCTGGAAATTCTGTTTCGGTCTATTATTTTTATTGCCATTCGATTCCGGTGTATCACTATTTGGAGGTATCTTACTTGAGTTGTGGCCATCTCTGGTTGTGATTGGTTCTTCTCCAGACAGCAACATAGTGTCGGCCCAGATCCGGGCCACATCTGGTATATGTGGATTTAACGCATACCAGATGTGGGCCGGATCTGGGCTGACACTATTTTGCTGTTTGGGTTAGAACTGACATGAACCCATTGATGAACTCAAGATCATGTTCTTACAAATGGATTGGCACACGTTGTAATGGCTCGTCTCTTTTCTTCTCTCTCACTGCAGATGGTTGCAGGACCCAGTTATCAAATGACGACAGCCTGTGTCACATCTGCATGGACGCTGTAATTGACTGTGTACTGCTGGAGTGCGGTCACATGGTCACCTGCACTAAATGTGGGAAGCGCATGAACGAATGCCCTATATGCAGACAATACGTGATCAGGGCTGTGCATGTTTTCAAGTCTTAATACTTCTGGGAGTACGTCCTGTTCCTCCTGCAGACTGCATTAGGATTCGGTGAGGACGCACCCAGCAGGTGCCCGTCTTCACATCGAATTAGTGAGGAAGATAAAGTTATCTTTGCTTAATTTTTCACGACATTTGAGGAAGACTTCAGACGGTGGGCCACAATGGCTTTGTCAATAAATGCTTCAGTAAAAACATTCCACAAGCTCTTCTAAGAGGCTCTGTAATAATATGCAATTGTTCAGCTGCAACACCTCACAGCCTTGACTTGATGTCCTACAGCTTTGAAGACATTCTGCTCGCAGGTCACATGCAAGCACTGTGAGAAACTCAAGAAAAGAAAAAAATATATTACTCAAGTGGGTTCACCATCACGCACCATAACTCAGGATGGAAGTATCCGAATGTTCCCATTGCTCTTTTATTTCCTTTTTTTTGTTTTGCAACATCTGTGAATGGGCCTTTTGTTTCCTGGTTGTATTGTGAAGCCTTTTGGAATTTTGAACAAAGTTCTTCCTACAAGTAACATTTGTACCTCCTGATAACTTGACAGTGGTACCATTCAACAAATTATAAGCGGCATTTGCTGGGTTTTTTTAATGTGACTGGAAAAACAGCCTATAAACCTGTTAAATCAGTGTAAGTGGTGACAAACAAGAGAGGATGAAGCTGTTTTTAGTGCACTAAATACTTGTGTAGGGGGTAAATGTCATAATTAAAAAATGTGGGACCATAAACAGGTACAATATTACTGATTTGAAATCTATAACATTTGAAAATGTGCATTTTATCTATGTGCAAAGTAACCATAACATCTAAAATTGTGGACTGTGTAAAAAAGGTGGATGATTTGGGTGCCAAAAAGTGCATTTCTGTCTTTTAATGCACTATAGTTGTTAGTACTTGAATTAACGTAAGAATCGTAAAAAGTCACCTCACTTGAGTGATGACCCAAACAAATGGTCTACCCATATTTTGTAGCCATTTTTAACGTGTGTGATAAACCAGATTAGAAGTTGCATCATGGCACATTGCATAGTGTTAACAAGCATCAGCTGCACCACAGCAATACCAGCTTCTCTTTTTGTGTGATATATTTTAATTATAAGGGATATTACATGTAACATTTAGGTGTATATTCATTCATTTTCATTACATCCTTGTTTAACCTGATATGTCTTTAATTCCTGTGTAAATGCCTATTCAGATAAGTTTATTTTTCTTAACAAAAAATAACTTTCTTTTGGTCAGTTGCTTTTACTTTAATATAGAATTAACAAATGAGTTATGTATGTTCTTAGTTACTTGTGATACTTAAATAAAAGTGCTAAGAAAGATTTTCATTGGACTGTACGGTATTGTGATTATTAAATGTCAATTTGTTGTTCCGGTTTGTTTTTGAAAATGTCTTCATTTTTCCCACTAGGAAATATCTTCTAAGATTATATAACTAAAACAGATTGCTGTAATGGCACTTCACGTTGGCTTTAAATTGTTCCTGTTTTAAGCAACATTTTAAATTTCATTTTTGAAGTTATTCTAATACAAGCACATATACATTTGTTTTTTGGGGGGGTTGAAAAATAACTTCCCTTTTCAAATGCCTCACGGTACATTTTTTTAATTACATACAAATATAAATAGCCGATGTACATCAGAATGTTTTAGATGGCGAAAAACGCCTTAATTTATAGTGGTACAAGTATGGTGGCTTAGATCAAATGGCAGACTCCCTCTTTCTGACAGTAAATATCCTGAGACAAAACTCACAATAATACACACCATTAAAATCATCTGTCATCATAACAGTTACCATTTTACAATAATAATCACTGTGGAAGGAATAAAAAGCACATGATGACTCAGACAAATACTGCATGGAGGTTCAGCAAAGTCTTTTTTGACCTCATGGGGACAAAACGCAGAACTACCTGATATGTTGAACAAAACTTACTTGCTAACACGATTAAATAATCAGCAATTTGTTTGGTCAAACACTTGTAGAGCTGTGCTCTACACAGGCATAACTATGAAATATAGCTTACTGATATCTGAAGGCTTGCCTGTTACAACTGTAAAACATCAGATGGAATATGGCACTGGTTTATAAATAGACCTCATAAGAAATTCCACTTCTATACCTGTTTAAGATAAGAACAGCAAGTACTTGAAATTCAAAGCAGTCAAAACTCATGACTGAAAAATGCTGATCAGACTGGAACAATCCAATACTGATTACATAAAATGAACAGAGATATTTAAAAATTCCATTATATTAAAAAACAAAATAAAGAACAATACATATATCCAGGACTGAACCAAATATAGCACAGAAATCTGAACTGATACATCTTTTGTACAAAAAATTGTTTGGAGGGTTTTGAATAATGTACAATCATGCTTACTCTCTCATTGATTAAGTGCGTGTAGTATCCAGTGAGTAGGTGGATGTTGTCTGTATATATACCACCCATTGCTTCCTCTGCTTTCTACTACACCACCATTTAAATACAATTTCCTGGTAATAACACATAAATCTCCTCTTTAAGATTAACAGAATTTGAAGAATAAAGTCCATCATCATTAGAATACACCATTCAGAATAGGAGAAGAATTATGTGCCTTTAAGTACAATATGTCTACTCTTCTCTCCAGTTTCAAAGAAGATGACCAAACGCTTTGTCCACATACGTGTTGCAGTGCTTTTTTTTTTAAGTGTGCGACTCCAGTTTCAGTCCGTACACATGAGTGCACCTGATACATGGTATCATTTTAGACTGGTGTTCATTTCCTCCCAGACACTAGGGGGTGCTGTGTAGTTTTTGGAGCAGTTTATCCTCTTGCAGTTTGAAGGGAACGATGACCGACATCTCAGCAATGAAGCGCTCACATGCCTGTCGGCTCACCTGCTTGCAAAATCGCAGGTCAATGCGGCAGATGCTTCCGCAGCGTTTGAAGTAACTCAGTGACTGATCAGTGACCCTGTTGCACACTAAAGAGAGAATTCAGAAAGAAGAGATCAGTAATCAGTGAGGGGGAATTAAGAGTTTTACAGCATTAGACTCCTAAGGTCCTAAGTAAACCAATGCAACTCCTGTGGTACACAGGTTTAACATTTAAGTAATTTTTTTCATAGGTCCCCACAGAGTAACTGTTATGCATTTTTCACAGAAATAGTGCCGGTGCCTGGGGATCTCACTCTGAAGAGGCCTACAATTTTTATGAGCCAAATGACGTAACCTGCCAACGCTATCTCATGACCAATTCTTACGAATTCGTACGAGTGATTAACAGGTGGCTAATTCGTACGAATTAGTACGACCTCACTCGTACGAATTCGTACGATTTGTCTAAACCCACGTGGTGGGTAGGTTTAGGGGCGGGGTCAAAGGTAGGTCATTCGTACGAATTCATACGAATTGGGCAACTCTTACAATATGTGCGATTAGCAAATCGTTATCATACGAGTGAGGTCGTATGAATTCTTACGAATAATAGCCACCTCGTAGAATTCGTACGAATTGCCGTGAGATCGGGTTGAACCTGCCCACATTGGATGCTTCCTGAGTTGACAGCTTCCCTGATTAACATTAGAGATTTTTTTTGTGTCAGTGTAGCCAGACTGAGTATGCAAGTGATGGCTGCATTTTCTTGCCCGCTAGTTGCTAATGTTTTTGGTTCGAGACCAGTTCATACGGCAGACACCATATTTCAACCAATGCGACAATCATCACATCACTGCTAAGACATGCTACGACTGACAAATGCAGATTAAACAGGCTCAGTTGGTGAAAACATACGCCGACCAACTGCAACAGACACCAACAGGGGTAATATATACTGACCCAATCAACCCCAGTGAACATAACTTTTGGTGTTGGAGCAGTGTGAATTAGCCTTAAGGGAACAATAAGAAGCCAAATTATCTTTGGTGGAAACAACAGTTTAAGATTGGGCACTGGTCCAGTTCTGGCACCAGCACTGTGTTGGTGAAAAAGGGATATTAACTTGTGGTGAATATTAACAGTTTGTAAGCATTTGTTATAGTATTACAAATGGGATTAGTGACTAAATATTTAAACAGAGCAATTACCAGAAAGGTTGACATCGGTTAGGGAGTCTCTAGTGGTGGTCCCGGCAGCAGTCAGCAGGTTTACTGACTGGTCATTGATATGGTTGCAGTAACTCAAGTCCAGAAGGGAGAGTAGAGGCATATTTTTAATTATGAGACGCAGAGAGCAGTCCGTGATGTCCAAACCAGCCAGACGCAGGTCAGTAACATTCCGTAGTTTGCTGCGTGTGTCCATCTGACCTGTTAGAAAAAGCCAAATAAGAGAATATGCCATCTGATTAAGTCACTGTATTGATGGATTTGATTCTGGGTCTTGGATATGCGCATATCGATCTGAAGTGTTGTATAATACCTGGTCTGTTGTCAGTCGGAGGGGATAGTAGGTCCCTCATCTGGGGGTCTTTGAGCCCCTCCACCCACTGCAGATCTAGAGTACGCAGTAGAGGACAGCTAGATGTGCAGAGAGCCGAAACAGCCACCCATGAACAGCCCGATAGGAGTAGCACCCTCAGTCCTGTATCCAAACACATTAGCATTTAGTGATAAGCTGCACAGATGTGGATGACATGGATCTATATACTTGCTCACATGAACACTGACCTGGTAGTCGGTTAATAAGCCAGCTTAATTGCTTCTTGGAGATGTTGGTCCAGCTCAAGTCCAAAGTGATAGGCTGTCTGCGAATTATCCCACTCAGCATGAGTGGTGTGATGGACTTGCAACGCTTCAAATCGATATGAGTCCACAATCTCTTGTCACAACACCTAAACAGATAAATAAAAATGTTAATTAAAACACAAATCCACAGCTCTAAAAGTGACCAACTATAAAATGTCATTGTAATAATTGTACATAGGACCTGTCCCAAATGGTACTTCCAATTCTCATGGCCTTTGCTTGCACAAGTCTGTTAAGTCCATGAGATTGCAGGGCAGGGGTGTACAATCCTGCTGCTGGAGGACCAATTTCCTGCACAATCCTGCTGCTGAAGGGCCAATTTCCTGCAAAGTTTAGCTTCAGTCTGCTCCAAAACAGCTGCCTGGAAGTTTTTGGAAGTCCTGAAGATCTTGAGTAGACGGTTGAGGTGTGTTTAATGAGGGTTGAAGGTAAACTCTGCAGGAAGGTGGCCCTCCGTAAGAAGGAATGGACACCCCTACTGTAGGGTGTCCTATTTGTCATTTCATGGTTGAGATGGGATTTTACAATGGTCTACTACCCCAGTATTTCTAAACCCTGTTCCTAAAGGCACAACAACAGTACATATTTTGGATGTCTCCATTACGTGATCCATGCATTTCAGGTCTGTGTTGGAGCGATGAGTCGAAACAGGTGTTTGAATAGGAAGTGTTCTAAAATGTGTTCTGTTGGTGTGACACTAGGAATAGAGTTGGGAAACACTGTAAACTAAACTGTCCTTGCAACATTATGTCACCAAAGTGTAAACTAATTGAGAAGGACCAGAAAAGTTGAGGGTGACATTTGGGACAGGCCCAGAGGTAAGAAGTCTCAAGTCTCAAGAAAAGATAAACAATCTTTAGGTTTTTCTTACCAGCGATTCCATGTCCTGCACACGCGCATGCACACACAAAGTTCACGATGGCTCAAGTGACTGAAGATAGCCAACCACGCTTCTCTGGGAGCAATGTGATTACGCCCATCAGCTAGTGGTAGCCTATCAGGTGGAGGGCAAATTGGAGGTGGCCGGATCACATGCCGCTCCATCTGAACACACTTCGGAGGGGAACGTGCAGGAAGTGGTCTGACTGTAGGTGAACTGCGGTTCAAGCCAAGTGGGGTGATCTGAGGAGGGTAGAAGTGCCGCAGCTCCCAAGACGTCCCGTTCATCTCCCTTGCTCGTAAGTGTGGTCGCTCCCCTCCTCCCTCTCCGCCTGCTCCCCTTTCTACTCCTCCACCTCCTCCTCCTACATTCCCTGTAGTCCCGTTCCGTAAGCCTCTCTTTGGTTCCTCATTCTCGCTGTCCTCGGGTTCACTCTTGAGTGGCTGTTGGTTCTCATTGGCCAGTGAATGCTCCGTGCGACGGATCTCCATGTTAAGCTGCTTGCTGAGTTCTGCGCTAAGCTGGCGGTTAGGGGGCTTGCGCCGGTGTCGCCTCGCCCGAGGACGTGGTGCCTTTTCTTGCGTCTCACTGCCTTCACTGCTCGGCCCTGCCCTTGGGGAACTGCACCGCGATGCGTCACTCTCAAGCGATAAAGAATGGTTCTTCAGTGCAGGGCTCCTGTCCCTGCCTCGTTTGCCATTACTCTCATCCTCCTCTTCCTCATCATCTTCGTCTTTGTCTTCTTCTTGGTCGTCTTCTTTCTTAAGGGTGTTAAACTCCTTTAGGGATCTGAAAGGTGAATCTCTCTCCTCCCGTCTCTCTTCTTCATGCACTTCCTCTTTTCTCACTGTGCTGTAGTCTTTCTTAAATGAACGGCGAGGCGGTTCTCGCTTCTCCTGCCTCTCTTCCTCCTCATCAGAGTTGTCTTCCTCCTCTTCTGTTCTCATGTGAGAGAGTTTGGGAATCAAAGGCTCTTCAGACCTCCAGGGTTTCTTCGGCTAAAAATGTGTCAACAAAGTTACTAAATGAAAAACTACAGCAGATTAGTTTATGCAAATAATGCTTGTCTATGTAAATGTTACCTTCTTTTTAGCACTAGCCTCCTCTTCCTCTTCATCGTCGTCAAATAACTTCCTCTTCTTCCTCAAGAAGTTGGGAACTTCAGGATCGTGGTCTTGGCAGGCCACTGGGGGTCAAGAGTGGGGGTAGACGTGAGGGCAGATCCTCAGTCTTTAGCCTGGGAGTTTCCTCCCTCTCACTCTTCCTTTTGATGGATGCTGCACCTGTCAATGTCTGGTCCCCTTCCTCTCTACCGTCCGACCTGCTTTTTGCTCCCTCAGCAGGGACCCTGGCAGGTTAGATGCGTACTTAAAGCCTGGGCCCCGTTTTTGCTTGCAGGCCAAAGAGTGGCAAGAAAATACAAAAGACAACTTTATACCTTATGATTATTATGAACTGTTCAACAAGCATGGATTGGTATTATATATGACATGTCCTATTTAATTGCTAAAACATTTCAGAATTTATATTAAGGGAAAGAGCTTGACAGCCTGTCAGTTACTTAACGAATTAAAATGATCACATCACGAATATTTGCATTTTATTTGCATCTAGATCTGGTTTGCCTTGTCATTCTGAGTGAAGCTTCATGCTTTTTGTAAGAAACTAAAACAGGAACTAAATGTGAGGCAACATGTTCAAAAAGTATGAAATGAATGAAAAAAGTTACAAAAACATATCACTGCATACATATCACCCTGTTCCTAAAGGCACAACAACAGTACATAAAGGACTTTGATAAGCACTCCAATATTTTTACATTACATATCATTTTTTTATTCTACCAAAGCACTGTACTGCTGTTCCCCAAATACTCACTTTTCCAGTTTTCCCAGCATAATTGCATTTTGGACATTCCCAGCAGTTAGGAAGCTCATCATTTACTACCCCGGCTGCATCCTTCACCTGTATAGGCAAGAGACCGAACTTAGAGCAGAAGAGATGTCTAAGAACGTTTATGAAGACACACTTAAGCCAAGTAATGTGAATAGATTACACCCCCACACACTAAAGGGGAACTAAAGGGTGTTAAAAACAGAGCCACCCACTAACATGCACTTCAGTCTAATCTCTTCCTTCCTTTCTGCCCACGCAAAACAAAAGAGCACATTATACACTGCAATCCATTTACTTTAAAACAGTTCTTAAGTCAGTGGTTAGGTTAGGGTTCGGTCAGTCTGACCTTGAGGCAGTTTGGGTGGACAATCTCGTTGCAGATAGAGCACTCCATGAGCATGGCGTTAAATTTTTCATCTTCATCATCAAGTGTGTCTTCTTTTCCGGCTTCACCACACACCACACACACTGCTGTGTGCGGCAACACAGGCTGCGGAACCACACGCCAAAACATTAACATCCAGGATATCAACATTTTTGAAAAACATGAATAATGCCTATTTGGGTAAACACATTTTAAGGTGATGGTTAATAAAATTAAACTGACTATTCAACTGAATTACAGTTAACTTAATTTGGATGCAAAGTTCAGGCATATCTTCTGGATCTCAGTTTGATGAATGACTAAACGTCTGTATTGATGCATCTTCATTAACTACATCTGCCAGTTCCTCATACATTTGCTCTTAAGTGCTGAAGGTGAATTCTGAAGGAATTCAAATTCCTTAATTTCAATTAAATTAAGATAAACAGCCCTGAGGTCTGGCAAAAGTAGATTCCTCACAAAGACTGTTCCCACTTCATATTGAGTCTAAAATGGGTCTCTCAAGAAAAACATTCTGAAACGGGGTTGTGATTTAATGTATTACATTTGGTTCATGAATCATCTCAGTGTTGGTTTGAATTGAGTTTCTTACCGCTATACATTGTCTCATAATGCAAGACTGTTTCATTCGACCAGGTCCTCCAAACTTCTTCATGTCCTTACAGAAGTGACACTCTCCACATTCCGTCCGCACACATGCCTCGCACTTCCGGCATCGTGTGCGCCTGCGCCGAGCTCCAGAGGAGGTTCGATTGGATGGCAGCTTGACCGCTGTAGCAGTGGATGAAGATGTGGTTGCTGCCGGAGTTGTTGCTGTTGATGCAGCCATTTTAGGCTTGGGTCTGTTGGGTAGCCGTTGCTAATCGAAAAAAAAGAAAGTTAAAATAGAAGACAGCCATGTAGAAGAACTGCTTCCCATTAAACACTTAAATAGGGTCCAGCTCCAGTCCAAATGCTAATTTGAGGCCAAAAACAGAAGAATTTCCTACATGTTTTTAAAAATACAATCTGAAAATTTTGATGATTCTTTTATTTAGTGTATTGTTTTACATCTGCATTTCAAACTCAAACCATTTTAAGTGTACTAGACACCTGGGAACAGGGGTGAAATTGGTTCATAATTTCGTTATGAGCTGGTTCTATGAGGTTTGATAGTAAACACCTAATTTTGCTGTATTGTCGGATGCTATTGCTGTATTGTTGCTAATAAAACTAGCAAGAAAAATGCATAGCTGCAGCCCACATGGTCTCCTTTATACTATTTGCTTGGCAAAAATATATAACAAATGGCACAGGCACCTGGTTCAAATGTGATTAGCTCACTGGTAAAAACAGAACAACAAAAAAAACGTTTAGTATCACAGGTGCTCTTCTGTTATAACTTATTTCTGCACATTATACAGCTCTCCATTGTTTCAAAGCTCTTTCCAGTCCCTCTTGTTTACCCACCCACCATCCCTGTATGAATCTACTGCACTATGCGCTATATGCTTCAAATAAAAAGAATCTGTTCATATCCTTTATTCTTCCACCCTTGAGATTTCCAACATTTGAAAGTTATTGTTTATCATCACTTCTTATGCACGCATATGCAGCTCAGCTATTGAAATAT
This sequence comes from Chrosomus eos, assembly GCA_036326025.1. Lineage (NCBI taxonomy): Eukaryota > Metazoa > Chordata > Actinopteri > Cypriniformes > Leuciscidae > Chrosomus > Chrosomus eos. The sequence goes on along the minus strand of CM070836.1, from coordinate 16,470,148 downwards.
AACCCATTAAACTTAATTATGCTGCTCTGTTATTTGGATCACTGTGATTGCTCTCTAATGTAGTAATAAACAGCAGAAATGGTGGATTCCAGCTAATTTGTTCTGGTTAGATGTTCAGGAGATTGTGTGCAATAGTACTTGGGACAACATAATATTTAAAATACTACCTAGTTGCAAATACAGAAAGTGAAGTTCAGGACTCTGTTCTGGCATTACTGTATATTAATCTCTGACTCACTGAGTGACTCATGGTGCAATCGCTACTATTTCTATAAATGAAATTGCCAACAATGCTAAATCAAGATAAAAATGTATTTCCAGATAACATATAATATACTGAGAACTAGCATTAGGTTGACATTTACATTTTCTTAGGTGAGTAAATTACGTTGCATATAATGTGATTTAATCTTAATTTACATTACATTTGGCAGATGCTTTTATCCAAAGTGACTAACAACGATCCAATTACAGATTTAGCAAAGGGTTCCTGCAGTGTTTTTGTTAAAGGAGAAAAGGGATTTTCACTGGTACCCGGGGCTACAGATGCATGTGAGAACAAATTGTTTTTTTATTACGTCAACCTTGCATTTTTCTTTCCCCACTGTACAGCATCTCGCTTAACATTACTATGTCTGATATTAGCATCATCATCATCCTCTCTAAAATAATCCTAATATCAGCTTTCTCCATTACACTGTGGCATTGTCTTGCCTCCTCAGCTCAGATAATAAATACATTACAACACAAGCACAAGCGCAAAACTGCAGTGCAGTACTGGAAGTCTGTCCTTCTGCAATGTAACCATGGCAACACAGCAGTTCTTGCTGACTGGTAGAGTGGAGGAATACTTCTATTCAACATTTAATTGGCTCAGAAGGGGGAAGTGGTTGACGATTGGGTTAAACGTCCTTTTTTTCTGATTTCGTTTCCAGTTGCATTTCATCTGAGATATTTCCTCTGGGATATTTCCTCTGAGGTACTAAATAGAAGCACAGTAAAACTGAAATCTTAATGGGAGGTTTTATACATTGAAAGCAAATACTGCCGTAGAGGTATGGAGGTATTCCATTTCCTTCACACCAAAACAACTAGAACACAACCATTCCCTGGCACTATGTTTCATCACAACAGATTCAGGGAACTGCAGAGCGGGACAGACTCCGGACTATAAGAATGCTTACTATAGAGAACAACAGTGTTTTTGTGCTTTGGAGTGATACATCACAGCTGTGACCTCTATTCCTGCTGTCCGAGCGTGGAACCCAATATGAAAGATAGTCCTTTCCAAAAGAATGCTCTATCGTAGCCAATATTCATCAGCTGTCCAATGGATACACGTGTATGAGGATCTAAGACTTAATCTCTACCTCAAACAAATGACTGTTTGGACTGATGAAGCTGATCCTAGATTAGACACCAGCTCATTCAGATGTTCTCCAGTTACTCTTCCATTATACGCAACATCAATGGATGTGAACTTTAGATCTTCTACGTAGATACCTCTGAGTCCAGCAAAATACATGAATAAACAAATAGCACAGACTGTACTTTCTGAGGAGCCTCATTCCTTTTAATGTCTTCTGAAGGCTGGTTGTTATATTCCATCAATCAATAATCTTCAATCTATGATCAGGTATTGGGTCTTGAAGGAATCGTTCCGTCACAATGGTCTACACCCAAGGACATCATGTTTCATCCTCAAGGCTCTTCATTCCTGTCACCATGCAATTCACCTAGACATGTTTTTTCCAAACTAAGTCCACCCATAATTATTCTCCATTCTGGAAAATCCACATGCATCATCTGTTGCGGTGGCATTCAAACGCTCATTGGAAGATCCTATTTATGAGTTTGAAAGTCATAATTACACTGTGATGTCCATTGAAGTGATTTTATTTAATATTTGGGCTGCCACAAAGAATGACGGGTCGGGAAATGAAGTTTGGTCACACAATGTGACTTGAATGCATCACAAACAAACACGCTATTCACCTAAAATACTCATTCATGTTGTAGATGAGGTCAACCACACATCATCCCATGTACAAACCAATGGAAGCATAATTACAGTGTGTGTGAATACGTTTATAGGCATGAGTGAGAGTTTATGTCTAATTCTTGGCAGTTTATAATGTCCATGCCATGACACAAGTCAAAGGACCCAATGAGTCATAAGGCCTCATTTCATACAGTGATCTTGCAGAAGAGTGAAAACTAACGCCTCTGGACAATAGTGATGACCAAGTCAATGAAAACATGTTGAACTTTGTTGAGGTGCTTTGTGGAAGAAACAAATATTTGAAGATCAAAGCACTGTGCAATTTGTGTAAATCAGTCTAATCTATTAAAGCTTCAAGGTGCGGTCACATTTAGCGGCGTTTAGCCAATTTTCTAAGAAATTCAGTGATTTCAAGAGGAATCCGTTTGATCAGAAATTTTGTATGAAGCCGAAAGTTTTCCCCATGCAGATTTCGCAATGGGTTCAAGTTGGGCAGGTGGATTCACTATGTTGACCGACAGAAAGTTGCCAGGTTTGAAATGTACTTACTACATCATTTCACTAGTAGACCGTTTTTCATCCGTGAAGGCCTGAATTTGAAAACATTCACTAATATGACTGGACCTTTAGACCAAAAAGAGTCTTAGCAAATGTATCATTTAACTTATAGACTACCCAAGATGAACCCAGACAGGGGGCCCAAGAGCAGCCAGGCCTCCCCCTCCCTCTATTGTCCCCCCCAAAAACACACACTTTGCTCCTCCCCTCCCCCAGTCTTCAACAGCCAAAGAAACTGTTTTAAAGATTCGAGACCCAGTTATACATCACAACAGGGATTAAGAGATTTGAAATGCACACATTGTTAGTGAGCACACGTGGCCTACTTGGTTCAGTGATATCCATATATGTGCATGCTACCTCACACCAAAATATGTTTATATGTCTATGTGTTCTATATGACTTATCTATACTGATTATGACTAATATATATATATATATATATGACTGTTGCACAAATCAGCATGTTATGTTCACCTATGTGTACCTAATTATTTTTTAAACCTTTCAAATGGGTGCAAAAGAAAAACAGTTTCCTAGTCTAGATTTTGTCTGCACTTAAAAACAACAAACCAAGCATGATGTTCCATTTCCTAGAAAACAGTTTAAGCAGCAATGCATCATGGGAAGGAAACTTAAGGGCAACACATGTCCAGTCATGCTGCTGCTTTAGAGGAACTTTAGTCTTCCTTTAATACAGGTTACACTCCCTAAAAACCCTGCACATGTGTGAAAGTCAGAGTACATCACAACCCAAAAAGTCTACTACCTACAACATTTTAGTTCTCCCAACCAAACAAATGAGACAAACCAGTAAAAACCACATCCAAACACAAAGGTAAAGTAAAAGGAACATGCTTTTTTCCTTAAAGTCTTTCTGAAGGAAGCATGCATGTGTCAAACCAATCACAACTGATAGCTGAAGCTCAATGGAGACAAACAATAAGACAGAGGCTCAGTGGTGATACCACTCTTCTCTATTGTATCCGTTTTCTTTCCTGTCGCATGGAAACCTCTCCTGTCTTATTACTACACGTTTAGTAGTCCACAGTCCTACACTGTCCTATTACTAACGGTTTCTGGGAGAGAGAAGAAAGCAGGAGGTGGAGAAAAAACATGCCTTGTTTCAAATGTGGGCATTGTGCTACAAGGAAGGGAACCTGAGAAGGCAGCTAATTGTTTGTGTGTATGTGGAGAAAGAGAGAGAGAGTGTGTGCTGACCTGTTCGGCTGTGTCCGAGTCGTAATCCTCATCGTCGGCGCTCAGTGACATGGCCATGGCTGCCTGATCTCATAGCCAGCCAGACAAACAGAAAATAGACATGGCTACCACAACCCCCCAATCACAGTCGCCCTCCGTCTCCTCACCCGATTTCCTTTCTCTATTCCTCTTCCTCTAACCTTCCCCAATGTCTTGCTCCTGTTTCTCTCCCTCTCTTTTCCTGTCTGGAACAAGCAGCTGCACAGGCACACACCAGCCTGCTACCTCATGCATATGCACCAGAAAAAGAAGACGGGGGAGTGAGGGCCTCGACTCAGCCAATCACAGACCACCTGGCGTCCAGTTACAGGCTTGCCTACAAAGAGCACACATTGTACTGTGTGGGTCTGGGTGGGAGATGGAGAGGGGGAGGGGCGGCACTGCTGCACACAAAAGGACTACTGACATTACCATGCGAGAGCAAGGTCTCGCTCTGAGAGTGATTCAGAGGGTCTGATGTTGTCTTCCTCTTACAAATACAGGAAGTTATCGGTTAACTTGGGTTTGATTGTTTCGGTCTACTGTGTTGCTGTGTTGCTTTCTGCAACCATCAGTGCACGAAAGTCTTACGCAGCAGTGAAACATGGTGGGGTGCTCATTTGAATGACAATGGTCAAATGCATCACATTTAAGGGCCTCTATTTCATTTAGGAAATTTGAAATGTCCAATTTAAGGAAGTGGGTTTTGTTTGGATCAGTTTTTTTTGCAACCCATTCTGCTGAATGGTAGATTTGGGCATCCTCATTTGGGTAGATGTTGAACTAAAATACAACTTGTATTCATGAAAAGTTAAGTCACAACCTGTTCAACATCTTACATCTATTCAGAAATTCTCAAAGATGAAAAACAATAAAATGTCTCACAGATCCTAGTATGTAAATGTAAAATATAAAAGTTTAGTTTTTATTATGAATATATAGGGCGAAGAGGGAGAAGGGCGATCTGCATGTCGTCTGGTTAGATCTTGCCAACGCCTATGGGTCTGTCCCCCACCAACTTATTACCTTCGCCCTGGACTTCTTCTATATCCCTGATCCCTGTAAAGGATTGATATCCAGATACTTTGAGGACATCCAGATATGCTGCACACATGAAGACTTCACCACAAAGTGGCAACGTCTTGAAGTTGGCATTGCCATGGGGTGGTTCAATCTCCCCAATTTTGTTTGTAGCAGCGTTTGAGATCATCCTCATTGGGTCAAGGCAGGTGGTCGGAGGAGTGAAGTTGCCATCAGGCCAAAGGCTACCTCCACTGAGAGGGTACATGGATGACGTTACCACCATACTTCAGACAGCTCCATGCACTGTGAGACTGCTTAAGAGGTTTGATGAACTTGTGGAGTGGGCAAGAATGAGAATCAAACCCTCAAAGTCACGAAGCTTGTCCCTTCAGAAAGGGGTCAGGAGTGACCGCACCATCTTTAGCGCTGGCGGTGAGGAAATCCCCTTGTTGTCTAGCCAGCCTGTCCGGAGCCTCGGCCGAATCTACTCTGCAGACCTCACGGATAAACAGATGGGGAGCGTGGTGAAGAAGCAGCTGGCAGGTGGCCTTGCCAGGATCAACCTCAGTCAGCTCCCAGGCAAATACAAGGTGTGGTGCTACCAATTCACGCTGTACCAGAGGATAATGTGGCCACTCAAGATGAGCGAAGTTCCCTCCTCCACAGTGAGCAAGTTGGATAGCTTGGCAAACTCGTACATCAGGAAATGGCTTGGGCTACCAAGATGCCTTTCTGATGTAGGTCTCTTTGGCAGGACCAAGCTCCAGCTGCCCCTGCGTTCCATCAGCGGGGGATATAAGCAGGAGAAGGTGCGGTTGATCATGGAGCTAAGAGAGTCCACTGACCATCTGGTGAGAGCTGCAGATGCCCAGGTGTTAACTGGGAGAAAATGGAAGGCCAAGGAGGAAGTTGACCTGGCAATAAGTAGGCTGCAACATAGGGAGGTGGTTGGCAGAGTACAGGACGGCCGTGCAGTCCTCGGTAGGGGACAGGCCCCCCTCTTCTGGTCGAATGCATCCAAAGAAGAGAGGAAGGCCATGGTGGCAGCAGAGGTGATGAGAGCTGAACACGAGAGACTTACCATCAAAGCAGTGTCCCAGGGCCAACAGGGAGGCTGGCTGTCGTGGGAAGGCGTTCTAGACAGGCAGCTGGCTTGGTCTGATGTATGGAAGATTCCACAGGCCAGGCTAAATTTTTCTCGTCAGAGCAGCATATGACACCTTACCTTGCCCCCGCAACCTCCACCGATGGTTTGGCAACGAGGAATCTTGCCTCCTGTGTAACACTGCTAATGCGAGCTTCCAACACATCATGTCTGGCTGCAAGACAGCGTTGGCACAAGGGCGCTACAGGTGGAGGCACGACCTGGTGCTGAAGAAGCTTGCTGAGGTAGTGGAAACATGCAGACAGGAAGCGAATAGCAGGCCCCCGGCCCTAACCGCACATTCCATCCAGTTCGCGAGGGCTGGGGAGAGGGGTAACACCCACCACCAGAAGGAGACAGGAAGACTCCTCACACCAGGCAAGGGGTGGACGGTAGCAGTCGACCTGGGGAAGCAGCTCCATTTTCCCAGGGAGATAGTGGAAACGTCGTTGCGTCCAGATCTGGTGATGTGGTCTGCTGCTTGTAAGGTTGTTCTGATGGTGGAGCTCACAGTCCCATGGGAAGGAGGACTTGAAGCTGCCCATGAGCGGAAGCAGGCCAAGTATTCTGAACTGGCTGCAGAGTGCAGGGAGGCTGGTTGGAGGGCAGTCACATACCCTGTGGAGGTGGGGTGCCGGGGATTTGTGGGCTCCTCAACCTCTCGTCTGCTCCGCGACATGGGTGCAACAGGCATAAGGCACCGGAAAGCCATGAAAGAGCTGGCAGAAGAGGCTGAAAGAGGCAGTTTCTGGCTGTGGCTGAGAAGGAAGGAAAAGAGTTGGGGTCCAGTCTCCACCTAGGGCACCAGCAGGGGGTGGCAGGGAGAAATCCCTGCCATTGCTCCGCCACCAGGAGATGTACTGGGGTTAAAGGAGCGAAACATCTGTGACTGGTGGTCCCCAGCTGATGACCCATAAATGCCCTCTGTAGTGTTCCCCAACATGTATACCTTAATCTCTTAGGCACCGGTGGAGGTGCGACAGGCAGAAATGCCCAGCAGGTTTCACCATCTACCTGTATGTTAAACTAATATCTGGTTTCCAGTGACTGCTGTGAAAGTGCAGTTGGCGGCCAGGAAAGACTGGCTGACGGCAGGAAAGTCTGCACTGGGAGTGGAAGGCTAGTCACCCAATCCACTTGTCCCCGTGGGGACACCCTTGACCTGACTACGAAAACAAATAAAGAAAAACAACCCGGCGGCCCTCCGAGAGGCGGGATGGAAGAAGGGCCAAATCGGACGGATTTCTCGGCAACGACTGGATCGAATATAGACAACGAGACTAAGAGGTTGAGGAAATGCAGGTGCGGGTGGGAGAAAGAGACCACGTTCAGAGGATTACGGATCCATCAGGGAAAGATGAAGTGTGGAGAAGAGAGTCTCCAGCAGCGTTGCACTGCAGCACAAGCTGCAGGTAAGACAAGTGGACCCCAGAGCCAGGTTACACACCACAGTGCCAAGGGATCCACAGCTGAGGAGAGGGAGCAGGAAGTAGAGGGAGGAGATCTAGTTGTGGAGAGTGATCCTGTAGAGGGTGGTCTAGTGGAGAGCACTTCAATTGGGCCTGACAACCAAGGGCCAGTCCGTAGAAGGGAAAGAAGAGAGCCAGGGCGGAGACAAGCGATCAAGTGGCCAAAAGCCAAAGAAGTGGCAGTGTGGCAACATCTGGATGCAGATCTCAGTACCATTCTGGAACACTCACTTCGTGGCAACGTTGAGGCCAAGCTCAATTTCATCGGAGACATCTTGTATGAGGAGTGTAGAGGCAGGCTCGGAACAATCTCGGGGAAGAAATGCGCAGGCCCAAGGCTGAAAGGAAGGAGGGAACAACAGATCGAGCAGTTGGTGAAGAGGCGGCGCCAGCTCCGAAAGCAGTGGAGGAAAGCAGAGGAAGAGGAGAAGGAAGGTCTGAAGTCACTGTGGAAGGACGTGAAGGAAAGCCTGGCTGGCTTGCGAAGGGCTGAGCGCATTCGTAAGCGCAGGAAACGAAAGGAGAAAGAGAGGACTGATTTCTTCAAGAATCCCTTCAAACATGCAAGGCAGCTGCTGGAGGATAGGAGGAGCGGGAAGCTGGAGACAACAAAGGAGGAGCTGGAACGGCACTTCAGTCAGCAGTTCAGTGATGCTGGTAGACTGACTCCTCTGGGTTCCCCGGGGTATGTTCCTCGCCCAGCCCCCCCAGCCGTGCCCTTTAATACTGCACCCCCTAAACTCAGTGAGGTCGCAGATATCGTTCGGAAGGCTAGAGGAGCCTCAGCACCAGGCCCCAATGGGATACCTTACAAGCTGTACAAACATTGTCCCGGCGTGCAGAAGATCCTGTGGAAACTCCTAGGAGCAGCATGGAAAAAAGAAGTTGTCCCTGTAGAGTGGCGGAGAGCCCTGTCTGTCCTCATACCCAAGGAGCAAGACTCAAAGAATATCGACCAGTTTAGGAACATAGCCCTTCTAAATGTAGAAGGAAAGATATTCTTTTCCATCATGGCCAAGAGGTTGACCTTGTTTCTTACGCGAAATGGGTTTATAGATACCAGCTGCCAGAAGGCTGGCATACCAGGCTTTCCAGGGTGTGTTGAACATTCCTCAGTGATATGGGAACAGATTCAGAGGGCGAAGAGGGAGAAGGGCGATCTGCATGTCGTCTGGTTAGATCTTGCCAACGCCTATGGGTCTGTCCCCCACCAACTTATTACCTTCGCCCTGGACTTCTTCTATATCCCTGATCCCTGTAAAGGATTGATATCCAGATACTTTGAGGACATCCAGATATGCTGCACACATGAAGACTTCACCACAAAGTGGCAACGTCTTGAAGTTGGCATTGCCATGGGGTGTTCAATCTCCCCAATTTTGTTTGTAGCAGCGTTTGAGATCATCCTCATTGGGTCAAGGCAGGTGGTCGGAGGAGTGAAGTTGCCATCAGGCCAAAGGCTACCTCCACTGAGAGGGTACATGGATGACGTTACCACCATACTTCAGACAGCTCCATGCACTGTGAGACTGCTTAAGAGGTTTGATGAACTTGTGGAGTGGGCAAGAATGAGAATCAAACCCTCAAAGTCACGAAGCTTGTCCCTTCAGAAAGGGGTCAGGAGTGACCGCACCATCTTTAGCGCTGGCGGTGAGGAAATCCCCTTGTTGTCTAGCCAGCCTGTCCGGAGCCTCGCCGAATCTACTCTGCAGACCTCACGGATAAACAGATGGGGAGCGTGGTGAAGAAGCAGCTGGCAGGTGGCCTTGCCAGGATCAACCTCAGTCAGCTCCCAGGCAAATACAAGGTGTGGTGCTACCAATTCACGCTGTACCAGAGGATAATGTGGCCACTCAAGATGAGCGAAGTTCCCTCCTCCACAGTGAGCAAGTTGGATAGCTTGGCAAACTCGTACATCAGGAAATGGCTTGGGCTACCAAGATGCCTTTCTGATGTAGGTCTCTTTGGCAGGACCAAGCTCCAGCTGCCCCTGCGTTCCATCAGCGGGGGATATAAGCAGGAGAAGGTGCGGTTGATCATGGAGCTAAGAGAGTCCACTGACCATCTGGTGAGAGCTGCAGATGCCCAGGTGTTAACTGGGAGAAAATGGAAGGCCAAGGAGGAAGTTGACCTGGCAATAAGTAGGCTGCAACATAGGGAGGTGGTTGGCAGAGTACAGGACGGCCGTGCAGGCCTCGGTAGGGGACAGGCCCCCCTCTTCTGGTCGAATGCATCCAAAGAAGAGAGGAAGGCCATGGTGGCAGCAGAGGTGATGAGAGCTGAACACGAGAGACTTACCATCAAAGCAGTGTCCCAGGGCCAACAGGGAGGCTGGCTGTCGTGGGAAGGCGTTCTAGACAGGCAGCTGGCTTGGTCTGATGTATGGAAGATTCCACAGGCCAGGCTAAGTTTTCTCGTCAGAGCAGCATATGACACCTTACCTTGCCCCCGCAACCTCCACCGATGGTTTGGCAACGAGGAATCTTGCCTCCTGTGTAACACTGCTAATGCGAGCTTCCAACACATCATGTCTGGCTGCAAGACAGCGTTGGCACAAGGGCGCTACAGGTGGAGGCACGACCTGGTGCTGAAGAAGCTTGCTGAGGTAGTGGAAACATGCAGACAGGAAGCGAATAGCAGGCCCCCGGCCCTAACCGCACATTCCATCCAGTTCGCGAGGGCTGGGGAGAGGGGTAACACCCACCACCAGAAGGAGACAGGAAGACTCCTCACACCAGGCAAGGGGTGGACGGTAGCAGTCGACCTGGGGAAGCAGCTCCATTTTCCCAGGGAGATAGTGGAAACGTCGTTGCGTCCAGATCTGGTGATGTGGTCTGCTGCTTGTAAGGTTGTTCTGATGGTGGAGCTCACAGTCCCATGGGAAGGAGGACTTGAAGCTGCCCATGAGCGGAAGCAGGCCAAGTATTCTGAACTGGCTGCAGAGTGCAGGGAGGCTGGTTGGAGGGCAGTCACATACCCTGTGGAGGTGGGGTGCCGGGATTTGTGGGCTCCTCAACCTCTCGTCTGCTCCGCGACATGGGTGCAACAGGCATAAGGCACAGGAAAGCCATGAAAGAGCTGGCAGAAGAGGCTGAAAGAGGCAGTTTCTGGCTGTGGCTGAGAAGGAAGGAAAAGAGTTGGGGTCCAGTCTCCACCTAGGGCACCAGCAGGGGGTGGCAGGGAGAAATCCCTGCCATTGCTCCGCCACCAGGAGATGTACTGGGGTTAAAGGAGCGAAACATCTGTGACTGGTGGTCCCCAGCTGATGACCCATAAATGCCCTCTGTAGTGTTCCCCAACATGTATACCTTAATCTCTTAGGCACCGGTGGAGGTGCGACAGGCAGAAATGCCCAGCAGGTTTCACCATCTACCTGTATGTTAAACTATATATATTGAAAGTTCCCAATATATATATATATATATTATATATATATATATAATATATATATATATATATTGAAAGTTCCCAATATATATAACATTGGGCATTATAGGGGAGACCGGGGTTAGTTGTCACACAGCAAAGTTATTACATTTTAGTCATATTGTAATGCGTTTTTGTCATTATTATTTGCATTTTAAAAGGTCTATAGAGTTTGTATTCACTTTTATTTCTAGTTTTTGTTATTTTAATACCTCAAGAAATGTTGCCTTGGCAACTAGTTGAAACTTTTTTATTTATATTTTATATTATTTTAGTTAACGTTTATTTTATTTTAAGTAACAAAATGTTTGAATGGTTTTAGTTTTAGTAAATTATACTAACCCTGAACCAAAGTCTAATTACACAACAACATTTGTTTTCTTAATCTGTTTTTTAATTAACACCTTAATTAGAATACTTTATGAATTCTGTCCTCCAAACTAAAATTGTAAAGACTGATAAGTTAAAATTTAATTGTGGTTTCATACAAACTCAAATTTTTTCAATTATTATAAATACAAGATTTATTGGCCAAAACAATGGTTCAGTATTTTTGCATACTACATTTTTTATGTTTAATATATTTTAATCCATAATTGTTTCTCCAAACCAGTTAAGCGCAAACCCCAGCCCACAATATAACAGGATGTGCTACTAAAGCTATACTAAGGTTGAAATTAGGCTGTAGGTGATGTTCCAGAAATAAACATGATGCATTAAGAGCCGGGGGGTGAAAACTTTAGAACAGGATGAAGATGTACAAATCTTACTGATATTGTTTAAATATATATATATATATATTTAATTTGGTGCTGCCCTTTGGAAGCAACCGAAGATTCTTACATGTTTTCCAGAAGACAAATTAAGTAAAATTTACCTTCAATCTTCAAATTTAAAAAGTTTTCACCCCTAGGCCAGCTCTTAATGCATCATATTTCCTTGGAAGCATCAGTGAATGTTTTAATCTTTTTTTAATAGTTGTGTGTTTGAGTCCCTCAATTGTCCCCAGTGTGAAAAGATGGATCTCAAAATAATACAGTCACTGCTGGAAAGGGTTCAAATATGCTAAATATTCAGGAAAACTAGAATTTGCAGGACCTGAAGGATTTTCTGAAGAACATCGGCCAGTTTAACTGCATATATATATATATATATATATATATATATATATATATATATATATATATATATATATATATATATATATATATATATATATATAATCCAATGTGGCTCATCCAGGTAACGACACACAGTATTAAGAATGTATACTTTTGACAAGGTATATTTTATGGATTCAGCTTTTTTTTGTCAACTAAACATTTTATGTAAAATATCTTATTGAAGACAGTAGGATACTAAATAAAAATAACATGCATTTTGTATGAATTATTAAAATAATTAACATTCTGCAAGGTGTATGTAGACTAGGCCTACCAGCAATATAATGCATTTCCAGTCAGTCGTTTCTAGCGACTAAACATTCAAATTTCAGGAAAGAACGCAGTCAAATTTAAATTAAAATTTCATAAATTTAATTTTGATGAGGATATGCTACTGCATAATATTTTAGTAAATAAAGCTAATAAAAGTATTGATCAGTAACAGTATTGCTATCTTAAAAATATCACATTAACAGCCAGACAGTCTGAAATCTTTGTGACACACATAGCCAATCAAATGTTATGCATTTTACACAATAACCAGTAACAACCAACTACATGGTGCAAAAAGACGGGGACTTTGAGCGCGTAATCGTTCGTGCGGTACAGTATAAGATACAGTATCTGCGGGCGGCGGCTCTTAGGTGTCCTATTCCCGCTACAGTATCGGCCAGCGAAATGATCAGGTCACGGCATCCATCACATTGACATCCACACACTGACTGCACTAACCTGTCTTGATAAAGAACTATATTGAAAGACTGATTAAGTAGTTCTTCTGATCTCCCTCTCCTTCGTTTCATAACGTTACTGGTGGCACCTAGATTCTCCCCCCCCCCCCCCTTTACTTTACTTTACTTTACTTTTAACTTCAACTGTTCTCAGAACAGCCTCAACTCTGCTTGGCTGGGGTAGGACTTGCGATTCTATTGGGTCAGTCTACTGTTAGTCACTGACTGTGTGCTGAAATAATTAATAACAATCGGACTAAACCATTTTTGTGGAGGGGAGACAGAAGATAATTTTGGAACATTCTTATTTTACATTTGATTTTATTCAATTTCTGTTCCTGAAAATTGTGATGTTTCAGTGATCTAAAAAATTGGACCAGTAGAAAAAAATATTGTGTTGAGCTCTGCTAGCCTGGAGCAGCTCTAAATATTCACTGTGCTATTAAATTAAAGATAAAATATGATAGAGCAATAGAATGAACAGTGAAAGTAAAAGTAACAAGTGCAAAAAAGTCATAATTAGGCCTTTTTAAACCGTGAAAATAACTGAAGGAAATTTCTATTTGCTAAACGAATTAAGCTAACTAATTTGATTCATATTCTTTTGGTTTATCTACCCAATATTTTTAAAAATTACAAATGCAATAAATTTACAGGTATCGGATTCGGTACTTAGTATCGGCAAGTACCAAAAATTAAAGTATCGTATTGGACTTGTTCTGGGAAAAGTGGTATCAGTGCATCCCTAGTTATTATGGTCTTACTACAAATACCACAGGAATGGTTATAATGCCAAATTAATTGTACATTTTAAAAGCAGACACACAACAGCATTGCAGAATAGCTGCTATATGTGGCTGTGTACTTCATAATCAGTGGTAGAAACATATACAAAAAAAAATTGAGGAAGACAGATTACCTTAATCATTCATCATAAAGATTCCTAATGCCATGTTCAGATTCTGCACCTGTTAGAAAAACAAAATAGCAGACATTGGGTTTAATGAAGCAAATAACTCTTCTGGGTCAGGAATTAAGATGTCTAATAAGAAAGAAATCTAATAATGGTAATTTTTTTCTCCTTTTGAAGCCAATACAGCATCATTTCATCTTGGTAATGACATTCTATAGTGGCCAGAGGGATTTTGAGCCATTCCTCTTCCAGATCAGTGGCCAGGTCACTATGTGGTGCTGGTGGAGGAAAACATTTTCTGAATTGCTACTTCAAAACACCTCAAAGTGTCTCAATAATATTCAGATCTGGTGACTGTACTGGCCATAGATGTTCAACTTCACTTTCATGTTCATCAAACCATTCTGTCACAAGTCTTGCTGTGTGTATTTGTTGCATTATCACGCCGATACACGGTACCACCTTCAGGGTACAATGTTTGAACCATCAGGTGCACATGGTCCTCCAGAAGGGTTCAGTAGTGATAGTCCCATTAAGAACAGTAGGGAATGCCATGATATTGCAGCCCAAACCATCACTGATAAACTCCTGTGCTTGTCCGGGTGTTAAGGGAAAGACAGCGAAGGTGGACTCATCAGAGATCAATACATATTCAAACTGTCCACAGCCCAATATTTGCACTGTTGGCATCAATGAAACATTTGGGATTGGCACGAGAGACCAAAGGTTTGGTTAATATAGCTTCCTCTTGTGTCGACAGTTACTCCTGTTGGATGTGGTTTGTCCTACGTGGTGGTTTGCTAGCATTATACCATAGCTCTCGATACATCACAAAGACTTGCTTTCCTGGTCACAGATGAGCCAGTGAGACACACACCAACAATTTGTCCTCTTGAACTCTGACATGTCTCCCATTTTGTTGTGTGGATTGCAATAATTTATGCACAGCTGTGCTATTGCTCTGCTAATTCAACCTTCACACTCTGCTCTTACAAATGGGTAAAGATTGGCTACCAGATTGACCAGCTCCAACACTATATTGACCAGTGTTTGCTGGCCCCTGTCTGTATGTGTCTGTGTATATACTCTCTGCAGCAACAAAAAAATCAATTCTAGGACATGACAGTTCAAATACAGCATGAAAAAATGTTTTGGACTACAAATCCCACAAACCGTCAGCTGCGCAGTGATCGTCAGCGATGCGTTGTGGGTAGCTCGACTTGTAGTTTCCCGTGGAACAGGCTGTAGAGCAGGGTAACTGGAGTTAGTCATCTTACAATCTGAGTATGTCACATCGGGTTGAAGGGCTAAGGCAAATGTACGAAGGGTAATCAAGAAGATACTAAGGCGATATCAGATTAAAACATAAAGTTTCATAACTTTTTAACAAACAACAAAACGCGCGCGATGAGTTCTAACGAGCACTCACTTCAAGCTTTGTCATGGAGAAAACTTTACTTGAGTCGAGCTAAACTTAAAGCGACCAGCAGAACCTCTGCTCTGCTCTCAGGCTTTGCTATGGTGAGTAAATAAAATGAATTACTTAACACTTTGTATGTAAAGGAGAAATGTACATTGCTCGGAAGCCTGGCAAGTTTTTCGGAGTTATAGCGTTGTAATATGACGCGTGACATGTCAATCACTCTGATATGCAAACGACACCTGTCATGGATATAGCGTAATCAGAGGGTAACGTTAGAGAGTTTAGCCTTTTACATTAGCCTTGTTAGTCTTCGACATAACTCTCAAAAGTGTTTGTTGGTGCGGTGGTGGTGCTCTCAGTGGTGGGGATTTTGGTTCATTCCTGTGATTCGAATCTTTTGAATCAGTTGACTAAACGATTCATTCTCGTACAACGATTCAATGGCCCTTTCTGTACTTTACATCGGTAACGTACGTTATGCCAGTAGGGACTAGGGAGCGAGGTGTGTGTGCGTCAGTTGGGACTATTGAATCATTCACTCGTTCGCGTAATTTACCTGACGATATATCGAGCATCATCCTGAACGAACGTCGTCTCACTATCATTCAGTCCGTCTGCAGATCGTTTAATCGTTTAAGTTGTCATGAGTCCATACAGTTCACGAACATAATTATCTCTTTTAGAGCAAAACAGCGGTGAAAAATATCATGCAAAACAGCGACTTGTTCAGTGAGGGGGGCGTATTCCTTCAGTTTGTACAACCAATGAAATGTTGCTTCACAACACGGCCTCGAATGCTATTGGTCGGTCTTTGAAGGTTTGAATGCAATTGCTTCAAAAGCTTTGAGTGAACTAAAAACTTTAGCCAGTGCACGAGAGTAAACGAGAACGATTCGTTAATTTAAAAGATTCGTTTAAAACACCAATGAATTTAAAATCTAAACACTGCTAAATTCAATTGACATTCCATTCCAAACTAAATTGTTTTGTCTTTTACCACAGTAATATTTAGGTAATCATAGTAGAAAATATCTTAATTTTCATTGGGAACCATTAACCGCCACTAAAATCAAGATAAAAACTTATCACAATGAAAATTAAGATATTTTTTGTTTGTATAACAAGTATTGTAGTCATTTTGGTAATTTAGTGTACAGGCCTGCTATGATTACCCAAATATTACTACTAACACTTGTTATCCAAACAAAAAATATCTTAATTTTCATTGGGAACCATTAACCAATGGAAGAAAAAAGATAAAAACTTATCACAATGTTGTGAGGGGGCTTCATATTAATAATTGGTGATTGTAAAGTAGTAACAATAGCTGTATTAGCATTTTGGTGAAAACTGCGGTCATGGTTAACGTTTGTAAGGGCCACAAATATCTTCAATGTGACAGGTTTCCGCTTGCTGAAAGATGAAAATCCCTTTCATAGCATTACATCATGGTAACAGGAAATGCACTTCCTTTGGCAGTGTTGTTTTAGGTAAACTGACAAAAGTCCATTACAAATGAAATGTAAAATATAATATGGATACTAAATAAGTATTTCTGTTATCATTTTACATAATATTACCTTCAGTGATTGACTGCTAAATGTGGACAATTATGTGGTATTATAAACATTACACCATTAAGTTGTTTAGTGAAAAGCACTATACAAAGTTAGCTTGACTTGAAATTATATTAAATCAGTTTAATAAGAATTTGACATTTGTGTTTTAGCTGAATACAGTTAGAGTTTTTCACAATACACAAAAACTATTTAAAAAAAATCAAGTGGCGAACCAACACAAAATTTGTTTATCCTACAAAAGTAAGCTAAAACGTTAATATGAGGACATGACATGCAGTGTTTATTTACACCGATTTTGCTTGAATGCAACACAGCCTTTCATCACAAATCAATGACGAAAGAAATGGGAAGCATTGTCTCTTCCCCTTTAAAAGTTGATAAGCATACTTATTTTGTTCTCATAACTACTGTTTCCCTGCGGAACAGACCCTCAATCCACCTGAAAACCAGAAATGTTTTTCCGGAAATGTGTGTGTAAAGTGATTGGCAAAAGGTGTAATGTTCTTTCTGAGGGTGATTATTTCGCTTGAGCTTAGTCTCTTTACTATAAATAAGCGCAGCACCACAGGAAATGAAATATAGGAGTGGCTGGAGGAGACTGCAATTCTTAAACGTCTGTCTCTTTAGAGATCGGTGTAATTAGACATTTCAGTGGTAGTTTTTATTGAAATGTACTCACTGCACAAGAGTAGAGCACTTCTACTGTAACCTGCTATTGACTTCGAAACACATTTTCATATCTGTGGCCTCAACTTGTTGGGCTTCTTTCTGGCCTCGTTCAGGGATTTGTGGTCTGTGGTGTTTTCAGAAGTATGAGAAAAACACCTTGGCCCTATTTGCTAAATTAAAATGTGTCTGCCATGCTGGAATATTAATTTTTTTAATCAATACAAAAATATTTAAACATCATTAAAAGAAGGTCAGTGAAATTAGTTAGATGTTGAGACTTGCTTTCAGAGAATATAACATCAATTTCCTCTGCTTGTTAATTTATGTAATTAAAATGAGCGAATGCAACAAAATACTGGAACATTTTGTCAAAATTCCATTCCATACAATCACTTTAAATGTATATACTTTAAATATATTTGGAAGTTTAATCCATTTACATTGGGATTAATATAATTCTCATTGGTCACATCCAAATCCAGATCCAGACTCATTGAAAAAAGTTGGATGCAAGCATTAATGTTTTAATCTTAAAGGGATACTCCACTTTTTTGGAAATAGGCTTCATAGGCCCATAGAGTGCCGAAGTGATGACGTCACTTTGTAGGACAACTCGGAAGCTAGCGGCGCATGGGTTCCTTCGATCGAAAAGCCATGCATTTTCCCCATAGACTTTTGGAAAATCACAAAAAAATAAGATCTGTGTTTAACAAAGAGCTGTGACCCTTACACGTTTTGTCTATCAAGATAATCTTTACAAGTTAATCCAAAATTTATACATTTTGAAGCCTATATAAAGTTTTTAAAAAACACAAGCAGGTTATAACTGTGTGTTATATGTCATAGACCAAAACGTGAAAATATTTAGAGGCTTTGTTCACCACAGACCTTATTTCAGGCGATTTAGCAAAAACCCATTCAAAAATCCCATAGACTTTAGAGCGAGGTAACCGGGAGTGCTAAAATGCTAACTCATTTCCGCGTTTTGGCCTACAGAGTGACGTCGTAACTTCGCACTCTATTGGCCTATGAACAAATATATACTATGGAAGTCAATGGGACCAGAAACTGTCTGGTTACTGATATTCTTCTAAATATCAGAAAATCGGCTAAATGGATTAGAAAACGGTAAAACCCAACTGTTTAACTCTGAGGGAGTTGTAAAATTAGCCTATTTCCAAAAAAAGTGGAGTATCCCTTTAACAATATCTGATAGCAGGGTTATTATTGTTAACTAAAACCATGAAAAACATTATTGTTAATTGAAAAAAATTAAATAAATAAATATATATATCGGATATATTAAGGTAGGGATACACCAAACCGACGCCAAATAACTAGCGCTTGTGAAACCCGACTGTGTTGTTGCCTGCGATGAGAGAAATTTTTGCTTAAACCAATTGTTGAGGTTGACTGTGATGTCTTATGTTCCCAACTCGTGTGTTTTCAGGTAGCGATGGTGGAAGTGCAGTTGGAGGAGGATCACTATTACCCTCCTGGCCTATTGATTGCTTTCAGTGCCTGCACAACAGTGTTGGTGGCCGTCCACCTCTTCGCCTTGATGATCAGCACATGTATCCTGCCAAACCTGGAAGCCGTGAGCAACGTCCACAACCTCAACTCCATAAAGGAATCGCCACACGAGCGGATGCACCGTCACATCGAGCTGGCCTGGGCCTTCTCCACCGTCATAGGCACCCTTTTGTTTCTTGCAGAGGTGGTTCTTCTGTGCTGGGTGAAGTTCCTTCCTCTGAAGAATATAACACCTCCCTCGCCAAAGAATGATAGTAATATAACCCCGGGGGAAGCCGCAGCAATCGCCTCTACCGTCATCATGGTGCCCTTTGCCTTGGTGTTTATCGTTTTCGCTGTGCATTTTTACCGTTCGCTGGTCAGCCACAAGACAGAGCGGCAGGACGAGGAGTTGCAGGTTCTGGCCAAAATCACACAGATGCATAACCAACTGGATAACAGGGGAGACACAAATTTTGCTTAGTCTACGCACTTCGATGAGTCTTGTTCTCACACCAAACACTTTCCCAAAATATGGAATGTTGTCACAAATTAATGGACGCTAGATGGTAGGAATCAGGGATTCTGCAATATGTTAGTATCACAATATCGTGATGCCTTGTTTTTCTTGATAACATACAAACCTTGATACAGATGTGGAAGCTGATATTTGTAACGCCACGCGATTGTAAACTGCCATCATCTGTTCACCCACAAATAATAGTAAGAAATTCAGTTTTAAAGAAACCATTTTGTCGCAAATACAAAAGTCTCTGCTGCTGTTGGCTGTCTAAACTTGCTGAACTTTTCATTTTGCTCTCAGCACTTTGGATGCTTCCAGCATAGAAAGTGTCAAGTCAAAAACAGTGACAGGTACTGAAAAGTAATAAACATTTAAAATTGTAGGCTTTTTTTAACAACCTGAGTCAGTAGTTCATTGAATAGTAACACCAAAATGTTTGTCAGAGCTGTGTTATGTTACAATCCAAATGTTTTTCAGTATATATAGATTCATTTTCTTTTCATCTTAATTGCATAATGCAAATAAGTCTAAATACCGGTAATGCATATAAGTCTAAATATAAGCACACTGTATGACAGTTAATTTAAAAATATGATTAATTGGCTTAGAGATTTACCCTGGAAGTGATTTAAAAAGGGCTTTTCACACTGCACTTAACCCCACGTTATAGTCGCTCTAAAGCAAGCTTTTAACCCCAAGCAAAGGAACGTTTTACACAGGGTTAATCAAATTAGTTGAATTGTGACAGAGAAATGCGACAATTGGAGTGAAGAACTCTTGCCTTCATTCTTGCCTTTTATAGCCTATACTGAGTTCGTCCAGTCAGTGACACTGACACAAATATGCAAATAGGTTAGCCCAGGGTTTAGTCATTGTAATGAGTGAAACGTTGGTTTATAGGTTTAGGTATCGTTTGAATTTTAGCGATTCCAATTCTACTTATCGATTACGATTCTTCCGATTCCAAGTTTTCGATTCTAAAAAGGTAAAAAAAAGACAACAAAAAAAAAGTCGTCCAAACATTTAGATACTAATAAACCTATAAGCCAGGGACACACCAAGCCGACGGTCGGCTGTCTGCAGTTTTTTGAGCGTCGGCCGAGGGTTTTTCGGTGTGTTCCGCACCGTTGGCTCTAGTTGGATGCCTTTGTTTGTTTTTTCCGTTGGCAAAAGTCATGGCGCACAGACAGAAGGCAGATCTAATTTTACGTCATCTTACCTGAGCATTCCACCACGTGAATATTTTCATAATGACATGAGCTAAGTGGAATAAAGAACGTGATCAGCATGACTGATTGATTTCAAAATGGTTAGCAAGCGCTGATTTTTGTTTTGTTTGTATTCCTGCAGTCTTAGTTTCGCTTTTCCCTTTTTAAATGACGAATATAGATGAATATACCTGCTTAAATAGACGGATATCCTTCTCTTTTTTCTTTTATCTCGTTATCTACTTTATTACTAATATCTACTCGTATTTTTAAAGTTATCTACTTTACACTCAAGCGGAGAACACGCATGCTAGTTGACAGTCGCCTGTAGTCCTTTCGGTGTGTTCAAGCGCAGATTTTTTGCCGCGACGTGAGGCAACAACACCATCAGCTTCATTAGCGCTAGTTTTTTGGCGTCGGTTTGGTGTGTCCCTTATGGTTTTAATAAAAATACCACAGCAAAACCAAATACTAACTAATATAAATTTTAGTGCTGGGCAACGATTAATCGCGATTAATCGCATCCAAAATAAAAGTTTGTGTTTACATAATATATGTGTGTACTGTGTATAATTATTTTTATATATAAATATACACGTATGCATTTATATATTTTAGAAACATTTGCATGTATATACTGTATTATATATATATTTATACATAATTAATATTATATATAAATATAATATTTTATATATAAATAACATTTTTCTAAAATATATACATGCATATGCGTGTATTTATATATATACAAAAAATAATTATACACAGTGACAGTACACACACATATATTATGTAAACACAAACTTTTATTTTGGATGCGATTAATCGTTGCCCAGCACACATTTCAAATATTATTAAAGACAAGTAAACAATCAGTAATAAAATTAGAAAAAATAAGCAAATTAGCACAAATAAAGAAACCTGAAAAATTACATGTAATCAAATGTTAAATAATTAGTGCTGTCAAATCGATTAATCGTGATTAATCGCATCTAGATAAAAGTTTGTTTATATTATATGTACACACACACACACACACACACATATATATATATATGCACATAGATGCATACAAAATGTAATAAACACACACATATATAAACACAAATGTTTATGTTCGATGCGATTAATCGATTTGACAATACTAAAAATATTGAATAGTTTTTTTATAAATAAAATATAGATTAATCCTTATTAAAGTTACAAAAGTTATTCAGTCGGATATTGGAACCGGTTCTCGATACCCAGCCCTATAAATAAACCCCCAGGATTTACTGTTTACCTTAGGTAAATTATGAGCAGTGTGAAACGTGAAGCAAGATAGTGAAGGGTTCATTTTCAAGTGTGATAAGCCCTTTATACTTAAGTTTTTATTTAAAATGCAGCTTTAAAAAAGTGTTGATGAAAAGATCGTATAACATTTTGACAACCCGTTTTCCTAAAACCTGTTTCATAAAAAATTATGGAATTTTTACAAATTACATTTCGTAATTCAGCCAAACAGTGGGTTGTGGCTGGTTTTATTTCAATCATTTATGTGCCAGGCCATATGAAAAGATATTTACGTTGCTGCTGTTTAGAGCATTAAGACCCGAATTTTTTTTTTTAAAAATTAGGGAGCGTCATCTTGCTCGTGACTGAGACTTCAAACAGCTCAAAATCTATATATTATATATAATCCATAAATATTGTATACTATTTTGTTTGTTCAGCATGTTTTGTTTGTGTGAAAAAGCCTTTTGCTGTGAAGAGGCTATTATAAACAGGCTGGTATCATTTGTTTACAAATATAGTCATGAGTAATTTCAAGAGTAAAACCTTTTATAGGTTTTTGCACATCTACTGTAAAGTTATTTGGAAGATTTTTTTAATATTTCAAATGAGTCATGCCACCTCCACTTGTGTGTTACATCTTATATCTTTTGCTAAGTTGGTTAAGTGTTTTATTATTTTTGAAATGTGTACAAATGCGTGTTTAATAATAAGCCTTTGAAAATTATATTTTTGTTCTTATGGCAAAAAGGTACTATTTCTAAAACTAGAGATCCTGCTTTACAGGCAGACATTTTAGTTTCTGTGCTTTTTCATAGTGAATTACTTCTGATGTAGTGACAGTTATGGAGATAAAGAAAAATCAGAGCATCATATTTTTATATTTTATATAACAATTTATTTTTATCCTATAATTGTCTGAGTAGATATTCTTTGTGAAACTGTAAAATATCCCCACTTAATGGGGGTTAAAAGAAGCCTTACTTTCATATTTAATTATTTTTTAAGATGCTTGAGTTTGGACATGAATTGTGTTTTATTTTATGGCACTTTTCAGCAATCTCCCGTCGTTTCACATTTCTGTGCCCCTGATGGGTATTTGTCAAATAGAAAATGAGTATTTGCCAAATAAAAATATGTAGGCTAAAGTGTTGATTGTTTCTTTTTGTGTGCAGTTTTCACAGGTGTGTTTTTGCTGGTCCCTTACCTTTATAGTCTTCTAGTGCACAATTTGTATGGAATACATTATATATAACAAAATATAATAGAACAAAACGTCCAGAAAATGTCTCGTGAATGCAGCACAATGGAGGATTGGACTTTCTGAGCCCTGTGCGCCCTCTTGAGGAAGACAACTGAACAACAACTAAACTAGTAAATACTAGTTAATAGTAGCCTACTACAATACTGTAATTATACTTAGAGAAACTATACAAAGATGTCAAGGATTTTAGACTTAAAAAAATGAATTAGCTACTTCAAAATGAAATAGACAATGACTTAAAAACCTAAACTTGTTTCATTCCAGCTAGTGGACAACGTCTCATTTTCGTTTAGTTGAACTAGGCCTACTAAATAATAAATATAAAAAAAACTAAACCTTAATAAAAACTATTTAGACATAAAAATGACTATACAAATTACAAAAAAAAAAAAACAAAAAATTACTAAAACTTAATTTTAATACAAAAACAAAACTAAATAGTTATAATGATATGTTTAGCTTAGTAAAATGCCATTCTTTCACTCTTAGCATATAGTTATATAGGGGAGACCGGGGAGTGTCTATGTTTAATACGGGGTCAGTTGTTGTCAGAAAAGAGCTGTGGTGATGATGCCATCAATATCATACACTCGCATAACTTTTTTGAGCTCACATGACATAGTAGTAGCATGTTACTGTGAGCAACATTGTACATTTTACAAACACAAACTGATTTTCAGGAAAAATCTTGTCAAGATTATTTTTTGCCTAGCAATTATTGAATTATATAGTTATTTGACTTGCATAATATAGCTATTTCTCTATAATTTGATGCTTTGCATTAATGCAACTTCAAACCCACATCTAAAAAAAGTTATGGCTGTAGTGGGGATAATTGTAAGTTCCATAAAATGTTACAACCAACCCCTTATGATGATTCCAGTTATAAAGACAAATTCACGTGAGTTTTTTGTTGTGAATTACAGAATATTGTCTGCCTCAACATACACTTTGTTGTGTGTGTGTGTGTGTGTGTGTGTGTGTGTGTGTGTGTGTGTGTGTGTGTGTGTGTGTGTGTGTGTGTGTGTGTGTGTGTGTGTGTGTGTGTGTGTGTGTGTGTGTTGTGTGTGTTGTGTGTAGGTATTCATGCACATCTCTGTTTTCATCCAGCGTTTTTTTTTTTTTTTGTGATATCCCAAAATTAACATAAATAGGTGGATGGAAACATAGTGAGTGAACTGTAATTTACATGAATACAGTAGGCTACACACACATGATTACACACACAAACACACATAGCAATTGTTATTGAGCTAAATGTAAAGTCCTTAAAGGAACACTCCACCGTTTTTTCATAATAAACTATGTTATTCCCTCAACTAAGACGAGTTGATACATTAGGGTTGCCTCGGCGCAGTATCATGACTCCATCAGGATCATTAGGAGTGATGATATTACTGCGCCGAGTCGAAGTGCTCCCAAGTGCTATTCCGCCATACATTATAGTTATCCATTTTACCCGCTTAGAAAAGCGCCACGTTTTATTTTATGTCACCATACTTGATCGTGTAACTACTCGTGTAACTGTATTAAAATGGGGAAAACGTGGAGGTGTTTGGTCATTTTTCTAACTTTATCTCTGTTTGGATCTAATGAATGATGGGCTGTCAAAGTGTCGCAGCGCACCAGAGCGATTGAGTGCACACACTGAGACGAGAGAGGTGTGTATCAACTCGTCTTAGTTAAAGGGATAGTTCACCCAAAAATGAAAATTCTGTCAGTAATTACTCACCCTCATGTCGTTCCAACCCTGTAAGACTTTCGTTCATCTTCGGAACACAAATTAAGATATTTTTGATTAAATCTGAGAGCTGGATCACTCTCCATAGGCTTCTAAGGGATTGAAACTTGACAGCCCCGAAAAGTTATTAAATAAATCGTTTAAAAGAGTCCAAGTGACTACAGTGCTCAATCTTAAGTTTATAAAATGGCGAGAATACTTTTTGCGTGCAAAAAAACACAAAAATTGGTAATATTATAAGAAAACATGGAATTAATTTTCACTGTTATGCTGATGACACTCAATTATATATCTCATCACGACCAGATGAAAACACTAACTTATCTAACTTGACAGAGTGTCTAAAAGATATAAAATGTTGGATGACGTGTAATTTCCTGCTATTAAATTCAGATAAAACGGAGGTATTACTTATTGGTCTAAAAAACTACCCACAAAATCCCTTACAATACAACTTTAATTTAGAAGGATGTCCTGTTACTTTATCCACTACAGTAAAAGACCTGGGTGTTATCTAGACCGCAACTTGACTTTCGAAAATCATATTTCATATGTTATAAGAACAGCCTTTTTCCACCTTAGAAACATTGCTAAGCTACGTAACATGCTATCTGTTTCAGATGCAGAAAAGTTAGTTCATGCATTCATGACCTCGAGACTAGATTACTGTAATGCTTTATTAGCTGGTTGTCCTGCATCCTCAATAAACAAGCTACAGTTAGTCCAAAATGCAGCCGCTAGAGTTCTTACTAGATCAAGAAAATATGATCATATAACACCAATTTTATCATCTCTACACTGGTTACCTATTAAGTTCCGTATCAATTACAAAGTATTACTATTGACTTATAAAGCTCTAAATGGTTTAGCTCCTGTGTATTTAACAGACCTTCTATCGCCCTACAATCCATCGCGCTCTTTAAGATCACAAAATTCGAGGCTTCTGGTCGTTCCTAGGATATCTAAGTCTACTAAAGGAGGGAGGGCGTTCTCACATTTATCTCCTAAACTCTGGAATAGCCTTCCTGATATTGTTCGAGACTCAGACTCGCTGTCCCAGTTTAAAACTAGATTAAAGACGCATCTCTTTAACCAAGCATTCACTTAATGCTTACCTTTTATACTACTTCTGAATCAGTTCGAATGCATTAATATTATGAAACATAGCTATGCTAATTATTTCCCATCTGTCTTTCTGCTGTTATCTCGGGACGCTAGTCCCGAGGTAAATAGCGTTCGTCAGTTCCAGTTTGTATCCAGCCTCTCACGAAGACTTCAGATGCCCCAACCCCTGGAAACGACTAACGCGTGAGAGACGACTAAACGCCTGTGGAGAGACGACTCGACGCCTGTGAAGAGACGACTAAACACCGGCGATATGTTATGCCTAAATTTATACATGATTAACTAACTGTATTTTTCTTTGTACATTTCTGAAATGCACTTTCTGTAAAGCTGCTTTGAGACAATGTGTATTGTGAAAAGCGCTATACAAATAAACTTGAATTGAATTGAAAAATAACAACTTTATTCAACTATCTCTTCTCTTCCATGTCTTTCTCCTAAGCTGTTGACGTAGTGTATAGCGCAGCACTTCTGGGTTCTACGTCACACTTAGGGTCACTGTTGGCTGACGCTGGTCATGTGTGTGATGCGTGTGACGTTCAACCAGAAGCGTTGCACAATAACACTTCCGTGAAATCTCCAGGCCCAAAGAGAATACTTGAATAGAGTCGCTATTTTTGTTTGTTTTTTGCACTCGAAAAGTATTCTCGTAGCTCAATAAATTTAAGATCTAGCCACTGTAGTCACTTGGACTCTTTTTACGATGTCTTTAATAACTTTTAGGGGCTGTCAAGTTTCAATCCCTTAGAAGCCTATGGAGGAGTGATCCAGCTCTCAGATTTAATCACAAATATCTTAATTTGTGTTCCGAAATGAACGAAAGTCTTACGGGGTTGGAACGACATGAGGGAGAGTAATTACTGACAGAATTTTCATTTTTGGGTGAACTTTCCCTTTAAGGGAATAACATAGTTTAATATGAAAAAACGGTGGAGTTTTCCTTTAAAGAAATACAATACAGTGTTTTTTGTTAATTTAAGTGGCTCACTTTATTCTAAAAATCAAGTCAGGAATCTTGGTGTGTCTCTAGAGTCAGACCTTAGTTTCAGTAGTCATGTCAAAGCAATTACTAAATCAGCATACTATCATTTGAAAAATATTGCAAGAATTAGATGCTTTGTTTCCAGTCAAGACTTAGAGAAACTTGTGCATGCTTTTATCACCAGCAGGGTGGATTATTATAATGGACTCCTCACTGGCCTTCCCAAAAAGACCATAAGACAGTTGCAGCTCATACAGAACGCCACTGCCAGGATTCAGAAAATATGAACATATCACACCAGTCCTCATCTTTACACTGGCTCCCAGTTACATTTTTGATTTTAAAGTATTATTACTGGTATATAAATCATTCAATGGGCTAGTACCTCAATATATCGCAGATATGCTCACTGAATATAAACCCAACAGATTACTCAGATCATTAGGATCACTATGCCAGCCGCAGCTGGAACCAGCTTCCAGAAGAGATCAGATGTGCTCCTGGTCACATTCAAGTCCAGACTCAAAACACTAAATGAGCACTGTGCCACTGTTCGTCCGACTGTTTGTACTGTATTTTTATTTTATCTTTTATTCAAAACTGTTTGAATAATTCTGATTTCTTTTGATTATTTTAATTTCTTCTATGCAAAGCACTTTGAATTGCCATTGTGTATGAAATGTGCTATATAAATAAACTTCTTTCCTTGCCTATTCAAACTGATTATTATTTGGGCTTCAATAACATTTTTGCATAAATTTAGATTGTGTGGATCTTATTTCAGAAAATTAGCATACATCTATCATATATGAATATATATATTACATCTATCCTGTTACAACTCACCCCAGTAGTGGGGTTGTAAACCTCAACGGAACTCTTTGTGTTTGACATTAACTCACATAATTTGTGATTGTGTTGTATGTCCAAGTGAGTTGTATTCTCTGTTTCTAAACTCACTATTAAAGTTGTTAAATTCCGCTGGAAAATCGTGGACTTGTCAACACTGCTGATTAAATGCAAAAATACTAGTCAACTTGTAATACATTTCCGGTATCAGTAGATGGCAGTGTTGATCAGGCTCAGGTCAAGACCTGGAAAAGACCTCAATCAGTGCTAATGTGTATGAGCTTTAGCTAATTAGAAAAGCTGGAAAACATCATAAAGCTCAAGCCTCATATTTAGCTATAACCTCTGTATCTATTAATATGTTTTGTGGTTGATAATAATGAATTGCCTTTATCTCCAACAGCCTTGTGCTGCTATCAAATAATCATAAAATAGCTCATTTTGCTTCTTTGCTAATTCTTCGACATGCAAATTGTGCATGTAGCTTTTTCTTCGGCTCCTGGCTGATGTGCTGTGATCTTTCTGCTGGAAGTGCAGGTGAGGCTGAGTTCATGACTACTTCATTGTAGTTGCTCAGTTGCGTACAGACCCTTAAATGATGCTCGGTTGATCAGTGATGTCTCTGTTAACTAAAGCATGACTGTGTTGGTATGCTGCTTTGCTTCTCGAGACATTCAGAGAGGGTCATCTCTCTCTCTCTCTCCCCCCTTTCTTTATCTGTCTCTCGCTCTGTTTCTGCTCACTTCCCGTCACTCTATAGCTTTGATGGGGTGCCATGTATCTCTCACACTGGAGGTCTTTTCATTGGGAGCACCTGTCAGGAGGAAGTGGGGAATGGCGGTTTGTTGTTACAGGCTGCAATGGCCAGATGAGGCAGGCGTGTGTGTGTCTATTTGTGTGTGTGTGAAGGGAAAGAGATGTCTGCTAGGTGACATGAAGAAAGAGAGGAAGAAGTAAAGGGGTTTAGGACTGCTAAAGAGCTCCGTCAATTTGGACATAGTTTTGTGTGTTGGCAGTTTTGACTGAATTTAACTGGACCACGCAAACACAACACACATACACACACACACACACACACACACACACACACACACACACACACACACACACACACACACACACACACACACACACACACACACACACACACACACACACACACACACACACTGCTATATATATATTACATTTGGTAGATTACATGACAAAAATTGTAGTAGTAACATAATCCATTACATTACACATTTAAGGTTATGTCTGACTACTTTTGGCTTACTTTTAGATTATTTTTTACCTAAGTCGTTTATCTCATTGATTTGAAATAGGCTAATCTATAAATGTACCATATTGATATAAAAATACAAAGAAAAAGAAAATATGTTCCATGTATTATCAAAAACATAAAGAGTTATATTAAATATTACATTATGTCAGGGTTTCCCAGACTTGGGTTTGTGAAAGGAACTGCGGGGTGTTTTTAATGATTAATTAGGTTTTAGATTAAAACCAATAATTTTAAAATAATAAAAATTGTGTTTGAATGACAAAAGCAGTACATGGTTAAATGACTACCTGAGCAATCATTCAAATAACAATTAATCTGTTCGTCAGGGGTTCATTCGATATGCAATGTTGAGAAAACACTCCTTAAAAGTGAAACGATTTCTGTAAATCCAGTGATCAAATTCTGTGTGGGTCTCAGTTTTCATGTAATGATAGCGACCTGACTATAGTGGCTGGTCTGTGTGTGCAATTTCACAAAACATGAAAAGAAGAATTGGGGAGAATCAATAAGTTATGAATAATTTACTACTATTGTGAGAATAACATATTCATGTAATCAATAAAAAAGTCTGATTACGAGTAAAACGTAATATAATATGATTACAATTTTTTGGTGGAATCTGATTACGTGATACAGATTATGTAATCACTTACTATCCAGCACTGTAAATAAATAATAATAAAAAAATACATAAAATGATTCAAATAAATAAATGTATTTAAATAAGTAAATACTAGACTATCTAATAGTACAATACTGTTTAAAAACAGTATAAAAACATAGTAATGTAGCATATAAACTAAATATTTTCCTAATTATATTTTATGTATATTTATTATATTCATTTTCAAAGTAGGAATTTAAAATTAAGAAATAATTAGAATAAAATGCATAGAAAAACTTAAAATAAATAAATGGATTTAAATAAATAAACAGTACAGTACTATAATAAATCTAAAAACATATAAAACATATAATGCGGTAACACTTTACAAAAAGGTTTCATCTGTTAACATTTGTTAACATAAACTAACAATGAACAATATACTTCTAGCAGTTAGTTCATTTCAGCATTTACATTTTCAAGGTCCACATTTTTATTTGTTCATATTAGTTAATGCACTGTGAACTAACATGAACATGAACATGAAAATGTAACAAATGTTAAGAAATGCACAGTAGAAATTAGGTCTTTAGTGAAAATAAAGCTGCTTTTTAAATTTTAGGATGGGGGTCCCTCGCAGCTGGATGGTCATATATGGAGGTCTGTGGTATCTAAAAGACTGAAAACCCCTGCCATAGACTTACACTGTTTTTCTATACAGCTATATTAACCCTGTCAGAGAGTTTTTGCGATAAAAAACCCCCAAACATTATTTTTATACTATTTTTTTTTTTTTTACAAATAAAAGGTTTTGTCAGATTTATATTAAATTTGTCCCCAAAATATGCCTAAGAAGTTACACACAAACAATTAAAAAGTGTTCTAAACTCGGTATTAGGGTGTAAACCCTGGACGTCATTCACGAACTCTCCTCCTCATTAATTTTTTAAAGTTAGAGATCAATCTCCTTAATATTTCTCAAATAATACAATTATAAAAGAATCAATGTTTTCCCATACATTTTTTGGGGAAAATTGTATATCGTGCTAACGACCAGAGGTGTGTAACAGTCTATTTTTTCTCCACAACAATAATTGAATCTTTGATGACTAAATAAGTATAATTCACCTGTGTTCCACAAAGTGGCAATGTCTGAAATACAATGTTAAAGTGACGTTTCACTCATAGTTACCGCAGGCAGAAAACAAAAGAATAGGAAGTCATCAGCAAAACTTAAAATGGCTCAGTGATTTACTGCAGAGCAAGTACTGAACACAATCAAATATTAGAGTCACTGTCACTTGAGGGTGGATCTGATGATGAAGCTGTCAGCGATCAAAATATTGATTTTGAAGATGTTGAAAATTATAGGTTTAAGAAAATGTTTGAGATCGTGAATATGAGCCAGATGCTAAATGTACTAGGAGATGAATTCTGATGAGGACAGTGATGATGGTATAAAACATCTGCTCAAACTGAACCCTTCCAAACAAGAACAAAATATGCTTTATTTTATTCTTCTGTAATTATTACTCAAATATCAGGAGAGTTTTTATATCGCAGAGATCCATCAGTGTTAGATAGATCCGGGTCGCTAAAGACTGCATTATGTAATAATAATTGGTGAAACATTCATGTATTTAAGGGTTGAAAATAAATGCGGAAATGTTGTTTTATTATTATTGCTATGAGAATATCCTCCCTATACCCCACAGCCTTACTGTTGTCTACTCTTAAAGATAAAGGTTCTTTATTGGCATTGGTGGTCATGAAGAACCTTTAACATCAGTGGAATCTCTTATTGCACAAAAGGTTCTTTATAAGTTTTTTAAGGATGATTCAAATGTTCTCACACTAAGAAAAAATAGTTCAAATTTGGTTGAAAGGTTCCTTTGGGGAACCCAAAATGTATAGCATCAGTGTGAAAACCTCCTTTTGGCACCTTTAGCATAATAAAGGTGTTGACCCAATTTTGTTAATGAACAAAAAGGACACTAAGAAGAGGAATGCAACAGCACAAATTTAGTCTGGTTGAACACCTGTATGTGTGTTGAAGTGTGTAAGGCCGGATCTGGATGCAGAGACGACTCATCCTTCCTCCTGGAGCTACAAAGAGTCCGTTTAGGTGCTCGTGAGAGGATGGCATTGTGCGGGCCGTCCATCCCTGGCTGCCCGTTAGAAAGCTAAACGATTCTGCTCTCACTGCCAGTCCAGCTGGGCACTCATACAGACACACACTCGTATAAACACACCACATCCTCCCGCCAAAATCACCATCGGATGCAGACACATCTCCCTCGAGTGAAAGACAGACAGACAGACAGACTGTGGTTCATGCACCTTGTGTTTAATCTTTCATGATGTAATATTGTACAATTATTAAAACTGTGCAAAACCTCGTTGTGGAATAGTGGTATTATGATGTTGCAGTAGTGCTGGGTGTGCATTTCTTGCACTTTAACCTCAAATGGGGAAATCCCGACCCAGTTGTATAGCATCCTGGGGAAACTGCACGTTTTATCCATTAAGAAACACAATGTGAGAGGAAGACCTTGTTTTCAGGGCAGTCAGAGATTCACCCCTCTTTGCCTTGTCACACACACAGAGACACGTATTCACACACGGAGCCCGCAAACATCATTCATGGAAGCTGATGCAAATATATATAATATATATAATAATAATAAATACATCAGTTCAGGCAAAGGCATTTCACAAATGAAGAAATACACATGCAGTTTCAAATAAAAGTGCTAACAATATTAGCAGTAAAGTTATTTAAAAAAAAGTTATAAAATATTATATATGATATATGTAGTTTTATATATAGTTTTATATAATTGTTGGAAAATGAAAAATTACACTTTTTGCTGAAATAAGTTTAACTTAGGCTACATTTTTATATTACTTTGTCCAACAGAAAAAATAAGATATATTAATAAAAAAAGATACTGCTTGGAGCAATATTTCAATATTGGTGAATATGGTTATTGTTCATGCAGCAAATGCTTTTTACAAATTAAGAAATACATAAAAAGGAGCTAACAATATTAGCAGTGAACGAATACAACTTTTAAATACATAAGTGCTTTGAAAAACAATAACAGCATTTTCATTCATCTTTACATCACTTTTTTGTGTAGCTGTTTTGTTGAATAATGAAAAATGGCATTTTTATTGAAATAAATATAACTTAAGCTACAAAAAATACACAATATATTATGAGTACAAAAAAAAAGTATCCTGCTTGGAGCAATATTTCAATATTACAAAAATTCTGTGTAAATTTATGTCACTCCAAACCCATATGTTTTTTTGTTTGCATGCAACACAAAATTAACTGGATGAGGGATGGTGATTTTGGTGTACAATATGGTTATTGTTCTGCTTGCTGTGCTATATTATCAGGCACTTACAATGAGACCCTCAAATGTTGCCTGGAAAACTGCACTGAACTTGAATGGAAGTCAGTGCAAACAAGTTTAGTTGGCTTTTGTCAGCACTTGAATGGAGAGGCCACTTTAGTCTTTGTCTGATCTGAATTCACACATGGGACAGGTTTGGTCCTCTCTGGGTGTGGTCACTGAGAGTTGTAAAGAAGAAACACATTCAACAACATGCTTTTACTTTGGTTTTGAGATTGTGTAACAGGATCATCACCATCATCTGTGTGTATTGCTTGTATCCTCCATTATAATGGATATTACTCATCTATTTCTGCAACTGCAAGATTTGTCTGAATAGCTGGGCACTCAAAATACGATATTGCAGAAAGGAAAAGCAGTCTCACTCAGAGAAATGTCCTAAAGCAGGTCTGACCCCTTAGACTTGCCATACAAGCTATATAGATAGTAAACAGTAAGCAGCTGGAGCCAAATATTCCCTGAATGAAAGATCACAGACACCTGTGTAAAGAAAGATAGCGTGTGTTTCTGGCTTGAATGTAACATGTCGTCTATTTAAAAAAAAAAAAGGTTGATAAACATCCCGTGTCACACAATACTGCAAGCTCACACGCAAGAAGTTTTTCAATGCTCAAGACATACATTCCTCTGAATAAATTTTCAAGAACATTTAGAAGACACCATCTTCAACAAAAAATGGAAATCTTGTTATGTGGTTTGGCCCTTCATTTACACGACAACGGAGTTTTGATTTTCATGGAAAAGCAAACTTTTGAAAACCGGTTTCAAAGTCCAAGTTTTTGAAAACGATACCATTATTATCATGTGTAAACTACAAAAATGCAAATTTGTGAAAACGAAGGCGTCATGTGTATTACGTGTTCAGTCTATAGCCGCTAAGTGTTTCTTTACAAAGTGACATTGCCATCTACTGGCCTGGCGTGCATAATACAGTTTTTTTAGTCGTTTTCCGTGTGGACAGGGATCGTTTTGACAACACTTGCATTATTACGGTACATAATTGTCGTGTAAACGTACCCTTAGGCATAAACACCATCTAATAGCTAGAAAATTATCACATTTCAGGCTTAAATCTTCACAAGGCTTTTAGATTGTTTATGTTAAGTATACACAACTTAATACAAACAATACAAAAACCCGTCAGGCTGACTAGACATGCTGAACATGTGCCAGCAGAATGATCCAGAATTTGAATCACTTTGTATTTTTGGTTGTAAATGTCACAGATTTTCTTATCTGGTCTCTTGTCAAGCTTATTTAAAATAACCTGTTCTAATAACAATAATAATAATGTGCTTCAATGAAGTATTTACAATAACTCTAGAGGGTTGCTTTAAAATGTTCATCTTGACTTTAAGGATGAAAATAATGCCAAAACTCATTGGCAGTGACTTTCATAGTAAAAGACAGGTGCTATAAAACCACTAATCCTGGACATATAACCTCTTTGTAGTAAAATTGAGTTGTGTCTAATAGTTTTTTTTTTTCTCCCAGAGCTCATTACAGCTAAACATAGGAGGAGAAATCACATTAAACATCAAAAGAGCCCAAACCACAGGGTTAAACAAAGAGGGAATAAGAGGAGATGAGAGAAAGTTGGATAAAAAGTTTCACAGGAGTTACAAAGTATAGATCATGATTAAAGGAACAAATTCAAAAGAAGACGAGTGGGTTTCAGAATGGAAAGAAGATTCAACTCTACCCATAAACGAGAAAATGTCATGACATGGAGGCAAAAATTATGATTCCTAACCTGTGATATATATATAAAAGATTGCAATAAGACCCATCTGGCTTAGTTTAGACACTTGATCTGATGCCAAACGTCATATGATTTATCTGGGAGAAACCACAATAGAAAATGTAGGAATTCCCAGTGTAGACATTACTCTCATCTGTCATATGGACAGTTGCATAACATTCACACTCAAGGCAAATCCAGGAGCTAATGTGTTACACATTCTCAGAGAGCTCTGCGCTCCATCACAGTAACGGGAGACCCCACAACTCTCCCGTCATTGTTTTTCGCACATGAGTATGTTCTCCTGTGTGAGTATGTCTTTCAGCAAACCTCTGCTCAAAGATGGCCTCTGTGGTTTGATAGACGAGAGGCTCCATTGTCAAGCTAGCCCAGACACATTGAGTTATTGACTTGACACTCACTGTGTCTGTCTTTCCATATGTGAATGTGTGCGGGTGTGTGATTAAAGCAGCTGATGTCTGCCTGTCCTTAAGAGTAAAAGAGAACTCGGTTTGACGGCAGTATTAGGCTTGGCAATAAAAACATCAAAATCAGAGAAAATGAGTGTTTAATGAGAATTTAAAAGTAATGGTAAATAAAGTCACAGTATTGTGCAATATAACCCTGTTGCGAGACAACCACATCAGATTTATCAACACACACATAAATATGCATACGGCCTTTCTGTATGCAGTGATACTTTCCTTCCACGAAATGCAAGATACCTCTAGTTTTCATAATGACACCGTGTTCGTTTGTTGGCCAGAGGAGAACTGGACCCCAAACTGAGCCTGGTTTCTCCCAATGTTCATTAGTTGGGGACACTTAATATTCAACAATATTATTGATCTGACTGTAATGACTTTGTTTTATGAGAACTGAGCTGAGGTGGACAGAACTGCTTTATAAATGAAATTAACCAATTTAATAATTGATGATTTTTACAATGGAACTGAATCAAATACTGACTTTAGCTGAACAATAGCCAAAATGCACACATCTGGACCGGTTCTGGGCCGACACCATGTTACTGTCTGTGAATTGCAGGAGGCACATGACAAAATTAAAAATATATGTGTTCAAAAATTGGCTCAAACTTTCAAACATGGTTGATGTGCTTTGACTTGGGATCTTTGTCTGAAGTTAAAAAACCAGAGCCTATGCACATCATACACTACATGATTATCAGTGAAATGAAAGCTTTAGCGTAAGTTTTAAAGTAAGAACTTTACGCTTTACGCTTGCCGAGCTGTCAATAAATATACGCTTGTCGTTTAATCTTTCTCCCGAGTCTTTCTGGTAGAACTATGACTGACCAAAATCTCCAGCCTGGCTTTGAATTTTGGCAACTAGTGTCAACTCCTCCAACAAAAATCTGTGTGAAAGTCAAGAAGTGTATTCCAGCCTTAATTCTCAACGTGAGATATAAAGTCACAATTGGGAAATATGAAGTCATGAGAAATAAAGTCATGGTTGCGAGAAATAACGTTGTTGTTTTTTTCAATTAGGCAAAAAAAATAGTTTTCATAACTTGTTGCAACACTTGTTGGAAACATTTTATTATAGAACATAATGACACAACTGAATATAATGACCTTGGATTGCAGTACATCATCCAATTAACATCATTTTGTCAGGAATGGGAGTACGGTCAGATAAAGTGCACCAAAGCCTCCTGAGAGCTTTCCATCGTGGTCCATTTGGACAGTTGTTTCGTGTAAGTTTGAAAGCATGACACAGGATGCCCAAGTGACTGCAAAAATCAAGTGAGGAAACACACCTGTCGAGGACTGGCGGATGTGAGCGAGTTTGAGTAGTGATGACAGAGGGTATGCACTTCTGCTCTTTATTATGAAGCTTAGCAGCTGGGACACATACATGCATGTATATCATAATCTAACTCTGTGACAAGGTTAATGGTTTAAAACGGCCCTGAATACACACTCAAACACTGTTGTAGCTCAGCACCTGCTGCTGTTTCACATGGAGGCTATTTGAGTGCGGTTGTATTTCTGGATTTGCATACCTGACCAAACACACAGTCTCAGTAAAATCATTAAAATGCTCAGCATGATGACATGATTTAGCATAGCCTTTTCTCAGGTCACCATGTTCATTTTAGCCTCTTTAATGGGAAAAAAATGACAATTCACTGTTTTTTTCTTGTGGTCTCTAATGGATGGATACAAGCATTCTTTCCCCCTGGACCTAATTAACGAAATACAGGTGCAGCTGGGTTTCTGAAGGGATGCCGGAAGACTTGTCGAAAGAGTGAAGAAAAGTGTGTTGTGATTGGCAGGATGAAATAAGCATGTTCTTTTTCATTTGAAACTTCTTTTTGAACGCTTGGTTTGTTATGTTTGGCACAAAAGCCCTGAAACATGAGATTGCCATTAGGTCTGATTGAAACTGAGGACCGCAAACATAATAATTTACCCTCTTTTTGTGTGTATGTGTATGCATGTAGGCATGTAGGCATGTATGTATGTATGTATGTATGTATGGTATGTATGTATGTATGTATGTATGTATGTATGTATGTATGTATGTATGTATGTATGTATGTATGTATGTATGTATGTTTGTATGCATATACATGCACATAGAAGTTTACCTAGTTTACATATTTATCACACCACTTGATGCTCTTTTACTCGTTTTTTAAATGCATTTCACATCTGCTTAATCTTGTGCAAATCTATAGTTTAGACATGGCATTGTGCACTGCAAATATTATTTGTTTTTATGATAAACTGCTTGTGATGTCTTCATTTCTAAATCCCTGTTGAATAAAGCATCTAATGATTGCAAATGCACTTGAGTGCACATGCATTAACTTTATGCTATTGCGATTACAGTAAACCATCACAGAAAAGAATATATGTGAAATAGCAGCTTATCATTTAGTGCATTGTGGACAAAAATGCATTGGGCTTTTACAGTTTGTTATGTTTTTTGAGATGACATCATTGGTCTGGTTTATCCAGCTAATGAGATTATCTCATCTTTCTTCCAGACAGTGTGTATATCAGACAATCTGCCAAAAACAATCTGGCGATATTTCTCTGTATGTTACGACGGGCTTCTGCAAGTGCTCAAGTTCTTTATTTTCTCTTACTCTGTCCATTCACTTGTTTCTCCACTCTCTTTGATTTAAAAGTGCCTGGATTCAATTTGGTCATGTCGGTTCTGTTGTTATTGGTTAATGTCTCTCTGTGTGTGTGTGTGTGTGTGTGTGTGTGTGTGTGTGTGTGTGTGTGTGTGTGTGTGTGTGTGTGTGGTGTGTGTGTGTGTGTGTGTGTGTGTGTGTGTGTGTGTGTGTGTGTGTGTGTGTGTGTGTAGCGTCTCTTTCCCCCTTCTTTAACGGTCATCTTTTCAGAAATATTTGTTCACTTGCCCCATAATAGCTAGCTTCAAACAGATATGTATCCATACTGTTTCATTCTTTAGAAATCATAGTGGCCTCACAATGTCACTGTTAATTAGTCACCATCATTATACTGTACCACACGTTGTGTGTGTGCATGTGTGTGTGTGTGTGTGTGTGTGTGTGTGTGTGTGTGTGTGTGTGTGTGTGTGTGTGTGTGTGTGTGTGTGTGTGTGTGTGTGTGTGTGTGTGTGTGTGTGTGTGTGTGTGTGTGTGTGTGTGTGTGTGTGTGTGTGTGTGTGTGTGTGTGTGGTGTGTGTTCCAGGCCTGTAACTTTACTGGGAAATCAGATATTTCAGGGGGTTTTCAATATTTAAAACTCTCGGTATCTTCACTACACATAAGAAAAGTTTCAGTCTCAGAACCTTGAGACTGTTTGATAAAAATATATTAATAATAATAGTAATAATTATTATTATTATTTAAATATATTGAATATTTAAATATGTTGTATTTCACAGGTAGTTTAAGACTGGATTTAGATTTTTTAAAATGTATACTAATACTAATATTTTGTATGCTTTAAAAGCTATTACAATTATGACAATATGTTTTTGGTGGTTTTATAATGTAATACATTTCTCATAATGTAAAAATAGTTTTTACATTATGAGCTCAAGATTTTATTGTGTTTGAGAAAATCATTACATTATGAACATGTTATTACAATAATAGTGTAACAGTTATTACATTGGTGCAGATTTTGTTTCTTTAAAGCACAACAAAATTTTAAAACACTGATTTAAAATGCACTTTAAAGTAAACGTTTAATTTGACATTATTACAAAGTGCACTTAAGTGTGTTTCACAGTCATGAAAGTGTACTCTCTTTCAGTACACTTAAGTGGCCTTTTATTTAATTAATATTATATTACCGGTAAGTACAGATTTTTAAAAAATATACAAGATTTAAAGTTCTCTACAAGTGCACATTCAATACAATTAAGCGGAAGCAGTTTAGAAAAAGGATGGATGAACTATCAATGTGAACTCCCTTTGAATTATATTGTGTACACCAATTTTCATACCCATAATCATGTTTAATGACGCTAAGACGGTATTGTATTCAAGGAACATATTTAATACAGTTGCAGTAGTTAGTTACAGAAGTTTCAAAAATATAACATTATTTCATGAATATATATCAATTTACACCCCACAAATTTGTTCCCTTCCTCCGCTTGCCTTCCTTTTTTTTCCCAGAGACATTTGTCACCAGCCATCTGTCTGTCTGTCTCCACCCCTACCACCCCCACCCCCCAAACCCTGACTATCTGTCTGCGCTTTAAACTATCTAATCAAGCAGCATCACCTTTGCACTGGAAAACACTCACACACACTGATACGCTTTTCAAAAAAAACACACACACATTCACATCAGGGAGTTTAACAAAAATTATAATTTTTATATCTCCTCTTAACAAGTGCTACAGATACTGAACACATTTCTGAACATAGGAAATTAGCAGAAAGGAAAATAGTATGAAAATACTGTACAATTTGCATCTCTACACCAATGTATACAGGTTTCAACACAATCACACACTCTTACCACAACACAATGCAGACAGCAACATGGTGTCGGCCCAGATCCGGCCCACATCTTGTGCACGTGGATTCTACACAATCTGGGCCGACAGTATGTTGCTGTCTGGTAATCTAGTTCGTCCTCAGAGCAGAATCACTGTGGTCAGCATTGTTTGAATGTTTTTGACAAATCTGACCTTCTGTTTGCCTGGATATTTCTGTGTTTTTGAGTGTGTCAAAGCTGACGAAAAGGTGTCAGCGAACATAAGTTCACGCATGCATTCAGACAAAGTCACATCATTCCAGCACTTCATCCATGAATACAGTAGAGTACACCAAACTATGAGTGTTATTTACAAACATAAAGCAATATGTTCTCCAAAGTCCATCAGTTCGCCACCAGTCAGAACGGACCAGCCGTCAGTAGATCTCCACTTTTTTTGAACCCCTTCAACCCAGTGTTTTCTCTTCAACTTCATGTTTTCTGTTCTTCTCATTGAAATCCCTCACACTTTGGTGGCCAGCGACTGCACCTCCGACTTTTGAGTCTGGGCGCTGAGGGTCGAGGACATGGAGCTCATGTGACCATGCATGGCCTTCTTCAGGTTCAGCAGACACAGGCACTGCGAGCGGAACCTCAGGTCAAAGAAGCGTAGAGGAACGGGTTAAGGCAGCTGTTGACATATGCCAGGCATGTGGCGTAAGGATGAGCCAGAAGCAGGAAGTGGAGGAAGCCACACGAGGTGGGTGCCAGGTCCAGGTAGGACAGGGCATCCATGCTTTTCAGCACATGGAAAGGCGTCCAGCAGAATGCGAAGACCACCACCAGGGTGGTGATGATCTTGAGGAGACGCCGCTTCTTCTGGTCTTCCTTGCGCAGGTGGCTGAAATGGCGGGTGACCGTGCAGCCGATGAAGCAGTAGCAGACGGTCATGGCCAAGAAAGGCAGAAGAAATCCAAGAGCGGAAGAGGAAAGGCTCAGACCCGCAATCCAAAGGGATTCGTGATCCTGATTGTGAGCGACCAGGCTGAAGTCCATTGCACAGTGGTGCGGTTGCTCCCGGCGTCATCCACTGTTGTGCGGAACAGGAGAGTTGGCACGGCCAGCAGGCACGAGAGGAACCAGATGGCACCCAGGGAAGCCAGCATGGTGCCACGGGATCGGAGCCGGCCGCTGGACAGAGAATGGACGATTGCAAGGTAGCGGTCAAAACTCAGGCAGGTCAGACAGAAGACACTTGCATACATGTTGACCAGCACCACGTAACTGCTGATCTTGCAGAGAGCCACGCCAAATGGCCAGTGGTAACCCAGCGCGGTGTACACGGCCCACAGCGGCAACGTGATGACAAACGTCAGGTCCGCGAGCGCCAGGTTGCCGATGTAAACATCTGCCGCGCGGCGTTTGGATTTCGCGCGCCAGACAGTGAAGATAACCACGCCATTCCCAGAGAGACCGAGGATAAAAATGAGCATGTACAGCACGGGGATGAGAGAATATGACGGCTCCCACTCCGAGTAGTCGCATCCAGTCTCGTTATAGTCATAATAGTCATACGTGTCGACGTATTCCGGCGTTGGCTCCATTTGGTGCAGCTTTGAGTCCTTCGGGATTTTTCTTTTACTTTTTTCTTTTTTTGTGCAGTTTTATCCGAATCTCTGAGAGTTCAGTGGGAATGTTTGGATTCTTCTGTCTGAAACGAGAGTCTGGGGTAAGTTTCCCTCACTGGAAGCTGAAGCGCGTCTGTGTGAGGGAGAGAAGCGCCCTGTCTTTTTAAACTCCAGACTTCTCACCCCTCCCTCTGAACCCATATATCGGACCCCTTATCTCCACACACACACACACACACACACACACACACACACACACACACACACACACACACACACACACACACACACACACACACACACACACACACACACACACACGCTCCCACCCACCACGGCCCCCCCGGGCCACGCAGTCGGCAGGAGCGAGTGTGTGTCAACAAAGTGAGCTTAACTCTTTGTTTTTCTTCTTAATGAAAAAGTAATGGCTTGCTCGTCTTTCAAGTTAGATTTAACTTAAATTGTCTGACAAAAATATTTTTGCGTCACGTCTCATTTAGGCTACGGCACTTTTTAAATAAAAAGAAGTCACAGTCGCAGAATTTCAATGGGTGTTGTTAACTTTTCCACACACTAACAACATTTGTTCATTCATGTTATACAGACCTAAACATCCTGGCCGATTAAATAATAGCCTAAATGAATTAGGCACATTATGGGCTATTTTTTTGTAGCCCATTGTTCCGTCAACTAAATGAGTTTAAATTGCTTCCTGAAAGTTTTATGTGCTATAGCCTATAGAGAGGATTTATTAAGTCGAGCGTGACAGAAATTATTGAGACAAGTTAAATGGATGGAAACAATTATGCTATATAAATAGAAAGATTGTGAAGCATCCAATGTTGAGAAAAGACTCCGCTTAAGAAAATTGCGTGTAAAAAGAATTGAACGACATCGGCAGTGTCCGAAATAGCATAATTTCCCACTCAAAACTAACAGGAAACCTAGGCTATACACCTAATTATTTTTTTCCTTATAGCCATATGAAATGTTAAAGATGTTCTATGAGCTGTCTGTAAAGCCTCCGTTCATTGCATGTAAAAATAGCCTAATTTAACGACATCGGCTGGATAGTTTTGATAGTGTGTGTTTTTTATTTTATTTAAATGTATGCCTATCTATCATTCAGTTTACACTGTAAGTCTAGTTTGAATTATTTAGGCTACTGTCTACAGTTTACACGATCGATCCGACAACATGACACTACAATTAAACTTAATAGCAACAACAGGTTTCAGACAGGTTCCCAGTTAAACCAGCGCCTGCGAACAAGTGATAATGTAAAATAGGCATTGCTCTGTGATTTCCTCTCACTCAAACATTACAT
This sequence comes from Chrosomus eos, assembly GCA_036326025.1. Classification (NCBI taxonomy): domain Eukaryota; kingdom Metazoa; phylum Chordata; class Actinopteri; order Cypriniformes; family Leuciscidae; genus Chrosomus; species Chrosomus eos. Next base: position 16,427,382 of record CM070836.1, on the reverse strand, counting down.
GAAGGTGATATGCAGTCACTTCAAACACTCGACTTTCACTACAACACATCACTGGAGCATCTTTAATAGGAACAAGAGATTTACCTGCAGACATTATTCAAACCCTTAAATGAAAAAAAACAGACCCATAGGTTCCTTTATAAATATTACATTACCTACTAACTAACTATTATTTATTTATGTATTTATTTATTTACGTGGTGCACTTCTGATCTAGGCTATACTGGGATATTTATTCGTACAAAACGTACCTACTTTCGGAGCTCAAATTCAATTAATTTCAGCGATTCTAATAAAAAATAGCCTACATTGTTCGCTGTCTTATAAAGCTCTCTGTCTTTAGTGATTAGATTAGACTAGCCTACATGTCAGCTAAGGATTTGGATATGTGTGAATTTAATTCGCATTTTCTTCCATTTATTTGCATGATAAAAGACACAAACTCTCAAAATAAACAAAAAACAAAAGGAAACGACGCATTTGACATTAACGAGTTTCTCAAGGACGCGCTGTTCACGCGTTACACCCAATTTGTAGCACCTGAATAAGGGCAGTTAAAGCGAAATAGCTTAGGCTGAATAGAGAGCAATTCACATTCAAAACAAACAGGAAAACTATAGGCTACACCTAACTTATTTTTCCTTATACACCTGAGTTGTCTATTCTACGGATGATTATCCTTCAAGAAGTTCTCATGAGCTCTCTGTTAAATTGGTCGTTGCATAGACGCGCCACTATTTACACATACAAATCTTTCTTCACACACTACACTCCTTAAATGAATGTGCAATCATTTAGCAGGATCAGTGTGTGATCCATCAATCAGAGTGTCACTCTCCACAACACTGATGAAATCATCATGCAGATCTTCTCAATCACTTCATGAGCGGCCAGTATCTTATACTCAAGTGCAACTATTTATAAAGGGGAAAAATAATATAACACTTTTGTGAAGTAAATGTGTGACCTACACTGAGAACTAATGTAAAGAAAACAGAGGCATGAAATGCATCTCTGTCAAATGTGTTTAAATGCATCAGATTAGATTTAAAATGTGTGAATAGTGACACTTATGCTACATTTGAATAAGAGGATGTTCACCATTTATTCTGTGGATACTGTCTGCACATGTCCACTTGCGGCATCAGATTTTGGCATCATAACATAATAGCACACTGAATCTGTGGTATGATCTTTTTTTCAGATGTAAACATCTCAAGATTTAGATTCAGAGCTCATTTTGAATGACATACTCACCAGAGTATAAGATGGAAAGATGGAAAATTAAGATGGAAACATAATAGCACATATCAAACAGATTGAATCATAAAAAATGCTTCTCTTTATTGGCATAAACATTTTTTTTAAAGGAACCTAAAATGGTACTTCTATATCAAAACCCCCTTTTGCAACCTTTATTTTTTAAAGTGCATACTGGAAGTCATAGGCTATAGTAGATTAGATCCCTGATGGGTCTCGACCCCTCAAAACACCTGTTAGTTGATTCATTAATTTCCTTATACTTTGAAATTACTTTAAAGGCAAGCAAAACGCAAGGTCATGGTTCATATTTTGGCATTATACTCATACCGTTCATATTGAAATATTACTTGTAGCCATTCATTATTGTATCATTTCAAAGTTTGCGTGAAGTCAGTGAGGAGCTCCTGCTGTGCAAAAAGGCGGCTGGGTTGCTCTCTGTGCCCCCATAATCCTTTGCCCTGCCCCAGTCTGCCCCTCACCCCTTCCTCTGCATGTTGTTTTTGTTGGACCTCAGAGAAACTAAAACACTCACACACACACACACAGTAGACAGCCTGGCAAAAACAACAGACAGTTTCCTGCTTAAATCAAGCTGGCAGGCCCTCAGATGAGACGGCGCCCTCTAGTGGGTTTCTATATAGACAACAACACACGTTTGTTTCACTACTAGTCAGGGCATTGCATAGACTTCCATTGAATTTATATGAGGCTAATGCTATTTTCTATAGCCTAAACCAACCCCTACCTAACATATTTAGCCCACCCCCCACAACACACACACACACACACACACACACACACACACACACACACACACACACACACACACACACACACACACACACACACACACACACACACACACACACACACACACACACACACACACACACACCACACACACACACACACACACACACACACACACACTTGGTAGGCTGCTATCTGATTGACTGCGGAGAGATGTGGCTGCCTGCTGCTCTAATAGATCCTTTAAATAAATAAATAAATCCACACATTTTAAAAATAAAAGAAACGCTGATAAGAAGCAGATGGTCAGATTAGCCAGACGACTTTCAAACACTCAACACACACCTCTAATTGCCAGATTAGGCAGATGAAATTGAGATCTTCACCAAAAAGCCCTTTGTTGTACCAAATCATTTTTTTTAGTGAAAGCTTTGTTTGTGCATGATTTACTCATGGACATTTTATCACACTGATAATACTGTACTCGTTCATGTTTTAGTGAAGCCAAGTGGACATGAGGGGGTAAATGAGGTCAAATGTTAATTCGGAGGTTGAGTTATAAAAGTGCATGAGCATATGAGCATACAAACTATTTTTTAAACATTTTTATTTAAAGTCTGTATTCACTAAATGTAACCCCCTGGATATATAAATATGTATATATACTACTGTTTGTGGTTGGTAACATGTTTAAAGGTTTTTGACAGAAATCTCATATGCTTACCAAGGCTGCATTTATTAGATCAAAAAACATGATCACAATTCATCTCATTTAATTTATTCCTGTGTTGCAAATCTGAATTTTCAGCATCATTACTCCAGTCTTCAGTGTCACATGATCTTTCAGAAAAAAATATAATATGATTTGATGCTCAAGAAACATTTCTTATTTTTATCAATGTTGACACAGTTGTGCTGCATAATATTTCATGGGAATACTTTTTTTCAGGATTCCATGATGAATAGAAAGAAAATCCTGACATGTAAAACATAACAATCAGCATCCTTAAGAGAATCATCTCATAAATCATCCAATCATAAGTGAATCAACAAATCATCAACGTACCAGGTATAATACAATTTAAGAGCACAAAGAAAATTAAAGTAAATGTAAGGTTTCCAATAGTTAACATTTTTGTGAGTTTTTATTTTTCTATCAGCTGTGAAGAGTAAGACCACACAAGAAATAGCAACTTTGCCTGTGAGTAAGTGTGTGAGACCCATAGCAGCTGTGTTGTTTTTTGCCCTTGTAGCTTACTGGACCGAAGCTAAATAGCAGATTAGAGTGGTCCTCCATTTTACGAGTTGTGATGTATCATTTACACAAGCACATCTAAATGCATACACACTTACATTCACACACACACACACCAGACCAAGCGTTCTGGCATGGCTGAAGCCAGCAGAGGTGAAACTACAGGAGGGGTGTTAGCTGTAATTTGGGTATTGTTTGAAGTATACAGCTGTCAGGCACCTAACACGTCAGATATGATCTCACGGCTTGATTTGTGGAACTTCAAACCCCACAAATTACGCAAGGTGTGTGTGTTTCTGTGCTTTTGTGTGTCACCAGAGGCACTTCAGACAATGAAAAAGGATAGTGAGATTCAAGAGGCTGTCCGCTTAAACTGGAGAGGAGAATATTCCCTTGTATCTTGTGTATTGGTTATTTGAATCTCTCTGTTGTAAAAGAAGTGTCCCAAGTGTTCATATGGGTATGCTAAACACCAAGAAACCTCCTCAGACGATATCACAGCCATGTGCCACTCAACACCCCACTTCTGGGCTTACACACACACACACACACACACACACACACACACACACACACACACACACACACACACACACACACACACACACACACACACACACACACACACACACACACACACACACACACACACACACACACACACACACACACACACACACACACACACACACACACACACACTTGGATCACATCTTTCTGTTTATTTAGGCCTGCGAGGTAATTCATTGAGATTTAAAAGGCAATCATAATGGTTTGTTTGCCTTTTAGCTTAGCAGGTTAGCATTCTCTTCTGATTTGATGTTGAGAGTCCTGTGAGTCTTTGAAATCCCTAAAAACATGTGTCTGCTCACCCACTCGCTCTCCCCCATGTGTACTCAGTAATCACATAGTAGAGGATACCGACAAGTTTTTCTGTCAATGAATGTGTTTTTTCACCTCCTCCTAAGTGAGTTGCCAGTCTGTAGCTCTGGGTCGGTCCAGCCCAGCTCATTATTGAAGGCATGTTTGAAATATGGCGCCTGCGGGCAGCCGCCCGACTCTTTGACTCTTTACCCCGAGACTGCCCTCACTGATGAGTCTGATAACACACATACTCACCTGGACATAGCCAAGGGAGTTTTAAAATGGTGTTTCTTTTTCGTGGTTTCCTGGCCTTAAATCTACAGGCCATAATGAAAATGCCACATGCCCAGCTAACAGGGAACATTCTCAGAACTTTGGTTAATGTTCTGGCAAGGTGAAAAATGTTCATCATAGTAACATTAATTGAATGTTCTTTCAGAGTTATCTGGTCTTTAATAATGTTCTCAAACGTTAAAAACATTATTTATACATCATTCAATGTTTTAGTTGGAATTTTCTTATGTAAATGTTGCTACTTGTTTTAGAATGTTCAGAACACAAGCAACTTTCCCATACAAGTTAAACATACAGGTTTCACTTAACTAGAGTCAATGTTTTCAAAGCTCTTTACTGGGGTTAAAGGGGTTTATCCAAAAATGACCATAATTTACTCACATATGACATTTTTTTTCAGCGGAGCACAATCAGAGTTATATATATGTAAAAAAAATCCTGGCACTTCCAAGCTTTATAATGGGAGTGAATAACTGAGATTTTGAAGCCCAACAAAAGCACATACAGTCAAAGCTTGTGCTTATTTACTGTAAAAAAAATAAAATATTATTAATTAATTTAACAAGGCTGATATAAGCACAAATCATAATGAAATACTGAGAGACAGGTAAATGGGGACATGCATATTGACTTATATTCAACACTTAATGTTATATTTTTCATTATTACACACCAAAAAGAGCTCAAATAAAGTGACTGAGTTCAGTATCCTGCTAAATATATCAGTAGTATGTAACAGGGACACACATAAGACACAAATGGCACTATTTTCCGAGAATCCTCCATAAATTAGGTGGCTCATAAATAGCTTATCTTCAATCTTCAACACACACAACACCACACACACACACACACACACACACACACACACACACACACACACACACACACACACACACACACACACACACACACACACACCACACACACACACACACACACACACACACACACACACACACACACACACACACACACACACACACACACAGAGCTGGTAAGATTGACCTCAAATGGCCGCACATATACAGGCACACCTGTGAATGTGGAGAACTGGATCAGATAAGACCATTGTTATGGAGGAAGCCATTGCATCATGGGATCAATGATGGCTGACTCCTGTTTCTATTGTACATGTTACTGTACAGTATAGTGCAGGGTGGTACTTGTAATCACACCATTATAAAAACATTACACGTTAGAGGCTGAAAAGCACACGTATACCACTACAAATAAACTCAAATACACATGAGTGACAAAAATGAACTTTTTCTTACAGGGGAGATTGTCCCCCCTTAAACTGATTTCCAGGGCCATTGTAACACACAACACATCAAACCTTGAAGAAGCAGATGGGCTTCAACAGCAGCAGAACACACCAGGGTGCCACTCCTATCAGCTAAGATCAAGTAGGGCTACAATTTGCATCACCAAAATTGGACAATAGAAGTCTGATAAAGTCTGATCCAGAAGAAGTCTGGTGAGTCTTGATTCCTGCTGTGACATTCCAATGGTAGGGTCAGAATTTGGTGTAAACAACAGGGAAAGCATGGATCTATCCTGCTTTATGTCCACAAGTTCAGGCTGGTGGTGGTGTTTAAGTGAGTGGGTGATTTCTTTTTTTTTTTACCACACTTTGGGCCCCTTAGTACCAATTGAGCATCGGTTAAGCATCATAGCCTACCAGAGTATTTTTGCTGACCATGTCCATTCCTTTATGGCCACAGTGTACACATCTTCTGATGGCTACTTCCAGCAGGATAACGTGCCATGTCACACAGCTCAAATCATCTCAAACTGTTTTCTTGAACATTACAATGAGTTCTCTACACGAAAACACCAGATCTCAATCCAGTAGTGCACCTTTGGGATGTGCTGGAACGGGAGATTCGGATCATGGATCTGCAGAAACTGTGTGATGCAATCATGTCTTTATGGACCAAAATCTGAATGTTTCCAGCGCCTTGTTGAATCTGTGCCACGAAGGACTTCTCATGTGTGGGGTTCCTCAGGGCTCAATTTTGAGAACACTTTTGTTCTCCCTTTATATGCTCCCTTTAGGATTGATCTTTGAAAAATAAGGCATTCATTATAATTTGTATGCTGATGACTCTCAAATTTATTTACCATTGAAACTTGGGGATACATTTTCCATTCAGACTCTGTATGAATGTTTGGCTCAGGTTAAGTGTTGGTTGGCTAACAATATTCTCCAACTAAACGAGTTTATTTTTATTTGGTAAAAAGGGATGTGTGGAGGATGTCATTGAGTTGCTTCCAGGGAAAAAAAAATCAAGTGTGAAAAAACTTGGGTAATTTTTGACTATTTTCTGTTGTAGCTCCAAGGCTTTGGAATGACTTTCCTGTGTCAAGTCAGGTCACCTTTATTTATATAGCTCTTTTTACAATACAGATTGTTTCAAATGAGCTTTACAGAGATAACAGGAAAATAATGGAACAAACTTTGTCTGTAAAATCATCTCCTACACTTAGTGTATTTCAAAGAGCACAAAAAATTAATTTGTTTTCTTTGGCTTTTGAAAATATTTGGTAAGTTGTTGTTTGTTGTAGTGTGGTATATGTTTTATTGTTTCTATGTTTGTTTTTATTCTTTTATTTATTCTTTCTGTACAGCACTTTGGTTCCACATTGTGGTGTTGAAAGTGCTTTAGAAATAAAGTTTGAGTTGAGTTAAAGCAGTTCTGAAGGCTAAAGTGGCCGATGAGTGTGTAATGTGTGTATGAATATATATCTTGCATTTTGGGAGCATTTCTTTAAATACATTTTGTTGGCATTTTGCCCTAAGCTCCAATTAATTTCTTACCCAGATACACCCACGAAAAATACAAGATAATTTAAGTAAAGAGAATACCGGTATGAAAAATGTGAAATAGCCTTGATACTTAAATTAACCAGTAAATAAATTCTCTTGAGTTATGAAGAAGGAACAAAATTGTCATCTGGGAATATCTTTCTGCCTTATATTATTTTTAACCAAATAATCTATATACCATTCTCATAAACATGGACTCTCTCTTCCTCACTCTCTTAAAATCTGAGTCAGGAACAAACAGGGTTCGCAAGGTGTTTCCCTGCTTGCACTGAGGGCTAAGTGACCTCTGACCCTGCCTCTCTTTTGTGTGCCCTTCGTCCCCTGAATGGATAAAGCAGCAAGCAAAGCAGGAAGAGCTCTGGACTCAGGATAATGGAAGATGCTGTGTGTGTTCTTGTGTGGGGTCTGCTTAAATAACATTTTTTATAGAAGGTTTATCAGATAATATAGGCCCAAATATAGGTCTTTTAAGGGTTCAATAGACCATAGTGTTGCCTTTGGCATGTTTAAATGTGCACTGCGAGGTTAAATTCACAAACGCCCACATGTATCACACACACACACACACACACACACACACACACACACACACACACACACACACACACACACACACACACACACACACACACACACACACACACACACACACACACACACACCACCACACACACACGCACACACACACGAGAATTTAAAATTTGTTTCAATTGTGATGCCGCTATGAAACAATCTGTATTGTATAAAGCACTATTGAAATAGAGGTGACTTGACCTGCATATTCAGTAGCCTATATATTTACAAAATAAACAGAATTGCAAGGGCAAATCATTTATTTGTTTCTCTAAACATTGAGTTTCACAGTTTTTTTTAATTGCTTTAGGACTATTTTTACAAGTAAGGTGCACATTTTCAAAACTCTTAGTACAAAATTCGAAACTGATCACACTTGTAACACAGCTAGTCATTCTTTCAAAACCTGATCCCATGCTTTCATTACAGTTATACACATTTCAGTCCACATAATAATTGTTTCAAACACAAGATTATTGTAATATGTAATGAGATCATTTGGTTTAATCAGAAACACAACAATAAAACACACAAAAAACAATCTTTTTTTTCAGTTTAGTACTTTTCACCCTTGTTGCTAAAATAATTACAGTAACACAGGATGCCACATTTCTAAAAAATGCTGGGTTGAAATTACATAGAGAAACTATATAGAATCTGTATATAGAAATCTATAGATGTACCAAATTATTAATTGATTAAAGTTGGATTAAATAACAGAGATATGTATTAAACTGAACGAGAAGAAACACAAATCAAAAGTTTGATAGTAATAGCATAAAGGCAGTTACTGTGAATTTAACATTTATATTAAACACTTATTTTGAGTTGTGAAAAAGATAGGCTACTATGTGATTTTGTGTGTTGTACAAACACAATTGAAAGCATGCTGAAATGTTTGGAAAAAAGTGCACTTTTGATGATCTGTTGTGATAATAGTTCTATGAGTTTTTCTATGAGTCCCCCCCCCCCCTCCCCCCCCCCCCAGGTTTATCGTAGTTTTTGTCTGACTCCATTTAACTTGACTTGGACAAAAACTACGATAAAACCTGTTGTAATGCATCTTTTGCTTATTATACGGATTTTATCAGTGAACACCCCTGACCACTCGGCGAGTTTCACGTCTTTGTAAACTAAAGTTTAATGCGTTTTATGAAGGATTGTTTCTGTGCACCTATGCAACCATTGTGGAGGGGGTGACCACAGAAACCGAAAATTCTCGGGACAGCAGCATGTGTCCAAATTTTAATGGTTGAAAGTGATTTTAATATGCTTGAAAGTGAAATGAACTGCTGTGCCGAGCTGAAAGTTGGTTAGGAGAACTGTGTGAAGAGTTTTGAAAAAGTGGCTTAAGTATTGAAAAATGAGTCCTAGCGACTGTAAAAAACTGTAAATAATGAATTGCTAAACTTTCAAGAAGTTGTCTACGCTCTATAGTACTTCAACCCTGTCACAGTAAGTTTGGAAGTCATATGCTTATAATTTTGTGTGCCTAATAAATCAAATCACCCATGATATTTTTGAATTGGTTGATTTAGTAACCTTGCAGGTCAAAAGGTCCAAAATGGCTAACAATGACCTTAACTATTGCAAATACCATTACTTAAGTACTTATATGCTTTGTGCTGTAAAATCCCAGGTTTTATCGTAGTTTTTGTCTGACTCCATTTAACTTGACTTGGACAAAAACTACGATAAAACCTGTTGTAAAGCATCTTTTGCTTATTATACGGATTTTATCAGTGAACACCCCTGACCACTCGGCGAGTTTCACGTCTTTGTAAACTAAAGTTTAATGCGTTTTATGAAGGATTGTTTCTGTGCACCTATGCAACCATTGTGGAGGGGGTGACCACAGAAACCGAAAATTCTCGGGACAGCAGCATGTGTCCAAATTTTAATCTTAACCGTTCTATTTCATCAGAAACGATCTTGAAACAGGGTTTTAAGTGTAAAACACCGAACTTGTTTATTAAAATAGCCTTAGGGGCTCTCAGACCCCCAAACAGGCCATGTGAGTTAAAAGGCTTGAGAAACAAAAGACAAGCTGATACTGCTGTTTTTGCTCTTCGTAGGATGCTACGCAACACATCTCTAAATTAGCAGGAAGTGCCTTCTTTAATCATTATTTGTATAACTAGCATTTATGTGGAGCCCTTGGGCTGTGGATTAGGGAGAGGTGGTGATGGTGGAAAGGAGGGAGAGAGGGAGGAAACGGCGGGAAAACATGGGAAGGAAAAACAGAGGTAGAAGATAAAGGTGATGAGAGGCAGGAATGGATAATGAGCAGGATTAGAGAAGGACTAAACACATGAATACTCAATCTGTTTCTCTCTCTCTCTCACACACACACACACACACACACACACACATGCGCGCACACACAACACACACACACACACACACACACACACGCACGCACGCACGCACGCACACACACAATGCACGCACGCACGCACGCACATGCACAATGTGCATTCACACCATTGCACATTTAAAAAATGAGGATAAAGCTAACCGCCTGTCTGGTTACCTCTTTCCTGGGGGCCTGAGAGGAATTTGGACACATCTGGACCCAAATCCTGCAAAAAACAAAAGCTTCTCCGCAGCTTTACCTAACACACACACACACAAACACACACACACACACACACACACACACACACACACACACACACACACACACACCACACACACACACACACACACACACACACACACACACACACACACACACACACACACACACACACACACACACACACACACACACACACACACACACACACACACACAAAGTTTTACCCACTAGACAGTTTGTGTGAAAAGAATTAAGGGAGAGCATAGTTCAAGAGTAAACAGAGAACTAATTCAGACCAGTTTTCAAAAGCAAAGGACTAGTCATCATGTTGAGGTAGAGTTATATATGTAGAGTTATTGCTTGTCATAACGTGAGTGTCATTATATCAAATGTGTCATTCTCAGTAAACGGTTACATAATCTTAGGAGATTTGTGTATATTTAATCATTTCATTTATAAATAATGAATTGCTAAACTTTCAAGAAGTTGTCTACGCTCTATAGTACTTCAACCCTGTCACAGTAAGTTTGGAAGTCATATGCTTATAATTTTGTGTGCCTAATAAATCAAATCACCCATGATATTTTTGAATTGGTTGATTTAGTAACCTTGCAGGTCAAAAGGTCCAAAATGGCTAACAATGACCTTAACTATTGCAAATACCATTACTTAAGTACTTATATGCTTTGTGCTGTAAATCTGTGAAAAAGTGATCATCCACCTAGTATCAAGATCCAATTTGGTGGTCCAATCACAAGTAGCCAGTGCTTTTACAGTGTATATTTGCTTCCCACGACTCACTGACAAATGAAATGTGTACAAGTGAGGAGTAAATCATAAAATGTCAAGAAACTTTAAAGATTAGTTCAGCGTAATAGGTAAACTATGCAAATACCACCTCAAAATATATGAGTTATGCTCATGCATTCATCAGAATGCTGGGGATAAATACTGCTCTTATACAAACAAAAACAAGAACATTCCCTTGACTAGATTTCTGACTTGCAGACAAGTTTTCCCTGAAGAGAGAGGTGCTTCATAACTTTGGACTGTTCCCACTGAACATGTTCTAAATATGTATGTGTGTGCTATTCATGAGCCCCTGAAGGGCTGTTTCTGTTACGGGCCAAGATTGTTTTTACACTCTGTCAAACCCTATTTTGCCATATGGTTTACAGTGACCCAAATGTGGCTGTTATTGAGCAGCCACTTTAAACTAATTCTGTGCTTGTGTGTATGTGCTTTGGCAGACCCCCATAGTGGCGTCCCGCTGAGAGGCAGAGGTGTCACAGTTTGAGTGACAGGTGCATTTTAAACATCGCATACCCTGTTTCACCAGAAAGCTGTCTTTCTATTCCAGAGATTTTACTGTAGCTGTAAACCACACTGAATGTTAAAGACAGACAAACTCTTGCACTCCAAATGGACCAAATGATCAGGACGTAATGGACAGAAAGATGGCAGTTGAAATAATGATCAAATGTATTTGTGAGCCTGGGAAAGTTTCCTTTTAACTTTTCATTTGAAGGGATAGTTTATTTCAAAATTAACGTTCTTTCATCATTTAATAACCCTCATTTTTAAATTGTCCCTGTTTTGTTAAAGTAAAACTTTTAATTTGACAGCATTACAAACGGCACTTTTTAAAAGTGTACTTAAGCGTGTTAAGAAACATAGTCATGAAAGTGTACTTTATTCAAAGTGGTCAAATGTATTTGTGAGCTGGGATTTTTTTTTGATTTTTTAAACGACCTTTTTAAATTGATTTAAGTTTCATATAAAGGAGTTTACTCAAAAATGAACGTTCTTTCACCATTTAATGGTCCTCTTAAAAAAAAATTCTCTGTTTTTTGTCCTTCCTTTTTGTTTCAGTGCTGTTTTGGACTCCATTGACTTTCACTGTATTTTCCCAAAAACAGAAGAAAGAAAGTCATGCAGGATTGGCACGACATAAGGGTGAGTAAATGATTGCAGAATTTCCATTTTTGTACGAACTATCCCTTTAAGCAATTTTAAAATTTGAGATTTAATCCCACTGCTGTATGAGAATACAACCTTATTTATGATTTGTCTGTCCTATGATAAATGAGCACTTAATGTTACAGCTTCCTGGCTGCATTGTCGTAGCTGGCCGTCTGTTTTGGTCCTGGGAGAGGCACAATCATCATCCTGTTGTCGAGTACAATGGCTTCTGCTCTTATTGTTAACAGGCGCGTGCTAGCATGTGAATTATTGGCGGAACGAAGTCTCTGCACGTGTGTGTGTGTGTGTGTGTGTGTGTGTGTGTGTGTGTGTGTGTGTGTGTGTGTGTGTGTGTGTGTGTGTGTGTGTGTGTGTGTCCTGGATTTCTTAGTGCTTGGTGGGCAGTCAGAAAAACACAACAAAACATCTGTAAGACCATGCAGTAATTGACATCCAGTAGCTGTGTGTATGTGTTCATGTGCTCGTGTGCTTGTGTATGTTCATTCTAAACTTCCTTATCTTCATCCCCTTTAATCAAGCACTGCAGCCAGAAACAATCAAGAATTGGCACAAATCACTTTCCTTCCACTCTGGTATTTTCCTTCTCAGCTAATTTAAAGGCTTTTCAGTTCCTTTTTTAGTAGCTGAAGGCCAGAACACTCCTTGTGAAAAAGGGGTACAATATAGCATACTTTTAAAGCAAGTACTTAAAGGGCTTTGATTTTGTTTTTGAGGTGTACTAGAATATGTTTTCATGCTTGATTGTTTTTTTTCCCCACATATTTAACAGCTCCTCTCTTCCCAGTCTGCTGCTGAATGTGTCGTTTTCGATGAAGCACCTTCCTTCCCGAAATACGAAATGTGCTGTGATTAGCCGCGTTTCCACTGCCGGGCCAGGGTCGAGCCGTGCTAGTGCGTGCTAGGGCCAGTCGCGTTTCCACTGTCACTTCCGGGGCTTGATCGGGGCTTCCTCGGGGCCAACGGCCAGGATTTCTGGCCGTCGAATACCTTGGGCCAAAGCGGGCCAGCTCGGGCTAGAGGCGTGTTCAAGGTAAAAGGCGGAGTTTATCAGTGTTATGGAACGTTATGATCTGCGGCAAGATGCACATTTCACTTTTTTTATATTGCGCAAAATATTCGCTGCTCGAAATGGAGAATCGCCTGTACTGGTCTGTCGAAGATAAAGCTCTTCAGAGCATTTGGGCAGAAGAAAGGGTACATGACTGCGTGTGAAGAAACGAGGACGTTATAAAATACATCGATACTGAACAAGCTAAGCATTCAGCGAGCAACGCTTCAAGTTCGGGAAAAAATAAAAAAGTTGCGGGCGCAGTATTGTACAAGGCGTTTGATCCAGAAACACGTGTTAGGGGCGGGGTTTAGGGCAGAGCTGCGGGGCTACTGGCCCGGCAGTGGAAACGCAAGTCCGGTGCTTGAGGCCCGAGACCACTGGCTCGGCTCGGCGCGCTGTTAGCCCTGGCCCGGCCCTAGCCCGGCAGTGGAAACGCGGCTATTGATTAGTTGGCCCAGTGTGTTGTGATTGGCAGCGCCTACCGAGTGATTGGGAAATGCCCCTTCATAACCGCGAGCTCTACTCTGTAATTTTAAACCATTTCGAGACCGATTCAGACCCTGACAATGTTAACGAACAAGAGGACCGTGCTAAATGGATTTCAAGCATGGACTTTGCAAGCACGGATTCCACAGGACGTTTTAGATTGTTATGTTACATTACATCAATACTGTAATTTTAGTTAGCAGGCTAGCAAAGGCAAAGCTTTGCCCTTCGTTTACATCTACCGTAGCAACTACATAAAGCTTATAATTGGAACTGTTAATAGAAAACATAACTACAAATAATAAGACATACTTACAAGTTGTGATCCATAGACAACAGATTGTCCTGACAAAATGATAATGGCTCCGTCTTTTAGCAAAAAAAATAGTTTACCACTTTATTTACAAACTCATTTTCACGAGAACACTACAACGCATGTGTGTTGTTGACGTGAGAGCAGATATTGTTGCATGAATGTGGGTTGGAGATTAATATTTTGTAAATAAAGTGGTAAATTGTGTTTTTTTTTTTTTTGTGCAAAAGAAAGCACTTGTGTCGCTTCATAAAATTGATGTTAAACCATGGGAGTCACATGGATTACTTTTATGATGTCTTTACTACCTTTCTTGGCCTTGAAAGTGGTAGTTGCGTAGACTGTCAATGGAGGGACAGAAAGCTCTCAGATTTCATTAAAATTACCTTTGTGTTCCGAAAATGAACAAAATCCTTACGGGTTTTGAACGACACGAGGGTGAGAAATAATGACAAAATTTTCTGTTTTTGGGTGAATTAACCTTTTAAGTTTACTTTTATTTCAGTAAATTTCAGTATTATCTGCAGGTACAGTTAAAAAACTTTTAAGATGTTCACTACAAGTGTTCATTCAATACAATTAAGCAGACTTAATCCACCAGCCGGAAACTGAAGTCTCCCCGGGGGCCGCCATTGGCTAACAAGCCTTCCCTGCTGTTAGCATTCCATTGACTCCCATTCATTTTGGCGTCACTTTGACAGCGAATAACTTTACATCTGAGGTGTTTAAAGACTCAATTTGTTCATTGTTTATCTCTAAAGAAACACGACAATGTATAAAAGGCTCCATTACCTTGTATCTTACGTTGTGGCCCCGTAGAACCAGTTTTTGTAAAAATAGGCTAACGATTGCGTCATAACACGCGCTGTCACACAGTTGAGAAATTACCATATAGACTGAAGTAGAAGCTCGCGCGCAATCGGGGGGACGTGGAGGCATAAAGTCAAGGGAGAAGCCCATAGAGAGTTGTAAAGTTGCTCCTGCTGCGAGCTCATGGACAGCTAATACTCACGATCTCCGGCTCTGTGAGATTCGGAAGGGAATGATTCAGATTCCCCTTGGCACCGCTACTAGAAGACATACAACTTTCAGACAGGTTGCTCACGTGCATCTTTGTTTCTTACAGTTGTGTCACAAAGTCTTCCCAGTTGGAACATGAATGACCTTCAGCATTGAAATTGGTTGAAATAAAGCAAGTTCTGGCAGGTCACGTCAGTCAAGATATAGCCTCAGCTGACTCTCAGCTGATCCAAGTCTACCAATAGGAATACGATGCCCATCACAGCATCCCAATATAAGGTCCATTCAGTATTATCAGCAGTTTTATTGCATTGCTCAGGATCTAATTACCCTCCTCTATCCCCAGCTCCTCCTGCCATCCAACATCGGGAATTGACCTTCTGATATTCCTCTTCAAATCAGACTGTCATCTCTCTTGATTTATGTTGTTACATTAAATTAGTGTGATTAAGAACATGAATAATATCTGCAATACATTTATGTCTGTTCCCTTTCGTTCATTCACTCCGAGTTATGTCAGTTACTGATGAAATTGGGGTTTTGCTTAGAGGCCTATCACTTTTCTACAAAACGATAGCCTGACGTCATCATACTCAGATTCTAGTCAGAATATGAGTCTGATACTGCTCCATTGCAAACCAGTAAAGAAAATGCCTCTGCACTCAATTGGATAGACCTACAACCAATCAGAGCAACGGAGTAAGTGTAAACATCTTTCCGATCGACAAATGCCTTGATCGCGGTTCTCTGTTCCTCTTAGGGTGTACTCACACTAGCCAGTTTGAACGGTGCCCGAGTGCGTTTGACCACCAAAACGCGGTTCGTTTGACTAGTGTGAGTGCTCCGAACCGTGCCCGAGCGCGGCTCGATTAGCCGGCCCTGGCCCGCTTGGAAGAGGTGGACCAGAGCACGGTTCAGTTGGACTCGGGCGCGGTTCACTTGCAGTGTGAGCGCTAACCGTGCTGGAGCACGGAACAGGACGCGTGACTCCTTTGTGTTCAGAGAGCACCGCTCTTCTTGTTTATCCCGAAACCGTCGCACCATAATGACGTAAGCGTGCTCCGGCACGAATGCTGAAACCCTATGTGAGTGCAGGCCAGAGGGGGAGTGGGGAGGGGGGACAATCGTACTCGGGCCCGGTTCATGGCAACCGTGCCTAGTGTGAGTACACCCTTAAAATTAATGCTCTGTCGATATCTTCTATAACAGATGCGATGGCGGAATATACACATCTCAATTATCCAGCGGGATAGAACAAATTCAACCCAAGCGATCTTTGGTGACGTGGATGATTACGTTACTGTTGATCATCTGTCCATCATCATATAAAGCCCGCCCTGACAATCTGATTGGTCCGAACAGCTCTAGATCATAGTTGCATAGTTGCTCCACAACGGATCAAGTCCAGACCCAACAGTCACATCCCTCCATCCACATCCCGATCTATGGAACCTGCATGTGTGGGTCCTGGACGGAACGCAGCATGTTTGAGTACCCTACCACCTCAGGTGTTGGCTACCATCACTTCAGCTAAAGCCTTGTCCACTAGACACACCTAGGCTCTGAAGTGGAACCTCTTTGTCACCTGGTGTTCTTCTCACTGAGAAGATCCCAGAAAATGCCTGACGGGGTCAGTGCTCTCCTTCCTCCAAGAAGGGTTGGAACGAGGGCTGTCTCCTTCCACCCTGAAGGTTTACGTGGCTGCGATCTATGTGCACCACGCCTTGTGGAGCCGAAAAGAGTAAGACAGCACGACCTGGTCGTCAGGTTCCTGACTAAATCATCCTCGCTCTTCTCTTATACCTCACGGTGGTTTTAACATTTCGGTTACGTATGTAACCCTTGTTCCCTGAGGAGGGAACTGTTGAACTGCTGGAACGGCCTGGAGTTCAGTCTCGGCTCCTCAGCAGGAAAACATAATTTGAGATTGCCAGCGTTCCTCCTATAATACCCACGTGGTGGGGTGGAGTTGCGCTATGCAAATTCCGCAGACTCATGGCATTTCCTTGCAATTGGCTAGTTTCGTAGAACTCGAAGGTGATAAGCTTCTAATGGCGCTTTTCCACTACACAGTACCAGCTCGCCTCGGCTCGACTCGACTCGACTCGGCTCGCCTTTGTTTGGTTTTCCACTGTGTAAAAGTTGTACCTGTACCTGCTTTCGGGTACTTTTTTTCGTACCACCTCCGGTGAGGTTCTGAGCGAGCTGAGGCGAGCTGAGGCGATACTAAAATGTGACGTGAAACAATGCAGGCTGCTGATTGGTCAGAGAGAATCGTCACTGCGTCATCATTGCACGCGCCAGACGGAGTATCCTGACTGAGTGAATAACCCCGCCATTTTTAAATAGTTTGGCTAGAGATTGCGTGATATACCCATTACTACTATTAAAACAGCATACACTCGATTTCCTCCATTGTCCTGTGTGTGTGTGGGTAGCGGGTGTGTGTCACGTAGAAGATTGTCACGGCAGTTTCCTGTGGCGTCGCTATGACGACCTGGTACTATTGCGGAGGTACTATCTGTAATTGAAAACGGAGCTTAAAGCGAGCCGAGCCGAGTCGAGCTGAGGCGAGTCGAGTCGAGTCGAGCTGGTACTGGTAATGGAAAAGCGCCATAAGAAACCCCCATTTCGTCAGTCACTGACGTAACGTGTCCGTTCCCTCCTCAGGGAACGAGGGTTACATACGTAACCGAGAAATTATCGCTCTGCTTCCTAGCTCTTATCTATGCTAGGACGCATGGATGGTTGGGGAGGTCTCGCCCAGAACAGAGCCATATCGCCAATCCAAACTGTATGCTAATTGTCAATCATCTCTGACGATACTAGTGCTGACAGAAACAATGTCAGGTTGTCAGGATTGACAAGCAGTTAAAACAACATTTAATGCTAAGTGGATGTAAAAAAATAACAAAATAGCCTACTCATAAATCAATGTAGAAATTAATTGGCACACATGTTGGAACACTGTTGCGATAACCTTGATTCGATTAGCAAAATTGAAACAACATTTTTAACAGTGATCTATGACTTTGATTCAACTGGTTGTGACAAAATTGTGACATATCAGATTGTCATGTTTTATCTCAAGTGACTTCATTTATTAATATATTTTGAGAGTGTCTTAAGTGACCAAATACTTTTTTGGGACCACTGGCACATATACTCTCCAGAAGGTCAAGTTATTATCTGTAAATAGCCATTATTAGATTCTTTGGTGCTCTAAAACAGGCAGAGGTTACTCTTTTAGAGCACTTTAGACAGACCCTCATGTTTACGTCTGCCTTCTGCTGGTGCACACTGACAAACTGCCCTTTAACGATAGCACATGGGCTCAAAGCCAATGTCAAAGCCATGTGTGTGTATCTCTCATATGTACACAAATAACAAGCACCACTGGTCACTGTGGGAAAATATTTGCACTGATACTTTCTTTAGACATATTGTACTTGTAGACCGCCAGTCAGTATTCACATTAGAGGTTGGAGTCACTAAGTTGGAGTTGACAGATTTAACAAATTGAAGAAATGTCCTCAAAAATGCTGATTTGAACAACATTTAGGGAAAGAACATGGAAAGGTCTTCATGCACACACACAACACACACACACACACACACACACACACACACACACACACACACCACACACACACACACACACACACACACACACACACCACACACACACACACACACACACACACACACACACACACACACACACACACCACACACAACACACACACACACTAATAGTAAAGCAGCTGACCTCCATCTTCTAAACGCTGACAGCTGCATTGCACCTATCAACACGCACACACACACACACACACACACACACACACACACACACACACACACACACACACACACACACACACACACACACACACACACACACACACACACACACACACACACTAATAGTAAAGCAGCTGACCTCCATCTTCTAAACGCTAACAGCTGCATTGCACCTATCAACACGCGCACACACACACACACACACACACACACACACACACACACACACACACACACACACACACACACACACACACACACACACACACACACAACACACACACACACAACACACACACAACACAAACAAAACATCAACATACACAACACACACACACACACACACACACACACACACACACACACACACACACACACACACACACACACACACACACAACACACACACACACACACCACACTCACTCAACTAACTCCTTTTTGTGAGATATTATGGTTGAAAACATTATGTTTTAATTTAAGGTACATACATTTAAGGTTATTTAGGGTTCTGTGCCATTCAAAACTTTGGGGTCAGAATTGTTTTAAAATAAATCTCAAATAAACCTCAAATAAATTTTATGGTTTTAAAAGAAGTCTCTTATGCTCAACATTTATTTAATCAAAAATATTTTTACTAAATATTACTAAAATAAATTTTATTTGAAAATATTTAAGTGTTCAGTGTCACAAAATCCTTCAGAAATCACTCTGATATGCTGATTTGCTGATCAGGAAACATTTATTAATATTATTATCAATGTTTAAAACAGGTGCGTTTCGTATTATTTTTGTGGAAACCATGATTTTTTTTATCAATATAAAGTTCAAATTAATAGGATTTATTTGAAACAGACATATTTTGTAACATTATAAATGTATTTACTGTCAACTTTGATTGTGTCCTTGCTGAATAAAAGTATTAATTTCTTTAAAAAGAAAAATCTTACCGACCCCAAACTTTTGAATGCTATGTGTGTTTTGGACAGAAAAACCTCAAATCCCCTACTTTTATGGGGAACAGCCAATGGTGTTTTAATAATGGTGGTTAACTATGTTTTAATTAAGACATATACAAATGTCAGTGTTAGGTGTAGTTTTAGGGGATAAAAAAATAAGTGAAGTAAATGGAAAGTCCCAAACATGTTTTTTATCTAAGGGTCAGCAAACAGCATAATTTCCCATTGACCATGTTTGTGTGTATGTTTGTGTCTGTGTGGATTTGTGTGCTGCTCTATGCTTTATGTTCTGTAATCCAAGTAAGTATTTAATAGACCATGAAGCCTGGTGGTCCAAAAAAAGCAAAAGACAGAGGGAAGGAGACAAAGAATGTGATAAAAAAGACTTTACTGATGAATGCAAAAGATTCCTTGTGACAGGTGAGTGAAAGAAGAACTGACACGAGCTCTTAAAGAAGCTCTCAGCAAACAACAAGAACAAACTTGCTGAAACTCGCAACCTCTGCTTCTGCTTCACCTTGCTCTTCACCTTGCAGAGGTTGCCCTTTCATTGACATGTCAACTTTGTGTGGTATTCTTCTGTTTATCAATGCAAATAAAATACTTCAGATAACAGAAAACAAAAAATCTGAGTTCATACTGAAATCTCGGATGTTTGATTGCAGAGTTTTGTGCAGGTCTGAACACAATGTGGGACGTTGAGATCTCTTCTGAAACTCTAGATGATATGTGAGATTTCTGAGGTCTTTTTCTCAGGAAAAAATCTTAGAAGAGAGAGACTTCAGTATCAGTGTGTGTGTGTGTGTGTGTGTGTGTGTGTGTGTGTGTGTGTGTGTGTGTGTGTGTGTGTGTTTTACAACTCTATTCTATTTGCTATAATTCTATATTGTATTCTATTTCTATTTTATTTTATTTTCCTATGAATAAACCTTCCAGTTGGATAAAAAAAGAACCGGCTAAAAACGATTTCTTTTTCTTTTTTAAAACAATACCTTTATCTCCATGTAAACTACACAAACGCAAATTTGTGAAAATGATGACGTCATGCACATGCGTATTGAGTGTTTACTTAGTCTATAGGCATATACACTCACCTTTTATTAGGATTATTAGGAACACCTGTTCAATTTCTCATTAATGCCATTATCTAATCAACCAATCACATGGCAGTTGCTTCAATGCATTTAGGGGTGTGGTCCTGGTCAAGATAATCTCCTGAACTCCAAACTGAATGTCAGAATGGGAATAAAAGAAAGGTGATTTAAGCAATTTTGAGCGTGGCATGGTTGTTGATGCCAGACGGGCCGGTCTGAGTATTTCACAATCTGCTCAGTTACAGATTTTCACGCACAACCATTCCTAGGGTTTACAAAGAATGGTGTGAAAAGGGAAAAACATCCAGTATGCGGCAGTCCTGTGGGCAAAAATGCCTTGTTGATGCTAGAGGTCAGATGAGAATGGGCCGACTGATTCAAGCTTATAGAAGAGCAACTTTGACTGAAATAACCACTCATTACAACCGAGGTATGTAGCAAAGCATTTGTGAAGCCACAACACGCACAACCTTGAGGCGGATGGGCTACAACAGCAGAAGACCCCACCGGGTACCACTCATCTCCACTGCAAATAGGAAAAAGAGGCTACAATTTGCAAGAGCTCACCAAAATTGGACAGTTGAAGACTGGAAAAATGTTGCCTGGTCTCGATTTCTGTTGAGACATTCAGATGGTAGAGTCAGAATTTGGCATAAACAGAATGAGAACATGGATCCATCATGCCTCGTTACCACTGTGCAGGCTGGTGGTGGTGGTGTAATGGTGTGGGGGATGTTTTCTTGGCACACTTTAGGCCCCTTAGTGCCAATTGGGCATCGTTTAAATGCCACGGCCTACCTGAGCATTGTTTCTGACCATGTCCATCCCTTTATGGCCACCATGTACCCATCCTCTGATGGCTATTTCCAGCAGGATAATGCACCATGATGGCTCTCATTTGATTCAATGCAATTATTGTATAAATGCATGTTTTTACATAATAATTATCTTTAAAAATTACCGTAATTAATTCCTGTAATCTATAATTACACTGTTGACACTTCCCTTCCACTTTAACCCACCCTTAAAATAAACCATACATGAAACCTGTCTCTAACCTTACCTGTATCTCACCTCACACATGTGTTTGGCAATACAACAACACAATAAGTATTGTACCTCACTTTTTTGATGTAAGTACGTAGATAAAGATATGGAAGCTTGTTTCCCCAACAGAATAAAAAATAAAAAAGGTAAGTGCGATTTTTTTTTTTGTTTGTCTCACAATTCAGACTTTTTATCTCACAATTGTGATATAAAGTCTCCATTGTGTGTCATAAAGTCAGAATTGTGAGATATAAACTCACAATTGCATGAAAAAAAGTCTGAAATGTTTATTTCTCGTAATTGCGACTTTTGAATAAGATAAATCATAATAAAAAGTTCTTCTGTAGTTCTTTCAGAAAAATATCTATGTACTGACATAAAAAAAAACCTGAAGACCTTAAGTATATATAATGCGTCATCAAGAAAGTTTTCAATCTCCAAGGAATCGTTAAAAACCTTGATTCTTAAGAGTGTATGAGCTTCTTCTTTTATGATCCCATTTGCTCACAGGCACTCTTAGCATGTCTTTTGACTGCACGCTGACCTTCATGATGTGTTTCTATTAGAACCAAGAAGAGAGGCAGATGTGCAGACGATTACAGGATATCTCTCGCTCTCTCTCTGAGATGTTATTTTCCTGCTTCTTAAGATGGAAGCTGTTTCCTGTGATAGTTCTGTCTGTTGCTGATTAGGCATCATAGATCTTCTATCTCAGAAAAAGAGCAGAAGAGACAGACAGGGAGGGGGAGTCTGCTGGACAAGGTCAAGCCCTGCAAGCATTTCCCTCCCTGACCACCCTGCCTTTCCGTTCATATAGTAACCACACAAACACACACTCACACACAGATATTTGGTCAGCATCAGTCAGAAGATCTAGTGGTTTAATGGCTCATTTGAGACAAGATATGGGACAATAAACAATGGGAAGACTGAAATATTTAAACCAGCACAATGATGGATTGTTTATATCTGTCCATGAGTTGTTAGCTAAATTTATCAGCCAAAGTGATCTCACCCTTACTAATGGTATCCTTACTAACACAACTATTGTTCACAAATCAGTACTCAAATAAGCAAACACACACACACACACACACACACACACACACACACACACACACACACACACAACACACACACACACACACACACACACACACACACACACACACACACACACACACACACACACACACACACACACACACACACAACACACACACACACACACACACACACACACACACACACACACAAAGACATTTTGAGAAATTTCTCAGCCTTTTTTTCATCCATACAATAAATTTTACCAAAACTGTTTGGTTATACCACATTCTTCAAAAAGTCTTCTTTTGTGTTCCGCAGAAGAAAGTCATACAGGTTTGTAATA
The DNA here is from genome assembly GCA_036326025.1 of Chrosomus eos. Lineage (NCBI taxonomy): Eukaryota > Metazoa > Chordata > Actinopteri > Cypriniformes > Leuciscidae > Chrosomus > Chrosomus eos. The sequence continues at coordinate 16,403,825 of CM070836.1, read as the reverse complement.
ACAGGGAAATGAGTAAAAGACGACACATTTTTCCATTAAATGAACAGCTTGAGAAAATCCCATAAATACAAACACATCTCTTAAACAGCAACTGACACACTTTGTGACTTGGGCACATTCTCATAACGGGTCACAAAGAAATAGAGTTCAGGGGTCAGTGTGCTGAAAACAGGACAGAACCCCAACTCTAAGCATTGTGGCAACAATAGCAGGATGGGAGAATTGATGAAGTAACAGCATGCGTGAGTTAGTGGTGTGTGTGTAGCAGAGGGAGAGAGAGGTCAGAATCATTTTGTTTTGTCTAGAGAGGTGATTGGAGTATGCTGTAATGGATTTGTGTATGTGACTGATGTGTTTATGTGTGTTTTGATGTTCATATGCACATAGGCATTTGATAGTGCTGAGAATAAAAGTGCAAAATGGAATATTTTCTCTTTTTTTTAACATATTTGGGCATATCAGATGTTGAATTTGGAGGGACAGCCTGGCCTGGTCAGATTGCAGTGGTCTGAATCCTTCTTGACTTCTAGTTTATTTTACGTACAGTGCTGTGGTGAATTTTTAATAGCTTGAGTATTGTTTTAACTCCCTTTCCAGACTCATAGGCCACTAATTCAGACAGTTGTACTGCACTTGATAAGATGGTAACACATACTTTCAGCTCTTATGACCAAACCACATCGTTTATTCAGGTTCATACAAGGTGTGTCCTTTAATAATGCTGTGATTTATACATGATTCTACTAATCGGTACACTAGGCATTTAATGTAGGGGTTTACTAACTTTCTCTATAGAAATGTTTTCTGTTCATTTACCACAAAATTCACAAAATTAACAGAATTCATATCGGATATAAAAAGTGGATTCGTAATTTCAGGGAATCTCAGGGAACAAGGGTAACATGTAACTGAGACGTTTCTAATTATTGGACAAAAAACTCAAAAAATTATTGAACACTTCCTATCACACTTATTGTACTTGTTACATCGTAAGAAGAATGGCATCTACACTGATATTAGATTAGGTCCTCCGCACAGACCCTGTGTCCAGCTTCAGCTCCATATCGGCGGGATGAATCGATCTTCAAGCAAAAGGAACTGGATGAATATTTGAATGCTACCGATCCCGATCTGAATTCGGACTTGTGACGCAGCCTGAATCATAATGACACCTTGTTCGTTCGTTAGCCAGAAGAGAACTGGCCCCCCGACTAAGCCTGATGGTTTCTCCCAAGTTTTTTTTTCCTTTTCTCCATTCTGTCACCTGATGGAGTTGGGTTCCTTTCCACTGTCGCCTCTGGCTTGCTTACTGCAGAAAATGCATAATTTTCTGCAGAACTGATTTATAGATGAAACAAACTAATTTAAAATTTGATGATCTTTACAATGGACCCGATCAACACTGAAATTACCTAATAATTTCCCTGTTATCACTGTAAAGCTGCTTAGAAACAATCCATACTGTATAAAACACTACATAAATAAAGATGACTTGACTTTATTTATGCTAATCTGCTAAATTATATGGCTTTTTATCTATTAACATTGGTGAAATGCCAATCAAATATGTTACGTACATATGTTGGGGAGTTCTGTATGTGTGTGTAAGCTGTGCTGTTGCTGCTGGTTGTAATGCGGGAGAGTGTGGGAAAGTCTATCACAGCTTACCTTAATTCAATAAATCACTCTCATGATAAAATACTTTCACATATGGCAATTCATCACAACTTTGCTCTCAATTCCTCGCTGTCCTCCCGTGAAGTTGCAAACAAGTAGCTCAAGTTTTCCACTTAGTCTAAGGCAATTTTTCTTGAAGACAGACAGAGGTCATATAAATAGAAATCGGCTCCCTAGCACAGCGTCTAAACAATAAGAACTGACACGTATTTTTTTCTCCATTGACCCTAATTCTCAGAGCGAGAACGGAATCCGCTATGGGTTGTGGGATAGACAAGCTATGACCTGTACTCTTCCCCCCTTCTTCATTTTTTGACGCAGGATAATGAAAGTTTTCAGTGAGGCGGAGAGCTGGGGGGCAGATTGGCCTCGGCGCTGTCACAGTTTTAAGTTTGGTGTACAGCACAATGCCCGCAGCTTAAGAGCTCATCACAACCACACACACACACTGATCTGAATTCTTTTCTGTTGTATTTGACCCCTCACCTGTATGGTAATTTGTAACAGGAGGTCAGAAAACGAGGCCCCATAGACAAGCCCCAACACACCTGCTAACCCTCTGCTGCTTTCCTCTTGACTAACCTTTGTGTGTGTGTGTGGAAATTGCCCGACAAAAAGTGACTTATTAGATGCAATGGTGACGATGATGATGCTGGTGATGTGTTAATGATCTCTTGTAAAATAATGTTATGGAAACAAGAACCATCTTGTGCAATTTTGCTTCTCAAGTAAACTGATGCTATTTTAGAGAGGTTTCGATGTTTTAATTGGAAAACAATATGAAAAATACTGATTAAGAAAATTCTGCACGATATACATTACAGAAATCTGCAGTTGCTGTTTGACCACACACAGAGCCAGAGTCAAAAATGAACAGGGCTGTCAACACACAACACCACGTGTGTCTGTTTTTCCACACACTTGCACACATAACATGAGCTACCATAAGGGATGTGCATAAGCTGTGCATAAGGGACCAATTTATGTTTGGCACAAGTCCAGAAAGAAGGCAAAAAAAAAAGAGAGAGAGAGAGAGAGAGAGAGAGAAGAGAGAGAGAGAGAGAGAGAGAGAGAGAGAGAGAGAGAGAGAGGAGAGAGAGAGAGAGGAGGAGAGAGAGAGAGAGAGAGAGAGAGAGAGAGAGGAGGAGAGAGAGAGAGAGAGAGAGGAGAAGAGAGAGCTGGAATAAAGAGAACAGAATTGAGATACTAAATTGATAATATATTGATAATACTAAATATCCACTGTTTCAATGTCTCAATGTTTCCTGTGTAAAAACCACATTTTATACACATTGGTAACTTAATAATAGTAAGGTAATTGTTAAGTTTAGGATTTTATTGGGTAGGGGATGTAGAATATGGTCATGCAGAATAAGACATTCATATGTGCTTTATAAGTACAAATAAACAGCCAGTTTCCTAGTAATATGCATGCTAATACGCAACTATATAGTTAATAGTGAGAATTGGACGCTAAACTTAAGTGTTACCAAAAAAGTATACAAACATTAAAAATATATATAAAAGTATATAAATATATAATAAGGTAATAAGTATAATTTAAAGGGTAACACTTTATTGTTCTGTTATTAATGAACAACATGAACAAATTAGTAACGCAATATTAACATTCTAGTAATCAACTTACAAGAAACTCTGATTAATGAATTAGTATCGCTTAGTCAAATGAAGTAGTTTACTATTAGCTAATCAATATATTTTCCACACCTCCCAGAAGAATACTAGAATACTTCTATATACAGTTAATAATTAATGTGAATAATGCATAATGTATTATTAATTCTAAAGTAAAGATCATGGTAATCCACTAGTAATTACTCAAGTGTTGCCAAATCCATTGGAAGGATTTACTAATTATTTGGATCAGGATTCTAAAGGGAAAAACATGATAACTCTAGTAAGCTTTTTGATGTTTCTGTAAGGTTTTGGATAGTAATTCCTTCTTACAGACTTGCACTTGAGTCATTATCAGTGGGTTACTATGATCTTCACTTTACAATTAATTATAAAGTATGAAAAAAAACTAAAGATTAGCTGTAGATATTGATTCTTGTTAGTTATTAGTTACTAGACTGTTAATAACAATGTTACTCATTTTGTTCCTGTGTAGATATTCAAGAAATAACGTGCAATATAGTACAAGTAAAGATTACAAAATAAGTCAAGTCCATGCAGAGACCTTTCGTATCACTCACTGTACTTAATAGAATACTTAAAAATGTTAATAGATTCCAGTCAAACTCTTATTACACCAATTGTAAACAGATATATTGAGAAGAACCCTTGTTGCTCCCACTCCAGTGTCATTCATCTCTTTTTCCCGTGCTCATAACTCAACCCTTGACTTCCTTTAGGAGGAGAACCCTCAAAGAACACACCCATACTCTCCAATCCTCTTCTATTACACAGTTCATACACCCTAATTATAGGAAATGCACACTCAAAAGCACACTAACCTCATTTCAATTCCACTACAAATTCCACTCCTGGAAGTCTTTAAGGGTCCAGTTGAGCCTCCAGGCATGTTTGAGATTATGGAAACACCACAAAGGCTCTTGTATAATCCTGATCGATATTAACTTTTTATTACTCAAGCAAATGCCTTTAAATTAATATACAAAACCTCTAAGATACATAAGTGTGAATATAATGTATGACATATGTTTTCTAATAATATTTTTTAAAGAATCAGAACTCCCTAGTAGCTACACCATAAAAATAGTTGCTGCCTTAAATAGTTAAGCACTATCAATTTATATGTTTGTCATTTCAACTTAAATTACATTAAACTGACTTTAAAAAAAGAGTTGAATCTTGTATTACTTATTAAAGGGTGAAAATTGCTTAACTTATTGTGATTAATTAAGGCAATGTAAAAACATGTGTTGTCATAACTTATTGATCATGCATTTTTTTACAGTCCCCAAAACACCATAGCAAACGCATAGCAACACCCCTAGCAACAGACGAAAAACCACCCTGAATGGAAAAGTGCAAAAAAAAGTATATATATATATATATATATATATATATATATATATATATATATATATATATATATATATATATATACTAACAGGGAAAATGTGCAATATCTAAACTGTTTAACATTTATAATATTTAGTTTAATTTATGTCTGTTATCAACTATTTTCTCTTTTTTTTGTCCTTAACCTCCATTCCCTCTTAATCTCCTTTTTTATCTTTCTATTGGAGGTGTAGGGGCCTCTCTCATGACATCACACAACTGGCCCACTGCCATAGCAACATCTGTGCAAACCTGAACCGCACGAACCTGACATCTAACTTATAGCCACAAACTCGCTTTCCCCACACACACACTCAAACACAGTTGTGTAAGCTATCTTGCCACGGCTTTGCCCCCCACTGTGTGATGGGATTTTCCCTCTGGGGATAAGAGGGAAACCTCCAATGACAGAGATGAAACCCTCCAGGATCACATAACACACAACTGCGTGAGATTGTATTTGTGTAAGTGTGTGCTTTGTGTGAATGCATGTAACACAATTCATTTTGTTAACAAAGAGGAAATTGCACTCTACTGATTTACATCAAAGACATTTTCCTGCTGATTGCAATTTGTGAATTGTGTGGTATGTGTCTCAATATAGTTATGTGTGCTTACAATCTCTCTGTGTGATGAAATCTTATGCACAATTGACCTCAAAGCAGTCAGATACGCACACACTGGACCCACATGCTCAATCAAGGTTTTCAGTGGCATATGCCTATAATTAGTGGGGAAAAAAGAGTATCGGGTTTAATAGACAATCTGATTTTAACGGAAGGAAAGAATGTAAGAGAGGCAGAGTGCACCTGTGGACACATCTTGAATCACCATAAAATTATGAAGCAAACCGGATCAGCATATCTGCCAAAAAAAAGCATGTGGGAAGGATGCTAACAGGAAACACCTTCACCTTTTCACCATTAAACCTTGTATTACTCTAAAGTGCTCATAAGCACATTTGTTTTTACATTATGGTGGAAACTTCTCATTGATTTGTTCTTCCCATTCTATTGTTCTTATATTAGCAACTCATAGCTGTTCCCGCAAGTGTGAGCTGTTTCGATGTCGATTGTCTATTTGACAACTGCCTTTATAAAAGTATCATATAGTTTAACTTAAACTGAATGTCGATGCACATGAGTTGTGCAGGTAAACCTTTGTGTCCTTTTTAAAGTGCCTGCCTCCCATGCCGGAGACACCCGTTCGAGACTCCCACTCGGAGCGGGGAGAGTAGGACCGGAGGGGTTATATTGGTGCCGTGACCCGGATGGGAGTGAGGTTTAGGGAGGCGAGATTAATGCCAGGGACACGCATTCTAAGACTGAACTGAACACACTTACAGACTGTTTCCAACGACTGGACCGCAACTGTCGCTGACTCATCGCGTTTGGGCATGATCAGTAGTAAGTATCAAATTACATTTATAAGTGTATAAATTATAAGTGTGTCCCCTGCTTAACGGAGGCCAGCTAGTTAGAGCTGTGCGTGTAAACCTCACTCCCCTGATCTCAAGAGGCGCACTAGCGACTGACGCTAGACCTTTAGCGTCCATGTTAGCGCCCACCTACCATGCCGGAGAAGCGTGTTCCAGTAGGTGCGGGGCGAGAAGGACCCGAGGGGTTACACATAGTATCTCACAAAACTGAGTACACACACTGAGTTTCTTGCCCCCATTTTTCATGAGCTGAACTCAAATATCTTTTTCTATGTACACAAAAGGCATATTTCTCTCAAATATTGTTCACAAATCTGTCTAAATCTATGTTAGTGAGCATTTCTCCTTTGCCGAGATAATCCATCCACCTCACAGGTGTGGCATATCAAGATGCTGATTAGACAGCATGATTATTGCACAGGTGTGCCTTAGGCTGGCCGTAAAAGGCCACTTTAAAGTGTGCAGGGGTGTACTCACTTTTGTGAGATACTGTACTGTTCACGCGCATCGATATTCAATTTAAGTTAGACTATGATACTTTGCAAAAAACAAAACTCTTTACAAAAAACAGGAACTTTGAACAATGTATCAATTACTGTATTTAGACATCTCACCTGTTCATTTAAATTCTAGTATCCTCTACAGTAAACCAACTGCATATCAAATGCACAACACACCTTCCCCAAAAAACACAATCACAGGATGTTTCATTGATTCACGGGCCATTTTTTAAACAAAAACATCTTTAAGAAGAGGAGCCAATTTGGATGAGACACTTTGGCTGGTTGTCAATAGCAGTAGTCAGATTTAGTGCATCTGCATTTAGTGCACAGTGTATTTCCTATTCTCACGGGTCACTGTATTTATTAATACATGTGCACACACACACTCAAGAGCTTCCCTGGACGTGTCACAGCCAACTTAGTATCCGCTCTCCTTTCCCAACAATGCCACTGTGGTGACCTTTGACCCTGGTGGGTCTGAGTTTACTTCCTCTGTTGTGTGTGTGTTTACTTTGATGTGACCAGAGGACATCTCTCTGCCAGCTTGTTTTCACACTGGAGACTAGGAGTTTCCTACTCTTCAAACACACACACGCACACACCCCACACACACACACACACACACACACACACACACACACACACACACACACACACACACACACACACACACACACACACACACACACACACACACACACACACACACACACACACACACACACACACACACACACACACACCAAGGATAAAGGGGCACAATTTATGCCATACTGGTAAAAGTTCACAATAGGAAAAGAGACAGTTGTTTTGTATCCTGCAGGATACAGCTTTTTAAAGCGTTGGCACTTTCACTGCACCCTGACAACACACATATAAACACACACACATTTGTGTAGCACATCCCAATATTCACTCTGAATAATATTCACTCTGAATCAAAAAGAAGTCATAAAAAACAAAATGACAAACAGTCAGAATCTGGAAGACAAATTTGTCTTTATTTATTCAGACACCTTCAACATTTCTCACATTATCACATTATATTTGCTATAGTTTAGGAAATGGTATATGAAAAATATGACAAGAACTCAGAGTTATCAAATCAGTTGATATTCAGTTACGTAATAGATCGGGTCAAAGTGTCTGAATCATTTATGGTCCCAAATTTTTATACATTTTACTGGTAGTATAATATGTCACACTTTACTTTATTTAGCTATCCTCACTTAAATAAATATACTATAGTGTCCTGCACCTACTGGTAAAAAATATCACAAATCATATCTGGTGTGTATCTCTGAATAATTTTTGGTTTGACTGTATTTATATATGTATATATCAATATCAGCATCCTTCAGTGTTACATGAGAAATCACTTCAGAAATAATTTGAATATGCTAATTTGCTGCTCAAGAAATATTTCGTATTATTATCAATGTTGACAACAGTTGTGCCACTTCTATCTATATAGAACCTCTATTCACGTTCTGATTGGTTGTTTCAATGTAACTTCCACATCCAATCGAGTTCATGTATCCATTACCATAGATATCCATAATAAAGGCTAGATGTCTTACGGCGGAGTCTCTATCGTTATCACCGGCGGCCATCTTGTCACAGGCTAGCTTTCTGGCAGGACCTGATGTAAGGTGAGAACACAAATACTCTTATCTCGCTGAAATCTTGGCAGATTTACAAACGGTTTGGTTTCTTACTAACATTATTAATGTGGCTATAATACTGGATGTTTACATAATTAATACATAATTATTCATAAGTGTGCAGTCAGTGTCATAACTACGTCTCTGACGTTTATAACGAACCAAACCGTTTGAAAATCGGTAGAAAATTGAGCAAGTTATGGTTATTTAAAAAGTACATGCACCATAAAACACAAATGTTACGAGTGAGCGAGCTGCCTGTGACAAGATGGCCGCCAGGTGCTGACGTCGACCTCCATTGGCCAGCAGCGCGGACGAGACATCTAGCCTTTATTATGGATATCTATGTCCACTACTACTTTCTTTTATAACCATGACGCATCCAAACGAACACACTAACTTTGCACACTATGCAAATTCTCATCCTAACCCTCCACCTCCCCAGCACCACATAAATCTAAGGGGTACACTCTAAAAAATGCTGGGTTGTTTTAACCCAATTTTGGGTCAAATATGGACAAACTCAAACATTGGGTAAAAAATGTCATTTAAAAATGTAACCCAATGGCTGGGTTTGTCCATATTTTACCCAAATTGGGTTAAAACAACCCAGCATTTTTTAGAGTGTAGTTTCCCTCTCTTTTGCAGGGCATGTTTCCCTTCATTTTATGTTCTGAGCATTGAGCATGTCGTACTTCCTCTGCAGCAAAAGCAGATCTAGCCCGCCAAGACCAAACCTATGAATGTTAGGCATTCATTTACATTAACGAAATGATTTAAAGACCATCCCAAGTTGTCATGCATTTATCATGCACAGCATTTATTTGAAATAGATTTTTTTGTAACATTATAAATGTCTTTACTGTCACTTTCAATCAACTGAATGTTACCTTGCTGAATGAAAGTGTATTAATTTATTTATTTAAAAAAAGGGTAGTGCTAGTGCATAATTTAAATATTATATTGTAATTTAAATAACCACTGTTCTGAATTTTGGTTGTATATGTCCTTAAATGTTAGTGCTGTTTACTGCCCTATATCCGAAAACACACATTTGCACAAAAACACACACACAAACACCCGGGCCAGCACCCCTTTGAGTACTGGCATGTACAGGATAGAGTTACCGCATGGAGTCCCATAGGGACCATGGAGACAGGATGGGGAGACAGGGTGTGTGAGGACCCATCAGGGTGTCTGCTCCTCCTCGTGTCACTGATATCTACCATATGTGTGTTACTCATCACCCTATAGAGTACACACAAACACACACCCTCACATGCATACTTGCACACTGACACACTATGAATGTGAAGCTCTGAAGCTCGAGTCAATTAATTTCCAGGCATTACTTTGACTCATAACCTTAAATATCTAGCCCAAGGCCTCTGTCAGATGTCAGTGCAGGTTTATTGGAAGCCCATGGTGATTAATTGCTTTATTCAGGAGTCTTCCTCCGTTTATCAGTTCTCTTATCTGCCACAGACAGACATGATGTCAGAATCCAGGAGCTGCCATGCTGTGCCAGCTCAACCATCAAGCGTCATGCGAAACGTTTGAAACAGACATGTTTTTAGATCAATCCTTTGCCAAGGTTTGAGCTCTGCTTTTCATGATGGGGGGATTCATATTCAGTTTAAAGTAATCATCACATATTGCTGAAAGGAAAGTCTTAAAGTCTTAAAAATCCCCGCCAGTTCATATTTAAACAGTCTTTGACGTGGAAAAGTGCTTGGCAGGGTCTAAGCAGACGTACGCACTTTTTTTCGTGGCAGAAAGTCGAGAATATTGGACTGGTTGACTGGTGCTCTTTTATATTTTACTGACATTAATTACAAAGCGGAGATTGGAAACCATTCAGCTGCGCAAAATTTCAAGATCATTTGCGATTTCTAACTTTCACTTCTGGAAGAGAGGCGTACGCATGTTTTTTGAGCGTACGTTCGTTCTCTAAATCACACGTACGCACATTTAAGAAATAACCATACGATCAAATGTAGGACGGTTTCTACGCAACGTTTTATAAATGATGCCCCAGATGTTCTACTCAAAACAACATTCTTGCGAAACAGAGACAGTTTAAAAACCAACACTGATCACAACACTAAAAAGTTATCAATTTGACACATTTAAAAGGTGTACACATCATCAAACCAAATCAACATAATTGCCATCATAAAGATTTTGGTTACACTTTATTTTACAGTTTCCCTGTTATACATCTAATGTGTACTTACTATAGTAGCCTAATAACAATTAATAATGCATAATTGCAAGCATATTATATTTATATTATTTATATTATTCAATAAACAGTCTTCGACAAATCTTGTTAATCAAACTTGTAAATCAAAAGTTGTTAACATTAGTTAATGTACTGAACCAACACGAACAAACAATTATCTATTGAATTTTTATTAACTAACGTTATAAAGATTAATTAATTATAGTAACTAATGTTAACAAATGGGGGTTACCCTTTATTTTCAGGTGCTTGTTACAGTGTAATTATGCATTTAAGTACAGAGCAATAGCAATAAACTACATGCATAGTAAATTATGCTTTTATTACTATAGTAAGTACGTTACACATAACAGACACCGTAAAATAAATTAGTATTACCGTTATTGCAAATAATCTTTTAACATGTAAAATGGCCTAAATTATACATTACTTAATTTATTATGAATGAACATTAATTAACAATGTATAACAATTAATTTATAACATTATGAATAGTATAATTCATATAATTTAATAATAGCCTAGATTAATTAATTCTAAAGATCTGCCAATTGTCAGTTCATACCTAAATTAGCTCACCTAAATCAACTAAACTTTTTTTTTAACAAACTGAACCTTACTGTCAAGTATTATTATTATTATTGTATAATATCTTTAATACATTTACATTCACTTTCATTAATTGATTTAATCAGTCAAGCATACATTAACTATCATGACACAAGTTATAAAATACAATCAAGCAATAGCATAGATTCCTGAAGACAGGCGTTTAGTCCTCCAGCATCTGATTGTGCTGATCCTCCTCTCTGCAGGAGTTTGATTGTGTTTGTGTGGGGATAAAGCCAAAGCCTGCATCTATCTATCTATCTATCTATCTATCTATCTATCTATCTATCTATCTATCTATCTATCTATCTATCTATCTATCTATCTATCTATCTATCTATCTATCTATCTATCTATCTATCTATCTACCTACCTACCTATCTATCTATCTATCTATCTATCTATCTATCTATCTATCTATCTATCTATCTATCTATCTATCTATCTATCTATCCACCTTCCCCATTCCACCCTTCCACCCATTCACCCTTCCAACCCATTCACCCTTCCACTTCTCATCCATCACCCTTCCATCCACCCTTCCATCCCATCCCTCCATCCATCCTTCCTCCATCCCACCTTCCATCCATCCATTCCACCCTTCCATCCATCTCTCCTTCCTTCCTTTCTCATCAATCCATCCTTCCTTCCATCCATCCATCCTTCCTTCATCCATCCATCTATCCATTCACCTTCCTTCCATCTCATCATCCATCCATCTCCTCCTTCCTTCCTTCCTTCCTTTCATCCATCCATTCCTTCCATCCATCCATCCATCCTCCTTCCTTCCTTTCCATCCATCCATCCTTCCTTCCTTCCTTTCATCAATCCATCCTTCCTTCCTTCCTCCTATCATCCATCCATCCTTCCTTCCATCCATCCATCCATCCTTCCTTCCTTCCTTCCATCCATCCTTCCTTCCATCCATCCATCCATCCATCCTTCCTTCCTTCCTTCCTCTCACTCCATCCTTCCATCATCCATCCATCCATCCATCCATCCATCCATCCATCCATCCATCCATCCATCTCCTTCCTCTCCTTCCTTCCTTCCTTCCATCCTCCTTCCTTCCATTCATCCATCATCCATCCATCCGTCCTTCCTTCCTTCCATTCATCCATCCATCCTTCACCCACCATTCCTATCCATCCTTCCATCCATCCATCCATCTCCTTCCTTATCCTTCTCTTCATCATTCTTCCCTTTCCCTCCTCCTTCCATCCATCCTTCCTCCTCCTCATCATCCATCCTTCTTCCTCATCCATTCCATCCTCATCCTCATCAATCCGATCCATCCATTCACCCTTTCCATCATTCCATCTCCATTCTTCTTCCTTCATCCTTCTTCCTTCCTTCCTTCCTTCCATCCATCCATCCGTCCTTCCTTCCTTCCTTTCATCATTCCATCCTTCCTTCCTTCCATACATCCATCCACCCTGAAGATTCACCCAGTACTGAAATCTGTTTTTAATCAGAGTTAATTATGTTTAAAATGTGAATATTGAGAGTGATGTTTAAAAGTCAAATTCTCTTGTAAGTATTCATCACAGTTAGTCATGTTGACATCTGCGATTCCTCCATGATGTGGAAGGCGTTTTCCCCTGTTATTCTGAAAGTTCCCTCAGTGCCCTACAGCTGCTCAGATCTGCTCTTCTCTCCGTCTACAGGTCAAACAGCCTCATATAAAGAATGGAGCTGTTAGGCGCCTCTGCAAACGAGGACCGATTGATAGAGTCAGACCCAAAGAAATATGTGGTTTTATCCTGAGGCATGTCTGTCTATTTACACAGGCAGGAACCTGCAGCACCTTGGGGTGAAGTATAAGTGCCATACCGTGATGCGTAGCTTCAACATTTCTGCTTCATGCAAACCTGTCATATATTAAGGTAAATATATTATAGAACACAAAATAAGAGGATAAAAATGATTATAAATAAAATAAAAATAATTACAATAAAAAAACTTTTAATGATGAAAATTTGTATAATATTCAGCACTATTATTGATTTGACTATACTGACACTATTGGATGAGAACTGAACTGAGCTGAACGATGACATCACTGTTTACTACAGAGCTGCTTTACAGATGAATTGAGTTCATAATTGATTAACTTTACACAGATATTAAACTGAACTGAATTAACACTGCATGACTTCAGCTTAACAATGACACTGTTGTCTTTTTAGAGCTGCTTTACAGCTGAATTGAAATATGTTTGCATAATTGATTATTATTTTCCTGTTTATCAATGTAAAGTTGCTTTGAGACACTTGCCTTACAATAATTGTGTGTTTTTAGCAGTCATTTAAACCTTCTACAATACAGTTCAAAAGTCGGGGATCAGAACAATTGTTCATTATTCAGTAGTATACATGAAATTTAACAAAATGACAGGAAAGACATTTTTACAAAAGATTTCAATTTCAAATAAATGCTGTCTATTAATCAAAGAATCAAAGAAACTAAAATATATATAGTTTCCACAAAATATTAAGCAGATAAGCAACTGTTTTAAACAATGATTTTAAAAAAAGGAGAAATGTTTCTTGGACAGCAAATCAAAATATTAGACTCAGTGGCACTGAAGAAATGATGTGGAAAATTCAACTTTGCATCACAGAAATGAATTAAATTTTAAAAGATATTCATACATAAAACGTACTCGGTTACTAACGTAACCTCGGTTCTCTCTAGAGAGGGAACGAGTACTGCGTAATATCTTACGCTATGGGGAAAACTCTTTTCCACGAGATATTGAAGCCAAAAATTATCCTTAATTTTTTATTAATGTAAAACGCTTTGCGGCAGCAAGCAGACATAGGCGAGACAGCTCGCGCGCCTATTGGCTGCCCTGCGGCAACAGCAGCAGCCTATCGAGAGAGGCTCTGCGTGACGTCACGACGAATGGGGGCCTTTCGCGCCCATATCGTCACGTCTCGCCAGAAAGGGCGTGGTCTCGCCCTAGAAATAGGCTCGATAGCTGCTCTTACGTTGGTTTTCATCGCCGAAGCGAACCAGAGCGTATTCCAAGCACGGCAAGATACGCAGTACTCGTTCCCTCTCTAGAGAGAACCGAGGTTACGTTAGTAACCGAGTACGTTCTCTTACGAGAGTATCTCTCGTACTGCGTAATATCTTACGCTATGGGGAACACAACGCAACACGCCGTGCTGGTAGGGATCCAACACCAAAGTCCCAGGGGCCGAAGCCCGGGGCGCATATAGTGCATAATCACCATAAACTCACAGAGAGTGAGGGAAGAGAGGCTAGAAGCATCATTCCCTGTAAAATAGCATCCGAAAGGAGCTAATCATGTGACAAATAGAGCATACCGTCAGGGTGAACATTCAGCCTGAACTGGGTGGCCACATGTGTGTCAACATTTTTAATGAGCTGCTGTACCGGTCAGTGAGCAATACGCAGGTCAAACTCAGTATCCGAGCCGCACAGCTGGCAGATAGCACTGAATTTTATACCGCCAAAAGCTTACCTTGTAAGGCGGGAACCTCCAGGTTATAGTATTTTATAAATGTAGACGGCGAGGCCCAGCCCGCGGCCATACAAATATCTTGCAGGGTAACCCCGCTAGACCATGCCCACGAGGAGGCCATGCCTCTTGTGGAGTGCGCTCTAACACCCAAAGGGCACTGTAGGCCCTTAAAAGTGTAAGCCAGCGCTATGGCACCGACTATCCATCTGGATAGGCTCTGTTTCGAAGCGGCAAGTCCCTTAGCACGGCCGCCAAACGAAACGAAAAGCTGCTCAGTCTGTCTGAAACCAGACGAGCGGGACACATAAGCCCTTAGTGCCCTAACAGGGCAAAGGAGACTCGCGTCCTTCTCCTCATTGAGAACCGGAAGGGCAGACAGGGAAATCACCTGGGCCCTGAACGGTGTGTTGAGGGATTTTGGCACGTAGCCGTGCTTCGGTTTGAGTATGACCTTTGAGTCATTAGGTCCAAACTCCATGCATGACGCGCTCACTGAAAGCGCTTGCAAGTCCCCTACGCGCTTCACTGAAGCTAGAGCCATAAGAAACGCTGTCTTGAAAGACAAGTGTTTCATGTCTGACGACTGGATTGGCTCGAATGGGGCACCTTTCATGGCCTCCAAGACCGTGGAAAGGTCCCATGTCGGGACTGAAGGGGGCCTGGGAGGGTTTAGCCTCCGAGCTCCTCTAAGGAAACGCACGACTAAGTCGTTCTTTCCTAGTGACTGGCCAGACACCGGTTTTGCAAACGTTGCTATGGCCGCCACGTATACTTTGAGCATGGAAGGGGACCTGCCCTTATCCAGTAGCTCCTGAAGGAAGGAAAGCACTTCCGTAACCCTGCAGTCTACAGGTGAAAAGCCCTGCGCTTGACACCAAGCAGAGAACACAGACCACTTCGAGGAGTAGAGCCGTCTGGTAGACGGGGCTCTAGCCTGCGCGATCGTGTTTAACACTCCCTCTGGGAGGTCAGCGGGTACCCGTTGATGGCCCATGCGTGCAGGGACCACAAATCCGGGCGAGGATGCCAAATCGAGCCTTCCGCCTGAGAGAGGAGGTCTCTCCTCAACGGTAAAGGCCATGGGGCAGCGCTGGTCAGCTGCATCAGGACAGGGAACCACGACTGGTTTGTCCAGAGCGGAGCTATGAGTAGCACTGGGCATCCCTCCCTCCTGATTCGCTCCAACACCTGAGGCAGGAGTGAGACAGGGGGAAAAGCATATTGGGGGCGGCAGGGCCAAACATGGGCCAGCGCGTCCCGGCTTTTCGAGAAGAATCTCGGGCAGTGAGCGTTTTCTTGGGACGCGAACAGGTCCACCTGTGCTTTGCCAAACGTTTCCCACAGCAGCTGGATAGTCTGCGGATGCAGAGACCATTCTCCTGCTGGGACGTTGTTTCTGGACAGCCTGTCTGGTCCCACATTTAGGTGACCAGGCACATGCGCCGCTCTCAGCGAGAGCAGGTTGTGCTGAGCCCAGACCAGGAGGCGCTCCGTCAGCCTGTAAAGGTTTCGGGACCTGACGCCGCCCTGGCGATTTATGTACGCCACCACTGACATGTTGTCCGACCGGACCAATACGTGGTGGCCTTTTATCTGGGGACAGAAGCGCCGTAGCGCTTTGTCGACTGCTATTAATTCCAATCAGTTTATGTGAAGGAGCTTCTCCCGTACTGACCATAGGCCAGCTAGCGGTCTGCCCTCGAGCAGCGCTCCCTGCCCCGAAGTGGAGGCGTCCGTAGACACCACCCTCACACTCGAGGGGATCCCCAGACTCACACCTGACTGATACCAGTCGGTTACTTTCCATGGTTTCAGAGCCGAAATGCACTGAAGGTCGACCCTGAGGCGAAATAGACCTGCGGTCCACGCCCTGGGGGGAACTCGTGCTTTTAGCCATAGCTGCAGTGGGCGCATGCGGAGAAGGCCCAACTGGAGTACGGAGGCTGCTGAGGCCATCAGACCCAGCATTTTCTGAAACCTTCTAAGCGGGACTATAGAACCGTGGCGGAAGGATTTCGCGACGTGCTGAATATTCAATCCGCGCTCCGGTGACAGGCGTGCCGTCATGGATAGCGAGTCCAACACTGTTCCCAGAAAGGAAATTCTCCGACTGGGGAGCAGTGAGCTTTTCGCCCAATTGACTGTAAGGCCCAGCTCCTCGAGGTGCTCGAGTAATGCGGCCCTGTGTTCTATGAGCTCCGTTCGTGAACGAGCTAGAATCAGCCAATCGTCCAAGTAGTTCAAAACTCGCATGCCCCGAAGTCTCAGGGGGGCGAGTGCCGTGTCCATGCACTTCGTGAACGTACGGGGTGCTAGGGACAGGCCGAACGGCAGGACTGTGTATTGATATGCCTGGCCCTCGAAGGCGAATCTCAAGAATCGCCTGTGATGGGACGCTATTTGTATTTGAAAATAGGCGTCTTTAAGATCTATTGACATGAACCAGTCTCCTTGGCGCACTTGCGCGAGGATTTTCCTGGCCGTAAGTATTCTGAACTGGCGCTTCACGAGCGTTCTGTTCAGCAGTCGCAGATCTAGAATGGGTCTGAGCCCACCGTCTTTTTTCGGTACCAGAAAATATCTGCTGTATAAGCCCCCTTCGCTCTGAGCCTGAGATAAAGGTTCTATAACCCCTTTCCTCAGTAGTTTCGCTATCTCGCTCGAAGTAGATGATATACTTCGCTTTTCACCGTAGTTTCGACGCGCGCCGTGTAACGGCGAGGGCGTTAAGCGAATTGTAGCGAATAGCCTCTCGTTATAGTGTTCAACACCCATTCTGATACCCCGGGAAGCCTTGACCACGCATCTGCGTGAATAGCTAAGGGTAGAATGAAATCTGGGCTCTGGCCGCGGCAGAACGGCGGCTCGAGAGCCCCTGTGTACTGGGAACACAACACCTTGTTTACAGCGTTCGCTGTAATTAGCTTGTAAGGCCGCGCTCAGCTTCTCTATGACGGGTTGCGCAGAGGAAGCGAGCGGGGGTGAATCTCGTGGGATTCGGCGTGTCAGTGAGAGGATGCAGGCGCGGGACAGCGGGCACATTTACTGCACTGAGAACACTTTCGGCCGGAGCCGACTGAATGTGTGTTGGTTTCGTTTTTACAGAAACCAAGGGACACGCAGTGTGTAGTGTAAGCGGGCATTGTATGGGCGCGTTCACTACATAGTCTGCACAATCGACCTGAGTCGATTTTATGTGTGCTAGCCCTGCACCGTGGCGGGCTGTGTCTGGGTGTGGGAATGGGCACTGGGGCGTGGGCATTCTTACAACACTCATAACACCATCGGCTGTAGCCGGAACACCAGAAAATACACTCTTTATTGGATTTATCTGGGTAGCCATAGAAACGGCTTTTGTGCGCAGGCAAGCGGGCTGAGACACCGGCTGCTTCGCTGCGAAATACACTGGGACAGTCACAAAGCATGGAACTGAACGAGCGAGAAGTTTTGGTGGAAATCCGGCCGCAGCGGGATCTGAACACAGTCACTTTCCTAGAGAGACTAGGAAGGCCTTGAGACCTCGGGCTTTACCTCAATCCTCGGTCGGGGCCCGCTATGAGGGGGGCGACGTCCAGCAGAGCGAGAGCGCGGTGTCTGATCTCGGGCCTGGCGGCGCTGCTGAGTAGCCGAAACGACGGCCTTTGTGCGCAGGAAAGCGGGCTGTGGAACCAGCTTGCTCACTGCGAAATACACTGGAACAGTCACATTGCTTGGAACTGAACGAGCGAGAAGTTTTGGTGAAATTCCGGCCGCAGCGGGAACTGAACACCGTCGCTTTCCTAGAGAGACTAGGAAGGCCTTGAGACCTCGGGCTTTATCTCAATCCTCGGCCGGGGCCCGCGCTGAGAGGGGCGGCGTCCAGCAGAGCGAGAGCGCGGTGCGTCGAGGAACACGGAGCGCTCAGCTTCCGTCATCTCGGATAGCGTTAGCCACGAATGTCTCTCACCGTCCAGGGAGGAAGGGCGCGGGTCTCGACTGTGACGAAGCTTTGTCTTTCCCGAGAAAGCGTCCGCCCAGCCTGTTGCGCAGCGGCAGCGTGGGCGCCTCCCAATCGAGGCCGATGCTTTCCACGGCCTGGGTGAGCAGACGCATCAGCTCAACCTCAATGCCGGCTCTCTTCCCAGAGGGTTGGCGGGAAACGTTAGCGGAGGGGAGGTCCACGGAGCTCGCCCGATCCTCGCTATCCGAAGCCAAAAGAGAACGTGCCTCAGTGTTGTCGTCCAACTCGACGGCGTATGCGGCGGCATACGGCGGCCGCTGTCCGTCCAGGAGCGACTCGAGCGAAGCCGGCGAAGCTGGCGGGCGAACCGGCGAGCTCTGGCGGGCTGGAGATAGCTCGGGCGCGCGCTGGGCGGGCGAACCGGCGAGCTCTGGCGGGCTGGAGATAGCTCGGGCGCGCGCTGGGCGCGGCGCTTCTTGCGGCGCGGCATCACGGCGGGCTGGGATGCGGGCTCGGAGAACAAAGCTAGGCGAGTCCGCAGAGTCACCATAGGCAAGCGTTCACAATGATGGCATCCGCCGTCAGGCGAGACCACGCCCTTTCTGGCGGGACGTGACGATATGGGCGCGAAAGGCCCCCATTCGTCGTGACGTCACGCAGAGCCTCTCTCGATAGGCTGCTGCTGTTGCCGCAGGGCAGCCAATAGGCGCGCGAGCTGTCTCGCCTATGTCTGCTTGCTGCCGCAAAGCGTTTTACATTAATAAAAAATTAAGGATAATTTTTGGCTTCAATATCTCGTGGAAAAGAGTTTTCCCCATAGCGTAAGATATTACGCAGTACGAGAGATACTCTCGTAAGAGAACTGTTATTTTAAATAGTAATAAAATTTCACAATATTAGTAATTTTACTGCATTTTTGCACTAGTAAATGCAGCATTGATGAGCATATAAATTCATACTAACCCAAATCTTTTAAACACTTTTTAAAAAAAAGGCCGTCACTGGGGCAAAACCCTTTCAAAAGATACACCTTTGTACCTAAAGAGTGGATACTTACTAACTTAAGATACAGTACCAAAAGCATACACATTTTAAAACCTTTTTAAATGGTACTGTCCTAATTACAGCTTTTATACCCCTTTTTGTACATAAACTGTCGAGTGAGCGATAGGTCATACATTCCCAAATAACATTTAGCATTTTTATCTTCTAAATTTTAATGTTTGTGGAAGAACACGGTTGATATTTTGATATCCCTCTGTATTTCCACTACGCCGCTCAGATTTTTGCTTTACTCAAGCTCAACAACAGAAGTAACAAGCTATAATAATATGTTATCTGAATAATAGAAGTAACAGAAATAAGACACGTGTTTTTGCGCATAGCTTATACTCATGCCAGTGAATATTGGTCAGCATTAAAGCAGCAGTTTGTGTAAAGCTCCAGTGTGTAATTTGTGACCAGAGACATGGGTTTAGACCTCCGACAGAAAAAAAGAAAGGCGCTCTCTAATTTGCTACTTTGCACAGGCCATCGCAGATGACCCTAAGCATTAAGGTTTCGGTTTACAGCGGCCTCTTTGATGGCTTTCCTTGCAGTAATTGAAGCGCAGCAGTGACAGAAAACAGACACGTCCCGTGACCCAGTGGGAAACGGCGCCTTCGTCCAGCACAGCAAAATACATGGTCTTATTAGAAGTGCTTTTATTTGTACAAAATCTACATAGAGTTGACAGTCAGTTTGTTGAGGAGTGATTAAATATTAGACACACAAATCAACGTTTTTTTGCCAGAGTAATTAAGCATTATTAAAAAAAGAAAATAAACAGTGCTCCCATTAGTTCAAAGAAAGAAAAGAAAATATAAGATGAAGCTAAAACAGAATAGTGAATATTTCAGCTAAAATGTAACGTAAATAAAAATGACTCCCTATAACATTTAATCATGTCCAAAAAAAACAAAAACCCAGTACGTTTTAGCTGTTTTGTAACATATTTCTCTTCACAGATGATGATTGTACAAGTATCTATGAATCTAAATAAACTCCCAATGTAACAGGTTGACATCGCTGAGCAAATGCAATGAACTATATGTAAGGAATGTGCGCCATCTGGTGGCTTGAGATGGAGTAGGTTTCATGAAATATGTCTTCAGTTTCTCTCTATTAGCAATAAAATAAATACATCAGATGTGTTAAAGAGACAATCAAAAATAATTTCAACATCACATCTACTACATTTGTGATACCAATTTTAACACACAAGAAATCTGGATTTTTCTCAGTTTTTTTGGTGTTTTATTAAATGTCACAATTAAGTATTCATTTTTTTTTTAATTGTTCTTTTAAATGATGAAAAGATACTCAGATACTCAAAAAATGAGCAAAACTTGTCAAAGGGGCAATAACCTTAAAGGGACAACTTTATACCTTACGTACCCCAAATATGGTAAATATTACTACTCTAATACGCATCTTTTAGGCGTACATAAAGGTACAAAAGTGTGTAATTTAAAAGTACTGCCCCAGTGACACGCTCTCGTGCCCCTAAAGGTACGTTTTTGCACATTTTGTTTCTGAAAAGTGAAATTTAAGGATATTACAACTTACATTGCTTCTTATGTTTTCAGTTCACTTACATTGCAGCTTCTGTGGTAACAGACATGATGTTGAAACAAGAACTGCTCCTTTGCTCTTAATATTATGTGTTGCACATGTTAAAATGGTTAAGTGATGCTGAAAAAGAATACAAACTCTTATAATAGTGGTCAAAAGAGTGGTTATAAATGTAAAACTGTTAGATGGACGAATCACACATTTTTATCATTTCTTGCAATGTGACCTTATATTGTTAAGCAGCGAATAACACAATAACAAGCCAAACATATTTGATTATAAAGTCTGTTCTGCTTATGATTGAGGAATAATGGAAGAACTAATATCCAGATCTTTTTGCACTTTTAATACAAAGGCTGTGGAGTCCGTTAATGGACCAGCACGGAAAAATAAGGAAGCCTGTGTGCGCGGTGACACCGAAATGAAGTCGCGGATGTCTTTATGTCATTTGATCCTTCTTGTCGTTAAGCTCGATATATTCCTGAAGTCAAGATACTGACGGCAAAGATTTCTCGAACTGTATTGATCGCCTCCAAAACATCAAAATACATTCACATTTGTTTCCTCCCATCTTGCTCTGATGCATAAAGAGGCTGCTGGTTCCCAATACTGCATTCAATTTCTCCCTGAACGTTGAGCTGAGAGCTACAGGTACGTGTCCTCTGAACCCACGCTCTCAAACGAGTGACGTAAACCGGGAACTGTGGGAGCAGCGACCGAGTCTCCGTTCACAGGTGTGTTGTCTGGAAGAAGCGGAGTGGAGTTTGTAGTGGGTGGAGGATTTTTAAGGTGGGCTGAGTTGTTGGTGTTGCTTGAGTTTTTAGGGATAGGAAGTGGTTCGGCTGTGATTTCCGGGTTGGAGAAGTGAGGGAGCTTGGTGGGGTGTGTGCGATTGGGGTCCGGTGAGGTTTGGGGAGGTGGCGGGGTGCGAGAAAGACTTGGAGATGGATTAGGGGTTGGGATGACAAAGGGAGATGGGAGATTGGATTTGGGGTTGGGATGACAGAGGGAGATGGAGATGGATTTGGGGTTGGGATGGTTGGGATGACAGCGGGAGATGGAGATGGATTTGGGGTTGGGATGATAGAGGGAGATGGAGATGGATTTGGGGATGGGATGATAGAGGGAGATGGAGATGGGATTTGGGTGTTGGGGTGGATGGTTGGGATGACAGCGGGAGATGGATTTGGGATGTTGGGATGACAGGGAGATGGAGATGGATTTGGGTGGGATTGAACAGGGAGATGGAGATGGATTTGGGATGATTGGATGACAGAGGGAGATGGAGATGATTTGGGTTGGATGTTGGGATGACAGCGGGAGATGGAGATGGATTTGGGGTTGGGATGGTTGGGATGACAGAGGGAGATGGAGATGGATTTGGGATGGGATGAAGAGGGAGATGGAGATGGATTTGGGGTTGGGATGGTTGGGATGACAGAGGGAGATGGAGATGGATTTGAGGGATGGAGATGGTTGGGATGACAGAGGGAGATGGAGATGGATTTGGGATGACAGCGGGAGATGGAGATGGATTTGGGATGGTTGGGATGACAGCGGTAGATGGAGATGGATTTGGGATGACAGCGGGAGATGGAGATGGATTTGGGGTTGGGATGACAGAGGCTGGTGGATCAGAGCAAGGTTCTGTCTTCTCAGGTGTAGTGAGGAGGGATTGCTGTAGTGATGGAGGAGGACGCTTGGACTGTTTGTCTGAGGCTGTGTCTTGTACTTTATTTTTAAGAGGGTCTGATCTGGGGTCCGTTGGCAAGGCATACGGATTGGGGACGTCCAATGGAATGGAGGCTTTTCGGATAGTGCTTCTTTTCCTGATGCGAGCGAATTTAGTGTCTGGGTTCAGGGGATACT
Source organism: Chrosomus eos (assembly GCA_036326025.1). Lineage (NCBI taxonomy): Eukaryota > Metazoa > Chordata > Actinopteri > Cypriniformes > Leuciscidae > Chrosomus > Chrosomus eos. The sequence goes on along the minus strand of CM070836.1, from coordinate 16,380,726 downwards.
GAACGACGATGGTGGGGTTCTGGCGGAGGTCTTGGCGGGAGTGTGGCTCGGCAGACATGATGGCCTGAGCGCCGTGCATTCTGGGAGGGGACTTGTAGCTGAGCTCGCCGTGGGTTTTCCGCCAGCGCTTGAGCTGCATGCGGTGCTCTCGTTCAACATCCCGAGCTGATATAGGCAGCTCTAACACCTGCATGTGCAGAAGAGAAGATTCATTAGCATCATAGTATAGTCTTGTTGTTTTAAACTCAAACACCAAGGTCATGTTCATAAAATTTGGTGCCATCTGTTGATTCTTTAAAGAAAGCACCTAAAAATGGTATTATGGTGCTTTCAACTCTTAACAGCAGCTTTCACAGGCAAGTAACCACTTAGTTAATGCAATGTTCATATTAATAACATTATGTAATAAGACATTTATGTTAAAGCAATATTTGACGTGTTTGATGAGTTTACTTTAAAATTAAACAGTTCCCTTTGATTTTTTGTTGCCTATTTGTAATGTCAGTGTCTTCACCCAGAAATTCAGAGATTATGACAATACAATATCCAGTCAGGTTTTTTTGGTACAAAATCCACTTAAGCAAAACTCATGAGTATGAATAGTTGTTTAATAAGTGAACTTCAGATTTATAAAACCTAAACCTTTTTTAGGTTTAAAACAAATGTTTATATTCATGCAAAGTTGTATTTTCGATCTAAAATTATTATACACTACTGTTAAAAATGTGCATTTAAATTGTTCAAAAGTGAGAGTAAATACATTTATAATATTGTAAATAAATGTTCATCATAGAATTCTGAAAAATATGTATTGCGGATTCCACAAAAATAAAAGTTTTCAACATTGAGGGTTAGGGTGTAATAAATGTTAATAAATAATAATAATAAATTACATGTAATTTAATAATAATAAATAATAATAATAAATGTTTCTTGAAGAATGATTTCTGAAGGATCATGTGACACTAAAGACTAGAATAATGGCTGCTGAAAATTCACCTGTCATCACAGGAATAAGTTACATTTAAAAATATATTAGAATAGAAAACAATTTTACCATTTTAAATTGCAAACATATTGATATTGATAGTATAGGATTATCATTATTGGTATTTTATTGTTGTAGTTTTATTGTACTTATTATTTAGTTAAAAACAAGACCAAAGCAGGCACATCAGCGGCAAAATTATGCTCAGGGTTGGGTGATGATCGACAAAAGAAATAATAAAAAAACAGAAAAAAGGTGGCACACCGAAGCTCCAAAATTATGCAAAGAATTTATAGTTGACTGACACACAGGTTACTTCATGCTCGAAACGTAACCCATGTGTTAGTTGGCTCTGTGGCAATAATGTGGTTATTGGTTCTGCATATCAGGTATCATACACATAAGTCTAAAAATAATTGGTATACATTTCACTTATTAAATAAAAATGAAAATCAATTTCAATCAGATCTACTCAAAACCCAAATGCAGTACAGCGTGAGAGTGTGTGCGTTTGCTACCTGATGGACGAGAAAGCCCTCCTGCATGTACTGCGGCTCCAGGGCTCGAAGAAGCTCCATAGTCTCATACTGACCAGGACAAGCCTTCAGTTTCTCACGAGATCCCAGCATGCATTTCAGCAACACAAGCCCAACACGGAACATTATCTTTACTCCTATTGAAAGGACAAAAGAAAAACACAGTCAGAGAGATGACGACAAGCCTGCCTGTGTGGTAATATATATATGTAAGTGAATCTGACCGTCACACAGGAACATGTCCCACACTCGGAGCACAGACGACCAGGGTAGAGTTCTGGAAAATGCACACATGTACCACTCCGTCATGTAGAGGATGGGCTCTATCTTGTGTTTCTCAAGGTGCCGATACGCCGGAGGACTCACACGCTTTAATAGCGCGTTTAAGATCAGTCCATCCAACTGTATGGCCTCCTACAACACAAACAACAGAATTGAATTGGAAGTAACAGTGCTATTTTTTTAGATTATACAATCATTGGTCTGTCAGGCAGTTATTTACAGCAGCAATTCTACATTTACATGCTTAAGGTGATCATAGATTATACTGAAAGTAGTTTTCCTCTTTGGAAACCACAGATAAAGTATTTACTACTCTACTCTTGTGCTGCTTACAACACCTTTGAGCAAAGAACAAAATAACTTTTGTTGTGATTTTTCTGGCACCTATGACACATTTTGTCTCAAAAACATGAGTCAATGTTTGCAGATTGAAAGCAAGGAACTTAAGATATGAACGCTATGAATAGAATGCAAACTATGAACCAGAGAACATGTCTGAGGTTTCTATTACCCAAAACTATGAAGTTCATAATACTTAGTCTTCATCCACAATGCTCTTCACTGAAATGTTCTGGTGAATGGTTATAAAATGCATGTAGGCACTTCATAATGTGCAATCATCATTAGATTTTCTATCATACAAGCAATAGATAACTTTTAAACATAATGTCAGGTAGATGTCACAAGTAAAGTCACATTTATGTATATAGTGGTTTATACAATACAGATTGTTTCAAAGCAGCCTTATATTAATAACTGTGAAATAATTTCAAAGGGTTAGTTCACCCAAAAATGTAAAAATTCTGTCATCATTTACTCGCCCTTGTGTCGTTCCAAACCAAAGTCTTACAGACTTCCATTCATCTATTAACACAAATTAAGATATTTTTAATGAAATCTGAGATTTCGTTCCCTCCATTTACAGTCCACGCACTTTGACACTTCAAAAAGTTCATAAAATGTCATTTTAATAACAAAAACAAACAAAAGTTTTATTTTTGGCAAATGTAAAGTCCCTTCTACACCAAAAGTGACATGAATAAGCCTCAGGCTGAAGGATATGCAAATTCAGCTCAAACAAACCTTTCAGCTGTGATGCTATTCTAAATTGTAGAAGAATAGTAATGTAAATTAAAAGTAATGCGTTACTTTAGTAGTTACTTGGAAAAGTAATCTGATTACATAACTGATTACATAATTACTCCCAACGCTGGTCCTGACAGTGATTATTTTTTTATTTCAGAAAAAGTTAATATTACAACCTGTCTTTGCATTTCTTTTGGATTTATTGTCAGTACTGGGCTCACATTTCACATGGGTAGGGTACTTTGAATTGTGTGTGTGGATGACTGTGTTCGTCCGGCACCACTGAAGACCATTTTAAACCAGAAAAAAACCCTGAATAGTGTAATTATTCAGCGCAAGTCCGTTCAATGATGATACAATTCAGTTAAATAAGTGTTTTGTAAAATTAGTCTCATTATCCAGTTTAAATCTTGTTCTCACCCGACAAGCACTTCTCGTCTCTCCTTTATGGATTAGATTTGATTAATAATATTTATTTCTTAAATAGCAAGTAACAGGTCTTACCAGGCCTGCGCTGTAGTATCCAGGAAGGTACTTCTCACAAATCTGAACCAGACCCCAAAATGCATCCTGAATACACACAATAAACAAACACGATTTGTCATTTCAATCATTACTTAAGTATTGCTGATTCTAATAAGAATGTGCACACAAATGATAATTTTTACCTCAGCAGGCATATGCATCAGAAGCACCGCTGCTATAGGAGCCTGAGCCTGACAGTAACCCTCATCCGGTCTGTACAGGGTGTAAGCCTTCAACACCCGGAACAGGTCCTGCTGTCTGCTCAAAAACACACAAACAAGCACAGTGAACTGCTGTACTACTTTGCAAAAACAGATAACCTGTACTGTTTCCATAAATTTTATTTAATAAATAAAGATATATTATATATATATATATATATATATGCACAACTGTTTAAAAGTTTGGTGATGGTCAATTATTTTTTTTCTATATGAATAGATTTAAAAATTGTATTTATTCATGTGAAGATAAAAGCAGAATTGTTAGCATTATTACTCCAGTGTTCAGTGTCACACGATCCTTCAGAAATCATTTTAATATGCTGATTTGATGCTCAAGAAAAATTTCTTCTTATCACTGTTTAAAACTATTTTTTTTGTGTAAACAATAATACATTATAGAAATTTCAAAAGAACAGTATTTATTTAAAATTGTATTTTATTTACATTATAAATGCTTTAACTGTCACTTTTGACCAATTTAATGCATAATATATATATATATATATGTGTGTGTGTGTGTGTGTGCGTGTGCGTGTGTGTGTGTTTATTTATTTAATTATTTAATGTATTACATGGCTTAATTTATAACACCGTTGCCATGAAAAACAGAGCCATGGATTCTAACCGTAGAGGCAGAACAGACTATTTTCTTTAGCGGAAGCAATACAATAGTTTTTAAATCAATATTTTTATTTTTTTATTTATATTTGTCTGTTTATATATATATATACAGGGTGCGATTTGCCGGGGGGATGCGTGGGATTTCCCCCTTTCTGGTCAATGTATCCCTGCCTCTGCTTAATTATTTTTATCCCCGGTGGGGATAAATTTATCCCCCCTCAAAAAATATATTAAAAATATATTACCTCATAATTTGTATTAGTCTAAATGTTTAGTTTTAAAAACAATTTTAAAAAGCTGGTTATGTCTATTTTGATGTTTCTGCGCAAGTTCAGCAGACGGTGTTCGGGTTTGTTCCGATCAGAGCATGTGAGCGGAGAGCGCATTTCTGAATATTCCGCAGGGTCGCGCGCTCAACCCAGAATGGCCTGCTGCATTTAAGCCATTAGTGGGCAAATCACCCCTTTATATTAATTTAATTAGGCTACTTAAATAGGGCAGGCTATAGGCTATAGCCTGCTTGTTTCCGCCATGAATAAAACATTTTAAAAGATAATTGCGACTTTTTATCTCACAATTGCGAGTTAACATCTCACAATTCTGACTTTATTTCTCAGAATTGCGTGAAATAAAGCCGCGATTGCGTGTTATAAAGTCAGAATTGCGTGAAATAAAGTCGCAATTGCTTCTTTTTTATCTTCTTTTTTTACCCCAGAATAGTTTATATCTCACAATTCAATTCAGACTTTATAACACACAATTGCGACTTTATATCATGCAATTCCGCCTTTATATCTCCCAATTGCGTATTATAAAGTCAGAATTGCGATATATAAACATGCAATTCTGTGAAAAAAAGTCAGAATTTCAAGCTATATTTCTCGCACTTTATATCACGCAATTTTGACTTAATAACATACAGTTGTGACTTTAGGCCTATATCACGCAATTCTGACTTTATAGCTAACCTGCAATTACCACTTCATATCACGTAATTCTGAGATAATAAGTCAGAATTGTGAGATAAAAAAATCGCAATTACATTTTTTATTTTTCACTGGCGGAAACATGCTCCAGTTGTCGTGCAATGCAAGTGATCGTGCCGGCGTCTTATTACATTGTCTGCTATTTGCTTCTTATTTGTTAAATACAGGCAATTGGTTGGTAAAACATTGATCAAAATTAAGATACAATTTATACAAAACGAAAATCTTAAAAAGCTTTCTACAAAACAAAACTCAAGTGGTCAAAATAATGTTTTACCCACTCCATGTCTCCAGAAATACTGCAGCTTCAGCGCTTATCATGAGCTTGTGAAAGTGTGAAAATAATTTCCAGTAAAGGACAATGTTGCAACAGTCGTTGTTTAGGTACCTTAAACGCGCACGTACATACAGTCTCTGAGTCATCGCAGCAACCAGGAGATGAAGGAGAGCTGAGATCCACATCACCCAGCACATCTTCGTCTCTGCCACCCGCTATAGTGCGACTATCGCAGCGAGCGCGACCAGCGCCGTTGCTATGAGAGCGCCAGCGCCTCTGCCTATCCTCCCATGAGTTCTAATAAATGCAAGTTAAACTATTTCTGAAGTGCTTCTTTTATAAAGAACACCGCTTTTTCCTTTATCGGGAAACGCAGCCCAGGTAGGCCAATGCGTAATGGAGATTCCAAAAGCGCTCTTCTCTGGTCAGAACCAAGGAGAGCGATCGCGGATAGGTCCGTGACTCCATATGCACCGAAACTTTTTAACAATGCAACAAAAATATTTAAAGAGCATCAAGCTATTAAAATCTATATTATGTATAGCCTACGCACAGATATATTAGTCAGTAATTTTTATTAGGTTAAACAGTGATTGGATGAAACCTTATTGTAAAGTGTTACCGAAATTACAACTGGAAAATTTGCAAGCTGCGTCTCAAAGAAGGGATTAAGGGACTGTCCGAGCTGAGGTGCTGAAAAACGTGCGTTTTCGGTGACTCCAAAGCGCGTCGATAACGTGCGTTTTAAATAGCAGATCAGGCGCCAAAGACGCGCGCTTTGATGCAAAAAACACGCGTTTCTGACGCGTGTTTTCCATGAAAAAAAAGCGCGTTATGGTTTGGCTTATTTGTTTATCGTTATTGTTTCGCAATCATTATGGATTGGCTGTCGAGACGCACTCTTTTGGCGGGTCAGTGGGCAATCAGACGCCTGACAATGCGTTTATGAATACTTTGACATTCCATAAATTCGCCTAATTTGCGCGAATTGACTAACACAGATAATGCATCTGTCTTTTCTATCATTTCACTGTAGCTCAGCATCGCGATGTAACCTTAACGTTATTACTTTAACAGGAGCAGTAAAACTTACTGGGAGGGGGATTTAATTCTTGCATGTTTTTTCGTTGTGCATGATCACAGTTCATATGTGTTGGGAAAGATAAGCTAAAAATATTGCGTTAGGCTACTTCATGAGTTAATAAAAAAAATACTTTACGATTTCTGCAAATGCAGTGATATAGTTCATGTTCTCATGATTTATTTTTATGAATAAAAATGTTTCAAAACATCCCCCCCTCTGTTTTTTTCACAAATCGCACCCTGTATATATATATATATATATATATATATATATATATACAGGGTGCGATTTAAAAAAAAATGTTATACACACACACACACACACACACACACACACACACACACACACACACACACACACACACACATACACATACACATATATATATATATATATATATATATATATATATATATATATATATGTGTATGTGTGTGTGTGTGTGTGTGTGTGTGTGTGTGTGTGTGTGTGTGTGTGTATAACATTTTTTTTTAAAGATGATTAGAAAGTTATGAAGACTAACCCATGACCTCCTCGGGACACAAACATCTCATGGAAGGGGAACTGTCTGTGTAGATCTCTCTCTATCACATCAATCCACTTTGGGTCTCCATCCATGCGATCCAACTCCTACTCAACAACGACACAATACACAAGTTCATCTCAGTCATAAACAGTAAGACAGATCCTTTTGTTTCTTGTCCTGCAACCTATATTCTTGTAGCTAAATGAAATATAACAATTTAAGCACATGAAATGCATGGGTTAAACACAACTATATATCGTAGTAATGTTGCAGCTCCCAGGTTGAGAAGCTGTACAGTAAGAAATGCATAATGACACATCGAATGCAACCACTATAAATCAATTGTAATCAAGTATGTGTAGACCTGATTGACTCACATCAAACTTCCCGACGTTTTGCTCTCTTTTCACTTTTCCACCTGACAGGTACAGCCAGGCCCTGCCTCGCAATGACGGTGGGATTCCTTTCTGACATCGCAGTCGCACCTGCGGGTGACAGAGGTCTGAACGTCACATGCTGACGCAGTAATATTCAGATAAGCAGGGACCAGCATGCATTCACAGTGATTACACATTGCAATCTAGATGACATTTTAAATGGTTAACACAAATGTCACTATCCCTTCAACACAGAAGCCACTGAACATATCTTTGTGCTTATAGAACAGCCCAGTCTCCTTGTATCAACAAACAGCAATAATAAAATATGCATTTAGTAGGGATGGGAATCATAAGGAATTTACCCATGCCGGCACTGATTCTACTTGATTCAGGTTCCCTAAAGATTATTGTCGAACAACACTGGCTTTGTAGTTACATGCAATTAGAGGCCAATCCAACAGAACAATGTACTGTCTGTTTATTGTCTTTGTATTCTTTCTAGGGATGCACCGTTATTAAAATTCTAGCAATTAGGCAATAAAATTGTATACTAAATATGTAGAGATGCACTGATTGCAATTTCCATTGGCGAATCCGATTTACGATTTTTTTGTAAGTGACCTGCCGATAGATTTCGATTTTTTATCTTTCGAAGAACTATAATTGACAGCATATACAAACACAAATCTAATTTTCTTCAATGCAAAATTTTATTTTCATTAAAAAACCTAGTAGAAACTAAAATAAGAACAAATTGCAAACAACAGCACAAATAAATGCAATAGAATAAAGAGAGATATGAAATAAACAATGCTTTAAGTTTTTCAGGTGGGTCTAACAGTAAGTTAGTATTTAGGTAAGAAATACTACAGAAATTAAAAAAGTACATGTAAAATAGCACTGAATAGTCTTCATTGTAAATATTAAAGGGATACTCCACTTTTTTTGGAAATAGGCTCATTTTACAACTCCCCCAGAGTTAAACAGTTGAGTTTTACCATTTTCGAATCCATTCAGCCGATTTTCTGATATTTAGAAGAATATCAGTAACCAGACAGTTTCTGGTCTCATTGACTTCCATAGTAGGAAAAAAATATACTATGGGAGTCAATGAGACCAGAAACTGTCTGGTTACTGATATTCTTCTAAATATCAGAAAATCGGCTGAATGGATTCGAAAACGGTAAAACCCAACTGTTTAACTCTGGGGGAGTTGTAAAATGAGCCTATTTCCAAAAAAAGTGGAGTATCCCTTTAAATACAGATTAATGCTTACAATTAAAGTTACAAAAGTTATTCAGTCAAGAGCAGAGTGTGACTGATTGTCTTTGTCTTTTGTTCTTTGATTAAAGCTACACTGTGTAACTTTTTTAGTTTATTCTTAGCTAAAACACTTAGTTCTTTCAAAAATATATTTGTGCTCATTAATGTACGGTATATTTACTTCGTTCAAATAATAGTAATAAGTATTAAATAAAGTATTCTCGTGAGTGTATAATATGCCATTGAAAATACATACGGGTTCTAATGTCGGTCGCCATATTGCCCCTCCATCTTGAAAGTATATTAGCCAAAGAGGGACATTCCGTTAATTCAAGCTTCGCCTTTCGCGTTTTAACACTCGATGGCACCATGTCGATGAGGTCGTACTGGAAGCCATGTTAATCTTGGACTACATTGGCCACCGTAGGAGTTAAAACAAAATCGGAAATTGAGAGGAACAGAAACTAATATTCACTGGATGGTCATTTACCTTTTCACCGCTAGATGGGGGTAAAAAATCATACAGTGTAGCTTTAACATGACAGACTTCTGCAGATTTAATAGGCTGCTGTCACTTTAAGAGCAATTTTCTTCAAGCATTTTGATAATTTTGTTTGTATTTGACCATTTAAGCGCAGAACGCAGAGGATTTAGTAAAATGGGAATTAGTAAAATTATGCAAGCACTATTTAACCGGAGCGAATTAGACGAGTGAGTGAGATGAGTCTGCATTACTTCGCCGGCAGTTAAGAATCGTTTATTTCTTTTAAGAGACAATAACTTTATTTGCTGTGTAATTTGATCTTTTAAGCTTTGCATACATTTTACATTCAGCTTTATTATACACTGCATGAAAGGAAAAATTCCCAAAAGCATAATGGGGCACTTTAAGCATCACAACATAAGATTTTCTAAAGATTTAACAGTGTTATTTAATTATTTACATATACAAAAATAACTTCAAGTAAGCATTAGATAACAGCAAAAGTAATGTTAATGTAAAAATGGGAAAATTATAGCATGCACAAGGAATTATCCAATCTCGGCAGATACCTATAAATAAAAAAAATCCCTAATACTGGCCTCTAATACAGTAACCGTAACTATAGTTATATCTTGCATCCTTTTTAGATTTTAAAAGAATAGTGTTACTAAATTCTTTTTAGAATAGTGTGAACTTATGATGACCATACAGTATATAAAATAAATAATAGGCTATAGTAATGTCTACTTTCCATAATCTAGTAAATTTAAATCATTCTAAATGCTTGTAATGAAAAACTCTATTACAGTAGTTTATCAAATTTTATTATTTTAATCTGGAATGTGAATGGACAAAACTCAACAGGTAACGTGATTCTTGATTCGCCATGAAAAAGTCACTAGTTTTAGTAAGAACTGTTTCCAATTCCCAACCCTTGATTTGTGTCTCTCCGTTTTCAATCTCTGTGTGACACAAAGACGAGCACACACAGTAATACAGGCATGCAAACATAAAAGGGCAACAAAGACTGTTAAGACGGCCTCTGGCAAAACTCTTCCGTCGTCTTTACCTGAAGACGCCTCGCTCCCGGTGAAAGCTTTATAAAGCTTAAGAGAAAAACAGAGGTGAACACTTGGTGACTAATAGATCAACACATCACTGAAGACCATATAAGGAAAGCTGGCTTGTCCAGACAGGGCCTCTTTGAAACGACTGTGTCATGGTGTCATTCTGCTGAGGTTTTTAATTAATCCATACAGCAGTGGGACTGTCTGAGCAAGTCAAAATGAGGAAACACGAGAAGAAAGGGAATAAAAGAGAAGATAACAGTTATCATTTAAAGCCCTAAGCCCTGATACATGGAGATGATTTCCTCATATTTTCACAGTTTGGTCTACCTTCTCTCTTTCTTTCTAGTGCGTACATGCAAGGCACTGGAAAACATCTGACATCATTGATCTGTTCCTGGAACATGCCGTGAAAATGAACACAACTGACTGAAGAATCTAGTGAATGCCGATGGCAGCTCCTACCTTCTTGAACCTTTTACTGATCCATCTATCCCAGTGGTTCAGCATATCCAACCATTTGACTTCCCTGTGCCTTAACACTTCCAATGGCACTTCTTGAGCCCTGTGTGAGTGTGTTTGACAGAGAGAAAGACAGAAAGAAAGAATAAGAACCCAAAATTTTCAAATCAAAGAAAATGCCACATGCTATTGGTTTTCATAACCCATCACACCACAACGTCAAGTTTGAATATGCGGAAGTGCAAATGAGATGTAAATGAATATTACTGCTACTTTTACAATACTTTTGTACTATGATTGTATTGAAAATAGCTGCCTAAACATTCTGCTTAACTTCTCTTTTTGTGTCACACAAAAGAAATGTCATAAGTCATAAGGGTTTGGAATGAAATGAGGGGGGAGTAAATAATGACAGAATGTTAATCTATAAAAACATACAGGCTACATCAGAAAGAATGAGCGTTTCACAGTAAAAACTGCAACCACTAAACCAATGACCAAAATAACTACTTCAACAAAACCTCAAACATATGTCACTCGTCACATTTAGTTCCTTCATATAAATACTAGCATATCATTTAAAAAAAAACAAAAGGGGGAGGGTTTTAGATTACAACCATAAAACTATTCAGACAACAGTAGTTAAGATTTCTTACTAAAGTAAGATTCTTACAAACAAGGTATATGGACAGCTGCTTACCACATATTTTACATGGTATACTTTACTGTAACCAATAAAAATTATGCATATTGCAAAATGAAAACCATGCAAGGAAGGACATTGTGTTATCTAATATAAGCTTCAAAATGAGTTCCTCATTCACACCTGCATTTTAAAATGAGTCATAATGAGGGAGGAAGGCATAAAAAAAATGTACAATGTTTTTATGCACAACAATTCAAATGTTTGGGGTCAGTATGAACGATACATCATTCAGCAAAGATGCATTAAATTGATCAAAAGTGACAGAAAAGACATTTGTATGTAACAAACGATTTCCATTCCAGTTCTTTCTTTCTATCAAAGAATCCTAAAAAGAAGTAAGCACCAAAACTGTTTCCAAAATTGATAATAATAAGAAATGTTTCTTGAGCAACCATTTAAGAACAGAATTAAGCTTAAACAATTTCACAACTAATGTAAGCAGTTAAATAGGATGACAGTGTATAGTCATCTACTAAATAGCTGACTATTTGCAGGTAGATTCTTCCTGGGTTCAGCCTGAGGTTAACTATTTTCCTTAATATGCCTGTAATATTTGCACCTGTGTTTCCCCGAGTAAATTTAAACCGTTTAGCTTGTGGCCTAGATATTTAAATATCAGTTTGGCTGCACACCGAACCACCAGCTAGCTTCCCCTTTACTTAGACACTAATCTTAACCACTAGAAATTTGATCTGAAAGCAATGTGTCTTTCAATATTTTTCCTATTGATCTACAACTTAGGTTTTACTTCCTTTTCATTTTCAAGAGCAATTGTGACCAAAAATGGAGGAACCAAGAACAGATTCCATGAGTTATGTTTGGGGCCGGTCTCTCTCCGGTAGCTGGCAGAGAGGGTGTAACCTCGGGGCACCAGAACTCCCATAAACCACAGGAAACGGAAAGCGGCTGTACACTCAGTACAGAGGGACAACTATCACTTACTCCTCTATTCCATTCTCTTTAACAATTCACAATGAATAGACCAGCTGCGCCGTCTCAGGCTACTGTTCAAAACCGTTAATTCTTAATAATGACGTGCCGACGATCCCAAATCCAGGCGGCTCTGTAAATGACATGAGTGTGTTGTCCTCTGTAGACTCCGTCTTTAATAAAGACACTAACCTGAGGCAGATGTCTCGTTGTTAAAGACAGGAAGCTTTAACAAGACTGCAACTGGCTGCAGAGCAAGTGAGAATGAAACGCCCTGACACCACATCAATGCAAACTAACCAAAAACTGTTTATGCCCACTTCCATTGAAAAGAAAGTTGACAGTTTCTTACATCCGTCTAAACTGGTTCAACGAGTTACACAAAGCAAATTCACTAAATTTACAAAAAGATTGGTTAAGCATGATGAGTTGAAAATACATGGTTTGTTTTGATTTTGTTTGCTTAAGTTTGATCAGCCACCAACCTCCAATTTATCTTTTTTTTTTTTAAAGAGAGGGATTGTGCTTAGCAAAAAGGATGTAGGAATGTATTGACTGAGTGAAATTTTAACAGTTCAATGACTCATTTTGTGTGAACATTTTACTTGGCTGATGTAAACAGTCACAATACCTGAGCTGTGTATACACAGTACCGGTCAAAAAATTACTAATTTTTTATTTACTTGAATTTTCTCTTAGTTTGAAATAAGTCTCTTATGCCCATCAAGCCTGCATTTATTTGATCAATAATACAGGGAAAAAAAAACTGTAATATAGTATTATTACAATTTCAAATAACGGTTTTCTATTTTAATATACTTTAAAATATAATTTATTTCTGTGATACAAAGCTGAATTTTCAGCATCATTACTCTAGTCTTCAGTGTCACATGGTCCTTCAGAAACCATTATAATATGTGGATTTATTATCAGTGTTGGAAACAGTTGCGGCTTAATCTTTTGTGGAACCTGTGATACATTTTTCAGGATTCATTGATGAATAAAAAGTTAAATAATAACAGCATTTATTCAAAATAGAAATCTTTTCTAAAAACATATATCTTTACAATAATTTTTAAATCAATTTAACACATCCTTGCTGAATAACAGTATACATTTCTTTCAAAAAAAAAAAAGAATAGAATACTGACCCCAAAATAGAAAACATAACCCAAATAAATGCTATTTTTTTTCTTTCTTTTTTTACTTTTTATTCATCAAAGAATCCTGAAAAAGTATCACAGGTAGGTTATATATATATATATAGCCTTAGGGAGCATGAAATACTTATTTTAACATTTAAAAAAAATCTTAATCATTATTATCATTATATGGTTATAAAATATCCTATATAACCTTAGAAAAGAAAAGAAAGAATTCAACCTTAGAAAAGGCATGCTTTTTATTTTCCCTACCATTGGGCTACTCAATTATTAATATAAACACACACACACACACACACACACACACACACGGGAATTAGGTTAAGCAACAGTAATTCCTTCACACAGATTCCTTTGTTTTGAATTCTTCTGTAACTGTTAAACGGTGTCAAGAATGTACTTACAAATGCTTTCCTACTACTCACACACACCCATTGAGCCCAAGCATGCTTCATCACGTGACTTTGCCTTACCCAGATCAACCAACACAAACAGGATTTGATGAGATCAACTGAACACCCTTGTAAACTAATGCACTTACGATTCGGTTGAATACTTCTGGGCTCCTCCGATGAATCCATACTTGTCATATTGTCTCGAGCTGGTGAATCCGTTGATTTCAGAGTCCGAGCCGAAAGAGCTCTCCTCGTCAAACTGACTGCCCAGAGTCATCACACTCATAGTATCATCAGACGCCACACGTCCATTCTCCAGCTGAGCCATCATGATCCTCTACAAACACACCCCGCTGAGAAGTTCACTTACAGGACATCACCTGACCCCGTCTGGAGGCATCCCACGAGAAAACGAATCGAATTAATTTAATGTGACGCTTCACCTTTAACTGATTCTAAATCAGGCCAATCACAACTACACCGACTCACCACGACTTTGGTTAACTTTAACTTTATTTACCGCGTTTTGTATGTAGATGTTGTGCGTCTATTAAAGCTACAACGCCTTCTAAACGGATTATTGTGCGTTTAAATCACCCGAGTTAAATGCTAAATTAGCTTAGCGCGCGACGTGTCACTATCCCAACCCACAGTTAATTTAATCCCAAAACAACGACGAATGAAAATGTACTTTACATATGCAGAAAAACCGCCCGAAAAAAAACGTGTAAACAACCGGACGAGCGAAACTACGCCTGAATTTCCTGAATCACATTTTTCCAGTCCACGGATTGTCAGGTCTCGCGCTCAAAGAGTCCAGCGGACTGTTTTCATTCAGCACGCCGATGTTTGAGGGTGAAAAGAGAGCAGATTCCCAGTCAAGATGCAGTAACAGAGTTGTTTTCGTAGTTTAGGTCGAGGTCCCATGGTTGAGAGGTAAATAATCAACTAAATGTCACATCAGTCGAGCCGTGTTTTTAGTGTTAGGGTGGCGATGATGACATTAGCGCTGAGTTTCCATTCTTTCGCTGTTGCGTTTGACAGTTCTGCACATGCGCGTCTGTGTCACTTCCGGAATCCACAGGTTATTTGCATAATGGAATGGATCGGCAAAAGTTTTTCGAGGTCTAATTTGAATTATTTTAATCTTTATGTGACAGACTAGGGGGGACAAGAGAAGTCTGTTTAATGTGTCATAGACGATACAAATAATAATAAATAGAGTTTATATAAAAACTTTTAGGTTATTTTATTTTAATGTGTCAGTTAGCCTAACGTTACTCTCTAAGATTCAAATAGCCAAAGGAATTCTTTCTCGAGGTTTAATTTGAATGAATGTAAACTTTATCAAGGGAAGTAAGACATTTATTATAAAAATGATAATAATAGGCTACTTTAGAGAGTAGCCTATATTTATATAAATTATATAAATTATTCTTATTATTATATACATTTATTGTAGTAATACTAGCAGGCTGTTTTTAAAAAAATGTTAGTCTTGTGAACAATGAATTTTAGTAGGTAGCCTATTCATTGTTCATTAAGTCATTAGTCCTTATGTCGTTCCAAACCTTTATGCATTTCTTTATGAACACGAAAGTCGATATTTTCAACAACATTCGGGTCAATCAGCATTGAACTCAATTTAAAAAAAAATTTTTTGTTGTTTAAAAAAGCCATTCTGATTTAAAATGGCATGAGGAAGAAAAGGGCAAATGTTCATTTTCTTTTCTGAAAAAGTTGGATTCTCTGATTCTTCATCCTAAATATAGTTTATCATATACAAAAAACACGTTATTTTAAATAGCGCATAATTGTGGCTGCATTTAAAATAATTAAACAAAGCAACTGCGAATTTTTATTTAGAAAATGCGCCATTAGTCCAAGAATTCAAGCTCCTGCAAGTTCCAGTAACAATGCAGTTCAACTAACTGTCTGTGGGGGGCAGCAATTACAGACACAATTTACAAGTGAGCAAATATTCCACCCTTATGTTCTTTTCTTAATGTTCAGAAATAGTATGATATGATGTATCTATTCTGCATATTGAATGAATGTAATTTCATGAGACTGAAATAAATGAGCTGTAGCCTTCATGCCATATCTTTTTTTCCTCTCGATTAAATACAACAAACAAAAAAGAAAACAAACAACATATTTGAAGTCATTGCCTTTATTATATCTAGCACAATCAGAACTATAAATATCGTTTTAAAATTCAAAACAAAGGTTTAAATAATGAAAGCCGATATGGGGAGACATGAACACAATTGTAGATAGAACTGAAATGACAAAGTACAAATGCAATGGAAGATTTGTCTTTATTCAAGACTCCTCTTTCTCATCCCCGTGCGTGATAATGTAACAAAGTGATTTATAGTCAATATTCCCAGCCACGTCAATTGGAGCGACTGCAAAAGCCTGGTCAACCTGAAATAGAATCAAGTAGATTAGACCAACGCCTAAGTGATTCTTCTAAAAGTACACATTCTTATCACAGCACCTCATAACACAGGCTATTAAAATCCTGTTGTTTATGATAGCAGTATAACGTTGGGAAAAATCTACTGATTTTTTATTCAATAAATATTTTTAAATGCAAATGTTAACCTCTTCTGCTGTGAATTTATCAGCTTGGTTCATTAGCAGCCTCTTAAACCTGAAACAACATGACACCAAATACATCAATTGTCTTATTAAAAAACATTGTAAAATACAGTAATGTTGTTACACTTACTCATCCTTATTGACAACTCCTGTAGCATTTGGGTCGAAGAGTTTAAAAGCAGCAAGGATGGTTTCTTCTGGGTCTGTGCCTGTTTTAGAGGAATATTACAAAGTTATAATAAATCCTCTGTTCTTTAAGACGTATATTTTCTTATTCATCAAGGCCTTGAAAGATCTTGAAAGTTCAGCCGTCATACCGTTGAGCTTTTCTCCGAATAGAGTGAGAAAGACAGTGAAGTTGATGGGCCCTTTTCCCTCTGTTAACATTGACTCCAGCTCTTCGTCACTCACATTCAGCTTCCCTGCACAAACAACTCAATGTTTATCTAAAAAGCTGTTACTTATATGATGTTTTGTATGTAAGATGAGAGTATTCTGAAATTCTACAGCGAATGCATTTCATACCCAGTTGTGCATAAGTTTCCTTCAAGTCAGATTTGTTAATAACTCCATCCCGGTTCTGATCTATGCAGCCAAATGCCTAAAGAGAAGCATATGTCATATTTGTACTAGATTATGTGTTATATTGAAGCAATGATATCAACTTCTGCTTGTGCCCTATAGCTTTCTATTATATGTGGCTATTTATTGTCTCACATGTTCACAGTACACCTTGTTTCAAAGCAACTTTACAGAAAACCATGATGTTAATGATTATAATATCTTAATACCTTCCTGCCTTAGTGATGTTGAGGGTTAAGTAACCTGTAATGTTTTGTTCAGTTTGGTTTTCATATAGGTAATATAAAGACTGACCTCTTTAAATTCCTGTATTTGTGATTGCTCAAACATGGAGAAGACATTAGAAGAGCCTCTTTGAGCAATTTTCCCCCTCTTAGATGCAGCTTTCTTACTAGCCTGTGACAAATAAAATAAAAATAAAATAAAAAAAATAAAAATTATAATTGGAAGCACCTGGTAATAACATTAAATCCACAGTAATAAATACACTGTAGCTCATTGAAATTACTTTTTTGAGACTGATGTCACAGAATAAAAAATCTACAAAAAAATGTTTATGCTTTTTTATTGGCTACATTTTTCTCATATTAAATAACAATATTAATAGAAGAGTTAGTTCAAGCATGTATAGTGCTTCTATATACACTATAAATCCTTCCTATTTCATATTCACAATCATCGTCTTTATATCCAAAATCATTAAAAAGAAGCCATGTCCACTTACCATGTTCACTGTCGGCTTTGCTATGTGTATGTGCTCCTGGGTCAGGGGTGTTGCTCATAGAGTCTTTATGTATGAGGACTCTTATCATTCGTCTCTCTAAAAAGGTCTGCACTGCTTCTGTTAGTCCCCTACATGGGCTCCCAGAGCCTTCTAAATACAGGAGCCATGATAACACCACAAGTACTTAGATTCCAGCAGGGAACGAGGACGTGGGGACGAGGAGGGGAGAGTAAATACTAAAGATTTTAAAGAAGGATGAAATTGATTGGATGGATGGATGCAATGAAACTGAGTGAATGTGAATGGAAGGAACAAAGGCCTATGTGAGTCTGAGTGGCAGACTGACAGTACAAATGTTACATATTCAAACCAAATTAGGGCAGCCCATGACCTGGAGAACTACAAACCCAGGTAGAAGGTGACGTTCCCACGACCATGGGTAACGTTTCCTAAAAGTTCTCTAAAGGTGACGAACATTCCGAACCTTTACAGAACATAGGGACATTCCTGAAACGTCCTCTTTTGGTAATGAAAGTCCTGCAGTATAACGTTCCTTAAATGAATTTAGGGGGACGTTCCGTAATGGTAATCTTATGGTCACATAACAACATTACACAGAGGACGTAATCAAAACGTTTTCATATGGGTCTAAGTTGGTCCTATTATAACGTTCTTTACAGGACTTTAGGGGGACGTTCCATAATGGTAATCTTATGGTCACATAACAACGTTACACAGAGGATGTAATCAAAACGTTCTCATATGGGTCTAAGTTGGTCATACAATGACGTTCTGTATGTGACTTTAGGGGAACGTTCCATATTGGTTATTTTATGATCACATAGCAACATTACAAAGAGGACATAATAAGGACGTTCCCATATGGTTCTCTGTTGACCATATGAGAACGTTTTGTGACTAACTTAATGAGAACATTCTCATATGCATAATGTTTTTTGCACGGTGACGTGGGACGAACCGAGGTTCAACTTCCGTCACGTTTATCTGGTTTGTCTGCGGGCTGGACCAATCTCGGACGGACATCTGACGGCGGTCTTTTTCCTGTTTTCTTCACCGACAGCGAGCCAGAAAAAGCCAATGTGATTATCATGTAAAGTTATTTTAATGAACCATTCTCGCGTAGATGGTCAGGCTATATTGGCTTTTTTTTAAGATAAACAAGCTAACGTAAGCGCTAGGCCTATTCCTTATTTTAACTCTTGTTTACATAGCCTGCAGGGTCTCCTCACGAAATCTAAGTGGCATAAAGTTCAATGCGAGGCTCTTTAGAATATATTTGTATTATTTTTGTCTCTTTTCTTTTATTGTCATTTTTTCCTATTATTTGGTAAAGGCTACACCACTTTTCCATGGGAAAAAAGTTGTGGTGATCCCGCTATTTGGCTCGTTGATGTAAAACAGTCTTTTACAATTATTATTATAAAATCAAGAATGCAGACGTTTTAAGCTCAGCAACAATGGCAGCAAAATGTACACAGTATATTAAAAAAAACTCCTGTCACACAAACAGAGCCTGCAGATCAGGTTGAAGCGGAGAAGCATCAGCTTCTTATTCTTTAAATATAACAGAAGACCTTAATAGGACAAAAAAATAATATTCTATGTTGGTCCCTAAAAGTTCTGCAGGACGTTATCAGAATGTTTTGGAAACATTGGATTTCTGAATTAAATATGGTCTTCTAAACGTTCCCAGAACGTCCTGAATGTTCCCTGAAGGTCCTCCAAAGAACGCCCCCAAACCCTTTAAAGAACTCCACATCGTGACTGTCTGGGAACGTTGTGGGAACGTTACCAGGCAATGTCCTTGACACCAGCGGGGACGTTCTCAGAACGTTCTGGGAACGTAAAATGTCTAGCTGGGAAGGTTCCATATCAATATAGTGTCCTTGAGCAAAGCTCTGGGACACACACAGTCCCTGTGACTGAAATATTGAATTGGGTACAGTGTGTGAGGGAAATTTGACAGCACTGTGCATGGGAAGTCGTTTTTAAACTGTACTCTTTATAGCAGTTTTTTTAATAAAGTCCCATGTTAGAATTAGAGCTAGAAATGCCAGATTGGTGAATGAATCAGTCTTCGGAGTTGTTGTTTTGTTATGAATGGGTCATATGGGTTAGCATAATGGTTCTCTGGAACATTCAGACAGATTACTTGTATTGATTTTTTAGGGTCCATTCACACAGAACATGTTTTTTTCCTCAAAATACACCAGATACATGGCAGTAGAATAAAACAAAAATTTCAATTTGATTTTAAAAGATGAACTTATTTTAACTTGAGAGCTGCATTTTTGGAATGGCATCCCAGCCATTAGCCCACAACATGGACTTAAGTAATGGGCACCAAAAGAGTTTGTCCATGGGTTCCAATAGCCCATACAGGGCTATTTCAGATAGAGGCGCAATGGAACCCATGGACAAAGCAATGTAAGGTTCAATCCTTAAGCCCATATCGAGCCCTGAAATGGGGTGTCTTGTGCAAGATGCTGCAAAAGACATAAGATTTGACAGCCAAACATGTCCATCTATCTACATAGAAAAGTATTGGAAAAAGTTGTTCTGTGTGAACGACCCCTAAATGTGCAGACATATCTACCATTGTTCAGCGAATTTTTGTGGGCCATATCCAGCCATTTTAACAGAAATCCATGTGATCGTTGTCATGTCTTAAAGGCCACTTTTCGCCATGGACTTAATGACTTTCTTAGTTACTTTATGCCTGAGAGCAATTTCCCAGGGACTTTGGCTCAATATATTAACTATACCTTACTGCTGAGTAGTTCCTCATTTACTGTGGGGACTGCGAATGAGGAACCCGGCAATTCCACAGTACCTACCACATCAGAGTCAAATCATGTCATGCTCGCCACGACAGAGCCTCTTCACATCATGGCCGCCACACCAGAGTCTCCCAATATGCTACGGCCATGTAGGCCATCCCTGAACTCATTGTGCCCCATGCCACAGCCACAGAGACCGTCCATGAAGACCCTGTGCGCCATGCCACGGCCATGGATGCCAGCCACGCCTGCTCTGTAACAGTCAGGAAGGACTTCCATGTTTTTGTTTCCTCATGGCCTCCTGATCTCCAGTTGTCTGCTGCTCAGCCATGGCCTACGGAAATCTGGTGGTCTTCTGCTTTGCTGAAGAGGTCCACTCCTGGTTGTCCCCATCACTGCTGGCTCTACCATGGCCACCTGAACCACCATGGCTTTGTCCAGGTCCTGCATTGCTCCACGGCCCAGGTCCGCCAGTGCTTCACTATCCAGGCCTGCCACTGCTCCACGGCCCAGGTCCACCATTGCTTCACTGCCCAGGTCTGCCATTGCCCTAGAGTCCAGGTCTACCAATGCACCACAATCCTCTTTTCCATGGCCCAGGCCAGCCACTGCTTCACGGCACTATTCACTATTTCTCCACGCTCAAGGCCCGCCACCGCTCGTGAGTCCAAGCCATGATTCATGTCCTCTCCCCCTTCACAGGCCTGGCCATCCATCCCTCCCCAAGACCGCATCCCGGGGGGCCTGTCATGTCAAATTTAGGTATTGTTTCATGCTCATGGTTCATGTATTTTATTTTGTAGTCATGGTTCCTTTGTTCCCTGGTTTGTCATGTGATTCCCTTGCCCTCATGTGATCTTGTCATGTGCTTCCCTTTATTTTTTATGATTTTTAATCATCAACGAACACCACTAACCACACGGTGAGTTGCACAGTTTTGACAACGAACGTTAAGGGTTGTTTTAAGGACATGTTTGAGTATGCTCGTAGACAGCCATTCTGAAGCGTCTCTGGCACGCAATAAATTCTTGCATTTGCAAGCCGCATTTTGAAGGAGCCTTCAAAGGACCTTCGAATTGGGGCAGCCTTCGTCGCGCCACAGTGACGCAATCGGCTATACTTTCCCCTTTAATTGGTGCGTCCTACGAAGGCCGCATTGGCCACGCACTGTAGCCCATGAATTGGGACACAGCTCATGTGTTATGTTTTAATTTTTTGTCTTGTCATGTGATAATCTGCTCTGTTTGTCATAGGTTTATTGTCTTGACCATGCTCAGGTGTTTCTTGTTATTCATTAGTCCTTGTGTATTTAAGCCCTCGTGTTTGCCTTGATACTTTGTCATGTATTGAAGTATGTATACTGCTCCATATTTCCATGTGCCAGGTCTGTTCATAGTCAATCAATTTTGTTCATAGTTTATTATGTTTTTGGATCTTTGGACATTACAAATTGGAATTTGGTGTGAGGGGAAAACAGTTCCCCTCACACAATACGCAACTGCTTTTTTCTCATTGACCAAAATAATTGATTGATTTGAAAGAGACTTCTGTCCCTGTTGTGTTTCATATATTGCTACACTATTGACAATGGCATTTTCCCCCCCGCAAAATTTCACCAAAATTTTGCCAATGTGACCATACCTAAAAGATTAATCCATTAAAGCTATAGGCAATTTCAGACAGGCTAGCAATAGCAAGCTAGCTTTGAAAGCATAAGATCCCACCCTCCTTCAAAACACATGAACGCTCAAAGCAGATTCTGCAAAGTATCACAAGATGGGAGACGTTGTTAAATTACCTCATATCTTAAAGCACATAACATTGCAATAATAACGAATGTAAAAAAAAACTTACAGAGCTGTAGTTGTACCACTTGACTGCTGCAGATTCATTTCGGTGTTGATAGTGTTGCAAGAGAAACACATAAATCTTTTTCTGAGTTTCAACCAGTATAACAAAAGGTGCTTATAAAACAAATTGCCTACTTTAACAGTATTGTGGAAAATAAAACTGAAAATAAAAAAGAACACTGAACGAAATGGACACATTTACCAAACAACCAAATGAATAACTGCAAAAAGATGAAGACGAAGTTTATTAAAATAGGAGTTTATAAAAACACAAGATTTTTTTGAACATACGCCATAAATATAATAATTCAATACAGTCAGAGTATAGTCACTCATTGTAAATTACTATTAAGATTGAATCTTTTAGAGATGGTAGAAGCACAAGTACCTTTAATGCTAAATTAATGCTACACAACAATATTTTATGCTTGCCTATAGAGTGAAAAATGGGGCAGGACCTGCTCAGTTGTACCAGGGTACAGGCCTTGTATAAGAGAGAGATTCTCACTTTTACTGTCTGTATAATTTTAAAAGTTGATTTGATAAGAAGTTGCTGCAGTGAACTATAAATCTTTATGTTCTTGACTATAAAAGGAGCTCTCAAGGTGGCTTTGCGTCATCAAACAAGCTTGACCTAATATTGACCTTTAAATATCAGATTCCATATCTTTTGTTTTTATTATCTTTGGCCGATACAGTATTGCACCAACAGTAACAAGCATTTCTCTCTAATTCCATATTCCAATATAAAATATCGTATTGTCTGTGAGGGTTAGTGTTAAGCGTCACTCATTTTCACCAAACAACACTCATACTCCTCCAATGTTTTCCTAAGTAATTTTGCCTCATTTAACAATTTCCTTTGGGCACTTAACCCAGGGCAAGCAAAGTATTTTCCATATCAGTAGTGTGTGGTCTTCACAGATATCCAAGGTGACGAGTTTGCCACGGCAACAAGAAGGGCATGTGGTGTAAATTGGCGTAGAAGGAGACAGGTGTTGGTATTTTTCTACAAAACAGGAGGAAACAGTCCTTTTGTTGCCTAAGTTACAGAGAGTCGGGAGGGAGAAAAATTATGAATGAAACCCCTTTTCCTCAATAGAGTGTTTCAAAGGATCGCAATACTCAGATTTTTTAAGTTAAAAGGCATAATGCAGTCTTGATTCTGTAAGTTTAGTCATTATTTTATCATTGGGTCAGATAGCTTTAGTGGTGCAAGGAAAGCTGGTTGAGCATCATTTTGATGGTACACCTCCAACGCCGGACAAAGAATTGGTAAACTGGAATGAAAATACTGAACAACATATTCAGGCTAAAAAAAACTATTTGGACTTTGGTGTTGGGACACTTGGATGATTAAAAATGGACCACATAAAGAACCATTTGGTATGACTGACTATTGGAATATCCACAGTTGACCATGAAGAATGTTGGATAAGCTGATCGACGGTTTATGTATATATTTTTCCATTTCATTTGAGCCATTTGCATTGAGCTGGAAGAATCGAGGAAAACCTACACCTTACGCGCATTTCTCTTTGAAATGATGCGCCCATGAGGAAGACAAACCATGGACCTTCATACCATGAACAAGGTAAAGCGTCTTCTTAAAAATCTCTTCTTTTTTTTTTTTTTTTGCCAGCATTTATTGTCTAATTGGACTATCATTGATAGTTGCTTTACACAATTTACTTTCAAAAATGTCCTTAACCAAAAATAAATCATACAAGTAGGAGTATAATGTACTATTTTTATATTTAAACATAAACAGATTCACAGAATTTTTATGTCACAAAGTAGATATTTATTTATATACAAAGTAGGCCATATTGCCAATGGTACTTTCTAAAATCAGATTTTTTTTTTTTAATCTGTAATTGCACCTGGTTTCTGTCCAAGAAATTGCCGGCATGTAGTGTTTATCAAAGCATGCTGCAATGTCCTGCTTACCTTTCGTTGATCCTCCCCCTCACGCCACAGTAGATTTCTTTGTTTGCGAGATTGCTCTTATGAATGTCATCCAATGGTTCATGACCTTGGACGAACTCCATGTGTGATGTGTCACTCTAGCTGCATCTTCAATACAGAGATTGAATACACAACACCATTTTAAACTACAAACAGAAAACTTTGTATTCGTTTTGGCCATTAATTTACACAACAACTGCATTCTGGGTGCCTGAAAATGCGAATGTTTGAAAACAGGATTCAAAGTGCAAGTTTTTGAAACGTAGCGTTATCATCTCCATGTAAACTACAAAAACATGAATTTGTGAAAACGGTCATGCACATGCGTATTACGTGTTCAGGTGCTTAGTTTTTCTTTACAAAGTGACATCGCCAACTACTGGCCTGGCAGCAGAATACAGCATTTTTAATCGTTTTCTCAGATACGTGTGAACTGGGATCGTTTTGACAATGTTGTTGTCTGTATGCAAGAATGCAAATAAAAAATTTTCCATTTTTCATATATCGTTGTTGGGTAAATGTACCCTAAATGTTCAAATGAAGTGTTATTTTATGTGTTTTTCCTCAAGATTAATATCGGGGGTGATAATTTAGTGTTTAATGTTCTGTTATGTTGGAATTTATAAAGGTTTCTGATATGTTTGTTTTTAGGGGGTTGCCATTGTGGTGAAGAGTAGTTAGTGGTTAGGTTGAGAAACTGTTGTTTGGATTCCTTTATCGACAGAAAACTAATCATTGTTATATAGCTTAACACGGTTAGTCGTATTGTTTGAATCTCTTATTTTCTTGATTTATTGTGAGTAACATGTTTGTACCCAAAAAGTAAATCAGACAACACTTTTATAAATAGGATATTCTAATATCGATATAGTTTATTGCAATGTGCAACAAGAATAGTCATGTTATACGTGGCGTCATCAAGCTACTCCTTTGTTACTGTTTTGAATAAGTGACCTTATCGGCTAAACTTACATACTGTGCCTTTAACTCCAATATTTTATCATTAACTGCAAGTTAAAGGGATACTCCACTTTTTTTGGAAATTGGCTCATTTTACAACTCCCCCAGAGTTAAACAGTTGAGTTTTACCATTTTCAAATCAGTAAGCAGACAGTTTCTGGTCTCACTGACTCCCATAGTATATATTTTTTCCTACTATGGAAGTCAATGAGACCAGAAACGTCTGGTTACTGATATTCTTCTAAATATCAGAAAATCGGCTGAATGGATTCGAAAATGGTAAAACTCAACCGTTTAACTCGGGGGAGTTGTAAAATGAGCCTATTTCCAAAAAAAGTGGAGTATCCCTTTAACAATAGTACACGCACACCTGCATGTACTATAATAGCAAAGAGAGTACATGCTGAAGTGCGCACAGCCATTGGTTTTTAAATAAAGCAACATTCAGTTCTCAACCTAACCACTAACAATGGCGATTAAAAATGCTGTACCCTTAACTCATTGGGTTTGCATTCAATGCAATATTATTATATCATAAAATGGAATGCCAATGAAACAGTTCAGTACAAAAACTGGTAAATGATTAACTCTACAGTTATCACACTCTCTCATAAAATTATTAAATTTAACATAAATTTTTTCTGGAATAAGCCTAGACAACATACAGAAGCCATGGCTGTAAAAATATTATTATGCTGATAGCTGTCTGTCTTTATTACTTTAGACTCAGGACAGGTTTGCTTATAGTAGCTGGTGTGTGGTGGGCGTTCTGGCGCAATATGGATGCCGTCGCATCATCCAGGTGATGCTGCACATTGGTGGTGGTTAAGGAGATTCCCCCTCCCATGTAAAGCGCTTTGAGTACCCAGAAAAGCGCTATATAAATGTAACAAATTTATTATTATTATTAGTAGTAGTATTATATAATGCAGTCTAAATTTTCAATGTGCATTTAATAATTGAAAAATCTGCTCCTACATGATGATTCAATGCATCAGTTGTGCAACTTATAGTGTTATGTTGTGATCCAAATGATTATTATGATAAAGATTATTGTGTGGGGAATTTCTACGGTATTTTATAATATGATTATGCTCAGTTCTTTAGCTAAACTATTTAAAGCATTTGAATCCAAAAATAGATGCTAAATGTCCAAAAATAAAGTTTGTTTGCACTGATAAGCACTTTCGCAATGTTAGTATATTGTGACCGTTCAGGGGGGTTTGACCACCTCAATGACCTCAGAGTGCATGTATTTTAAGGTCTTGACACACACAATTGTTTAAGTTGTGTGTGTGTTGTGTTGTGTGTGTGTGTGTGTGTGTTGTGGTGTGTGTGTGTTTGTTTGTGTGTGTGTGTGTGTGTGTGTGTGTCATACTTTATGTAACTAACCCAAATATGAAGGCTTTATCTAACATACACTACAAAGCCAAAGTCATGTGGCTTTTAATATGGATCTTGCTTTGTCGCGCTGAAACAGAAAAAGGCTTTCCACAAACCGTGGCAATAAAGTTTGAACTTTGAAGCATATAGTTCTTTTGATGTAATTTTATTATATGGCATTAGGATTTTCTAGGCTCTAGTCAAACCTGGGAATAAGAAATGTGGGCCACGAACATACTATCAACACACTCATGTTATCAGCCTTCAGCACAAAACTCACCAGGGCTGCAGAGCCACATTTTCTAAACCGCAGCAGTTCTATAAAACTTATACGAAATGATTTATGTAATTGTGCAATTAAATTGCAACATCTTTCTCTTGGCTTTCTTGAACTTCCATCAAGTTCAAAATACATTTTATAAACTGCAAGAACTTACTTGATACTGAATCGATCTTCCATCAAGTTTAAAATAAACGTAATATATTTTTAACAGTTATTTTTAAAATGTTTTTTTATGCTTTTGGAGGAATTTAGGATCTTTCTATAATCACATTTACCTGAATTTTAACAAATTTGAATATAATCAAAAAAAATTTTTTTTACCTGACCAGAGTGCAATAAACTTTTAGGTTTTTGGACTTTCCCTCAGATCACATTCCTGCAGACCTATTTCAGGATCAATGTTTGCCCTGTGCAAACTAAGACATCTATATTTATCAAGGGTTTAAGTTCAGTAGCTATTTTTGAATTTAACCTAAATGCTGTAAAATAAAAACTACTACTATTAAATACATACGATAATTCAATATAATGTAATATAATATAATATAGAAAATGATAGGCAAACATTTCTGCAAGCACAAATGTCTGTTAGCACACAGAAGAAAACATGCCTTTATTGCATCCTAGTATAATGTCATTTCATTTGATTTCATATATATATATATAGGCTTATATATAATAGAAAATTATATATGTTTGCTTTTATTTCATACATATTTATCTAAATTGTGCATCGTATTAATTATCAATCACAATTTGAACTTCTCAGGTCATGTTCACTGTGAAGCGCATTATCGACACGTGTGGCCTTGACAGCTAGTTGCCACGGTGATGGTTGAGATTAAGTGTGTGTGTGTGTGTGTGTGTGTGTGTGTGCGCGTGTGTGTGTGCGTGTGCATGTGTGTGTGTGTGTGTGTGTGTGTGTGTGTGTGTGTGTGTGTGTGTCTGTGTGTGTGGCGTGTGTCTGTGTGTGTACAGAGGGCAATGATCTCTTTGACCACACCTCTCCACCTCCTTCACTGGAGCATAAAAACAGCTGAGCATCTCCATGCACCTCACACACATTCAAACTTTAGCAAATCAACACTCATCCTACATTTGTTTGGAAAGACTTGCAAAGATGCCGTGTCTTGCTTCAGCTCGTAGGCAGAGGATACCGAGTGACTTTGATTCAGTACTGGAGAGAATTCTCATGGTAAGAGACTTGACTTTAAGGGTTCCCAAATAATGGGAATGAATCATTATACCTGCTAATTTTGGTTCATTGGCACTGGTGATTGTTACAAACACATATGAGATCATCTTAATCATATGTTAATATCAAATTATGTATTCTCAGAAAAAAACTATAGTCAAAAACGATTCACTTGTTTGAATCTCTCTCTCTCTCTGACATATTCTACAGGTGGACCAAATTCTGTCTGAATTCCTTCTGAGTAAAGAAGACCTAGAGGAAGTGATGAGGAGAATGCGAAGAGAGATGGAGAGGGGACTGCGTGTGGAAACACATGATGAAGCCAGCGTCAAAATGCTGCCCACTTACGTCCGCTCCACACCTGAAGGCTCTGGTAAGAGCTCTAAATACAAAATAGTCAAATGAAACAAAAAGTGCTGTATTTCACTTTTTATTCTCGGTGGTTGAGCATAATGTATATGCATTTTATAATTTAATGTTTAAAAATGTATTTTATAAATAAAATGTGAAATAAAAAAGTTTTGTTTAGGATTTTCATCTTTTATGTAATTTCTTATGTTTTATGTTGCATCAGACATTTGATGCTGTTATCAAGCACATATTCAGCTTTAAGGGATGGTTTGTCATCTATTGATTCTGTCATAATTTGATTCCAAATCTT
The DNA here is from genome assembly GCA_036326025.1 of Chrosomus eos. NCBI lineage: Eukaryota > Metazoa > Chordata > Actinopteri > Cypriniformes > Leuciscidae > Chrosomus > Chrosomus eos. The sequence goes on along the minus strand of CM070836.1, from coordinate 16,351,727 downwards.
TATGATTTTCTTTGTTTACAAAAGAAGATATTTTGATTTACCCATATTCTTCAAATATCATCTTTTGTGTTCAGCAGAAAATTCATACAGGTTTGGTACAACTTGTATGCAAAAATGAAGAATTTTCTGCAAGTAAATATGAAGCAAATATATTGTTATTTGCTATGAGTTTAATCATTATCAGTTTCTTTTAGATCTAGATCTAAATAAATGGTATTTTCCTGGAACCTGATGTTGATTTGCATGACTCATAATATTTCTGATGTTGATTCATGTGACTCATCTCAGAAGTGGGTGATTTCCTGGCACTGGATCTTGGAGGGACAACTTTCGAGTGATGCTGGTGAAAGTGGGTGAGGATGAAGAGCGAGGCTGGAAGGTGGAGACCAAGAATCACATGTACTCCATCCCTGAAGACGCAATGACCGGCACAGCTGAAATGGTGAGATATTAAAAAGGTCAAACACTCTGTAGCCTACATGCAATATTAGACATACACATATTCTGACATTTTAGTCTCCTCCATCTCAGTTTGTACCCCATTTTCTCTCCATAAAGTTGTTTGACTACATTGCCGAGTGCATATCTGACTTCCTGGACAAACATAATCTGAAACATAAGAAGCTTCCACTGGGATTCACCTTCTCTTTTCCAGTCCGTCATGAGGATTTGGACAAGGTCAGTCTCTGCATTCATTCTGCACTTAAAGTCCATGAAAATGGAAGTTGCGATCATTTTTTTCTTCTCTATTGTGACGTATATCCGAGTGAAATGGCTTCTCGAACAAGAATAAATGCAGGGCGGGACTAGATTTTGTCCATTGGAAATTGATTGGATGGTTTTGGTTTGCAATTGGTGTGATGTCATGTGATTGACAGGTTGTCCCGCCCTCTTATAACTAAACACGTCATCATTGAAGAGAAGAGATGGAATTTTTTAATTGCTGGACATGCTTTTTCTACGTTGTGTAACATATTATTTCTATGTTTGTATTGTAATAGGGCATTCTTCTTAACTGGACTAAAGGCTTCAAGGCCTCTGGCGCGTGAGGGCAATAACATTGTGGGTCTACTGAAAGATGCCATTAAACGGAGAGGGGTTAGTATGCATGAGTTACCTTTCATACTAAAATTTCCAGCACAAATTCTGTTCTGGGATCTTGTCTAACTGGTAGTGGAAAACTGTTCTCAAACTAAAAGTGCATTAGACATCTTAAAAGCTTATAATACACGGCTAACGGCTGTCCTATAAAAGTGATTTAATTTTTTTTTTAGGACTTTGAAATGGATGTGGTAGCCATGGTGAATGACACAGTAGCCACCATGATCTCCTGCTACTATGAAGACCGCAGCTGTGAAGTTGGCATGATAGTAGGTAAGAGAGTGACCGCACACACTTAGACCCATGTAAATATAATTAGAGCTCGGACATAAACTTTATAACAGGAAGAAGAGATTCCATTCCGGAAAAAAACATCATGGCTATAAAGCAATATACCTGAAGCTTTTAGTCTAATGTTTTTTTGTTGTTTTCATTTTTTCATGGTTTCTCAGGTACAGGCTGTAATGCGTGTTATATGGAGGAGATGCGTAAGGTGGAGCTGGTGGAAGGAGAGGAGGGGAGGATGTGTGTGAACACGGAGTGGGGAGCGTTCGGGGACAACGGTGAACTGGAGGACTTCCGCCTGGAATACGATCGGGTTGTTGATGAGACGTCACTAAACCCTGGACATCAGCTGTGAGTGATCTTGAACAATTCTGGGCAAATTGGTTTTGAAATCTGGAAATTAACTAAATAAATAAATAAAAACAAAGGAGTGTTATGAGGTCAAATGAATAGACAGAAAAAGGAAATTCTTACACAATATGCTCTTTAGCACATATGATATAATATGTCATAATTTTACTATAAAAATGTTTTTTTTTTAAAAAGCCACTGAATCTGTAATCTGAAATTCAAATTCATTTTAAAACTGGAAATAACCAAAGTTACATTTTCTTTTACAATTTCAAAACAAAAGAAGGTTAGGAGATAAAATATGAAATATATCTTAAATATTTCTCCATTATTATTGCTTCCACTGAAGCACAAGATGCTCTTTAGAACATGAGATAATGATATAATTTGTCATAAATAATTGACAATATTATAAAAATGTAAAATAGAAGCCACTGAGACACTTTGATATTCTGGAATTTAAATTCATATTTAAATCCGGAAATAAACAAAGTTCTACGCTAAAAAAAAGGAAGTAAAATGAATAAGAAATATTTCTTAAAAATTTCTGCACTATTTATTGCTTCCATTGAAGCACATGAGATAATGAAATAACAGAAGCATTGTTAGTGATCTCAGACTTTTGGGTCCCACTCTATATATACCAAGTTCTGGCATGAAACTCTATATGGCGCAGGCTGATCCTTAACTCATTTGGTAGCGATCGCATCGCCATCTACATAGCGGAGCTGATTGGTTGCTGTTGCATCAGAGGCCAATAAGCTGCGACTCAACATTCAAATACTGGTAGTGTTGCTGTAAGCAGTCTGCTGCGTGCTTTCAGAAACCCTCCACCTTCCCCAGCTCCACCTGTATAGATCTGGAGGTTATTCATGCATGTTAGATGTGCTGGTTTACTGAAGTTCTGTCATGCCAATCTCGCCAAGAGTTGTCATGACAGAACTTCAGTAAACTAAGTTCAGAACACAACTAACAATTAAGTTTAATTTAAACAAACAAGTAATTACAAGAATATAGAGTTATGCATCTTTTTTTATATTCTTGGATATTTGTAATGCCGTTTTGATCTAAAACAATCGCAGGAACATGTTATTTCAGGTATGAAATAAATATTTAATGCATGATATGCTATGATTTTACATATATATCAAACAACTTTGCATTATATTAATATTATATTGCACTATATTAAATGTATAGTGTATTTTTATTGACTTTTGTATTTTAGGGCTTTGCCTGTTAAGATTTGGCTAGGGACAACAGATGTAAACTAGCAGTAGCATTTGTAGCTAACTCTGGCTTGTTTACAGCAAGTAACTTGTTTTGTTGGTCAATGAGCATTGTCCCTATCAAAAAATAAATAAATAAATATTCAAAGATACATGCACAATTTCCTCAGATATCTTATTGTTACTAGACACACTTTTTGATCATCAGTTTGACCAGTGGCCGAATCTGAAACGCACATGTCCTTACATGCTTCCAAAATCATGAAGAGCTTAGTCAAGATCAGCAGCCTGGAGCTCTTATGTGGTCTCCAGGTGACAAGGGTTGTTTTTCTGTACATGTGGAGACACTGACGGTAGCCACGTCAGAGCTGGAATACACACGGCTGGATTAATGGCCAGGGAAGGAGATCATTAGCGAAGCTGCTCGCTTAATGGGTATTTACAGTGTATGTTAGAAGATACAGTGGAGCTCAATGGGCTGCTACTCTGTCCATGTCACTTTAGGCCATTTGTATTTCATGATTATCCTCAGGCTTCTTCTATCATTCACTTTTTTGTTTTTGCTGCTGAACTTGAGCCACTTGATATTGATGACGGTTGTCAATGTTTTGGCAATGTTGATCTAATATGCACATATTCTTCTCTCATATCTCTAGGTATGAGAAGCTGATCGGGGGGAAGTATATGGGGGAGCTTGTGCGTCTTGTGCTGCTAAAACTAGTGAATGAAGATCTGCTGTTTAAAGGAGAAGCCTCAGACCTGCTGAAAACACGTGGAGCTTTTGAAACTCGCTTTGTCTCCCAGATTGAGAGGTACTGGACGGCTGAGAATAAAAAGAGCGATTTTTATATTTAATACATGTAACATTCCTAAATCAAGATACATTTACTTGAGAAGCAAAATGACTTGAAAGAAAAAGGAAAATCCAGGAAAATCATGCTAAAGTGTACTTTTCACAAGAGAATGAAAAGATTATAATATTAATTTTATTTTTGATTGCAGTGACACAGGGGACAGAAAGCAGATTTATAACATCCTAAGTTCACTGGGAATCTTGCCGTCCGAGCTGGACTGTGACATTGTGCGTCTGGCATGTGAGAGTGTGTCTACGCGAGCCGCACACATGTGCGGAGCCGGACTCGCTGGCGTCATCAACCAAATGAGGGAACGGCGTTGTCAAGAGGAACTGAAGATCACTGTGGGAGTCGATGGCTCTGTCTACAAACTACATCCTTGGTGAGTACAAGAGGAGAGAGAGGCAAGGCAAACAAAGATAAATGAGGGGGAAATTAAGAGGAAGCAGTTTGACATGATGAGTAAGATATATAAACACTATTAAAATGTGTTTCCTGCTTTGACCTTCCAATTCTTCCATTCAGTTTCAAGGAGAGGTTCCATAAGCTTGTGTGGGAAATGACTCCTCACTGCAAAATCACCTTCATCCAATCAGAAGAAGGGAGCGGTCGTGGCGCGGCTCTCATTTCTGCTGTGGCGTGCAAGATGGCCGCCTGCATGCTGACACCATGAGAAACCACATGATTCGTCTTTGTGAGGTGGAACTGTAGAATCGCCACGGACCCGCAATGTTAGAGCGGTCACGGAAAGCCTTCCTTAGGGTGAAAGTGCTTTTCTCCTTTCGAACATTGCATTGCGTATGTGAAGTGGGCGGCTACAGGGTTGTTTGCCAACATCTATTAACCACGTGCATATAGCCCATTGAAATATTTAACTAGGCTATGTATCATTTAAAGCCATTAAGACAGATATTTACAGTTAAATGTGCTTTTAGACACAACATACATTGTTTATTATCGCTATTGTCCTGAGCACATTCAGGTAATGTCACATATATTGCACCTTCATGGCTGTTTTGGAGGTTAGGAGAGAAGTGGAGGAAACTAGATGTGATTGTATATAAATGAAAAACTGTTCAGGTCCAGCAAGGTAATTGTGCACTGTTTATTGTTTGTTTTATTTATGAACTATTAAATTATGTTTATATTCAGTGGTAATCAGAACTGTTAAATTATTTAATGCAGGACTTTAATATACTTTGTACATGTGAAAATGATTAATTATTGTAAATAAAGCTGTTGTACTATTGACTGATAGCCTACACTCAAATTGCTGTTTTTTAGGGGTCTGTAATCCTAGTGAAGTTTACATGAACATTACACTCAAAGACATAAAGTGAATAAAAAATATGTATCACAATAAATTCAATTATCTATCCTGATCCAGCCTTTTAGGGAACAAGAAGGCTAAAGCTCCCTCTTGAGTGTGTGAACATTTAATGCATCTTGTTATTGGTGGAGCAACTTTTGTTATTATTATTTTTTAAATAAATTATAATTTGAAAGGGCCTTTGGTTTAAAATAAAATTGAAACACTTTACAATAAGGTTCATTAGTTAACATTAGTTAATGTATTAACTAACATAAACTAACAATGAGCAATACATTTTTTACCGTATTTATTAATTTTTGCTAATCTTAGTTAAGAGATACAGCTGTTTGTTCATGTTATTTCACAGTGCATTGTGAACTAAGCATGTTAACTAATGTTAACTATGAACCTTATTGTAAAGTGTTACCAACAAAATGAAATGCACTTCTCCGCGAGATAATTTCAGTGATTCGCACTAGAAGATTTTTTCATTTTTAAATGCTAGACTAAATTATTTTGTATCATTGCACATCATGTATCAGGAATCTTTTGCAGTGACATGTTAAGGAAAGTGTTGTGGAGGTGTAAAAACTATCATTGGGAGACGTTAACCTATAAGGCAAGCTTGTTAACTATTTAATATTGAATTAAATTACAATAATCATAACATCAGCTGGCTGGATAAAACTGCTGTCGAAAAAGCTGAATAAAAACTCTATTATATACAAATATATATTATAACTAACTAAATGTATTTTAATTTATGATTAAAGCAATAAAGTCTTGCATACTGTTTTGGAGCAGACCTTTATAACAGGAGTGACAAATCAGATCCTCTCTCGATTGATCATAGACCTGTCCTACAAATAAAAAACATGTCCTAATTGAAAGAAAACAATTTGACAAAAATATTGAATCCTTGCTCTTGCGGTTGGCCAGTCATTTTTAACACCACATGTGTGACTTTGTTCCATTTTGTACATAGGCCTAATTAAAGAATTTCAAGAATTTAAATTTAAATTTTAAATTTAAATTCTTAAAATGAAATTCTAATTTAAAGAATTATCCATAAATAATGCTTTTTTCACTCAGAAACGGAGGTTCAATCAATCAGTTCCAGAAATATATATAGGCTATAAAACCTGTCCTAATTAAAAAAGAAAACAAGTTGACAAAAAGATTGAACCCAATATTTGGTATTTGGTATAGAATTCAGATGGATGAAACGTGACGTGATGTGTTACTGCCACCTTGTGCTTCATAAGTATAAATATTTGTATTCATACAGACAGAGGCCTCATTAGCGGCTGTTATATGGGCCATGCGCAAGCCGTCCGCCATATTGGAACGGTCAAATCCGGTCCGTCAACACTCGAGAGCAAGCTTTGACTGTGTGTCTGCAACCTACTGTAGGTATATGCATGTTTGAATATCTATACCTGCAATAGACTTCAGCGGATGGTTTTGCTAACACATACAACAAGACGACGACGTTAGCTAACACGACATTAAAAAGTTACCATAGTTTAAAAGCCTGCAATATTGAGTTAATATAAATACATATAAAAACAGAAACCAACACGTACATTCTCACCCGTGAAAAGGTTATCCCATTTCTTCAGGAATTTACATCTCTGCATTTTTTTTCCAACCAGATGCTGCTTAAAGGTATGGTAGGCAATTTTCAGAGTGGCTAGCAATAGCAAGTTAGCTTTGAAAGCATAAGACCCCACCCTCCCTTTAGAGCGTCTCCAAACCCACGCCTCCTTCAAAACACAAGAATGCACTCAGCAGAGTCTGCAAAGCCTCACGAGACGAGAGACGGTGTTAAACTACCTCATGTCTCAAAGCACAAAACATCAGTGGTGGATTTAGGCATGGGCAACTGCCCAGGGCGGCATCTTGACGGAGGCTGCACAGGGCACCCGTGAAAAAAAAGAAAAAAAAAGAAAAGGAATGCGCGATTGGGTTTAACCTCTCATTTGCATGTCAATTATATCATTTTACCATGTGTGTCAATTAACCTGGACGGGACTTGGAGTGTGCGACTAGAGAAGTAATACTCTCACTTGAGCGGGGTTTGGTTTATATTACCTTGCGACACAAGCGACAAATCTCCGACAGTAAACTGATGCCTCATTCTGTTTATGACGTACTGACACAAAGGACAAATGCTTCGCAACGGGCGCTTTGACGTGTCCAGTGTAGCTTTTAGCTGTTGTGACGCGAGCGACAATGGTCGCATCCGGTGTAGACACGGTATAAGCACCAGGAGCCTAAATTAGGAAAATGAAGATGGGAAACATGCAAAAAATTAAGGTAGCCTATACAGCTATCACATCGCGTTATGCAACGGTATCTCACAACCAGTTTGTACGAATTCGTACGAGTGATTAAAAGGTGGCTCACTCATATGAATTTGTACTATTTGTCTCTAAACCCATGTGATGGGTAGGTTTAGGGGCAGGGTTAGGGGTCGGTCATTTGTACAAATTCATACAAATTTGGCAATATGTAATACGTAATATATGTATGATTTAGCAAAAAACGTATGAGTGAGGTTGTATGAATTCATACGAATTAGCCACCTAGTAAAATTTGTCAGAATTGCCGTGAGATTGGGTTGCGTTTTGAGTATAATCAGGCCCGCCAACAGGGGGGGACAAACAGGTCTGTTGTTCCGGGCCCAGGGTGGGTTGGGGGGGCCAGAACTGGGCCCTCATTAAATTATGGAATAATTGTTAAAAAATAAATAAAATAGGCATATTTGTGGAAAAAAATCTAATATTTGAGCCTATATTTTATCATATGCATAATATAATATTCTGCATATGATAAAATATAGGCTTAAATCACATACGTTATATGTTGGTTGCTATTAGGGATGGCGAAAACGAAAAAATTTCTTGACCGACCACCGAGCCTCATTAGCCGGTTAAAACCGGTTAACCGATTAGTTTAAATTATGCTACGCTATTTGAAAAAAACAGCCATTTCGAGCCACGCCTCCAAATTCGTCACTCTGTCGCATCTCTCTGCCCGCTCACACACACACTGCCCCGGCATCGCCCTTCCACTCACGTCACTTTTTTAAAATCCCCATACAGCGTGAGACATAAGTCCCGCAAACGCGGCGCCGAGGAGCTTGTATGTAATCGGAGGACAAATGGCTCGCCAACTAAAATAGTTTCACATGTGTCACAACAGAACTGTTTCACATTTAAAGGTGCTCTAAGCGATGTCACACGTTTTTTATAGGCCAAAACATTTTTTGTCACATACAGCAAACATCCCCTCACTATCCGCTAGCTGCCTGTCCCCTGAACACACTGTAAAAAGAAGCGGTCTCTGCAGACAACACAGGCTCCAAACAGCAACAAAAACAAACTGGGCTAACCCGCGCCACGAAACATAACAAACTGTTCCAGGTTTGGCGTTAGTGCGTGCATGAGGAGGAGGGAGGGTCTAGCAAGCCTCCGTTTTGTTTAACAATACTTTAAACGTCAACAAGTGACATCACCCGACATCGCTTAGAGAACCTTTAAGAAGGTTTGGAACAAGTGAAGCTAAATAATTTAAATTTATTCTAGGTTTTCATCTACTGTTGAAAAGGCAGAATTATATTATGAAAATCATATAAGCCATGGTAAAAACACTATTCCATGCACTTCTTTTACAAGAGAATGGATACAATCAATAGATGTGATTAATGAGACCACTAAGTTTCAAACTATTGTTCCAGTTTTTAAAATCTCGACCAATTCAGAAACATTCTCTGGCCCATATTACCAACACATCTGCTAGCATCACTCTGTAGCCTACATTTTGTGAGCTTTAAAGGAGTAGTTCACTTTTAAAAAAACTTTTGCTGATAATTTACTCACCCCATGTCATCCAAGATGTCCATGTCTTTCTTTCTTCAGTCGAAAATAAATTAAGGTTTTTGATGAAACATTCCAGGATTTTCTCCATATAATGGACTTCATTGGGAGCCAAACGGTTCAAGGTCCAAATCACAGTTTCAGTGCAGCTTCAAAGGGCTTTAAACGACTCCAGACGATGAATAAGGGTCTTATCTAGGACCCTTCGAGTCATGACTCGAAAAAAGATTTGTTAATTTTGATGAACGAGTTCAAACAGGAGAGTCACGAACGCTCATCACAGAACAGAGAAAGGCGAGCATTTGTGCTTATAAAACTTAAACTTTGTTATTTATTTTTTAAATGAGCGATGGTTTCATCGTCTGATGTCGTTTAAAGCCTTTGAAGCTGCAATGAAACTGTCTTTTGGACCTTGAACCGTTTGGGTCCCACTGAAGTCCATTATATGGAGAAAATCCTGGAATGTTTTCATCAAAAACCTTAATTTCTTTTCGACTGAAGAAAGAAAGACGTGGACATCTTGGATGACATGGGGGTGAGTAAATTATCAGCAAAAGTTTTTTTTTAAAAGTGAACTACTCCTTTAACAACTTCTTTCATTTTTATGATACATCTGAAGAAATAGAAAAAGAAGCTTGTTGCCCAAGACATACAAGTCCAGGCAGGCTGCTACATTTAGCAATGCAAAATGCAATCTTCAGCATGGGAGAACCGGTAATTTTGGCTTTACATAATATTGCTATATGTGTGTATGATTACGTCACTGAAAGTAAAATCCTGTGGCCATGGGCCGTGTCTCACTCTATCATTTCTGCTTTTCTCTGATGTCAGACCATCAAAAGCAGAACTGTGATTATGAAGCAAATTGATGTAATGGGCAACTTGCAAAAATAATTCACTCTCTGCATGATGTGTATCATAATCGATTGTTTGATGTCTCTGTGAATCATTTTTGTAAATTGCAGAATCAAAAATATGTTATAGTGTCACTGTCAAGGAAAAACTTCAACAGTAATCATACTGCAGGAGGTCAATTATTGTTTGATCTCAAACTAACTATTGTTTGTGGGGGGGGGGGGGGGGGGGGGGGGAGTTATAAACAAAAATGTAAGTTACATTTAAGGTAATTGTTTCATTGTCCCTCCAACATTATTATATATAAAATAAAATGACTGTAAATCAATGGCGCTTATAATAATATTAAATTAATATATAATTATTTTGTAAATAACTGTAGTATTTAATGAATATAATATAGTATTTTTTTTAAATCCTTAAGAACAAAAACAAAATCTTCATTTGAAAACGAAAATGACTCGGGCAATTATTTAAGGAAGGTGATGATATGCAACAGAGGGTTCCTGGGCCTAGATGGCAGTGTAACACAATATAAACCATAATTGTATCACAGAGTATTTAACCCCTTGCAGACTGTGCGGCCATTGGAATGGACATCACATGGTTTTTGATTTTAATATTTTGTGTTTATAATATGTACTGCCTGGTCACTGATTAGCCCCTGATAGAGCAATCACAATGAAAGTATGACCCATAACTTAATCTGATTGAGCTTTGAGGCATCACAAAAGAATATGGCTAACCAAAGACAGGAGGAGGAGGAGCTCCTTTTTTACCTGTTATATGCAGATTTATGTTCATGGTAGCATCATCAACTTACACCTATTATAATCTTAATTGTATCAAGTGATAATATTCAAAGTTAATTTGAAGATCTTTTATGTAGAACATTAGCCTGACTTCGTCATACTCATATTCTGGTCAGAACATGAGTCTGAGACTGCTCCATAGGGCTTTGATTATGAGGCGTGTCTTAACCGAACCAGGAAAAACAACAACTCTGCACTCAATTGGATAGACCGACAAACAATCAGAGGAACGCAGTAAGTGACGTATGTTGAGCAACGCATAGTTATCAAAAAGAACTCTGGAAAAAGTATGAAAAAAATAAGGAGTGTTAACGATCTTTGCCGGTGTTGCAAAAAGAACTTAAGGATTCGCGGAGTAGGCCTACTTGCATGCAAACACGAAAAGCATTTTTTAAAGAAAAAATACGTTTGAGGACGTGATGATTACGTTATTGGATGGATTATCTGTCCATCATCGTATAAAGCCCGCCCTGGCAATTTGATTGGTCCGACCATTTTTTGGCTGATCTTATGGCGCTTTTCCACTGCATGGTACGGTACGGTTCGGTTCGGTACGGCTCACTTGTGGTGCTTTTCCACTGCATAGTACGGTACGGTGCGCTTCGGCGCGCTTAAATGGTACCTGATCTGTTGAGGTTCCAAGCGTACCGTACCGGTACTAAAATGTGACGTGAAACACTGCAGATCACTGATTGGTCAGACAGACAGAATCGTCACTACCAGCGTCATTGGATTTGCGACACGAGACACTAAACACGTTATACAGAGTCATATAACCAGTAGACAACAGCCAACACGGTAGCACCTGTGTTTTACTTACTTGAAAAAAAGAAGAAGAGATCAACACTTTAAAAAGGAAATGGCTGAATCGTGGTCGAGGTGCAGACGTTCCTCTCGTTGGTTGCCTAGGAGCGGGTCCAGCGGATGGGGCAAAACAGAATGAAAAAGTGTTCCAAGAAGTAGCAGCTAGCTCAGCTAGCCGCACACGGCTATCACCGGACCTACAAACAGTGTAACGATCAGTCCCACCCACTTTGAATGGGTACTAACTGCAGTGGAAAAGCAACCGAGCGCGAACCGTTCCGCGCCGAATCGAACCGTACCGAACCGAACCGAGCGTACCATGCAGTGGAAAAGCGCCAATAATTACTCCTCAATGGATCGAGTCCAGACCGAACTTCCCGACCAAAAAATGTTGTGGGCGGGTTCGGGCTGGCATCCAGGCTAGTAGAACATAGGATTTATTAAAAGTGTGATGTCCATTGCAATAATAGATGTTGTAAATTAATTATTAAAAACAGAAACAGCATATAAACATGTGAAATGAGTGAATACACAGCAACACACACACACACACACACACACACACACACACACACACACACACACACACACACACACACACACACACACACACACACACACACACACACACACACACACACACACACACACACACACAGAGACATACACACATAATTCACCTACTGCAAACAAACAAAAAATAATCAAACTAGTTTTTTGAGACTTCATCCAATCATCTTCCCTTTTTTATACATTATTATTGCATTGCTCATTGTTATTTAAAATATTCAGTGGTAGTAAATGCTGTGTTTAAACTTTAGTTCACAAGTAAGGTTTTTTTTCTCAGTGGAATTCAGGTGTGAAGGGGTTAATGTGCTTTTTGAAAAATGTCACCCCAAAATAAAAAGTCTTCCTTTATTTACTCACCCTCATGTAATTTTTCCAGAGGTGGACAGATTTTTACTTTACTTTACGTTTTCTGTAGGCTTCTGAGTGTTTTTCTTTGGAAAACTTTCACTTCACTACACTCCAAAGCATGATGTCTCACTACATTTCATAAATAAAAGTCCATGGTCCATTTTTTTTACCTTAGATACTTAAAGGATAAATTCACTTTTAAAAAAACTTTTGCTGATAATTTACAAACCCCCATGTCATCCAAGATGTCCACATCTTTCTTTCTTCAGTCGAAAAGAAATTAAGGTTTTTGATGAAAACATTCCAGGATTTTCTCCATATAATGGACTTCATTGGGAACCAAACGGTTCAAGGTCCAAATGACAGTTTCAGTGCAGCTTCAAAGGGCTTTAAACGACTCCAGACGATGAATAAGTGTCTTATCTAGGACCCTTCGAGTCATGACTCGAAAAAAGATTTTTTAATTTTGATGAACGAGTTCGAACAGGAGAGTCACGAACGCGCATCACAGAACAGAGCAAGGTGAGCATTTGTGCTTATAAAACTTAAACTTTGTTATTTATTTTTTAAATGACCGCGCGTTTCGCTAGATAAGACCCTTATTCATCGTCTGGTGTCGTTTAAAGCCCTTTGAAGCTGCACTGAAACTGTCTTTTGGACCTTGAACCGTTTGGTTCCCAATGAAGTCCATTATATGGAGAAAATCCTGGAATGTTTTCATCAAAAACCTTAATTTCTTTTCGACTGAAGAAAGAAAGACGTGGACATCTTGGATGACATGGGGGTGAGTAAATTATCAGCAAAAGTTTTTTTAAAAGTGAAATAATCCTTTAAGTAGGCTATAGCCATTTTGTAGCCTACTTTTGTTTCTTGAGCAAGTAAGAAAGTAGCCTACTAAATTTCCTTCCAACAGTAAAATAAAATTCAAAATGAAACTAAAAGTACGACATATGCTTTGGGATGTTGTGAAGTAAAAGTTTTGCAAAGCAAAACACTGAAATTTTACTAAAGCAGGGTAAATACTTCACCACTGTCCGCCTAAGAAATTTTCGAACACAAAAGAGGAATTTAAGACTTGCAGTTCTCTTCCATACACCACACTCGTAGCCTACCATGTCAATCCCCCCAAAAAGGTTTAGAAAGTCATTAGATAGATTTATGGGATGAACAGATCGAAATATGAATCGCTATTCCCAGAAAATATTTCTCTCCACTGCAATTTCAAATGTCTTTTTTTCCCACAGTTTTATTTATTTAGGCTACCGGTAGGCTACTTACTTTCAGCTCACATCAGTCAAGACATATAGGCCTATTTTGAAAGAGCATTATGAAAAAGTTTCTTGAAGAAATGGCTCCATATTTATTATAAGAAAAAAACGGGTTTGCCCATTTGAACATGTGAGGCTTCCTCATAAAAGACAAAAAAAATAAAAATTAAATAGAAAAGGTGGCCTACCTAATTGTGACTTTCTGTCTCCTCGCAAGTTATTTGTGGCAATTCCGACTTTTTTTCAGACTTTATAGATCTATCGATTCTGACTTTGTAAACATATCGAGTAGACTATAAGTATTTCCCCCCGAATTAGATTTTATAACTTATTCTGAGAAATATCGCTTATAGCCTTTATGTTTTGTAGCTCACACACTTTTACTTTATTATTTTACCTAATGAATCTGAAATGCAAATTAAGTCTCGCGCATTCACAGATAATATAGCTTACATCGCGTTGCAAAATAAGGTGATAAAGAGACTATCGATAAGTTTAACTGTGTATGCGGATTGTTGCCCCCCCACTAGATTTATGTACCCCGGCCACTTTAAGAGCAAACTAGGAGCGATTTTACATTGTTTTGTTTGAGTCTCACCCTCATTCGCTCTCTTCACACTGGGCGCCTCGTGATGACCAAGGAAAGACACACACAAACACGCTGAAACATGTGGACGGAGGTGAGAAACAACAACAACAGCTCTCTTCACGAAGAACCACAGGACCACAGTCTCAAACAGGTATAAAGCAAACGCATCAGAAACAATGCAATGCAATACTAAACTCTGTTCTGCAGTAGCCTGTTATAATTGCTCCACCTGTTGAAACGCTTTCTAAAGACAGTATATTTTTCAAGATGAGGAAAGCCTACTGTTTCATTGCAAATATACAAAATAGGTCGTCAGTGTATCAGAATAGCAAACAATTTTTGTTAGTATTCATTGACATAAAGTTAAAATTTGCAAGACAGAGGACTGCAAACAGCACAGATCAACTGTTGAGGAGCAAATCTACTTCTTGGGAAACTGTAAACTCAACCTCTCTCTCTTTCGTTTCCTGTCTTCCAGCATGTTTTGGAAACTTTCAGTCATGGCATAGTTTCTTATCTTTGTTAAACAGTGCAGGGACATGCCCCCTCCCTCCCTCTTGTCCTTTAAAGCCACCATGAAATCAAAATGGACTATTCTTATTTTTTATTGAATGTTGCAGTATTTATTATATTTAAAAAAAATCTTTCCAAATTCACTTACCCATGTAATTTCTTTACTCGAAATAACTTTCCCTCTCGACTGGAATGACATATCTTTTCTGATGACACTTTTTTCAGCGCAAGGCCCTACATTTTTTTTCTTGTTCGAAAAGCAGTTTCACTTGGATAGTTGCAATAGGGAAGAAATGACAATCGATTCGCCACTTTGTTTCATGCTGACTTTAAGCACATATCAGTACTTGGATAGACAGGCTCTTGTTGATACTTTTGTCAAATATGTTTAAAATGATGTACACTTGTATTTTCAGTAAAATTCAGTTTAATTCTACATGATGGGGCGGGTCCCCCCTCACGGGAGCTGCCATTTTTGAATCACATGACTAGCCAAATACTACCCGCTTTATCTCCTTTACCCGACATGTTCTTAAACAGAATAAATGAATCATGGCAAATATATGCTACTTGTGAGAAGGTAATATCGGAAATGATGTCTGTAGCCGTCATGCAGTTACAGCATACAGGACATTATATCAATGTAATATAATGTCACGTCACCTAATGCTTATTTATTTAACTCCCCCCTTCCCCGTCTATTATAGTATTTAACACCAATTTAGTCAGTTCTTGAAAGGTCAAATCAAGCCCCACACATTATATAAACTGTTGTTTTCTCTCCCCAGATAGTTTCCCAAGTGTCTTCATGGCTCCCCTTCAACTCTGATAGAAATGGTAATGCATTAAACAGCCTTAATTACATCATGCTAATGAAGGTGTACATGCTTTAACATAATCTTCATTGTCTCCACAGGCTCAGTAACTGCCAGTCCACCCCCTCTCGCTGAGACCCCCGTGAGCCGAGAGAGTGGAATCATTCCAGGTAGAGTTTCACTCACTGACCTCAATAGGTCACAATAGAGTGCGAGAGTGCCCGCCTTTTCAGATATACCATTGAGGCAGTTTTTTATTAATACTTTTATTCAGCAAGGATGGATAAAAGTGAGGTTTTTTTTTCAATATATTAAAGTGTCCTGGAATTTCAATGTTGGTAACCATAATAAATGTTCCTTGAGCAGCAGATCAGCATATTAGATGCTCTTTTGCTATGGATCACATTGTTTTGTTTTTCTCTTCATGTTCCGAGAAGAGTGGAAATCAAGCGTGAAATTAATCATTTGATGATTTCACAACTTGTATGACCGTTTGCCTGGGAAATACAACAAGGGGTTTTCAGCATTTTTGTAGAAATATCAAACTCAATGAATTCAAAAAACAAAAAAAAAACAGTTTGTGTGAGTGTGTCGTTATTACACACTTGGAATTCCTGGACAAGGGCAGAATATCAGAGGCTGAGCTGATCATTTGAAATGAGGACATAACCTAATTTGTTTGCCAAATATTTTTGAAAATATCATTCATTGACTATACATAGGTTGGCCCCAGAAGTATTTGGACTCGTATATCAGACTTAAATATTTCATTCCATTACATAAAAGAGATTAAACCATGCAACTCACCAGGAAAGAAATGTTTCTAGAGCTAGTCATAGAAATAATATGTTTTTGTTCTGTTTCCAATACAAATTGTTCAGATTTTTTATGGAAATATGGAGTGTTAAATCATTGCTCAGGGCTGATTTCCCTTTTACCCGCTCACAGGTTTAAACAGGTTTTCATGTCATCGCTGGAATTTTCCTCCTCCTCCTCATTAAGAGTATATATCTATAAACACACAGAGTTTATGCCTTTTTATGTCTTGATTCTTGAATATAAAAAACACTAATTAAAACTGACTGTTCTTTCTCATTTTTACAGGCCTAAGATACATGTATAAAGCAGCTATGATGTTATATAAACTGACTATATGATATGGACCAATGTTTCCAAGTTGCATTTTTCACTCGAAAGACCAGTGACTTTGGACACTATATCAGTGTTCTCTCATCTCTGCGTAGAAGATGGAGATTATGCGCCTCTTCAGACAAATGTTTCCAAGTCTACAGACAGCGGTTTAACAGGTGTTTGTTGTGTTTGCAGGTGCGATCGCTGCCGCAGTGTTCATAGGCCTTCTGTTAGCCCTTTATACTGTTCTTTGGAAATGCATGGTTACGCAACCGAAAAGGTATGAACCAGACAAACCTTTCACAATGTGCAAGTGCAATGCTACTTTTTTGTTTTGTTGCATTTTGTTTAGCATTTTACTTGTGTTTTGCATGTTGCTTGCGTCTTTTTTTGCACCTGAAAAGGTTTGGACCAAACAAACCCTTCACAAGGTACGAGTGCAATGCTGTGTTTTGTTGCATTTTGTTTAGAATTTTACTGGTTTTGTTTTTATTTGCTTTGTTGCATTTTGTTTTGGATTTTTTTTGTTTAGCATTTAACTTTTTTTTACAAAAGTACCTCAACCGAAAAGGTTTAAACCAAACAAATCCTTTACAAGGTTCAAGTGCAATGCTGTTTTGTTGCATTTTGTTTAGAATTATACTTTTTCTTGTTTTTTTGTTTGCATTTTGTTTAGCATTTTATTTAGTTTTTTTGTTTTGCATATTGTGGGGTCCAAAAGTACCCCAACCGAAAAGGTTTGAACCACACAAACTTTGTAGCAAAGTGTAATGCTGTGTTTTGTGTTTTTGTTGCAGTTTGTTTTGCAATGTTTTTGTTGTGTTGCAGTTTGTGGGGTTCAAAAGTAAAACAAATCAACATTTTAACATTAAATGAATGTGGCATATTCATTCAAAAACTGTTGTTCCCATTAAAAAAAGGACAAATCAAATTTTATGACATTTTGAAATATAAATTTTCAGTTAAACTTTTTCAAGTTGTTATGCTGATGTCATTTTTTTAAAGAAATGAAAAAAAAATTATATCAACTTAGAAAAAAAGTAAAAAGTAGAAAAAGTCATTTTCAGATCCACTGTAAAAATAAATAAACCATAGTATTTTAATGACGAATTTTTGTTTTCTCTCAGTGTCTCTGTTAGGAGGAAAAAAAGAACAAGTTTAAAGGCTCGTGAACAGCGGTCTCTTATGTGCTGACCCCTGGACGGGACGTCCGCCTGCCTACCAGAGACTCTGAGTTACTGATTACTGACTTAGGTCAGATCTCCTCCTGCTCTGTATCAGCACCCACATGAACTGTGTTTAGGTCTTAACGCACACTATTTTAGGGAACATTTTGAGGTGCTTCTGTTTTACAGTTCTACATGGTCCTCAACAGATCAATCTCTGCGGTCTTTCATAAGTCACCCATCAGGTTCTTAACCAGTCTGCTTGGCTGACCACCAGACGTTATCCAACTGGACAGCCAGGATAACGTTACATTTTGGAAATTGCCTTGATAATGTGGAATTTAGTCATTAAACTGAATAATTTATTATTATAGAAAATAACAAGCCCATGTGTGCTCTTGAGCTAGGTATGAATAGTTAACTTGAGTATAAGATATTTCCAAGGTGTATAATGTAGGTGTAGCGATACTATGGCACAACACAAATGTCCACCAGATGGCAGAGGGCTCTGTGTTTTTTTCACTTGATGAAACAAGGAAATCACCGTATGCATATACGGGATGTAGGTTTATCTTTATAGACTTATGTGTTTTGGGACGTTTATTTTATTGCTGATAGCGCTATGCTAATTAATCCATGGAAGACATCATAAATGTTAAGAGACTTGGCCCTTGTTTTCCTCCAAACTTCACCTTTGACTATACTGAACTCTGCACCAGTGAATGAGTGCGTGTGTGTGTGTGTGTGTGTGTGTGTGTGTGTGAGAGAGAGAGATTTCCCTTATGCAGCAGTATTGGCCAGAACAGCACATTTCTGGGTTAAAGTCTTTGGGTACGTGCGAGTTTAACATAAGAAAAGGGAGTTACAGATTGCATTTTTTTTTATCGCAGGTGCTTTGTTTGCACAATTGCCGTAGCCTACTGTTACTTATTTTATTTTTTGTTTTAATTCCAATGGTTTCCATTGTGAAGGTTGGATGAATGTGTTAAGTTGATTCAGTATAAGACAGTATACGTATAAAACTAAATTTTCACCGCACAAATGTTTGTAGAATGTTATGATTGATATGTGCCTGTAAATGTGAACTTTGATATGACTTTGTACAATCACATTAAAATCATTTATTAAACGGTTAGTTACGGTCCTTGAGCTTCGTTCAAAGCCGTTGTAAATTACTCTAGTCTACAAACATAGGCTACACCAAATAAATATTTTTATGGACTAACCACTCCGCATCGGACCTTACAATGTTCTTAATTCACTGCAAACCACTGCTTCATATGGATTATTGCTTTATTTAATACCAGGCTTAAACATTTTAATACTTAGCTAGATAGTATTCATGTGAGAAAAGGCAATATTACAGTACAGCATATTTCATTCATATACTTTCCTGCAACAGAAATACAACTATTTTCATTTAATGTGTAATTCGACAGTGTTTGAAAGTATTACAATCATGTTTTACTCTGTAATAAATATCGTTAAAATTTTAAAAGTTTCCTTAATTGCCTCTGAAATGGGTTTGCCTACAATCATACAGTCAATAAACAGTCGTAAAAGTGCTTTATAGTTACTTTAACAGTAAGTGTAAACTTTGAATGCAAAGTTGAAATCTATTTTTTGCAGAATGTAGAAATACACACAGTGCATTTAATATTACTACAGTAATGCTTATAATACAAGAGTGGACACTCTTTAAACTGGAGTGTTATTTGAGCTACATTTTCCTCCTTTCAGAGTTGTGTTTCTATCATGATATCTATCATCTATTCTATCATATCACAAGACAATTACTATTTTGCAAAAATGACAATATAAAACCTAAACAACAACAACAATTAAATATAACATTCAACAAATATTACATAATAAAAAAATGAAAATAATTCTTATCTATTGTAGTAATTTCCTTATTTCTAAAACCGTGTAATCGAGCTCCTCATTTGTATCCATATCACTTTGTCTCAGGTGTGACCTGGGCAAGTCGATGTCGATCTCACTCATGAACATTGTCAGAAGGAGACGGAAAGGGTGATAGCCGTCACGCAATGCTATCAAGAGCCCACATAAGGAGGTATAGAGCTGACACACTGTTGCATGAGGTGATTCTGCTTGGAAAGTTTCAATGTGGTTGGTTGTTTTATCCTCAAATGCTTACATGCCGTAGTGTATGTAATGACAATATCATGTCTTCCTTACATGACTGCCAATTCAGTGTAATAGGTAAATGAAGAGGAAGAGCAGTTTGTAAGAGGTCTTAGGTTACAATACGGCAATATCCCATTGGGTGGGTTCCTGAGTGGTGTTGAAGATAGTGTCAGCCTTTACTCGACACGAAGGTTCTACAGGGATTCTGCCGTTCGACTTCTCGTGGTTTTCGAAGCTAACATTGTCATATGTGGCTTTGCTGTTGAGCTCCATCTCCTTGGCTTTTTTCTCTTGAATCTGCAGCAGAACTGCGTTGTTCACACCAGGACCTGAGCAACACAGACAGTCGATTTTATGAGTTAATAAAACCGTTCCATTTTGTTTAATCCAAACCTGTTCTAACACACAGACTTATATATATATATATATATATATATATATATATATATATATATATATATTTATAAATGTATTTATATACAATTATGTTCTCTTTCCTCAAATTCTAACACAGTATATACACAGAAGCACACACAAAATTGTTTGGTTTGTCCAGTTATTCGGAATTGAATACTAGTGTACTGCATATAGTTTAGACTGTATCATTTAAATTGATACATTATCCCTTTTATAGTTCTTCATCAGTTACACTATGTATTTTCTCTTTTTTTTTTAAAAAAAACTTTATTTGCACTATTTCATAAAACTGTTTTATTTGCATGTACGTACTGTAGCTCAGCTGCAAGTACAGCACAAATGTACAAATATAAAAAAGCTATACTGTCTTGAATACAGTTTGAATAACGACTTGAATAACAGACCTCTTTCAAAACCAGTAAAAAACCTAACCCTTTTGAGTATATACTGTATACAACCCACTCGACCCGCTCGGAGCGGGATTTAAACCAGCGAGAATGAACCAGCATGGGAGGCAGGCACGCTGACAAGGATGCTAAAGCCTGCTTTCATAAACTGTAAAAAAATATGAACGTAGTGTCACACGTAGGTCTCTGAAGGTTTTTTTTTAAGCCCAAAGTGGGCTGAGACGGCCGTCACCAACTTGGCAGCGTCACTTTTTACCCCCCTCCCAGTTGTCATGAAGAGCAAAATTAGCTATATAGATCAAAACCACTTTTTGTACCAGGCTGTAAACATTTTTTTTCAGCTGTAAAGTTGGGCATTTTAACATGGGGGTATATGGGATTGACTCTCTTTTGGAGCCTGTCTCTAGAGGCCAGTCTATGAATTGCAGTTTAAGTCACTTCCGTGTTGGATTCTAGATAGAGATCGGAAGGTTGCCACTTGACCCTACTCGACCCGTTCCGAGATTGATTCAAATGACCATCTCCGGCATCATGGGAGGCAGGCGCATTAACAATGATGCTAAAGACCTTAGTCTCCAGCATCAGTAGCTACCGCACCTCTTGAGGCCATGTGAATCTGAACATAGCCTTTGTTTAGAATTAGAAGTAGTCTCTTTGAACTTGAGCACCAATGACATGAAGACTGAGTATGTAGTTATGTGCTTGCAGTCATGTTTGCAACATACCGACGAAACTGAGCAGCACAGGCAGAAAAATGAGGCCGTGGGCCATGCCGAGCAGAGTGATGACCAGATTGAGTCTGAAGAAGAAGATCTGGATGAGCTGGGCTTTAGCAAATGCCAAAACAATGATTCCAGGTAGGTTGGTCATTGCAACTCCAGCAAACACCTGGAAAAGAGAACATAGACATATGTAATGGCACCATAACTAGACTTAAAAATTCATCAAGTCTAGCATCTTTGTTGTTCTGGTACTCACAGCACTGCCCATGTTAGCTGTGGCTTCTTTTGCTCTTTCCACCTTTGTGTGGCCAATGCTGAGAGCAAATGAGCGTGTTATATGAGATACAAACTCCACCGATATACCAACAGCCTGCAAAACAAACCATCTGTTAATAATGTCAGGGATCACTAATGACACCGTCATTGGTTTTATGAAATGCAAACTTGCTAATCTGTTTTTCCGACACACTCACAGTCACAAGGTTAATAAGCGACACAGCGTTGAAATCGATACCCCACAACGTCATGACGCCAACCGTATCCACAGTGATCATCACTATGGTGAGCAGGTTCAGAAAGCCCGATCTCAAGTCCATGCCGAGCAGGATACAACACACAACGAATGTGGGGAGAAGACAGACGGCAATGTTGAACAGACCCTCATTCACGATGGTCAGGTACTGTTCGTAATACACGTACGTCACACTGCGAAATGAAAGATCACAGAGTCAGGGCACAGAGATTTTTTAACCTGGGTCTTCTTGTGCATTTAATGAAAACTTAAAGCATGTCTTTTACTTGTTATGCAAACTAAAATATATTTTAATGTCATTTCTAATGAAACATGTATGTCATGTATTTATAAATGCACATTTGTAATAATGAAGTTGCAATGTAGTACATTTAAATATTTTTTAACTTTAAAATGTAATATTGAATACCATACTACAGTTCAAATTGAAACAGTCATGAAAGTGTAATCTCTTTCAAATACACTTAACAATATATTAAAAGCAAGTAGAGTTAGTTAACAATATACTTCGAAGATCTAAAGTAGGGGAGACCGGGGGCAATTGTAACATATTTTACATTTTCCTTAACTCACAAACTACTTGAGATAGACTAGTCATCTTTTGATACAAGAAACATATATATGTGCACTAATTAATAATACAATTTATATATTTTCACTTATAAGAACAAGACTAAAATATTTAATTAAATGCAAGAAGTCAGAGTGTTACAATTGCCCCCGCCAAGGGGGCAATTGTAACACTGAGAAATAACTCCTATTAACCCACTTTATGGGTTATATACACAATCAAAACACTTTAAATCCACTATACAAATAAACTGACAATGAAAGGAACTTTGCTTTTGCAGACATATAGCGTATAATATTCACACTTTGTCAAGCACATATAAAACACATTATTTTATATAAAACATTTATGTTAATTGATGATTTGTTAATACTGGAACAAACATTTATTTTAATACACCCTTTTAAAAGGAAGTTTTACAATAGAATTTAGTGAAATATGTTCATTTTTTAACAGAAAAGTATGTCAACACACACAAACAAGCTTATTACAATGGGCCTTGTGCATGGCTCGGGGGCAATTGTAACAGTGTTACAATTGCCCCCGATACTGCAGCCATGACAAAATCGTATATGCTAGCTAGCCCAACCTGTATTAGCATAGGTTGTTCATGTTCGTTTTTAATCAATAACCTAGGGATAAAATGTATATAAGTTTAAATTCACAGACATCTAAACTTTAGACAGCAGAAGAAAAATACTGTACATCCAAAAAATAACTTTCATACCTCAAAATCAGTTTGTCGTTAACAACTTCTGCTAAAGTTGAAAATTTCTCGCTTCTTTTCCACAGATAGAGAGAGAATCCTACTGGGCATGTACAGATTAAGTGTCATAACTCTAGCTTGTTTCTGATTGAAGAAATTGAGTGTGTTACAATTGCCCCCTGTTACAATTGCCCCGGTCTCCCCTACTCTACAAGTGCACATTCAATATAATTAAGCACACTTCTTGAGTTTCAAGACCCTTTAAATGGACGCGTGACACCCTTGTTCTATCCTAGAATTGCAAGAAATGTATGAAGTAGCTCAAGGATTCGTGATATAGTTTTACAATAATGAAGTAGCTCAAGGACACGTTATCATTCAATAATATTACATTTCCTGATAATCGTTTTTTATCTTATCCTGTAGAAGAAACAGCAAGGGTGAGGGTGGTAAGATAAGGGAGGATTAGAAGACGACACCTACGTGTAAGGAAAGACCTCAAAGTCAGGAGAAGTGCCGGGGATTTGCCTCATGGCCAGCGTGATATTATGCGCCAGTTCTCTGGCCTTCTGCAGAGCAGCTGTGAACTCCTGCGAGTTTACCAAAGGAGTGTGGTAGGCCATGAACCGAGAAGCTGTAAATGGAGAGATGTCATGATTAAATTGTGAATGGACTGAAACACTTAAATGTGTCTTAAATGAGCTGTTTGTAGGCCCTAAAACTTGAAAGAGAATTAGCATTTTAGCAATTAGCGGTTTTCAGTTTATGAGTAAAAATAGAGTCTGTGGCTTTGCCACATTTTATTCTATAAAATAAATTACAGTCATACCTCAAACATTGTGAACAATTCACCAAATAAGGGCTTCAACTACCATAAGAGTGTGAGTTGACGTGTATAACGAATTGAGACAACTGTTGTAGCCATTGTAGCTTAGCTTTTTAGCTTTTAAAAAAACAACAGTCTCAAGAATCACGATTGAGGTACTGTATGAAAGTGAGTGATTTATGTTGTAGAACAAAATGTTAAAATCTCTTACAGTTATATTAGTAATACATTTCAGAAACTGCTAATCTTAAAATTTCTTAAGGGAACCAATTGTGAATAAGTCAACAAATTGACGTTATGACTTAACAGCTCTATAGAACAGTGATTCTCAATATTTTTGTGACCAACATTGTCCACAACAATATTTTGAAGCCCCCATGAATTTTCCAGTTGTTTGTAATTTACCGGTTAAAAATTAAGGGCACATAATATTTTTATTCACAATTTACCCAATTAAATATTTTAGAGCTCGGCATAGGGAAATGTATATTCATTTTAAAAATGACCATTTCGTTTGACTATTGTATTAATTACCATAGCCATTTCCAAGTCTAGAAATCACACTATTAAAATTATGCTAACTCATATGTCCATGTTTTCAAAAACCGTTGTTGAGGCGGTGAATTAAAATAAGAAGGAACCTGTTTTTTTGTTGTTATTGTTGTTTTTAGCTGTTTTGTCTTATTTTAAAGCTTGCTTTGTCTTATTTTAAATAATTAAAAGGCATCTTTAAAGCCTCATTGTAAGTTTGCTGAAGCCCCCGAGTGGACCCTGTCCAGGTGAATGCAAAATGTTAAATGTGTAAATTGATGTATCTCACCTATTACTTCCCCAGTTTCATTGTCTCTAATTACAGCTTTATCATAAGCTCCCAAACCACTGTAAATGAAATAAAAACATTTTTAGAAAATACACTATAATCATGGAAGTGTTTTATTCTAAACATTCAAAGCTTCTATTCACTCCTTTAGATGACCAGATGTAGTAGCATTTCTTACCCTTTTGGACACTGTAGGTCAGGTCTGTTGCCCAGAAAGTCTGGCAGGAATCTGTAAAACTCTTCAACACTAGGCCGCAGAACCCCATCTTCGGGTTTTCCATACACTTCTTGGCACACGTAAAAAAGCCCGCTGTCAAAAAGTTGAAAATGTATTTAATTGAACCATATACATAAAAAACAAAACTTTAATTGTTAACTGGTAATTTATACATAAACGCTTACTCTCATTGGCAGGACAAAATGTTCCATTTTTGGGGGGAGTTGTATAGATACGACAGCATTTGGATCCAGGGTTCAGCCAGTCAATATAGTCATCCACCCAGGAGGATGCTGGGATAGCCAAATAAGATCTAGAGCAATCAGCGAGATTGTGATTTTGTGATCTTGAACTCCTCGTATTTTGTAAAAATGTATGTGTGTAATGAACCAGCACAACTATTTTCAACATGTCTTTTCAATATTTTCAAAGCCATAGCTCATAATTTATCTGGCTCTTTACCAGTATTATAAAGATCTTTGTCTCTATTCTAACATTAGAATAACGGCAGAGGCAGTATTCGAAGAATACTAAGAGGTAGAAATGATAAAGCTTTTTTGTCATAGTCATTTCATCGTATAATTCTCAAACATTAATAATGGTATCTTTCCAGGACCGTCACTGTGGACTTTCAAGATCGATAACACAAATCTGTAAGTTCAAAGGTCTGATGTGATGCAAAGTGAGGTAAAGAGTAGAGGAGTGCAGAACACCAAATTACATTTTTAGTTTATTGAAAGCGGAAAGACATATAGTGGAGGAGAGCTTATAGTGCTCACCGGTCAGGGTACTCAGTGGCGTATCGGATCTTCTGGGTAAAAGAGAACTGGTCACATCCCACACTAGAACACACTGCATTTAAGCCCTCCGCACTGGTGAAATTGAACCCTTTGGTCGTGATGAAATACGTTGGCACGCCAACCTCAAAATACTTATAGAGGTATGCGAAGTAGTCCAACATGTAGGAATCCTGGTAATATTTACACACAGGGGAAGAGAGAGACAACACTGTGACTAATTATTGAATAACTGAAAGTGTTTTTAATTGGCATTTTGGCGTAATTGCTCATGTATTTTTATTGGCAAGCTAGAAGGGTGTTAAATAAACTTCTGTACTTACAGATGGCATGGCCAGTTCCTGATCTAAGCCCACTTTTACATTGAACAAGAGGAACACAGAGCCACAGAACATCACAAGGAACACCACTATCTAAGAAAACAAGACATCATGATATTAAACTATTAATAATTGTATTACATAAAAGCATGTAAAGAACAAAAAGAAAGATTTTTAGAAAGATATGCATGAAATTCTAGTATGGGTGGGTGTTTTAAACAATGGACACTTGTTTTTGTCATGTACACATACTTTTACTTTGTAAAATAAAATGTCTGATTCCTTTATTCTGTTAAAGGATTAGTTCACTTTTTAAAAAACTTTTGCTGAATTTACTCACCCCCATGTCATCCAAGATGTCCATGTCTTTCTTTCTTCAGTCGAAAAGAAATTAATGATTTTGATGAAAACATTCCAGGATTTTTCTCCATATAATGGACTTCAATAGTGGCCAAAACGGTTCAAGGTCCAAATGAGTTTTCAGTGCAGCTTCAAATGACTTCAAATGACAAATGACGATACCAGACGATGAATAAGGGTCTTATCTAGCGAAACGATGCTCCATTTCGAAAATAAATAAAACAGTTAAAGTATTATTAGCACAAATGCTCGCCTTGTTCTGTCCTGAGATGTACGTTTGTGATTCTCCTGTTCGAACTCGTTCATTAAAATGAACAAATCTTTTTTCGAGTCATTTCGTTCGTTGAATGAATAAAATGACTCGAAAAAAAAGATTTTGTTCATTTTGAACGAGTCTTTTTTCGAGTCATTTCGTTCGTTGAATGAATAAAATGACTCGAAAAAAGATTTGTTCATTTTAATGAACGAGTTCGAACAGGAGAATCACAAACGTACATCTCAGGACAGAACAAGGCGAGCATTTGTGCTAATAATACTTTAACTGTTTTATTTATTTTCGAAATGGCGCATCGTTTCGCTAGATAAGACCCTTATTCATCGTCTGGTATCGTCATTTGTCATTTGAAGTCATTTGAAGCTGCACTGAAAACTCATTTGGACCTTGAACCGTTTTGGCCACTATTGAAGTCCATTATATGGAGAAAAATCCTGGAATGTTTTCATCAAAATCATTAATTTCTTTTCGACTGAAGAAAGAAAGAAATGGACATCTTGGATGACATGGGGGTGAGTAAATTATCAGCAAAAGTTTTTTAAAAAGTGAACTAATCCTTTAAGGTTGATTTCTTTCATATTTTTATGTAGCCTAAAAATAGACTAATGAAATGAATGAACATTTTGAGAAAATTACAGCTTTTAATAACTTTATTAGTCAGCTGAGGAATTTTAAACTGTATATAAATGGTAAAACTTTACTGAAAGCCTTTATATATGATTCATTATAAAAGTATTTGAATGCATTAATTATGCATTGTAGGGTCAAAATGAATAATTGTAACCACAGTTATAATACATTTATAATACATATCTATTCATTGTTTAACCTTTAGAAAGCATTAAAACACATGACAGCCACTTTCAGATGTAACAAGGAATCTGCAAATAATATAAAAATAATATATTTTTTTATGAAAAGATTTAATGCATTATAATGTACATTATGAAATACCTTTATAATGCATTATAGATAAAGGCTTTAAGTGTCACCATAAAGGTTAACACAATCATTTTTTACAAGTTGTTTTCATTACTATAGCTTTAAAAATGTACTATTTTATATCTTTTTGATGGATTTTCATATTTTATGACTGAAAGTCTAGAACTGGGATAAAGGTAAATCCATTGAGTCTATAAATAAAAGACATTTGAAAAGTAGCAATTGTCATAAAAATCATAAAATGACTGTAGTTAAAGAAACCATAATACTGTAAAGTAGGGACGTACCACTATTACCCTGCTGACAGGGTTGAGCAGTGCAGGGGCGTAGTATTTTTTCATTAATGGGAGCAGGATGCCCTGGTTGGGTTTGGATGGGTGTGGAGTTTTCACAGTAACACAGCAAGCTATCTCACAACGGTTTGCATCTTGTCGTCGAGCATCAAGTGAGAGCAGAGCCACAAAGGCAGTCATCTGTAGAATGAAGTCCATGAGCACAGCCAATGCCGCGTATAGGGCAAACGACTTCACCGCCGGCATAGTGCTCAAAGCACCTGCGAAGAGACAATGAGGGTGTGTTAAGTCAGCCATACACGTTCACTCATACATGGAATTAATCTGAACCCATTGACTGCATAATATATGACTCATTCAAAGTACATTATTGCCACTATACATGAATCATATCTCTATTTAATTAGGGTGGTACATATCTGATGCTTTATGTTTCGCTGACATGCGAGTGAGTAAAGGTCAGGCAATATAATAAGTGTTCCTCATTTCTATTCATAATTGTATAAAAAGAAAATGTTTTTTTTTCTCTTGTTTTTGTGTTTTATGGGATGAAGCAGAGTTTAAGATCAATGGGAAATTCTCACCCAGGAAGAAACAAACAGATTCAGACAAACTGCAAAGGAGCATGCTGGGAGCCACATTTCCAAGAACTCTCCCGATATGTTCCTCCCTCTGCTCTCCTGGTCTGCGCATATCTCTCTGATTGAGATTCAACATGGAAAGACATGAAAAAAGCGTGGTTTATGAAGTTATACCCAGTAGTGGAGACATAAAGTAATATCTTATACTTCTAATATATGTAGCCTTGCATGTATATATATATATATATGCATGTATGTGTATGTATATGTACTGTTTATTTATGTATATGTATGTGTATTTGGATGGATGGGATGGATGGATGGATGAACACTACCATTTAAAAGTTTGGGGTTGGTCAGATTTTTATAAGATTTGTTTTTTCATGCTCAACAAGGCTGCATTTATTTAAACAAAAACATAAAAACATTAAAATTGTGAAATATTATTAAAATTCAAAATAACTGTTTTCTATTTTAATATATTTTACAATGTAATTTATTCCTGTGATGGCAGAGCTGAATTTTCAGCATCAATACGTCTTCAGTGTCACATGATCCTTCAGAAATCATTATAATATGATGATTTAATGCACAATAAATGTTATATTATTATCACAGTTTAAAACTGTTGTACTGCTTTTTTTGCACATTTATTTTAATTTAATGTATCCATGCAGAAAAGTATACATTTCTTTAAAAAACAGAAACAAAAACACACCCCAAACATTTGAACGATACTGTATAAACTAAGAACTGTGAAAGAAATCTGTAAGTGAAAAAAAGTGATTCGAGTGACCATTTAAAGCTGACCCCAAGAAGGTATGTCAGAAAGATAAGCTACAAAGAAAAACAGAATGAAGAAAGAAACATACCTGATATTCTAGAACAAAAATGAAGATGTTATCAGCTCCCACAGCGAGCACGAGGAAGGGCACCACCTGCAGAATGACCAGTGAGGACGGAAACCCAATCCAGGCATAGAAACCCATTGAGGCTAAGACAGAGCAGCCGACGACCAGAATACCACCCAGTCCGACCAAGAACTTTGAGTCTACCTAAGAAGACAATCATACAACCATGGTTTGTAGAAGCAGAATTATAATATATTTACTTGTCAAACTAGGCCAATGGATAGTTCATCTGAAACACTTTTGGAAAGTGGAGATGTGTATACTCAATCTAAAACTAAGCTTATTATTCATTATTTTTTTCTGACCTCCATACTATATCAACTGAGAAACAAATGTGAAATATTTTGAGAAAAACGTTTAAAAAATGGGTATGCGACTTAGTTTTTGATGTCCAGAATGTATCATTTGAATTACTGTTTGAGATAAAACATGCTGGAGTTTCCATTAGGCCTTCATCCTGTTATCAGAAATTAGGAAATTCCCAGTAAGCCATTAACCACTCCGTTACTGACTCACCAGGATACGCTTCCAGGATGAATATTCCCCGAGAGCCACAGCAATGTAGAGAAAGATGACAGCATAGCTTATCATGAATATGGGGATATCCTCTGCAGTCGTTCTGTTAATCTCATCTTCCAAAGACCTCTGCGGAGCACCAGACCATTCGATTATGACACTGTTAAACACTGACATCTTTGATCTATACAGCTTAGGTCAACCAGAATCTCACCTCAGCCATGTAGGCAAATGTGAAGTTTGTGTTTGGGTTTTTCTGATACTCCTGGACAATATTGAGGAACATGCTTTCCCACTGTTGAACCACCTTAAATTTGACATCGGATCGTGCGTAATTGTTCAGGGAGAAGGTGAGGATCAGGGCCTCAGCAATCGTGTATGCCTCATCTGAAAAGGTAATGGGAAGCTGAAAGTCAGCTAAATCTTTAAGACAAAGATGAGATGCCATCAGATAGTTTTATGCCTTACTCTCATATCCTCCTACAGCCAGGAAGGGGAAGACAGGACCTCCATAGTCTGCCATGCAACTCATGCCAAGAGCTGTGATGTCTTTAAAGGATAATGGAGAGCTGTGGGTAAGCAGAATGTAATTATGTTATGTGTGATATTGTTTTTATAAAACAGTTCAATAAACAAGAATAATTGAGTTACTTTTGTCTATTTTTGCGGCAACAGCAAATAAATCGTTCTAAAAGAAGCTCTATAGGTGCTGAGACTCTCTGATAAAGACTTCATTTGAAATAGCATACTACTCTTACTATTTCTTTTATATTATAGTAGTAGTATGGTATATAGTAGCCAGTCTGTGGCTTCAACGAATATGCATGCTTCCCTATACAAAATAGTTGGCAAAAAACGTAGATGAAAAGAGTAGTGTTCAAATTCACAGGATTCATAAAACAGTATGCACAAAGTACCCGGATGACCTACTGCTCCTGTAGTGCACATCCTACGGATACTTTACTATGCCATGAGGCCATAGAAGAGGATTTGTGAATAGTCATGTAGTGACACAACTAATGTTGGTAGGTCAGATGACAATGACAATATGAGAAACATTTGAAAACATTCATACAAAACATTTATTTTTTAAGTTTCAGAGTAAGTACTTATTTAAAAGAAGTACCTACTCAAAGTATGCGAGTATGTCATAAAGACTGTGACTGAATTCGGAGTAGCATACTAGCATATATTAGTTTAGCATAACTGGCTATTGCATATAGTAGTAGTAGTAGTATGTATTAGCTTAAGAGAAGAGTATGCTACAGAAGTCTGAATTGTACCAGATCTTATTTTGTTCCTGAATGAATCATGTATTTGAATCAATCGGTGAGCAAATGATTAAATGACTGACTTATAAAGAGTCAGTTGATGCATTTATGATGTAAACTGCAGAAAGACCCAGCATGCAAAAACGTGAAAAGTCCCAGTGTTTGAAGCAACAACAAAAACCTGGAAATGTTCCTAAGGTAATGTAACAACTACAGATATGGAAATGTGACTTACTTTACACAGTAGATGAAATGGTCCCTCCAATCCACCTCCTTAGTCACGCCGAGCTCTGTCATGTTTGCTTTGGCGTTTAGGTTGTCCATGCTATTTTGGAAGTACTGCGGTAGACTGTTGACAGCACAGTCTGTTAAAGAGGGGTTGTCTGGATTGAGTGGCGCATAGCAAACATCTTTAAGGCTTGCATTTCGGTTTAGATCATCTGACCAGAATTCAATTGCCTGGATTCTCTCCTGAAGCTCCAGCAGCTCTATGATCAAATCTGTGAGAAAACAAACATACTCAGTAGGCTTATATTTGAAACCTAAGATTCAGGGGAACAGAAAATTCTCAAAAATGAAAGCATTGCTACATAAAACACTGATTAGGACTCCATGTGGCTAAGGCTACACATCCCAACTCTACAGTGGTTATTCCAATTGTGAATGGATAATATACAGAAAGCTTTAAGCAAAAACTTTTTCCAGTGAATTTCTCACTGGTGACGTACAGTATGCTGGACTTTTGCAGTCATGTGGTACAATGGACTGTAAGCGCACATTCATATTTATCTCCATTCAATCAACAACTGATGGATAGAACCAAGGTAGAACCCTTAGAAATTTTCGATCTTTTTTCGATCCATTGTACATTACAATACGGAAAAGATTTGTTGCTACTTCTCTAGATCTAAATAGTATGCGTAATAATTTTGACACGTTTCACAATGAGTTAATTTTTGACAGCCATATTGGTAATCACAATTATTTTTTTTGATAGATTGTGTAGCCATCAAACTAAATATTGTAACTAAGAAGTGAAACAATAGGAAGTTTTACCTTTAGAGATAATGCCACTGAAGTTCTGTTCGCCAAAGAGTAAGGAGTCATAGTAGTGGCTTGGGCCGGTCTGGAGCGGTCAGGATCAGCTGATTGGTGCGGTAAAATGGATCAAAATGTGCATCATGGAAGTCCTTCTCACGCATTGCACGACTTTCGGGTGCTGACCAGAGCTGGACAGGATCTGTGGTCAGTTCTATGTCTTTTATTCCCACTGTGAATGCTATCACAACAACAAGGCAGATCGGAAGCACAAACTGAGGATACCGTGCCATTATGGTTCCCCAGGTCTGGAAAAGAGACCCTAGGAAGTCCTGAGTGGCAAGACTGGCTTTGTCAGAGCACGTAACATCTTTAGCACTGATTTTACGGTTAATCTCATTTTCGTTTTGGTCCGTGGTGTTCTTGCCCTTCCGAGCACTCCTTGACTTTTGGTAGTAGGTAGTGCACTCTAAAACTAAGTAACAGATAAAAAGGAAAAAGATGCAGGCAAAGACTATAATACAGATGACAAGGACGCCGTCAAGTCTACCAAACATGAATGGTTTTGGTAAAGGTGGTGGCGGTGGTAGAGCTGGACAGGATTGCTCACAGTCCTGACAGGAACAGGCCTCACCCCCTGTAGGTGTATTCTCGCTGCAATTCAATGCTCTTCCTGCAAACGGAAACGCTCCTTGTGGGAGTTCAGCGGTCTGTCCTTCTGGCAAGAGCCTGAAATTAATATCCAGAGGAGCCAGTCCATTGCTTGAGTCACCCTGGAAATCGTACCAGCGTTGCGGCGTACACAGAGTCGCACCATAGCGGCCACACATCGTGGCAATAGCGAACCCTCCGGTGGATGGGATTCGAACGTTTCTGCAGGATCTAAACGAAGCATCTGAGAAGTTGGTGGATATGTAAGCCTCGTAACCAACCACAGCTTCTTTGAAAATGCCAGATGGCTGCTCGATGCTCGCGGTTTTGGTGATTTTTAAAATCTGACTTTGGTTGGGACTGCAGGTGGTGGCACAGTGGAGATGTGCAAAGTTTTCTGCACAGGATGGGCATCGGATCAGCACGGCTTTGGACAGCGTAAGGCTGCCTTGTAGAGCTGTGAGCTGCCTGATGGAGCAGCAGCCCAGTGTTTCACCATCACCGTTGGCAAACATTGGGCACACAGATTTGAAAAGTTCATAGTGGTCTCCCGTCACATTAACGGCTTTTCTGTAGTCCTTACAGGGTACCCTAGGTGGAATAAGAGCCCCCTCCACAGAAGGGTTTAGGCCACAGTCCTCATAAAACGAGCAGTAGCCTGGCTCATGCTGAGCACCAGTGAGAACCTGCAAAAGACAGAGATATAACATAGATAGGGATGTAACAATCTGTAGTTTAGTCAAGTGTCTTATACGGTAGATCTGTATCGAATCTTTAGCACTCAGAACTCAACAATAAGGATTTTTCCTGCTGAGTTCAGTTTTTTGCTTGCATTCACATCAAGATTTTTCATGTTTTTGAAAGAAATCTCTTAATGTAAAAAACTGAACTCAGCAGGAAAAACACTTATTGTTGAGTTCTGAGTATGTATATATATAGCAACAGTTTAATTGAATACATCCGTGCTGAAAAATGATTAATAATAATAATTAATATTAAGAATAACTAATTATAAGAATAATTAGTTATACTTTTTTTTTAATTCACAAAAAAATTATAGGAAATTAAATGTTTTCTTTATAATTTGTAACAAATCATTTTCAGAAGTATCTACACTCTGGCTCACACACATTCCACAGCGAGAAAAAGTGTGGATGTGATCAAATGAGGTGATATTCGTTTCATATTCACAAAAATGGAAACACAAATAAATCTAAAGTGATTCACAAAAATCACAAACAAATACACAAATAAATAAAATGAGATTAGCAAGCATTGATAAATGTATTGTGTTTTAATCTTTTGCCAATGCCACTGACCAATCAACCAATCATATTTTGTACCACAATTATAGCCAGAAAACCTTTAATAAAGCTAGAGGTGGCAGAGTCTGGATGAGTATCGTTGGAAAAAGAATAACGTCAACTGTTCTGAATTTAATGACAACCAGAATCCATCAGCAAAAACCATGGGGATGAATGTTAAAACCTGAAATTATCATTTTTCATTTATAGACAATATTCATTCTCCACATGCTGACAGAAGATTGTGTGGTCCAAATTCCATATTTAACAATCTCATTATTATGAAATGCTTCACATTTATTTGTGGATCAATTTTCTATTCCGGGAAACAATTGAGTATGACCTTAGATCCTGCATATACTTGTGGAAGACAAAACTCTTCACTTTGCCATTTCAATATTTAACGCAGCCCGTTTCAGATATTTTGTAGAATGATTCTGCCATTGAGACGATTTAGATATACAAAATATGACAAGTGAAGACTCACCACGCAAACAGCAAGTGACAACAATGTAACGGACCATTCCAAGCCCTTTCTTTGGGAATACATTTTTCTTCCCAAGTCTTTGCTCTTCTGTGTATGTGGAGTGTTTGTTCCAGTGGAGAGATGAAGACAGGAGGACGTCAGGAGCTTCGGGTATCTCTGCTGATACTGAGTAAGACAGGAGGAAATAAAAGGCTTTCTCACTCTCATTGGCTGAACATAAGTGATACTGATGATGACCAGTGTGTTATCTGGCCTGATGTTTCAACCACCAACTAGAATGGACAAAAGCCAATCC
Organism: Chrosomus eos; assembly: GCA_036326025.1. NCBI lineage: Eukaryota > Metazoa > Chordata > Actinopteri > Cypriniformes > Leuciscidae > Chrosomus > Chrosomus eos. Next base: position 16,316,434 of record CM070836.1, on the reverse strand, counting down.
AGCTCACTAATCATTAACTAGATGTGCAGACTAAACCAAAGGTGTGTTAAACAGACGCTATGGAATTTTGAAAGAGCAAAACAACACACCCACCAAAATCTGATAACCACCCGATGACTCTCATTAATAAAACATGCATAAAACTATGGTCTGAGCAACTGCAAAACAACTATTTTATTTCCATTTTTCAGTGGGGTGAATCGTATGAACAAAAAATGACAAAGAATTCTGTCCCTCCAGTGCTTGCTTGTATTAAAAACTAAGATAAAATTAAAAATAATCAAATAATCTAAAAAAAAAAAAAAATGAAAGGCTTTTTTTCCTTGCAGTGAAATCACATAAGCATTTATTGGTAGCGAGTCTAATGAAAGACATTCAATCAAGACCTCTGGAGGAGTTTCATAAGTGCAGAAAAACAGGTAATGTAATATTTATGACAAGACTAAAGAAGCTTGAAGGTATTATAAAATGTAATTTATTCCTGTGGTGGCAAAGCTGAATTTTCAGCATCATTACTGATTTGATGCTCTTTTGTGGAAACAATTTTTTTTTTTTTTTTTTTTCAGGATTCTTTCTTTGATGAATATAAAGTTCAAAAGAACAGCATTTATTTGAAAAAGAAATATTCTGTAACATTATAAATGTATTTACTGTCACTTTTGATCAATTTAAAGCATCCTTGCTGAACAAAAATGCATTAATTTAAAAAAACTTTTATGGGGCAATAATTTTAGTTGAATTAATGATATGCCATGTCTCTTGAAGCTGACCACTTATGGCATTTAAGGCATTACTTCTAAGCAGAAGCTTTAATATAAAAGTAAGCTATATAATTATTTTAACAATAGTTATTATTTATTTGGTAAGAAGCTTAATCGCTTTTGTTGTAGCATTCCTCATTTCAAATTCCCTTAAATGAAAGTGTTTGTTTGCTAAATGAATACATGTAAATGTAAAAGGTATAAGGGGACAATGCAAAATAAACCAAATTAAACCAAAACTAAACATGTGATCTGTACCGCAGGTGTTTGGAAGAAATCTATCAGCAGAATTATTTTTGTAATCTATCAATTTTCAGGCATCACACTGGTTTTTGCTAGTTCTTGTAACATTTATAATTTCATAGAATTTCTCAATTTTTTAATTAATAAAAAGGGGGTAAAGTAAGTAATGTCATGGTAAAAACATGGTCCTAACATTCAAAACTTTTTTATAAAAAAAATTGTGCATTCAATCATTAATAAGAAGTTACTGATCAGATACAATATGGTTTTAGTTGAAAAATATTAAGTTATGTTTTATAAGCTTATATTCCACAGGGTCCAAACAGACCAAGAAATGCAACAGAATCATAGCCTATAGAAGTATTACGAGGGGTAATTGACTCCAAATGCGTTTGCAAGCTTAATTTTTGCATGTTCAGTGTCAGTTTATGGAATTGCATGTTTAATCTTATCATCAATCTGAAGTTACCTTATCCAATTGCTTTAACTGATATTCCTGAAGGACGACTGGGTAAACCTTTGTCCTATAATCTGGTACTGGTTGTGGATCTAACCCTCAAATCTGTTATTTTTCAAACACAAAATTAAAAAATATGAATGTTTTGCCTTTATAACCTCACATCCTCAAAAAATCCTTACAACTTTTGCTAACAAACAAACATCAGTACTAGTCTGAATTGTTTTCAAACAATATATTTATTTTAATTGCATGCATAAATTAAAAAAAGAGATGATAAACAGCCTGAATCTTCTTTTCATGCTGCAATAGTTCATCCTTAGGTGGCAGCAGATTGAAATGTGATCACTCTTTCCTTTTTTAAAAGACTATTTGTTATGAAGTTTTTATATACAAACAGACATAAATTTTATTTATCATTTTATTTTAATTTCAGAATTATTGTGTGTGCGTGTGCAAATGTTTAGAAACAAAATACAGGCAGTGGGAAGGAAAAAAATGTGCATGATTCATTCATTTTAGGGCGATCTATCCCTTTAACTAAAGTATGTGAGATTCCCAGGCAAAGGTAAGCACTGTTTTAGAACTTTTGACAGATTTAGCCACCGAATTGACATCTTTGTGACAAGGACATTTAAATAAGACCGATGTATTGCTGTTTTTTTTTTTGTATTCTTATTTCTTTTAGGAAATTTGGCTATGTTAACGTAGCCTGGTACAGGGTACCCCCAGGATCCTCCAACTTAAATTCAAGGCTTTTTAAGACCTTTTTAATACCATTTCAAGTGAAATTCAATGCCAACTTCGTACCCATTCCGACAGAAGTATGAGGGGAAAATGTCAAATCTGTATACATTTTAAACCCTAGAAAATAATTATGTACAAGGATGCTACTTGAATTAAAATTTTTTTTTACTTAAATTATATTAAATTATGTATTAAATTTACTTAATATTTAATACATACGCAACAGCATTGTAGCGCGCACGTGTATGTAGGCCAGTGTTAATTTTGGCAGCCATTTTTGATTTAGTCTTCAGACGAAAATGCTTATTGGTCTTAATCACATTTGAGTCATCCTGTTTTTTATAGTTGTAGTTGACGAAAAGTCTTTGCATTTTTGCACATCAGAAAATGTCATAATTATTCTCTCTAGGCCAATTCAATTAAGCTTATGAGAAATTATTGACATAGCACTCTTAAGCAGTAGCATTTGTGCAGTTCTACATAATTATCCCTTTTCCTAAGTTCAGTGGTTCTCTCAGTGTTTTAGAGTGCTGTACCCCCTGGACCCCCTCTTTTCCACTTAGACTGCACTCACACCTTTTCCATTAAGGGTAAGATTTGCCCACTTAAATAATTTTTTCCATTTCATGTTTTACCTTTGTAATAACTTAAAAAAAATGCTTTAAATAAAACAATGTTCATTAAATTGGCAATGTTAAAAAACATTAAAATCGCCAGTAGGTGGCGGTAACTCACTATCTTTATGAGTGAGTCTGAGTCATTCATTCATTGAATCTCACGATTCGTTCAAAGCCACATATTTCGTTATAGAGCAAGCCTGATAATGCTGTTTTAAATGTAGTACATGATTTAATGTTACCCTTTTTTCTTTTCTTTTTTACTGTTGTATAAAATCAATGTCACATTTGAAATCGTGTGGATAATCGGGAAACATTGTATTCTTGCTCGTATGAACACTGCTGGATATCAGCCTGCATTTTGATCGCAGATTTAGTCGCACAAACAGCGTAAGCGGCTCGTGACAGAACACAGACCAACTGAATGACACTTTAATTTAAGTAGAAAATCTTAAAGATCGCTGAACTCCAGCTTGTCTGTGTTTTCAGATCATCCGCGCTTCTTCAGCAGTGTAGAGAGAGAGCGCGCGCGCATGGTTGCCAGATACTATTGAAAAGACCGGGTAGAAAATATGTTCTTTTAACAGAAAAGCTCTTATTTGGGGTTTAAATTTTGTCATTTGTGGCCACAGCGGATTAAACTAGGCTAGGTACTATCTTGTTCTGTACCTCACTTGCCTAGTAACCATAGTAACTGGTGCGCACGCGATCGCTTTTTCTGCTATGACGTGGAGCGCGAGGTGCACTCAACCAAAGAGTATATGTTCTTTGACTCAATGCTGCGTGCATATATTTTGAATTAGCCTACATTAGTAACAGTTAATTTTGTTACGGTATGAACTTAATCCTAGCAAAGGCAAAAAAAAATATAAGACCTTTGTAACGAAATCCAAGACTTTGTATACTAAATTCAAGGCTTTTAAGGCCTTAATTTGAGATGATCAAATTCAAGACTTTTTCAAGGCTTTTAAGACCCGCGGGTACCCTGTGGTAATACCAGACTCTGCTACTTCACTTTGCTTCGTAGACAGAGTCTGGCATAGCATAATAGAGAAGTGTTTTCTCTCTCGCTAGGGGGCGATTTCTGAAGTTTAAAATCATTGGTTAACCGTAAGCCAATCAGATAAGTTTATTGACGTATGTTATGCGCTGACACAGCCGCATCGAACCACAGACATCATGCATCGAACTCAAATCTATGATCGAACTTCCACCAGCTGTAAACACTTGATGATGCGAGCGAAATACCGGAGTGAACATGGCTGTGAGCGACTTTTTTGATCGGTGAGTGATGTAATAGAATGACTGCTGCGCTTTGACAGGGTGCAAACGAGCAGAGAGAGAGAGAGAGAGAGAGAGAGAGAGAGAGAGAGAGAGAGAGAGAGAGAGAGAGAGAGAGAGAGAGAGCGAGCCGCGCGCGCACTCTCAGGTCTTCAAACAACACGAGCGCTGTCTTGCTCTCTCTCCCTCGCAAATATTAATCAAAATCAATCGACAAGATAGTTAAAGATCGGAAGACCGCAGTTTCACGTGGAGCATTTGGAGATTTTTAGAGATTAGAGACTCTAGGAACAACATCTCAATGAACAACATCTCAACACTAAATTGTCTCATATAGACGCCTGTCTCAAATACAAGCCGGTGCAGTTAGATGATTTGGACAAATAAAATCCTGGGCTATTATTTGAAGTTTTACGGTATTTAAGACCTGGAAAAGAAAGGAGACACTGACCTGTCAAAAGGCTCCCCAGTTTTTCGCTGACGATCGGCAATAGTTGATAAATTAAACATTTCCCAAAGGGAGTAGGGCCACAACATCACCTCCATTCAAAATGTTTAATACACACTCTTCTTCTTCGGGCTTCAGTTTGCTAATGCCGGGAATATTCTCCACAACAGAGCGAATTGCATCCGCGTCTCCCTATCCGCGGTCGTTTTCGATTTCTCTTACCTAACTCTTAAACTCGGCGCTTAGCGACTACGTCACGGCTTTCAGCCCGCCTTCTGTTCGTTGATTGGCCCGGCTGTTTTCAGGCCGGTGGAAAACAGAAAGATAGGCTGCTACATAGACATCATATAGATAGACGCCCTATCGACCGCTACTGCCTATTGGCACGGACGAGAATTGGAGCCGCCATCTTAAACCGGTCATCCGCTCCGCTCAGTGTAATCTGAATGGCAGGTGAAATGAGCTGTCAGCGCATTAAATTAATCATATCTCACTGAATCCTGAACTGATTTTCACGCGTTTTTTTTTACTGCAAAGGTAATTCATGTAGCTATGATACAGGACACATGTTTCGGCGTATTTTAACCCGTTTAATCCCAAATTTTTTCTTGCAATTTGAGAACATGCATTTTACTCCTTAGACCTCCCTAACACTCAAATTGAATGCCCTTTTTGATTTTATGTTGGTTAAGTTAGTGAAAAAATAGGTTTTACACTCGGTCACAATAGTGACCGGTGGGAAACACCATAGTCAGAATTCATACAATTTCTTTAATTAGACCTATTTACACAATACATTCCAAGACATCCAATACCTCGTTTTTTCATTTCATGAAGGAGGCTTATGAGGTGAAAAGGTTGTCATGTACAAAGTTACACCCTGGAGGAACTTCTGCTTGTTCGGCTAGACCCCTATGGGCTAGACCATGACTACACTTGGGCCCTGTCCTATGGCAGTTTTAGGGAGATGCATGTTCATTCAGTGCACTGAAGATGGGCCGTACGTTGTAGAAAGGGTTGTTGGGGGTCATGTGTGGGGCACACCAATTGGTTGTCATGAACATCTGCCTAATCCTCCAAATATTTCACTTCTGCATCGCCATTCAATGCCTGGCAAATGGGCCATTTCACCCTGGTACTCACTATCTGAGCCCTCACTATCACTGTCACTTTCAATTTGGGTGGGGGATGGGGGGGTTGGGGGGTTGTCACATATCTCTAGAAGGTCCAACACATTGATAGTTTCTGGGATACTGATAACTACACTGAAGAAAATTATAAACGCAACACTTTTGTTTTTGCCCCCATTTTTCATGAGCTGAACTGAAAGATCTAAGACTTTTTCTATGTACACAAAATGCCTATTTCTCAAAAATATTGTTCACAAATCTGTCTAAACAAGTGTTAGTGAGCACTTCTCCTTTTCAGAGATAATCCATCCACCTCACAGGTGTGGCATACGTTCAGTGTAGGATTTACAGCCAAAACCTGTATTTTCAATTGAAATACTGTCACTGTGTTATACTACCGGTCACAATTGTGACCGTAAACAAATTTACACGTCTTACGAACAAAATATATATGCAGGAGTGTAATTCTCAAAATATATCAGTAGTAGACCCTTTAAAGAATATATGTACAAAATATTATAAATTCTATCTGTTAATTAAGATGTTTTACATAGTACTTGTTTTAGTAGTCTGAGGAAGACATCTTCTTCCAGATGTGCAAGCAAGAAGTAAACTGATCTGGTCATGTGACCTTTCACACTAGTCACATGACATTAATGGATTTTAATGAAGACAATCTATTTTTTCATTTAAAAGTTGAATTTCTTGCCAAAAGCCAATAACAACATTTTTAGAGCTTCTAGAAATAAGAAAAAAGTTGCGGTCACAATTGTGACCGGTGGGATTAAACGGGTTAATATCCATAGTAGGCGTAACAGTAATATAATATTCTGCTATAAGATATAAAGTGACCAGACACAATATGTGTGATGAAGGATATAATCATAATGTATTTTATAAATCACACTATAAATATAATAAAGAAGCAGAAACAGATAGTTGCAGTAAGTAAGATATTTTAATAAGTTGAAGAAACAATATGATTTGTGACACGCACATACACACGAACAAACACGGACAGTCTCTCTCTCTCCACCGTAACCACCGAACGCAGCCACCTGTAATAAAAATTGAGAAGAAGCTTTTCAACGCGTTTGCATCAGTAATTTCTAAAAACTAAGCCTATACCTTTTTATTGGATGTGGGAGGGGAAAATGTCGAGACTAAGCCCTATTCGGATTAACTTTACAAGGGTAGATGGAGTAAGTTAATGTAATTTTACCACAGGACTTCTGTAATATCAATAGCCAAATCGCATATGATAAGATATAGGTTATCAATTAAACTAGAAGTTGGAGGGCCAACTCAATTTGCGCATCGCTGTCATGCGTGTATTACATTGCTACATTGCTTCCTGATATCATGTGCGCAAACACAAATAACCTATACAAAAGGGCAGTTGAATGCTTATCTGATAACCCAGAAGCTCTTGTAATTATTACTTTAACAGTTACCCCACCTCTCCATGCCGGGTGAACACCGGCTGATGCAGTAAACAGCATTTCACAACGATTTCAGTACAGTAATAGCAAATATCCTTGCTCCTTCTCGATTATCTGGTAATATTCTATTCACAAAATACAACCAATAGTACGGTAATGTTAAGACTTACTTGTGAAAAGTCCTATTTTCGATGGTCCGGCGATTAGAACAGGAAAATGCTCCACAATGCTCTGGTATCTGCTGCCACACAATTAAACTAGGAGTACGACCGGTTCAAGATGGCGGGCGGATTTCTCGGTTTCCAGCGGCCAATAGGGCTTCTAGTCTCTATATGATTTCTATGGGCTGCTATCTCAGACTGACTACAGGAGCGAAATGAAATTAGCGGAAGTAGGAAGTCTGACGTAGTCAGGCTAATGTTAACGGTGGTTGACAGATGATAATTTCATAACTTCTTGCGCTCTCGGCTTCCGGTTTCGCATATGAACATGACTACCCTGAAATGATTGACAGACAGGATGCCTGTTTTAATTTTATTGTATTTTGTGTTGGAAACAAGCTTCCATAATATTAATACCACTTCGACATAAATGCAGTCTCACGGGATGCGGAAAGCACAATCTAGGCCTATATAAAAAAAATGTTTTATTGAATTTTCAAAATTACAGAGTTTGATATCAAGTTCTTGACACATTTCTTTTACACATTTTCACATTTGATAAGTATAACTTAAAATAATAAAAAATAAATAAATAAATAAATAAATAACGCCACACACGACTCTCTCACACACACAACAAGCCTTTCAGAAGCGCGCGTATCTGGCTATAAAAGTCTAGTCATCATCAGCATGCAAATACTCTATCTTTTGTATTTATGTCCGGATAGTTTTATTTGATGACATTTTCGCATGTACATCGGGGTTTTTGCAAGTATATAGGCTAAATAGATTACCGACGGTCTGCGTGCGATGACGATTCGAATTTGAGTTATAGCGACGCGTTTTATGAATTGTTTTGTTTGTAGGCCTACACTCAAAAATAAACATTGCTATCTGTTGTTTGAGAGACGAGGCTGATTCAGAGAGTTTTGCCGAGTATTTTCTGCGCAGATCTTGTGATTTTGAAGCTATTTGGAAGATCCTGAGAGAAAACCTGTTATATTCTAAAAGGAGATCGGATGATATATCCTTTCCTCTTTTTTTTTTCGTTTTCATATTTTTGAGGACGCTTTTATCTAACTGCTAAAGTTAATTGTTATTATCTGGGAGTTAAACTAGGAGTTTGTAGTTTTATTTAATTTATTAATTTTATTATTTTTGTTTTATTTATTTATTATTTTTAATTATTTCTTTGATTTCTTTTGTTAGTATTTCTGAGGAGGGTTGTATTGTATTATTTTTTTGTATTGTATTTTGTAGTGTTTCTATTGCAGGTTGGAGGAGGACCCCGGAATATCATTCCAGAGTTGATGGCTCACATGGGCGAAAGAGGAGGTGAGTGCTAAATTTTTCACTTGTTTATGGTATGTTATGATATGATGACGGACTAAATCAATGTGCAGAAACTTGTTCGAGATCTGCCAATTTTTACAGCTAAGTGATCATGTATTTGATTCCTTGCATGTGAAATAAACCTTTCGAATTGTAACCATTTGTATTTGACCACTGACATTGATTATTGATTATTATTAAAACATAACTAACCATGTGATGTCTGAAATATTCCAGCCTCAGGCCGCTCCAGATCCAGGAGAGCTGCTTCCACTCAGACGGCTGGTCTGCAGGTTTGGAGTCTCAGTTCTGGTGATTTGGCTCCTCTGTCTTCTGAGTTTTCTGGTTCTGTGTTCACAGGTCAGGATCACAGGAAGAGGCAGAGCGGCCAGCAGAGCCCAGATGATGGCTGTGCGTCCAGGCGGTCATGTGGAGAGATGAGTCTGAGCAGCAGAGGGACGTACAGCGTTGAGTGGAGGTGGAGTGGCGACGGATCGGACGGCCCAAGCGAACAGGACAGTTGTGGCGACTGGAGTTTGTCCTGGTCAGACAGCCTCCAAGACATGATGTGTTCTCCGTTGCCAGGTCAAGTCAAGTCACCTTTATTTATATAGCGCTTTTTACAATACAAATTGTTTCAAAGCAGCTTTACAGAGATAACAGGAAAACAATGTTGTAAAAGTATTGTTAAATTCAAAATTAGGTCAAGTTCCTGTGGAGCCAACAGTGACATCCAATGGCCTGACAGCTCAGGGTGCCGTGGAGGCGTCTCCTGCGAACAAGAGCTCAACCGGTGAGATTGAAATAAGGCTGGGGCGTGTAAAGTGTACTAATAGAGATTTTGCTATTTCGTGCATAAGACTGCTTCAAGTTTTTAACAGGTTCAGGTCATATTTACCGTTGCTCAGCATAATTTAGCTGAAATTTTCTTTCCAAAATTTCTTCCAAGATATTTTAGTTGGACGTTTGTCTAAAATATTTTTCAGACATTCAAAAGCCCATAATGTTTGCAAAAAAACATTCCCATAACATTGTGATATAAGACTTTAGGACATTTATGCAGGCATAAAGCAGAAGCACGGACTTGTTTTGTAACATTACAGATAAGAATCGAACAGTAAAATGTGTAATTGTGTCATTGTTTAATTTTAAGGTCAGAGATGTTTCTAATAGTTGTCTTTTCAATTGTTTTTCTTCTTTTCAGAAAAACCTACAGAACGTAGGAAGAGGAAAGGAATTTGTACTTTCCTCAGGAGCGTGTGGAAGGCTATGAAACATCATTTCGGCTGCTGTTGCCACAGTAGTGCTGTGGATGTTGTGGAGCCTTTCGTCCCTCCACCAGATCTGGACCCAGAGCCTGATCCAGATCACTCCGCCGTCAAGCCAAATAATGGTAAATCCACAGTCATTATTTCTTGAACATTATTTTAAACAGTATTGTCTTCTTGTTTTCCACTAAAAATATCTTAAGGCTTGTTTTCTGAGAATAATAATATTATTCTCGTCCTCCCCATATTAATAGAATATAAGGTAACTACAGGGGTTAAAGTTAGGTTTAGGTCAAGGTTCAGGGTTAGTACCTAGTTATTACCCAGTTATTGCAATAACTGTAATAAGTACATAGTACATGGGAAATGGGACTGTAAAATAAAGTACTACCGGTAACACTTTATTTTAAGGTGACGTAGTTACACGTTAGTACATCTACTTACTATAGTAATAACAGTAATTTATGCAGAATTACAATTAACTAACCCTAACCATAACTTTATAGTAAGTACATGTAGTTAATTAATATTGCCCAGTACTTATCTGAGTAAATACAATGTAAGTACGTCACCTTAAAATAAAGTGTAACCTTTTATTATTAATTCAAAGGATCTGACAAACTCATATATTTATCATATTGTTTCTGTTTTTCAGAGTCCTTTGCGTCTTTCTTCAAGGTAGGAAAGATGATTGGATCCGGGGGATTTGGCAGGGTGCACGAGGGAACACGGAAATTTGATGGAAAAAAGGTAAATATATAACCAAACATTTTGCAAAATGTATTTAAAACAATTTACAGATGGTTAAATGAATACCTAGTGCAAGGTCAGGTGCCTGAATACTGTTACTTTTATTGAAACATTTTGTGTTTGTTTTTTTGTAGGTTGCCATCAAGGAGATCAGCAAGATTGACAACAATCGTTATCTTGATATTGTAAGTTGTTTAAAACCTGAATGTCTATTTTAGTTGTTTAAGTGCTGATTACTGTAGTCAATACACCTGTAGGAAGCATTAGCTGTAAATGTTCTTGACAAATAAGCCTAGAAGCACCAAATAACTTTGAGCTGAAAAGGCTCTGTATGTACAGAGGTCAAAGAAATGTACATTCAAAAATGAGATTTGTACCCAGATAACCTTCTGTCTGCTACTTTTCTCTAGCCTGGGCATCCCGAACCTCTCGTAACAGAAGTGGCGCTGCTGCTAATGATGAGGCAAGAACCCAGAAGCCCCTACGTCATCCAGCTCTATGAGTGGTTTGAACACCCTCGAAAATTCACTCTCGTCATGGAGTACCCCGAACCGTGCGAGAGCTTGCTGGACTTCATCATTCGTAACCCTGAATTGGATGAAACAACGGCACGGGTCATCATGAGACAGGCTGTGCTGGCTGTACAACACTGCATCGAACATGGCGTTTTTCATAATGACGTTCATGCGGGAAACTTCCTGATGAAGAAAACACGCTAGAGCTCAAGCTGATAGACTTCGGCTGCGGTCAGCTACTTAGTAGTGACGGCTACGAGAGCAGAATATACCTTGGTGAGCATTTTGGCAGTGTGGAAACCTGAATGTAGTGACTTACTGATTATTTGACACTTTAAATAAGAAAGCTCAACAATGCGCCAATGTCTTGCCTACAGGATTATTGACTTACTGCCCACCCGAAGTCTTCACAGAGACGAGATTCCACTCCGTCCCAACAAATGTCTGGGCTCTAGGAGTGTTGCTATACGAGATGGTGAACGCAAGTTCTCCTTTTGGCAATAGAATGGAAATCACACAAGCCAAAGTTACATTTAGGAACTCCAACTTATCCAAAGGTGAGTGAATAATATTGATATCTTTGATAAACACACACACATAAAGCAAAGGCTCTGTACAGAGACAGTTAAAGGTGAAGTACTCTACAGTATGTAAGATTTTTTTGAACCAGTTGCGTTTGTGATGTTTGAGTTGGGAAAAGGCGTGATGCACGCAAGTTCTTTTGAAAATATGCTCTCTTTTTGTCACAGAAACTGCATATACTTCACCTTTAAAGTAAAGATAAAGAACATTTTACCTTACATTAAATCATGTTTAGATGCCAAGTCACATGGTCATGACTAACCAGCTCTCTTCTTATTAATATTGGTACAGAATGCAGTGATCTGATTAGCCAGTGCCTAACAAAGGATCCAACTAAACGGCTGACGTTAGAGCAGATGTTACAACATGAGTGGATTAGAAATGATCTTCTTGTAGATTGGAGAAGTTCAGGAGATTCACTCGAGCTGTGATTTCAGGTGTGAGGAAGTGTAACAGACAGACAGAGTAGAATTATTATCATTTGTTATTATCATTTTTCTATTTTCAAATTTGTGTAGTGAACAGAGTTCATTTTAATGTTGTTGTCATAGTCTAGTCACCTTCATTTATATAGCGCTTTATACAATACAGATTGTTTCAAAGCAGCTTCATGATATTTAACAGGAAAATAACAAAATCAATGATGCAAACAGAATTCAATTCTGCTGTAAAAACATTTATGAGTTGTCATGTTCATATAATCTTTGTATTGGATAGGAAATAACATACTTGCTGTCCTTGGTGGAGGGCTTGAGCTCGTGACGTGACCCGAAGCCCGAAATCTTGTCAAACCTGGACACCTGATCTTCACATCAACTGACAGCCTGATCTTCACATCAAACCCGGACAGCCTGATCTTCACATCAAACCTGGACAGCCCGATCTTCACGTAAAACCTGGACAGCCTGATCTTCACATCAAACCTGGACAGCCTGATCTTCACATCAAACCTGGACAGCCTGATCTTCACATCAAACCTGGACAGCCTGATCTTCACATCAAACCTGGACAGCCTGATCTTCACATAAAACCTGGACAGCCTGATCTTCACATCAAACCTGGACAGCCTGATCTTCACGTAAAACCTGGACAGCCTGATCTTCACGTAAAACCTGGACAGCCTGATCTTCACATCAAACCTGGACAGCCTGATCTTCACATCAAACCTGGACAGCCTGATCTTCACATCAAACCTGGACAGCCTGATCTTCACGTAAAACCTGGACAGCCTGATCTTCACTTCCCACCTGGACAGCCTGATCTTCACGTAAAACCTGGACAGCCTGATCTTCACGTAAAACTTGGACAGCCTGATCTTCACGTAAAACTTGGACAGCCTGATCTTCACGTAAAACTTGGACAGCCTGATCTTCACATCAAACCTGGACAGCCTGATCTTCCAGAACTTCTGAACTGCCAGGACAGTGTTTAGTGTGTGTGAACCTTCTGTCCATCTGAACCTGTTTGAGTTATATATTATAAGTAAACGCCTTGCTTTGGAACTTCTGTCTCCTCTTCTCCTTCTGCCTGCACCACACCATGACATTTAGGTGGTCATTTGAACACACAAAGTATTATATCAAAAAGGGATCAAATTCATCATCTTTTACTGGACTCTAATTTAGATTTTCTTTGTTAATCTGAGACATGGCTTCATGTAAACTCCCCGTCAGCAGCATTAGAAGTGCCTGCTTTTAAACTGGATAAGAAAGATAGAGTTGGTTCTAAGAGGGGTGAAGTTATGATCTATTTGAAAACTGGTTTCCAGTCTAATGAAATCACTTGGTCAGATTGTATGGATTTGGAATGTATTGGTCTTATCCTTATTCTATCACCACAAATGTCCTTTGTATTAATTGCAATTTATTGTCCTTACTCTTCTAATAGTAGTTTTTTTACATTAGTTTTTATTAGGGCTGACAATAGTCGAGGATTCGACGATTCGATTCGGAGAGGTCTGATTCGACTATGAATAATAGTCGAATAGTAGGGAAGTGTTATGTAATAGGGGTGTGACAGTTATTATATAACCATAAGACCGACGGTTATAGTTGAACACCGTCATTAGAACTCAATAACCGCCAAAACTGTGCTATTAAAATATTTTTTACAAACATTTTTTTATCATAGAGAATGTTTAAATACTAATATCGTCTTACGAGGGAAACGGAGGCGGAGTTGGAGCTTCGTAGGCTGCTACTGCTGTCTGCTGGAGATGACTCGGAGGTCTGTGCTCCTTTGATCAGAGCGCGCGCTGACACTGAGTTAAAACCTTGTTTATACTCGACGCGGTTCCTCATGAGCGTGAAGGTGCGCACGGCAAAAAAATGACGCGTTGGGTGCGCAAGACCGGCAAGACCCCATTTCGCTTGGCTGTGTGGCTTGTAACAGCGCGCGCGACGCCGCGTCCGAGGTCATTTTAAATAAACGTAGAGCGAGTTGTCCTATAACAGACAAACAGTTATTGAACCGAACGTCTAGCTGCTATCTTAAAAAAATAAAAATAAATAAAGGTTCGACTATTAGTCGACTACGGCAAAATCTAACGAATCAGATTCGACTATGAAAATCCTTAGTCGAAAACAGCCCTAGTTTTTATACATTAGTTATACAGAAGTTTGTCTTGCTAATACAGTGGACCAAGCCTTTAAAAGAAGTCAATGAATTGGACATTTTTAGACCATTTACATCTCTTAAACCATCCAGAGAAAAGGATATATTTGGTATTGATGTTGTAATGCTTAAAGAGCTCAGTGACTCACTAGTTATTAAAATTATCAACTTTTCACTCTCTCATGGGACGTTTTCGTGTGCTTGGAAGTCTTCATCTGCTGTAGTGTCTATATCTAAAAGTGGAGATTTTCATGCTGTTAGTAATTACAGACCTAAAAGTATTTTACCAATATTCTCAAAGGTTGCAGAGAAATGAATGGTGGTGCAAATCACTGATTATCTAAATACTAGTTCAGTTCATCCAATGCAATTTGGCTTCAGAGCAAACTTCAACTGAGATGACAAATTGTTATTTCAGGGAAAAAGTTAAGTCTCTCTTAGACAAAGGTGGGGTTTTTCGGGTGGTGTTTCTTGACCTCACGAAGGCTTTTGACACTGTAAACCACAGAAGTCTTGTGTCTAAATGATTAGGTTTTAATTTTTCGCGAGTGCCACTACTCTAAAACCATTGGAGTCTCTGTATAAACAATCACTAAAATTCTTGATAAAAAAAAAATCGGTAACACTTTATTTGAAGGGGTGTGCATAAGACTGACATGACACTGTCATAAACATGACATAACACCTGTCATGAACATGGAGTCTTTATGAATGTTTATGACTGTTGTCATTAAGTGTCATTCGGCAAATTATGACACTTTTAATGCAAAGTTGACATTGTTTAAAATGTCTTTGTTATGACAACTTGACATTACCCAAGACAAAAATGTCTTATGACAACTTGACATTAACAAAGACAGAAATGTCTTTGTTATGACAACTTGACATTAACCAAGAAATCATAACCTGTCAACCTGTCACAACTTTGGCCGTCATGACACCATTATAACTGTGTCATGAATATTACCTGTCCTCAAGTAAAGTGGAACACATTGTACTAGTTATAAAGATGTCATTAAGTGTTATTACACAGCAAAATGCTTGAAGTTTGATAATTAGACCTGTTATGACATATTTGTGACAGGTTGACAGGTTATGATTTCTTGGTTAATGTCAAGTTGTCATAACAAAGACATTTCTGTCTTTGTTAATGTCAAGTTGTCATAATCAAGACATTTTTGTCTTGGGTAATGTCAAGTTGTCATAACAAAGACATTTTTTGTCTTTGTTAATGTCAGGTTGTCATAACAAAGACATTTTTGTCTTTGTTAGTGTCAAGTTGTCATAACAAAGACATTTTAAACAATGTCAACTTTGCATTAAAAGTGTCATAATTTACCGAATGACACTTAATAACAACAGTCATAAACATTCATAAAGACTCCTTCATGTTCATGACAGGTGTTATGTCATGTTTATGACAGTGTCATGTCAGTCTTATGCACACCCCTTCAAATAAAGTGTTACCAAAAAATCAGTTAATTTTCATCATTGCTCAATACTAAAAAAATACAATTTGCTAAATTGGGATAATCTGTTCAAAAATGTAGATGTTTGTCTTATGTTTAAGACTATACATAGCCTGTCACTCTGTTAAAACTGTATGTTAACGTTAGAAGTACAATTGCACATGGGTCCAATTGTATATTGGTACTTTTTCCAATTGGAATATGGAACTCCATCCCATCAATAACTAGAAGACTGGATATACACAGGGTTTCCCGCAGCACTTTGAAACTAAGGCGGCCGCCTAAGCAACACACGCCTGCCGCCTTAACTAACGTTACGTCGTTAAAAAAAAATTATATGAACGATAACCGCCGTGTTACTGTTTTGAGGACAACCAAATATATTTGCGGTTCTATATTTTTCTCTCTCAGCACGTCATTCGGGCATTAACACTCCGGGTGTAAAAGGAAATCCTTAACAGGCAGCCGTTCGCACAAACAGCGCAAGCGGCTCGTAACAGAACACAGACCGACTGAATGACACTTCAATTTAAGTTGAAAATCTCAAATGAAGATTGCTGAACTAAAGCTTACTTGTCTGTGTTTTCAGATTATCCGCGCTTCTTCAGCAGTGTAGAGAGCGCGCGCGCATGGTTACTGATATCCAGCAGTGTTTTTTATTGTTGATGCAATGTTTCCCGAATATCCACACGATTTCAAATGTGACATTGATTTTATACACCAGTTAAAAAACAAAACAAAAGGGTAACATTAAGTGATTAACTACATTTAAAACAATATAGTCAGGCTTATTCCTCTATTTTGCAACGAAATCTGTGGCTTTGAACGAATCGTGAGATTCAATGAATGACTCACACATAAAGACAATGAGTTACCACCACCTACTGGCGATTTTAATTTAATATTTTTTATATTAAACGTTTTTTAACATTGCCTATTTATTGAACATTGTTTTATTTAAGGCATTATTTATTTTTTAAAGGTATTACAAAGGTAAAAAATGGAAAAATTGATTAAAGGGGGCAAATATTGTCTCCTAATGGAAAAAGGTGTGACTGCAGTCTAAGTGGAAGAGGGGCACTCTGCTAAGGAGTGCAATGTCAATAATGTCTCATAATCTTAATTGAATTGGCCTAGAGAAAATACTTATGACATTTTGTCAACTAGATATTAGACTCAAGTTTCAGTATTTGTCTTAATTTGTGTCAGGAGTTATGCAAGCCCCCCCGCCCCCCACAAAAATATCGTCTGAATATCGATATCGAGATATTGAAAAAAAATAGAGATATCATTTTTGTCAATATCTCCCACCCCTAATTTTCCTTAAAGGATAATTCCGGTATTTAACACTTTGAGTCTATTTTCTAGTTTGTTTTGGATGAACTAGAGTGGTGGACTTAGAAATTTTGACTAGGGATGGGAATTGATAAGATTTGATCAATATCAATGCCACTAACGATTCTGCTTATCGATCTGATTCTTAACGATTCTCTTATCGATTCCTTATAGTACTGTGTGGAAAAAAGTAGTCATTCTTTTTCGGGGGGAAAAAACAAGTGGTTTTATTTGTTTTAAAGCTTACACTTGAGTAAGCAAACTGTACTTTTTCAGGAAATTTCTAATTCAGGAAAAACAAATCTCAGAATGCTCCACATGAAACTTTAGTCTCCCGACCTTACATTGTGTAGTTTATTTTGATTAATATGTCGTGCGAGGGAGAGAGAGTTTTGAGACGGTGAAGCGGAGAGAGAGAGCGCGACCGGGTTCTCTCTCTTTCGACTCGTTCAGTTAAACATGCACCCTGTCATAAGCGCAGCAGTTCATCTACAGACTTTGGCGTTACAAAAATCGATTTGGACGCCGTGCTATAGCGCTTGATAAAGGACAAAAGGGACAGTTGTGAGTTCATGGTCTGTAGCTTATATACTATGGCTGACTCAGAGCAGGAGCATCGATAAGAGGACTCGTTAACGTCGAGGGCATCCAATATCGATGGATAATATATAATTCAATATCGTTAAACTTAGAACCGGTTCTCGATTCCCATCCCTAATTTTGACAATAGGTCCTGTCTCGACTTTTTGACAATTTTAGGATCGCCTCTGAGCGCTTCAGAGTGGCTGTCTACGAGCATACTCAAACATGTCCTTAAAACAACACTTAACATTAGCTCTCAAAACTGTGACACTCACCGAGTGGTTAGTGGAGTTCGTTGATGTTCCAAAACAAGTAGCGTAGCAAAATACAGTTTCTGTCGTTCTGTCGTCCCATAGATATCTGTTGAAGGACTCAGTGCTCGTTGATATTACTGCGCTACCGGATACCGAAAGGGGTCTGTTTACATTTGGTTGTAGTCTTTTCGCTCGGTTTCTCCGTCTCTCAGGCGGCTAGCGTGAGCAGAGCAACTGCGGCAAAGTGGTTGTCGCCATCAAGTGGTCAGGAGTGTGCTAACGCTTCAGACTCAAATATCCAGCGGAAGTTTATACGCGGTTGTGAGGTTTCTGAAAATATAGTTCCACTATAGTAAATAACACGGATTGAAAGCATACATTGGGGCGATATATCTGTTTTTAATCATCAATGAACACCACTAACCACTCGGTGAGTTGCACAGTTTTGAAAATGAACGTTTAAGGACATGTTTGAGTATGCTCGTAGACAGCCACTCTGAAGGGGTCAGATGCGATTCTAAAATAGTCAAAAAGTCAAGACAGGACCCATTGTCAAAATTTCTAAGTCCACCACTCTAGTTCATCCAAAACGAACTAGAAAATAGACTCGAAGTGTTAAATACAGGAATTATCCTTTAATTTTAATTAACCCTAACTTTATTCTCATCTGAATTATAAATAAATGATTTCCGTATAAAACAATACTACCATTAAAAACACATTTGATTTTCTTTTTTAAAGGGACTATATGGAACTTTTTCCCCAAAATAAAAGTAACAATAGCCTTTTTATTTTACCATTTATGACTCAAACATCTCCTGTTGAGCATACTGACACCTTGTCCGCTCACAGTGGGTGCACCTATAAGCCTGTATCCTATTTTTCCTATTTTCTGTCGGGTCGGATTTTTCCCGTGCTGTCTGCGGATGTGACGTCAAGCGTGTTCATGTTAAACGTTTCAGATCACTCTGCCACCACCGCTAGTCAGCAAGTAGCCTACACTCGCAAACTTATCTCAAACAATATATGTTTTTGACTGTTCTTACCTCTGTAAACGTAATGTTGACCTGCTTGCAGGCAGCAGATGACTTGTGAAGTGTGCACGCACGTACGAGCGCTGCGAGCAGTGTTGCCAGGTCCGTATGCCTGCATTGTTTCCGCGGGTTGTTTGTGTAGTGCACGGGTTGACGCGATTGTTTTACTCACAGGAACATGATTGTTATCGGGAAAACACCCGGGAACGCTATTTGACTATTTTTGGCCGTGGTTGGGTTAGTTTTGATGAGCAATTGGGCTGGTTTTGTTGTGCAGACCTGGCAACCCTGGCTGCGAGAGCGAGCAGAAAGGAAGATCAGTTCTGTTTTTTGGCCACAGGTGTCAGTCGCGAGTTTAAATTTCAGAAAAACGCATATAGGCCCTTTAATCAATGTAGAATGTGTAACTCAAAACTAAACAGATTAGTGCTCCGACTCCAAGGACAAGAAATGAAAACCAATGCGATATAATGAATATCCAAAAGATAGAACACACAGACTGTTTTTAAATGGGGTTGGATAAATGTGTTTTGCTTTTAAAACGGTGTGTGTGTGTGTGTGTGTGTGTGTGTGTGTGTGGGGGTTGGGTTACAGTTATAGGTTACAGTTTGACAAGAGTTTAGAGTGTGACAAAAACACAATATTGTGTTTTATTGCGAGTGTACCATAGACTGTAAAAAAAATAGACAAAGCGTCTGTGACGTCACCCATAGACTTTCCGAATAACGGTTCTAAAGCCGTTTATGGGGGGTATGGACGGCGCCATCTTTGAAAATCTTGGAAAAGCCTAGCCCCGCCCACCTTCTGGCCAATCCATATATGGGTAAAAGGGCGGGCTTTGTGTGAGACTGAGCTGGCCGGTGGACGCGCCTCTTCATCCAAGCAGCCCTCAGCTATCTGTAACATTACTATTGCAACTTGCGAGTGTACACAAATATAATTAAACACTTTGCAGATTGAATGTCCTGTATTAACGAAATGACGGAGTATGTTTTTATGCTTCCACTGTTCGATCGCGCCCGCGAAACACACACACACACACACACGCCTGCTTCTCTCTCACACACACACGCAGTTCGATGGTGCCTGCGTCTCTCTCTCTCTCTCTCTCTCTCTCTCTCTCTCTCTCTCTCACACACACACAGAGTTCAATCATACCTCTCTCTGAGGCGATTTAATGCTAACTGTTGCAGTGCCACTGCCCACAAACATTGATGCTAAATACAAATACTGCTAACTACATGAAATAGTAGTGGAATGTCACTTACCGGAAAAAATGGAGCGAAGTAACTGACTCCTACAGTGTCGGTTAGTGCAGTTTATAGCAGAGCAACCCATTTTATGTACGATATTTCAATACAAATTTTCAGAAAGGATACAGAGGTGGTGTGATGTGTTGTTGTGTCAGATCATGGCCGAGACGTCAAATTTCACTCGGCGCAGCCCGTTATCAGCTGTCAATCAAAGTTAACCACGCCCTTATTTGTCATACATTTTATATCTAAATACGATCTAAACTAACGAGATAGAAAAAAATTCAACCCCCTCACAGTTGTCAGGCACTCGGTACCTATCGAAAAATACAATACAAGTCCATGGGACCAACCTGTAAAAGCATGAATTTATGCTGTGAAAACGGACATTTTAACATGGGGTCTATGGACATTTGCTCACTTTTGGGACCTGCCCCTAGCGGATTTTCGATGTATTGCAGTTTTTCACACTTCCGGGTAGGCTTCATTTATGAGATTGGAATGTTGCCGCTTGGAGTGTACACAAATATAAATAAACACTTTGCAGTTTGAATCATGTCCTGTATGAACAAAATGACGGAGTATGTTTTTATGTTTCCACTGTTCGATCGCGCCGCGCAGAGTTTCCGCTAGAAAAAAATGGTGCCGGTCAAAGTGACCAGCAGAGGTTTCGTTTAACGGACATTTTGATGATATGCCGGTCAAATATTGCCTCTTAATTAGTTAAGTTGAGGAAAACTGGAGGCAGGCTATGTAACTTAAAAAATGCAACATGTTATTTTTAGCCTAACTTTTAAATAGACGGAAAAAACATGAACGTCCGATTGGCGTCAATCAACGCCAATTGTTTTTACTATGGTTTCACACACATTCACTTTTTGAAACATTGAGGCACGGGTGTACCTAATACAAATAAATAAAACATCTCCATAGCAGATCATTCATTTAGTTCGCTATTAAATAAGAGATTTAGCGCTAAAATCTGTTGTTTTTTAAATCAAGCTGAGGGCTCGTGTCTGCTGCTATCAGTTGCATTGACGACGCGCTGCGCGAGTTGCGCAATCTTCATGCGGCCGCGCGCTCAGATTAGATTTGTAAACCGTGCCTTCAGTTTTTGCAATCTGTACCCACAAATTCATAAACGCAAATGATAATAATAGTATTATTATTAGCCTACATTTAGGTTTTACATAGCTATTTAGAAGGCGCTTTTATCCAAAAAAGGAACAAAGCAATTCGTCAAATGTTAGTCATAATACAGGTTAGACAATAATAATACAGGGCTAAGATTATCACAAATAAACACAAGATTTGGCGCATATCCAAGTGTGTGTGAGAGTGTGGAGCGCGCACTGCATGGCGCGGGCGTGAACACTTGCATTTTACTTTCAACAGTGGAAACAACTTAAAATACTCTTATAATTTCTGGTCATACAGAAAAGAATAATACAGCATTCGAAACTACTTTTATTTGTCCAAACTCACATTACAAGAAAACGTTGTGCTTTTGTAAAATAAAATAAAACAACCAGGGGCGCTTTTGATCTCCATGAACTGGAGCGCGTCTCATACTGAAACAAAATATAGGCTACATATAAAGCTTGAAATGTTTACTTTTAAACGAACAATTAAAATGGCTCATTATTTTTTCAGACACATTTATTATCATTAGCATATAAATCATCTCTCTGTATGGTTGGCTCTTCTCATTCAGCACTGCGGGAAAATATTATTTTCAGGTTCTAATTTGGCCTTAGAAAACCAGTAAAATCGAATTTTTTTCCATATTAATTTGTGAATATTTTAAATGTTTAATAAAGGGGCAAAAAGTCGGAGGGTGCATTTGGATTTGGCGTCGTTTTTGAATCAGGGTAGCCTTCGTCGAGCCGCAATGACGCAACCGGCCTTCGAATACGCAAATTTACACGGACCCAAGACTATCAAACTTTTCTACAAATACATTAGGCTATTTGAAATATTTAATAAGGTCCGTGTACTTTTTCGTCAATTCGTTTTTCTGTTTTTAACCCGTAATTGAAAAAAGAAAAATGAACAGTTGTTGTATTTTTAAAACGCAAAGTTGAACACCAAAATTTTAATTTGAACTGTATAGGCTACACAAATGCTGCGCAAAAAAAAAATGTTTATGACTTTTTGCCCCTTTATTAAACATTTAAAATTAATTTTATCTTTTTGAAAAGGTATCTACTCGTTTATTTTTGTTGTTTTTTTCCAGCCATTTTGTCACTGCCTCCGCCTGTAGCATAGGTGCTTTATATAGACTTGTCTTGATTTCTACAACAAATGACGATTTTTAGGTTCACAATACGATTCCATATAATGTTATATTTCAGCACTTTGCGAATGGACAGCGACGCTTAAGTAGCACAGAGCGCGTTCTCGTGCGTTGATGTTAAGTGCATTTTTGGGAAACGCGCAAGGAAAGTTCGTAACCTTGCACGTAGAGAGCGCTGTTAAGAGCTAATATAGGCTACATCGATCTATATAATGAGATGTTCCTGATTCACCATCGTCCGTCACGGCTGGCCTCTGAAAATAGCTTTTAAGGTTAGTCTGCCTGGGCCTGGCCATATTTGAAACGTCTCACTCAATCGTTCGTTGTTTAGGTCTATATTACAGCCGTTTAGGCGTGCGCTTTATTTGAAATGCAGCATGCGATGTTGTTTAATAACTTTCAAACGGTAGAGCCTGTTCCTTTATAACATAGCCAAAGGTCGGTGTATTTTTGCTTTATACATTTTAGGCTTATTCTCAAGTTCAGATTGTGTTAGGGGGGCGGGATTATTAGGCAATTTTAATCAGACAATTTGACCGGAGAGATTTAATTTTGTCAGACATTTCATTTTTTTTCCGGCCAATGTCCGGTAATTACCGCACAACGGAAACCCTGCGCCCGCGTCTCTCTCTCTCTCACACACACCACAGTTCGATCGCGCCCGCGTCTCTCTCTCTCACACACACACACACACACAGTTCGATCGCGCCCGCGTCTCTCTCTCTCACACACACACACAGTTCGATCACGCCCTCGTCTCTCTCTCTCTGACACACAGTTCGATCGCGCCCGCGCCTCTCTCTCTCCCACACACACAGTTCGTATAACTTGAACCAATAATAATAATAAAATAAATAAATAAATTTTGCCACAAACGACTCTCTCACACACACAAGCCTTTTATGAAGCGCGCGTGTCTGGCTATAAAAGTCACTAGTCATCATCAGCATGCAAATACTCTATCTTTTGTATTTATGTCCAGATAGTTTTATTTGTTTTGATGACATTTTTCGCATGTACATCGGGGTTTTTGGCTAAGTAGATTAATTGATACCGACGTCAGGTCTGCGTGCGATGATGATTCGAGTTTTAGTTGCTATTAGCGACGGGTGTTATGGATTTATTTGTTTGTAGGCCTACACTCAAAAAAAAACATTGCTATCTGTTGTTTGAGAGGCGAGGCTGCTTCAGAGAGTTTTGCCGAGTATTTTCTATGCAGATCTTGCGATTTTAAAGCTATTCGGAGGATTCCTGAAAGAAAACTTATTGTATTCTAGGAGGAGTAGATCGGAGGATTTTTTTTTTAATATTTATATTATTTCTGAGGACGCTTTTATCTAACTGTTAGCTAACTTAATTGTTATAATAAACTAGGCGTTTGTAGTTTTATTTAATTTCATATTTAATTATTATTTTTGTTTTATTTAATTATTATTTTTAATTATTTATTTGATTTCTTTTGGTAGTATTTCTGAGGAGGGTTGTATTGTATTATTTTTTTGTTTTGTATTTTGTAGTGTTTCTATTGCAGGTTGGAGGAGGACCCCGGAATATCATAGTTGATGGCTCACATGGGCGAAAGAGGAGGTGAGTGCTCAATTTTTTCACTTGTTTATGGTATGTTACGATATGATGATGGACTAAATTAATGTGCAGAAACTTGTTCAAGATTCGCCAATTTTTCCAGCTAAGTGATCATGTATTTGATTCCTTGCATGTGAAATAAATCTTTCAAATTGTAACAATTTGTTTTTGACCACTGACATTGATTATTGATTATTATTAAAACATAACTAACCATTTGATGTCTGAAATATTCCAGCCTCAGGCCGCTCCAGATCCAGGAGAGCTGCTTCCACTCAGACGGCTGGTCTGCAGGTTTGGAGTCTCAGTTCTGGTGATTTGGCTCCTCTGTCTTCTGAGTTTTCTGGTTCTGTGTTCACAGGTCAGGATCACAGGAAGAGGCAGAGCGGCCAGCAGAGCCCAGATGATGGCTGTGCGTCCAGGCGGTCATGTGGAGAGATGAGTCTGAGCAGCAGAGGGACGTACAGCGTTGAGTGGAGGTGGAGTGGCGACGGATCGGACGGCCCAAGCGAACAGTTGTGGCGACTGGAGTTTGTCCTGGTCAGACAGCCTCCAAGACATGATGTGTTCTCCGCTGCCAGGTCAGTGGCTTCCAATGGTGACTTCCAATGGCCTGACAGCTCAGGGTGCCGTGGAGGCGTCTCCTGCGAAGAAGAACTCAACAGGTGAGATTGAAATAAGGCTGGGGGGTGTAAAGTGTACTGATAGAGATTTTGCTATTTCGTGCATAAGACTGCCTCAAGTTTTTAACAGGTTGTTTTCCAACATAAATGGATTAGAAATGATCTTCTTGTAGATTGGAGAAGTTCAGGAGATTCACTTTGTGGAGTTGTGATTTCAGGTGTGAGGAAGTGTAACAGACAGACAGAGTAGGATAATAATTATCATTTGTTATTATCATTTATCTATTTTCAAATTTGTGTAGTGAACAGAGTTCATTTTAATGTTGTTGTCAGTCTAGTCACCCTTATTTATATAGCGCTTTATACAATACAGATTGTTTCAAAGCAGCTTCATGATATCAGGGATTAAAGTGAAAAAAATTCTTCTGACTGAAATTTTTTTCAGGCCAAGTCATATTCCTGTAAATGGTAAATGGACTGCATTAATATAGCGCTTTCACAGACCCAACGGCCACCAAAGCGCTTTACAGATTGCCTCACATTCACCCACTCACTCACTCATTCACACACCGACGGCGGTGTCAGCCATGCAAGGCGCCACTCAGCTCGTCGGGTTAGGTGTCTTGCTCATGGACACCTCGACACTTGGTCAGGTGGAACCGGGGATCGAACCACCAACCTTTCGGTTTGTAGACAATCTACATATACCACTGAGCCACTGCCGCCCCTCTGCAACTTTATTTAAATAGTCGAGACCATAGCGTTTTAAGGGGAGATGTTTTAAACCGATTTAATATCGCAAACTATTTTAATCTATGAAAAACAATTACTTATCTTGACAAATAATCAACCATCTACATAACTTTTCAGTGCATGTTTTTATCTATCTTATAAGACCAAACAATGCTAAACTATATTAATCTATAGTTTGTTCCATGGCAAATCGTTTTGGCTGAGGGCAAAGTGAAGTTTCATAACTTTATGTATATTTAGGCTATTTAACTTTGTAGCCTATTAGAGAGCTGTCTTATGTTTGACTGAATTGTTTATTTCTCATTGTATAGCTTATTATAGCCTACCTATTAGGCTACTTATACTTTTGAACGGGATATTATTGATCATTAAAACTGACATTTAACAAAGAGAGATAGGGTTGTGTAATTTTATATATTCTAAAATATATAAAATATTCTTTATAGATATATTTACTATGCATTCTCGCATATGTGTACATGCACAATACAATAAAACAATACAACCCTGTCTGTTTGTTAAATGTCAGTTTTAATGATCAATAATGTTTCATATTATTAAAATGAAAACAAAAAGAAGCAGGGTTATGTTTTATATTCGTGTTGTTATAAATATATGCAGTGAAGATAATCAATGTTGCCTGAACCACATTTGTGTGGCCATTAATATGTTTATGATATGTTAATTTATAAATGAAAAGAGGCAGAGTGGTGTTTTAAACATATTTCGTTTTGTGGTTGCCTAAAATATACATAAAGAGATAACCGGAGTAGCCAACGCGAGCTGAGTGACGCGATCAAGAACGCACTGTTGCATTTGCAGAATAACCGGACTCGCGTCCTCTCGTCCACGGAAGTTCATTCAAGTCCGAACTACCAAGGAAGCAAGTCCGAAGTTTGCGTATTGGTATTGAGAAACAGCCAATATTGACCCGCGTTCTGTTTTCTATCATGCGCCGTGCACGTTTGCGATGATGTAATATGCACGCAAACGCACCAGTTTGAAATCAAGTTGAATGTGAAACCAGACCAACGCTGCGGGGGCGCCGGCAACAAACGCGCTCGGGCTCGGACCGCAGCAAACGAGCTGTAGCCGGACATGCACTTCTCCAAAACTAAGATTAATTGAGTGAACACGGAGCAGTTTTTTCCGTGAGCGGGAATGTAAAACCCGGAGTGGACGATGAGCGAAGTGATTACAGAATGCTTAGAGTAGAGAGAGGAACGTGCTTTCGCTCCACTCCAGGCTTTATTACATCCCCCTCAGCAGAGTTAATACACCTCGTGTTTCCTTAATTTAAGACCTATTCAAACTAAAACTAAGACATATATCACACTATTTGAGAAATGAAAGCCTATTTACGGCCTTAAAATTATGAAAAGTTAATTTAAGACATAAGGACAGACGGGAACCCTGCAATTGACGGAAATCCGTCATAGACTCGCTGCAATTAACGGAAATCCGTCGTAGCGACGGAGAACTTTAATCCCTGTGATATTAAACAGGAAAATAACAGAATCAGTGATGCAAACAGAATTAAATTCTGCTGTAAAAACATTTAAAACATGTAAAAAACATTTATGAGTTGACATGTTAATTGGATCAAACATTATAATTGGATCTTGGTGTGATTATAAAAAAAGTATATAAATGCAGTTCGATCACGCCCGCGCCTCTCTCTCTCCCACACACACAGTTCGATCGCGCCGCACCTCTCTCTCACACACACAGTTCGATCGCGCCCCACGCCTGTCTCTCTCCCACACACACAGTTCGATCGCACCCACGCCTCTCTCTCACACACAGTTCGATCGCACCCACGCCTCTCTCTCACACACAGTTCGATCGCGCCCGCGTCTCTCTCACACACACACAGTTGGATCGCGCCCTCCGTCTCTCTCTCTCTCACACAGTTTGATCTAGGGATGCACCGAAATGAAAATTCTTGGCCGAAACCGAAAACCGAAAAAGAGGACACCAAGGCCGAAAACCGAAAACCGAAACACCGAAAGAAATTATGCCAATTATTAGTAGGCCCATTGCATTTATGGCTATGAGTACTAACTTTACTAAAATCAAGGCATTGCAATTGCATAAATTAATATTAAAGTTTCAAAGAATAAATCAATTACAAATTATCCAAATATTTATTTAGCAAAATTGCAACAATGCACAGTATAAAATAAAATTCAAACAAAAATGGTAACGTGACCCCACTCATGTGTACATTAAATAATAATGTACAGGCCTACTGGCCTGCAGAAAGGTTTTAAAATTAAATGTTCTCTCAAAGTGCATTTAGGTTCGCAACACGTTGATTTTTCTATTTTTTTTTTTTTTACTAAGCCTATTTAAAATTGTATTTGATTGCAGAGCGCCATAGCGCTCTCTCTCTCTCTTCTCTGTGTATCTCTCGCACGCTCTCTCTCTCTCTCTGTACCTCTCGCGCACTCTCTCTCTCTCCGTACCTCTTGCGCGCGCGCTCTCTCTCTCTCTCCGTACCTCTTGCGCGCCGCCTCTCTCTCTCGCGCGCTCTCTCTCTCTCTGGGCCGTGTTCCTCTCATATTCAGCGTAGCGATCGGAATGTTTGGATTTCAGGTGATAAATTAAACCCGACGTCATCACAACATTTCGGCCGTATTGTTTCGGTAATAAAAGTCTTTCGGCCGAAAACCGAAAATGCACTTTTGGGCCATTTTCGGCCGAAAATTTTCGGTGGCCGAATATTCGGTGCATCCCTAGTTTGATCGCGCCCGCGCCTCTCACATACACACACACAGTTCGATCGCGCCGCACCTCTCTCTCACACACACACAAACACACACAGTTCGATCGCGCCGCACCTCTCTCTCACACACACAGTACGATCGCGCCCACGCCTCTCTTTCACACACACACACACAGTTCGATCGCGCCCGCGCCTCTCTTTCACACACACAGTTCGATCACGCCCGCGCCTCTCTCTCACACACACAGTTCGATCGCGCCCACGCCTCTCTTTCACACACACACACACAGTTCGATCGCGCCCACGCCTCTCTCTCACACACAGTTCGATCACGCCCGCGCATCCCTCTCACACACACAGTTCGATCGTGCCTGCGCCTCTCTCTCTCACACACACACAGTTTGATCGCGCCTGAGCCTCTTTCTCACAAACACACACACAGTTCAATCGTGCCTGCGCCTCTCTCTATCACACACACACACACACATAGTTCGATCGCGCCTGTGCCTCTCTTTCTTTCTCGCGGGGCTGAAGCCAACTTGATGTCAAGTTGGCGCCGCGGATGGCTGCCTCGGTGCGGAGCTCTCCAGTTATTGTGTTGTTCTTGTTTGTTTGTCCTGTGTTTAGTCATTATTTTCCTATCAGCTTCACCAAAGATATATATATATATATATATATATATATTTTTTTTTTTTTATAATTTTATTTTTAGATTTTGTATTACTGTTTCTTGTTGTATTTGTATCTGTATATGTGCACTGGAAGCTTCAGTACCAAAGAAAATTCCTTGTGTGTGCAAGCACACTTGGCAATAAAGCTCTTTCTGATTCTGATTCTGATTCTGATGTGTTGAATTCTCAGAGCACGTTATAAAAACGTATACTTAAAATAGGCTACACATTTCTGTTTTAACCCTCTGGGGACCAAGAACGCACCCATGCGTTTTGCTTGTTTTTTTTTCACATAGCAGAAAAATAGACTTAAAATACTACTATCACATAAAATGTTGCCGTGATGAGCATTGAGCAAGCAGATGACAGTCTGTTGATCGTGAGACTGAAGATCTTATCATTGCAACGCAGTTTCTGCACTCTCTCTAATGCTTTAACCAATGCAAACATGATGATGCAAATACAGTAAGAACTTCGTTGTGCAGTGTAACAGCGTCATTGATTTCGTAACGAGTTGTCCAGATAAACTTGCACTGTGTGGAAAGATTGTTCTTTGATCGCTTTTTGTATATAATTTGTTTACATTTAAATAAGATTATTTCATCCTACTAAAAGAAACAATGTGAAGTTGATATTTTAGTCACTGGCTTGACTTACTAATGCATTAACAGTATTGAACGATTTTGAGAGAAAGATTACCTGTCTGAACTTAAACAATTATACTACACATCAGAAATTGTAGCTTGGTAGCTCAGGATTTATTTTCAGAAGTTCATCGAGGCCAGCTCTGTATTGGCTCAAGTTGAGGAAACAGTCGTCTGTGAAATGTTTGGATACAAAACTTTGGGAAGTTATGTCGGCACATTTCCAAAGAAAATAAAATTAACCCATTGTTTCTTCAGAGGCTCGGATGAAGGAACTAAAAAATACTTTTGTGTTCATTTGTACATCCGAACATTGATCAACTGCCATGCTTCGCTCGTTTGCAAGCCATTATATCTCTCGAGGAAAAACTCAAATCGCGCTCGCGCACGTTCATACTTCCTAGCTCATTTTCTCATGGCGAGCCAAATTCTCTGGGCGGGCAAAGCAGAGAAAGGGGAGGTAAACCTTTCCTCCTTATGACGTCATAAGGAGGAGATTCAAGATCAGCGCGTCTGAGCTGCAGAGAAGAGAAAGATAGCCAAAGCTCGGTTTACACCGAATAAAAATTCTAGACACGAGGGGACCAAATACAGGCTAGGGGAACTAATATTAATGTTAAAAAACCTCAGAAAGTGAAAATTTCATGTAAGGGGAACTTTTAACATCTTACCATCTTTGCTGCTAACATATTTTAACATCTTAAAGTATTTTATTTGGTTTAATAATGTTTATATAATACAATTAAATTATATTTATTGATAAATGTATGCGTTACATTATACATGTTGCTTTCATTTACGCAAATTGGCACAATGGCATATAGTGCCATTGTACCACAGTACTTTATAAATGGCAGGATTAATAAAGCTTCCAGAGAGAAAGACAGAATCTTAAAAAATACAGATATAACGTCAATGAGAGCTATATTTTACTTTTTTACCTAATAATACCAGTTGAAAGTTGAAACCTTAAGATTTTGTGCCTTGTTGGCAGCTGACACCTTTTAAATAACGTAAATATTTTAATAGATAAGCTATGCTTGCTTATCTTTTGGCACGTAACTTGCTTTAGGCCTACACATTCTACAATGTCTAAATATCCACATTTTTCTAAGCGCACAAATGGGCTGAGAGACCAATAAATAATGACAAATATGATGTGTATTAAATCTAAGAAAAGTAAAAGGACAGGTGTAATTGTGCAGAATCAAAACAAACGATTAATGAATAAGATATTGTTGAATTTCACACATAGGGGAGAAGAGTGAAGGGGGTTGAAACTGAGAAACATAGAATAGAGTGAATATAAATAGTAGACTTGATCCATATAGCACATCAAGTGCTATCAAGTTTCAGTTAATGCAATAACAAAAATAATAAACAAAATCAACAAAAACGTCTGCACATTTCTGAAGCAAGTGAAAAACACTTGCCTGGATTTGAACTAGACTATTGCCAGACTTGTGGCTTTCAAATTCCTCATTGTGTTACTCAAGCAGATTAAAACAACCACATGCATTTTTCTATATAAAACTATTTAAAGTATTTTAAAAGCTTGCCAATGATTTTGAGCTTCTGTGTCTCTTTAGTACGGTAATAGTTTTTTAGAGTTTTTAGAGTAATTCAGAGTCCAGTAAAACTCTCAATGTGCTGAATTATGCTTATAATTTACCAACACTCTTAAACACAAAGATGATTTTGCAGTGATTAGATAAAAACAGAATATGAGTGGGGATAATATGAAATAGAAATGGCTGTTTTTTTAAAAGGAGAAATTAATTTCAGCGTGAGTATAAAAGAAGCTGAGTGAAATCACTTCAAGAAACTTGCTTGTAATTTTTAAGTCTTCTAGAAAAAATATATATATCTGTATATCTGCATATTATCTTCATATGTACAGTATACTGTCTCTTCATATAAGACGTATAATCCCATATACTTGTGAATGATTACCTGCCCTGTCCTTGAGAATCCAATTAATTAAGATTAGTGTTATCAGTGTGTGGTATATGACTGATAATTCAGATACTCAGGACAGAGTGACCGTTGCCATAGGGAACAGAAAACATAAGCTGTTACATGATAATTCTGAGAATCTCTTATGAAAGAGGTTGTTTACAGGCCTTGTTGTATACATTTTATTTATCTGTCGACTGATAAATAAATGATACATCAGGTAACATGACTATTTTTAGAAGCAAATCACCTTTTAACGCTTTATACAATCCAGATTTTGATTAGCTTCACAGTGATAAACAGGAAAATAGAAATCAATGATGCAAGCTTCATCAAATATTAAAAACAAATGTTGCTGTAAAGCAGGTTTAAAATTCTGTCCAGTTAAAAAAGAAACTGTGTAAAGTTGATCAATTATCAAATGTTCAATTCAACGGAGCAGCTCTACAGAAAACAAGTGTCGTTATTTACTTTGAGTCAGTTCAGTGTTGATTCAGTTCAGATTAGAGATGAATCTCTTACATGATGACTATGAATATCAAACCACCAGAATTTTCATGGACTGTTAATATCACAACCAGTAAAAATCCTAATTATGTCAAACTTGAGATTTATTAGTTCGAGCAGACAATTTCAAAAAATGGGGAAATATTATTTGAATGGTAAAAATCTTGCAAATGCTGAATAATGACAGGGGTTTACCAAGCAAAAGGGGATCTGAGTAAGTAAAGGTGAATTTGAATCACATTTCAGTCCAGTCATGCCAGTTGAATGCAGCCACTGAGAGGGGCTTTCCATTTGTTCTGCTAGAGTGAGTGTGTACCTTTAACACTTAGGTTTAGATCTTCAAACGCATGATAGATCCTGCCATCAGAGAGCAGAGTTCTTCACTAAACACCTGGCTGGATATTGAAAACTACAGGCACAATAACTTTATAATTTTAGGCATTGTGCCACAATGATTATAGTTTCTCGAAGGGTGTGTGTGTGAGAATGTTTTTTTCTTTAGTGTCATTTCTATTGTGCTTTTACTGTAAAAGTTGTAAAACGGTTGTAAAAACACCATAACAAGCAGTTTTGGTTTATGCACTATAGTTTTAATAACGGTAACACTTTATTTTGACGCTCCACAATAGACATTCTATTGAATAAGTAACTTTGCAAATACATGTAAAATTATTACCCTTACCTAACAGTTTGCTAAAGTCTAATGAGAGTTAGTTAACATGTAGTTGTAAAGTTACTAACGTCATTGAAATAAAGTGTAACCCTAATGACTTGAAAACAAGTAAATGCATCTCCATGCAGTTAATTAATAATACTCAGATTTAGTTTAAGTGAACTGGTTTAATGCATTTTATTTTAGCTCAAGCTTCTCCGGCATGCATTGGGGCATAATTATACATAATTAATATATACATTGTTTGACTGTTTATTTTACATTGTTGTTAATTTTATTGTTACATTGCTCTTGTCACAGTAACTTGTCCTGTGATGGATTATTATTTGCAGACTAAATGTAGTAAGTTAAAGAAAATGTTTAAAAGTAAAATGCCATGCAAACTTTTACAGTTTAAGTAAATGTGCATGGATGAAGATTTGCACAGATTATGCACTGTGCCCTTATTTAAATGCACATAAAGACACATGGATATGTGCACAAACTGCACATATTAACTTTTGGACATATAGTTTCTTTATGGCGAGACAGTATGCTGAACTTTACCCGGGATGTTCTGGCAGGTGATAAACTATCATGTATAACTACATCTTTCCCCTGCTTAAAATGGTGTCCAAATACCTTTACATTTGATTAACTAAAAATTACATTTCTTGATTCCAGGGATGTTTTGTACCAGTGGGTGGCAATATTTCATTGATATTGACTTCTAGCATATTTTTGTATTGCTTGTTTAAAATCTCAATTATTTCCAAGTTTGAATTATATTTCAAAGCCTAACTGACTGTACGCAAATGCACATGCACGATGTGTAATTTGATGGTTTGGGAAACTTCAAAACTTTCCGATGTGCTCATGTTCATTGTCATCACACCTACGTAGTCATCACGTCATGAACGAAGCAAAAGGATCTTGCAGTTGTCACCTACAGCGGGCCTGTGCCGGGGTGGGACGGCCTGCCACGGTCATGGTTAACCACTGAGTGGGCTGCTAACTTACAGTGATATACTTTGACATCAAGACTCTGATCTAAAGGAAGTATAGCCTGCCTGAACCTTGTCTGCATATATCTGACATAACCTTGATGTCCTGAAACATTTGATTAACATTTGGAGTTCTTGATTTTAGCTGAAATGAGAAGTTAGGACTGTCAAATTAAAAAGAGTTAGTTAGGAGTATTGAAAAAAAGGCCCACATTCTTTGCAACTACATATCAACTAACTCTCATTAATAGACTGTCTGCTTTATATCTGCTAACACTTTATTTTGATGCTCATCCAACAGACACTGACTATAAGTAACTTTGCAAGCATTTATTACCCTTTTTTAATATTAGTTAATAAAAATGTTTATGTTCATGTTTTTTCACACTTCACAGTGCATTCATTAATCTTAATAAAACTTTTGCTACAAACAATGTATTAGTAAATGTTGAGATTAATATTAAGGTTAATTAATGCTGTAGAAGTATTGTTAATTTATGCTATATATATATATCATTTTTTTTATTGCCTTCACATGATATATCAAGTTCACAACTTGCATTGACTACCATACATATTTTTCCCGAAATAAGGTCCTATGAGCCGGAAGCGGAGGGGCGGGACTTAGGCTCTCTATTCAGTGTTTTCAAGTTCAACTCAACTACATAATGTTTAGTTTAGGTTTCAGACACTAAATACATTTAAATACACATAACACTGTATTTTCATTATACGAATTGTTAGAAGCCCATAAAACTTCATGTACAATCAATACAGTGCACTGACCGTGACGTGCTCCGACGGTAACGTTACGTTAGCATATCATCGGAATATTCACGTTCGCCATGTGCAACAATCTCATCTCTTTTTCCACAATACGGGTATATAACAATTATACGAACATCCCATGTACACAAAGTCATATTAAAATCAAATGTTCGGATATTTAAGGGGCTTACCTGAAAAGGGGAACAGAGAAATATTAAAATACAGACAGACACTTGTTGCGTTTTCTTCGATCTCTGTATTATGAGTGGGGGAAGGGAAGTTGGAACCGTGCGGCTAATAATAACCCTCCGTGCTCGCCCCACCCCCTGCTGGAGTCTTTCGGTACTGCACCATAACAAACTACATGAACCAATGAAATACCGGTAAACAATCATAACAATAATGTTCTCTTCTCAGTACCTGCTACATTTACATGTATTTGAGAATCGGATATGTGGTAGTTGACGACAAAGCCAACAAGTTTTTGAATATTTTCAATAAAAAGAAGGGGAGGGGGGGTGTCACGTGACCGACACGTTCTAAAATAACGGTCGCCTTAAATCTCACACTGAACATACGCGTGAAAGGGTTAAAAAATGCCTAATATTCACGTTTTATATTTTCCAAAATGGCGTTTGCGTTTCTTTTTGGCTGGCTTTTGATTCTGAGTTCATGCTCTAGTGTAAGGTCCTGTCTGCAGTGTGACCCGGTGGTTCGTTATGTGCACGAGGATTTCCTGTCCTCAGTTAAAGGAATCACTGTCCTTGAACAGATTGAACTGAAGCAAATCATTGATCAAGCTTACATCAACTATCGGGAGACCAGCACATCATTTCGGGGTGTCATAGGTAACGCACACCTACTGCTTGTGATAGATCGAACATTTCAAGGACGTTAACAATAACAAACGCGTTTCAATGCTACTGCGCATGTCTGGTCCTGAAACATTTCCGGTGGCGCTATTTTTAAGTCGCAGATCTGTGAAAACCATGGTAAAAACAAGCGCGTAACATGTAGAAGTAGTGCAAATTAGGTGACATGCCCCTCGAATTAAGACGCAGTATATTGGGCAAATGTAATGGGACAGGACAAATCACATCCTACATCAAGGGTACTAGTGTTGGGAGTATGGAAAAAGGGACTGTAACAGTTTTGGATGGAGGGTTGGAGATTTAGTTAAAGGAGTTGGCCATAAAACCAAGAGTGGCTTTACCAGCAGTCTATTTGTGGATTTTGCCACAGCCTTCTTTGATTTACGGATGCTGGAACAGTGACAAAAATAAGGTCAGAGTGAACTAGAGGAAATCCAGGTATGGGAATACCTGTGGTTAAAGTATGGGCATAAAACACACAGATGCATACAAAAAAATAACAATGAACATTGCATTTTTCATTCCAAAAAAATTCAAATATCCAGAAAAGTAAGGATGTCAAATAAAGTATCTGTTTTTTTCAGGGGAGTGTATTGCAATAATGATGGCATTAAGATGGATAAGTGAGACAGAATTAAAACGTGTTGGTCTGTTTGTTCAGAATCCAGTTCTGCTCTTATGAGCAGAATTCATTCATTTGGAATTAAAATAAAGATTGCCAATTTGCCATGGTTTTATTTCAGTTAGCCTAATAGCTGGTTTGATTTGCATTGAGAGATGATCTTATGGAAAGTACCCCATACAAATCAATCTCTAGGTGTGGTGAAAGGTATGTGATGATGTGGGGCTATTTTAATTCCAAAGGCCAAGGGAACTATATCAGGATTCATAGTATCCTGGATCCATAAAATAACTGGTCTTTAAAAATAAAAATCTGCTTGCCTCTATGGGAATATAACATAGGGGTGTCCTGACTTGTGCACCTTGTATTTTAAGGAAGAACATTTATTTATTTACAATATATTATTCATTCACAAAGACAATTTGTGTCCTTAAAGGATTTTCCATTTTTTTTAATTAAGGCATTAAGATCAATTTCCAAAAGATGATTGTATTATTCCTCTTTTTAGTCAACTTTAGCATGGGTGTGTTCACTTATGCTAAGCACTTATGCTATGTGTGTGTGTGTGTGTGTGTGTGTGTGTGTGTGTGTGTGTGTGTGTGTGTGTGTGTGTGTGTGTGTGTGTGTGTGTGTGTGTGTGTGTGTGTGTGTGTGTGTGTGTGTGTGGTGTGTGTGCCGCATATATATTAGTTTTAGTTTTTTTTATTAGTTTTAGTTTTTTACTTTTACTTTTAATTTTTACTTGAACTAATACTAAAATAAGACTGTTCCCAGGATGCATGAGATCATTGAGAGGATGGCAACCTTGAAAAAGTTCAAATATAAAATAGTTTTGATTGCTATTATTCCAGGATTTTAAAAAAGGTGCAAAAATTATTAAGCTTGTCCAAAGTTTTGACTGGTAATACATGCAAGATTTGCCAAAATTTTCTTGCCTATGTTTTCACGTTATATTTATTAATGATGATGTTGAGTGCTATCTGATTTGCTTTAGATCCTACAACGCTCTATCGTGCACGGACTGAATATCAGAGTGAATTCAAGAGGCACTGGAAAGAAGACAGGACAGGTGAGAGCTTCTGGATGCTGATTTTTGTACTTCCAAAAGAGCAGTCGTTGCATTTTTTAAGGAGAAAAGATCAACATTTTCATGTTAGATCAAAAACAAAATGAAAAAAATCACTGTGTTGTTATTCTTGTGTAGGTTCTGTTCAGTGGGATATGATTACTATAGTGGAGAAAGGAAAGAGAATCCTTCAGAAACATTTGGAGATTTTTGTTACCCAAGGTAAGGATGTATAGGCAATGGGCATACTGTAAATGTTTTATAATAGCAATGATGTTTCAGAACTCCTAATTCTCACTAATTATGTTTTATCATTATTATTTTCCAAAGGTCTATGTCCAAATAAATGCGGTAAGTACCAATTTGAGATTTCTATCCACATTATTTTTCAGCACGGAAGTAAACTATTTTCTGTGAATGTGCAAGACTTCTGGTTCATTATAATTCCGGGTATTTATAATTTAGCCACTACATTGAAAGAATAGGGTAATGAATACCAGTTTGCAATATCAAGCAGCATTAAGGAGCTTTTTGTACAGCTAAAAATAACTGGAAGCAGATGACACCGGAAGCCAGACACATTCAATTTACAAATAGCTGCACCCACCCTTAAGTGAAAAATAAGGTGGATATTTCCTATATTTTAACACAATCAATCACAATTTTGTGTGCACACAATCTTTATTATCACTATTTTTCACATTTTATAATACTAATAAAAAATATAGCTGCTTGCAGCGATATGGGGCCATCTAGCCTTTACGGTTCAAAAGTTATTAGCATAAACATGAGTGAAACTTTGGACAGTTGCTGGCGCTAGAGGGATTGAGTTAGAGACTTCACATTTGTTCAAACTGTCCTCTATCAATGTGCCACATTTTTATAACTTTCCCCGCAAACGGTTCTATGGGCTGCCATAGACTTCTATACGGAAGAAGAAGAAGAATAGGAACACCAACGATTTCAATAGGTGCGTTGGCCCCTAACAATAAATGTGAAATGAATTACAGAAATAAAAGCATGGGAATTATGTGGCAACCAAAAACAAAGCCACCCTCCGCCTGGATTACAAATCTTCACACTGAATACAGCTCTTCATGTATTTAAGCTTAAAATGGACCTATTATGCCAATTCCCCATTTTTTTAATTCCAATACATTTTCAACTTTCTTTAGTATTTAATCTTGCTGTTTGAGCTTGAAAAACGACACTTCAAAGGGAGTTATTCTCTAGACTCTATATTAGTGTGCACTGTTTGTCCCAGAAACGCCTCGATTGTAGTCTGTTTTTCTTCCGGGAACGCATACACGTCACAACATTTAAATAAGCCCTGGCCAAAGCATAAGTAAAAAGGGGTCGAGGTATGGTTGCATTAGTAGTGAGTTGAAACAGTTATGAAGCGGGGTGTGACATTTCCGAAATTTCTCAAAACGGTTTACCAATCACAACGCACTTGTCCAGCCGACCAATCTGAGCACATTGCACTTTTCAGAAGGAGGGCTTTCATAGAGACCAGATCTAAACAAAGTGTTCTGACAGACGTTCAGTGTTCAGTGTTCAGTGTTCTGATCCTGTTTCTCGATCGATTGCTCCTGTCTGCCTCGCTGCCTGCTGTTGTGTGTGAGTGTGTTTGCTCCGAGGCTGTTAGCTCCGTCTAAGCCTCGCATTTCTTTCTGTTTTGAACCATCGTTTACTATCATTTCTAGTTGTTTATACTACTAATTACAGCTTACCTAACATCGCTAGCTTCCGTTATTGTTAGCACAACACGCTAGTATCTCGCTAGCCTGTTAAGGCGCCACCCGTGCGCTCAGTTATTTATTTATTTTTCTCGTGCGCGCCCGCAC
The DNA here is from genome assembly GCA_036326025.1 of Chrosomus eos. Lineage (NCBI taxonomy): Eukaryota > Metazoa > Chordata > Actinopteri > Cypriniformes > Leuciscidae > Chrosomus > Chrosomus eos. The sequence goes on along the minus strand of CM070836.1, from coordinate 16,277,567 downwards.
ATCTGAGTTCATAAAAAGCCCAGGTGAGTAAGAATCAGTCAACAAACACGGTGAGTAATGTCTTGTCCTGTTATTGTCACTTGCACATCATGCCATATGTTTACCATAGCCTTCCCCGTCGGCATAGGGTTTATATGTGATAAATGCAAGGAGACAGTCAGGCTGACGGAGAAGATTTCAGAATTAGAGACACGCATCCAAACTTTAATTGAGGATAGTAAGTGTGCTCGAGCTTTAGATACTACTTTGGATGCGCCTAGCATAGTGAACCATTTACATGATTCGGTTCCGGCTGAGTTATTGCCTGTGCAGCCAGGCAGATGGGTGTCGGTGAGAAATCGCTCTAGTCGCGGATCAAAAAACCACTCTTCTGTCCCGGTTACCATAACAAATCGATTTGCCCCTCTCAGTGAAACACCCACTGAGAATGCTGTTGATTGTGCCCTGGTAATTGGCGATTCTATTACACGGAACGTGAAAATAGAGACACCAGCCACCATAGTCACATGTTTGCCGGGGGCCAGAGCGCCTGACATCAAATCAAATTTAAAAGTGCTGGCTAATGCTAATCGTAAATTCTCTAAGATTGTTATTCACGTCGGCACTAATGATGTTCGACTTCGCCAGTCGGAGATCACCAAAATTAATATTAAAGAGGTGTTTGAACTCGCAAGTACGATGTCAGGCACTGTAATCTGCTCTGGCCCCCTTCCTGTTCGAAGGAGTGATGAGATAGTTAGTAGATTGTGTTCACTCAATGGCTGGTTGTCTAATTGGTGTCCGCAACATAATATAGAATTCATAGACAATTGGAAAAGTTTTTGGGGCAAGCCTGACCTGTTGAAAAGAGATGGTATTCATCCCACCTGGGATGGTGCTGCTCTTCTCTCTAGTAATTTGGCTCATAGTCTTAGAGATAAAACATGACAATCTGGGGCTCAGGTCAGGAAGCAGACAAACTGGCTAAACCGACCGTCTGCTAGCGGCCTCACGTCACCAAGGTCAGATAAATCTCATCACATAGAGACTCTTTCACCTAGATATCATCATATAGAGACTGTGTCTGTTCCCCGAATTTGGAAATCCAAAAAACTGCCAAACCTTTCTAAGGTTAAAAATCTAATTGATGTTCAACAAATAAAAAACAGATATAATACAGATGAGCAAACGATAAAGCTTGGGTTGCTGAATATTCGATCCCTTAATTCAAAATCGCTCATAGTTAATGATAAGATTAAAGACTATAACCTAGATGTGCTGTGTTTGACAGAAACCTGGCTAAAACCAAACGATTACATTACTTTAAATGAGTCCACTCCGCAAGATTATTGTTATAAACATGAGCCTCGTCTGAAAGGCAAAGGGGGAGGTGTTGCTGTAATTTATAGTAATATTCTGAAAACCACTAAGAAATCTAGTTTTAAATATACTTCTTTTGAAGTGTTGGTGCTTAATGTAAAAATTTATAGTGTAAACAATAAATCACGTTTGAGAATTCTGCTGGCTACTGTATACAGGCCACCAGGGCACCATAAAGATTTTATCAAAGAATTTGCTGACTTTCTATCAGAATTAGTATTGGCTGCAGATAAAGTCCTAATTGTTGGTGATTTTAATATACATGTAGATAATGAAAAAGATGCATTGGGATTGGCATTTAAAGACATTATAAACTCAATTGGAGTGAGACAACACGTGTCAGGACCTACTCATTGTCGTAATCATACTCTTGATCTAATATTATCACATGGAATAGATGTTGATGGCGTTGAAATTCTGCAGCAGAGCGACGACATCTCCGATCACTATCTAGTCTTGTGTAAATTACATTTAGCCAAGGCTGCAAAGCCGACTCCATGTTATAAATATGTTAGACCTATCACTTCTGCCACTAAAGATTGCTTTATCAATAATCTTCCAAATCAGTTTCATAATCTCAGCATCCCAGATAGCTTAGAAGAACTTGATATTGCAACAGAAACTTTTAACTCTCTCTTTTCCAGCACTTTAGACACAGTTGCTCCGCTGCGCTTAAAGAAGATCAAAGAAAATAGTCCAACGCCGTGGTACAATGAGCACACCCGGGCCCTTAAGAGAGCAGCCAGAAAAATGGAGCGAAACTGGAAGAAAACAAAACTAGAGGTATTTCGGATTTCATGGAAGGAGAGCTCGATTGCTTACAGAGAGGCCTTAAAAGATGCTAGAACTAATTATTTTTCAACCCTATTAGAAGAAAATAAACATAATCCTAGGTATTTATTTGAACAAGTGACTAAACTAACGAAAAAGAAAGCTTCAAGCCCAGAAGTTTATAAGAAACACAGCAGTAATGACTTTATGAACTTCTTCACTTATAAGATTGATAATATCAGGGACAAAATTATAACTATGCAACCGTCTACTACAGTATCGCATCAGGGAGTATATTGTAGTCTCTGTGAGGAACATTTTGATTCATTTGTTGCTATAGGAGAGGAAGAATTTTGCAAAATTGTTAATTCATCTAAATCGACAACTTGTATGCTAGACCCTATACCGACTAAGCTACTGAAAGAGATGCTTCCAGAGGTCATAGATCCTCTTCTAGATATCTGTAATTCATCTTTGTCATTAGGATACGTACCAAAAACCTTTAAGTTGGCTATGATTAAACCGCTTGTTAAAAAACCGCAACTTGATCCTACAGAATTAGTCAATTACAGGCCGATCTCGAATCTGCCTTTTCTGTCAAAGATACTAGAAAAAGCAGTATCCTCACAACTGTGTTCCTTTTTAGAAAGAAATAATATCTGCGAGGATTTTCAGTCCGGATTTAGACCGTACCATAGTACTGAGACTGCTCTCATTAAAGTCACAAATGATTTGCTCCTATCATCCGATCGTGGTTGTATCTCTCTATTAGTGTTACTTGATCTTAGTGCTGCATTTGATACTATCGACCACAACATTCTTTTAAATAGACTAGAAAACTATGTTGGCATTAGCGGAATTGCACTAGCATGGTTTAAATCATACTTATCTGACCGATATCAGTTTGTAGCAGTAAATGAAGAGATGTCTTATCGATCACAAGTTCAGTATGGCGTACCACAAGGCTCAGTACTAGGACCGCTGCTCTTCACTCTGTACATGCTACCATTAGGAGATATAATTAGGAAATATGGAATTAGCTTTCACTGTTATGCTGATGATACTCAGCTGTATATTTCTTCAAAACCTAACGAAACTTACCAATTCACAAAATTAACGGAATGCATAGCTGATATAAAAAATTGGATGACCAGTAATTTCCTATTACTAAATTCTGAAAAAACAGAGATTCTAATCATTGGACAAAAAACTTCCTCACCTAATAACCTAGAATACTGTCTAACACTTGATGGCTGCTCTGTTAAGTCTTCGACGTTAGTTAGGAACCTGGGTGTGCTCTTTGATACTAATCTTTCATTTGAAAGTCACGTGTCTAGTATCTGTAAAACCGCATTTTTCCATCTTAAAAATATATCTAAATTACGTCATATGCTCTCACTGACAAATGCGGAACAATTAGTTCATGCGTTCATGACCTCAAGGCTAGATTATTGTAATGCTCTACTGGGTGGTTGCCCTGCACGCTTATTAAACAAACTACAGCTAGTTCAAAATGCAGCCGCTAGAGTTCTTACCAGAACCAGGAAGTATGACCATATTAGCCCGGTTCTGTCAACACTGCATTGGCTGCCTATTAAACATCGTATAAATTTTAAAATATTGCTGATTACTTACAAAGCACTAAATGGTTTAGCTCCCCAGTACTTGAGCGAGCTCTTAACGCATTATAGTCCTTCACGTCTATTGCGATCTCAAAATTCTGGCCAGTTGATAATACCTAGAATATCAAAATCGACTGCTGGCGGTAGATCCTTTTCCTATTTAGCACCAAAACTTTGGAACAATCTTCCTAACACGGTCCGGGAAGCAGATACAGTCTGTCAGTTTAAATCTAGACTAAAAACACATCTCTTTGGCTTAGCATACACATAACACATTATAGATTTCTATAATTCAATGTTAGGCTGCATAGATTAGATCAGCCGGAACCGGGAACACTTCCCATAATTCCTGATGTACTTTGTACATCATAAGAAGGATGGCGTCTACGCTAATATTAGTCTCTCTGTTTATCCCGAGGTTTACCGCAGACCGCCGGATCCAGGGCATATCCAGATCTGATGAAGGACCATCACATGGACACGTCGACACGCATTATCAGGGCTGTGAAGGTCCATGGACACCTCACCACTCATCTCCTCACCGGCCGGATGACCCAACCCAACCAGATGAACTGGATAATATCGTGAAAGTTCTGATCCCATCTGACTCCTGACATTATACTGCCTAACTCATAATCATACACTGTTCATTCGTTGGCCAAAGGAGGACTGGCCCCCCGACTGAGCCTGGGTTCTCCCAAGGTTTTTTTCTCCATTCTGTCACCTGATGGAGTTTTGGTTCCTTGCCACTGTTGCCTTCGCCTTTTGGCTTGCTTAGTTGGGGACATTTAATTTTCAATTGAACAATACTATTACAACATTGTTTTCCTGTTATCTCTGTAAAGCTGCTTTGAAACAATTTGTATTGTAAAAAGCGCTATATAAATAAAGGTGACTTGACTTGACTTGACAGGGAAGAGAGGTACACCAATGTGAAATATGTGAAAATAATGTGTTTTTTGAACATTCAACCATTCTTGTAGACCCCAAAAACAAAATCAAGACTTTGTAACATGGCATAAAAGGTCATCTTTAAGCTTTTAGATCAAAATGATTTTCCTGAGAGACATAAATTCAGTCATGTGTGTTCAAATCTTTGACTGGTTGTGTACTGTATGTGTTACAGGACACCGAGTATAATGGAGTGTGATGATACATGTATATTGCTCACTGTGTGTGTGTGGGTGTGGATGATTGTTTCTTTTCAGGGCTGTTGTATCAGAGAGTGATGAACTGCACTTCCTGTCAGTATAGGCTCTTTACATGTATGTCAGCCACTCCGCCTCTAGACTGTGGAGGTGAGACAAACACCCACAGATATACACACTTGAGTGGCTTTAACGGACTATATCAACACCTCTCTTTTGTCTTTCTCTCCTGTTTCTATCAGAGAATCATCTTAAGGCAGATGAAGGAGAGGAGGTGGTGCTGGATTGTTTCCTGCCTTGGCACGCTCTTGTCATTGGACAGACCGAGTACCATTACTCCTGGCATCCTGATGAAAAGAATGTACATGCACACAGACACACACACACATTTGCAGGTTTCAAATAATCTTGAAGCCATTTCGAACAATGTTACAGACAAGTTGCATACTTTTTGTAAAGACTTATTACGGAAATAAGCATATTAAGTGCAAACTGAATATCCTGTTTTTGGACACTCAGTTGCATGTTATTTGCAATTAAATGGAAACGTATTATAATAAATGCAATTAGTTGAACTTCTGTGACCCACTTAATTAGGACTTGAGTATATCTTAAAATGTAAGTTCATAGTTAGTTCTACTGTCTTTAAAATATGGTTAAAGATGTATGCCGAATTTACTGACAAGCATTTATGGCAAATAAAATATACTATTTATATTGAAATATGCCATTTCTATTGAAAAGTTTAGGTCAGTTGTACACAATGTAATGCAGAATTCAAAAAGGGGTAAAACACCTGCGAAAAATCAATATGAAAAATTCCTTCATTTTAACAGAGTACATTGTGAGTGTAATGATTAAGTTGCAATTTAGTATGTTGCAGATATATTAACTAAATGAACAACAGACTACAGTTAAATGATAATCAAGTACTTTACATGTGCTTTAGTATGTTAGTCAACATATCAAAATAAGTGTACTTTATTATTAATAATAATAATAATAATTCATTACATTTATATAGCGCTTTTCTCGGCACTCAAAAGCGCTTTACATTGAAAGGGCAATCTCCTCAACCACCACCTATTAAAGCGCAACAAAATATTTTTAAAACAATGATTTAAAATTAAAATGTAGGCCTACTTTTAATGTTGATGAAGTACACTTAAGTGGCCTTTTATGTTAATAATCTTATAAGCAAGTACAGTTTAAAAAATACTTTCAATATTTGAAGTACTCTCCATACAATTAGTGTACTTCTTTTTTTATAAGTGAATGTTAGGGAGTAACTAGCTAAAAAAAAGTGATGCTAACTTGACTAAATGTAAGCACAACAGCAGCTCGGCTTTAGCTGTAGTACTGGTTATGCCATGTAATTATATATAACTTTACAGTAATGTTTAACAAGGTAATGCCCCCTTAAGTAGCTTCAATAGTGGTCTTGCAACTACCTTACTTTAAATATTTATCTTTTAGGTTGATATGTTACTGTTTTAGTATTTATCTTTCCAGAGATCCACAAACCAGATACTGATTGTGATTTGAATTATTTATCAAAATGTACTAAAATTGTATTATTCATTGAAAGCTGTCACGTGATGGGGAGTATGAAGTGCTGGTGGTGACAGAGGAGTCTAAAATTGTACTCAATCAGCTGACAACCAGTGAGGAAGGCATGTACCGCTGCCTCCTACAGGATCAAAAGGGTACTGTGCTGTCCCGCATTTATTTTAAACTGAAAGGTAGGCCGGGTTTATAATGCTTTGTTTTGAATGTGACAACTCAATTGTGGTCTAGTTAGTATAATCTTTTTTGTCCTCCTTTTATCTCCTTCCCTCAGTTAACCCACTGCCATCTACAACCCCCAGACTGATTGCGATGTTGCCGTCCCTGCCCTCGGGTTATGATGCCACACCTCGCCCTCACCGGAGCAGTTTCCTCATTATATTGATTTTACTCACTGTACTCAGCATCACAGGCAGCCTTGTCATCATAGTGTACCTCAGGTATGTCATAATAACAACTGGATTAGGTTTGATGCACAGCAGTTTGGGCATATTAAAAAGGGGCTATGTAATATACTTTAAGACAGAGAGAAAGAATGAGTAATTAAATGATTTAGCAATAAATTGATCAGAACTTCTGAGAGACATTTCATAGAAAAACATTTGCTTCACAAAACACTTTTTGATGACCTCCCAGATGTTTGTTAAATATGTGTCTTGCTTAGCATATTTTTTTGCATAATGTTGCTATTACTGTATGTATAGTAGCAGTATTAAGCATATTAGCTGTCAAATTTCATTTCATTAAGTGACATTATGTCTGCGTTAAACTTTCATATTTTGGTTAGATATAATCAGGCCCACATGGAATCTGCACCCATGGAAATCAGCAGGTTCCCACACAATTGGAACGGAACGCCTGCTATTGTTTGTTTATAAAATATTGTGGCCAGTGTTGTTACTAAAGCTAGTTAGTATAAAGATACAAATATTAGGGCAAAAACTAATGGAAATGAAAATGTTGCCTTAGCAACTAGCTAAAATAAAATATGTTGAAGTTGGCTAATAAATTTACAAAACCTAAAACTGAAATATAAAATAAATATATAAAGCACTTAACAAAATTATTAATATTAAAACTGAAAAAAAAAGCTACCTGATGCATTTGCAATGACATCACGGTTTTCTCCAAAGCGGCTATGTATATAAATTAACTAAATTAATAATTTTTTTACAACAAAAATGTAACATCACTGAACTTACTTAAGCTGGACTATGACGCTATTTTCTTCTAGAAACAAACTTTGTTGCATTATTTTCCTGTTATCACTGTAAAGCTGCTTTGAAACAATCTGTATTGTAAAAAGCGCTATATAAATAAAGGTGACTTGACCTGACTTAATTAAATATATATTTATATATATATTTTGTGGAATATACAAAGGGTACAGCATATTAATAAATTTATACATTCCTTTTTTACTAAAATATCAATAATATTGTTATGTACTTATTTTAACATGAATAAACATCTGCAAAAATCCATAGATTTTTCATCAAATTCCTACAAAATTACTGTAAAAGCTCTTTTTACTATTTTCTCTTTTAAAATTCATGTTTTAGTGTATATGACATCCAAACTGTGCTCTAGTTTACACATACGCTTGCAGAATCTGTAAGATATTGCAGTAAAAAAAAATTTTTTTTCAAATATAAGTGATTTAAAATATATTCACTGCCGTTCAAAATGTTTTTGATTAAAGTCTCTTGCTCTCCAAAACTATATGTATATATGTACATTTTTTGTGGAATATGCAAAGGGTACAGCAATATTAAGAAATGTATACATTCCTTTTTTTTTTTTACTAATACTGCATTAATGTGATCAAAAATACAGAAAAAAACTAATATTGTGAATTATTATTACAATTTATTATAACCATTTTCTATTGTAATACATTTTAAAATGTCGTTTATTCCTGTTGTAAATGTCTTAACTCACTTTTGATCAATTGAATGCATCCTTGCTGAATAAAAGTGTTTTTTTCCCCAAACAAACAACAACAACAACAACAAAAAACTACTGACCAAACGTTTGGATGGTAGTGTATATAAAAACAACAACAACTGATAAACGTCTTGCAGATTCTGCAAGGGACATAAACTGAACTGGATTAGGGTTGGCACATGCAGGGAGTGAGAATGGGGAGGAAAAAAGAATGACAGTGGGTGATCTGTCATGGCATCCTGCTGATTTTGTTCAGAGAGACAAGATTAGGAAGGAAGCATACTATGTTTTCATCCATTCTGTCATGTTGCTTTGTGTCCCTCTGACAGAGTGACCATGAAGCGCCAGAAGGAGGAGAGAAACAGCAGGAGAGGAGGAGAGGGGGAGGATGGAGAGAACATTGAGCTGGTGCCTGTGACAGAATGAGGGATGTGATCCAAAGAGATGCATGTATAAATGACTACATTCCCAAAAGAGTATGGGTGTGGAGTCATTTAGATTTTTTTCAAAGAAATTAATACTTTTATTCAGCAAGGTTCATTAAATTGATCATTAATTAGATTGATTCATCAAAGAGTTCTGAAAAGAAATGTATCACAGTTTTCACAAAAGTGATCTGAATTTTATTACTATTTATAATAATAATAACAAGTGGTTATTTTTAGCAGCAAATTAGCATTTTAGAATGATTTCTGAGGGATCTTGTGACACTGAAGACTGGAATAATGATGTATTAGTCATTACATGAATTAATTTGCCAAAAATATTGTCACCCTTGGTAAATATGAACAAAACTGCCTGAGAACATTTGTTTTTGCCAAAACTTTATTAAACCGAATTAGTCTTTCATAAAAATATTCAAAAAATTCTTACATTTAATTAAAGTCAAAATAAAAGATTTTATCATGAAACATCTCAGATTATGACTGTGATGAGGTTCAGTGTGTGTGGAAGGAAGAAGACAGCGTGACTGGGACTCGTACTTTTATTAAAACAAACAAAAATGGTATACAAAAGTCGAGCCACGTGCGCATTCACCGTAGCCTCGCTACAGCAACGAACATAAAACACTCCTCCTGCTGAATCAGCTCTCAGTTCACTTCAGACAAACACTCTTCCCGCTGTAACAGCTTTCAGTTCACGTTAGACGAACACTCTTCCCGCTGTAACAGCTTTCAGTTCACGTTAGACGAACACTCTTCCCGCTGTAACAGCTTTCAGTTCACGTTAGACGAACACTCTTCCCGCTGTAACAGCTTTCAGTTCACGTTAGACGAACACTCTTCCCGCTGTAACAGCTTTCAGTTCACGTTAGACGAACACTCTTCCCGCTGTAACAGCTTTCAGTTCACGTTAGACGAACACTCTTCCCGCTGTAACAGCTTTAAGTTCACGTTAGACGAAACTCTTCCGCTGTAACAGCTTTCAGTTCACAGTTAGACGAACACTCTTCCCGCTGTAACAGCTTTCAGTTCACGTTAGACGAACACTCTTCCCGCTGTAACAGCTTTCAGTTCACGTTAGACGAACACTCTTCCCGCTGTAACAGCTTTCAGTTCACGTTAGACGAACACTCTTCCCGCTGTAACAGCTTTCAGTTCACGTTAGACGAACACTCTTCCCGCTGTAACAGCTTTCAGTTCACGTTAGACGAACACTCTTCCCGCTGTAACAGCTTTAAGTTCACGTTAGACGAACTCTTCCCGCTGTAACAGCTTTCAGTTCACGTTAGACGAACACTCTTCCCGCTGTAACAGCTTTCAGTTCACGTTAGACGAACACTCTTCCCGCTGTAACAGCTTTCAGTTCACGTTAGACGAACACTCTTCCCGCTGTAACAGCTTTCAGTTCACGTTAGACGAACACTCTTCCCGCTGTAACAGCTTTCAGTTCACGTTAGACGAACACTCTTCCCGCTGTAACAGCTTTCAGTTCACGTTAGACGAACACTCTTCCCGCTGTAACAGCTTTCAGTTCACGTTAGACGAACATCTTCCCGCTGTAACAGCTTCAGTTCACATTTAGACGAACACTCTTCCCGCTGTAACAGCTTTCAGTTCACATTAGACGAACACTCTTCCCGCTGTAACAGCTTTCAGTTCACGTTAGACGAACACTCTTCCCGCTGTAACAGCTTTCAGTTCACGTTAGACGAACACTCTTCCCGCTGTAACAGCTTTCAGTTCACGTTTAGACGAACACTCTTCCCGCTGTAACAGCTTTCAGTTCACGTTAGACGAACACTCTTCCCGCTGTAACAGCTTTCAGTTCACGTTAGACGAACACTCTTCCCGCTGTAACAGCTTTCAGTTCACGTTAGACGAACACTCTTCCCGCTGTAACAGCTTTCAGTTCACGTTAGACGAACACTCTTCCCGCTGTAACAGCTTTCAGTTCACGTTAGACGAACACTCTTCCCGCTGTAACAGCTTTCAGTTCACGTTAGACGAACACTCTTCCCGCTGTAACAGCTTTCAGTTCACGTTAGACGAACACTCTTCCGCTGTAACAGCTTTCAGTTCACGTTAGACGAACACTCTTCCCGCTGTAACAGCTTTCAGTTCACGTTAGACGAACACATCTTCCCGCTGTAACAGCTTTCAGTTCACGTTAGACGAACACTCTTCCCGCTGTAACAGCTTTCAGTTCACGTTAGACGAACACTCTTCCCGCTGTAACAGCTTTCAGTTCACGTTAGACGAACACTCTTCCCGCTGTAACAGCTTTCAGTTCACGTTAGACGAACACTCTTCCCGCTGTAACAGCTTTCAGTTCACGTTAGACGAACACTCTTCCCGCTGTAACAGCTTTCAGTTCACGTTAGACGAACACTCTTCCCGCTGTAACAGCTTTCAGTTCACGTTAGACGAACACTCTTCCCGCTGTAACAGCTTTCAGTTCACTTAGACGAACACTCTTCCCGCTGTAACAGCTTTCAGTTCACGTTAGACGAACACTCTTCCCGCTGTAACAGCTTTCAGTTCACGTTAGACGAACACTCTTCCCGCTGTAACAGCTTTCAGTTCACGTTAGACGAACAACTCTTCCCGCTGTAACAGCTTTCAGTTCACGTTAGACGAACATCTTCCCGCTGTAACAGCTTTCAGTTCACGTTAGACGAACACTCTTCCCGCTGTAACAGCTTTCAGTTCACGTTAGACGAACACTCTTCCCGCTGTAACAGCTTTCAGTTCACGTTAGACGAACACTCTTCCCGCTGTAACAGCTTTCAGTTCACGTTAGACGAACACTCTTCCCGCTGTAACAGCTTTCAGTTCACGTTAGACGAACACTCTTCCGCTGTAACAGCTTTCAGTTCACGTTAGACGAACACTCTTCCGCTGTAACAGCTTTCAGTTCACGTTAGACTGAACACTCTTCCCGCTGTACAGTTTCAGTTCACGTTAAGAACACTCTTCCGCTGTAACAGCTTTCATTCACGTTAGACGAACACTCTTCCCGCTGTAACAGCTTTCAGTTCACGTTAGACGAACACTCTTCCCGCTGTAACAGCTTTCAGTTCACGTTAGACAAACACTCTTCCCGCTGTAACAGTTTTCAGTTCACGTTAGACGAACTCTTCCCACTGTAACAGCTTTCAGTTCACGTTAGACGAACTCTTCCTGCTGTAACAGCTTTCAGTTCACGTTTAGACGAACACTCTTCCCGCTGTAACAGCTTTCAGTTCACGTTAGACGAACACTCTTCCCGCTGTAACAGTTTTCAGTTCACGTTAGACGAACTCTTCCCACTGTAACAGCTTTCAGTTCACGTTAGACGAACACTCTTCCCGCTGTAACAGCTTTCAGTTCACGTTAGACGAACACTCTTCCTGCTGTAACAGCTTTCAGTTCACGTTTAGACGAACACTCTTCCCGCTGTAACAGCTTTCAGTTCACATTAGACGAACACTCTTCCCGCTGTAACAGCTTTCAGTTCACGTTAGACGAACACTCTTCCCGCTTTAACAGCTTTCAGTTCACGTTAGACGAACACTCTTCCGCTTTAACAGCTTTCAGCCCGCTTGTTGTGTACGAGTCCCGAGTCCTTCTCTCGTTCCCGCCGGCTTTTATACGGTCTCTCCTCGCCAATTACTGCAATCAGACACTGGTGTTCATCATCTGCACTTGACCTACTTACTCACCGCTCGGCTCCCTCCTCTCTCTCCCGCTACAGATTTCGCAAGACCATGCCCCCCTCGCCACAACGACTGTTAACACGGCATCGGAAGTAACGACGTTATGGGAACGCCTCTGCGTGATTGCGCCTTGAAGCACGTGTGTAATCAGTCCAATTGAATGACTGGACTTCATCCTTTATAGTGTGACTTCATGACCAGGAAGCTATAAAGCACACCTGGACCAAACAATGTCAGCTTCTGATTGGCCGAAGCAAGTCGGCATGCAGGAAGTATGGCAGGGCGACGCAGCGTCTTGTTCCCTTTTCAGGGAACTTGTTCCCTTTTCAGGGAACCTAGTTACAGTCACAACCTGAGACGTTCTTTTTCAAGGGAACTCGCACAGTGTCTGAAGTTACAATGCTATAGGAACACCCACTCCGTCATACTAACAAGTGCCTGTCTAGTGTGAATTCTAGCGTGCACAATATGATGTTTTATAAACAAAGTTCGGGAGGAGCACGTTCAAATAATTGATCCAATTATCACATCATTCGAACCAGCTGTCGACAATCAGTAATCAACATGTCTATCCAATCAGCTTGAGTTGGAGACCTGTATATATACACTCATTTGACTCACCAATGTTCCTCTACAGTTTTTCAGCACCCCTCCACCACCCCGTCTCCTCACACTCGCCTGGTTACTTCTTAACCAGCAATACGGGGGGAGTATTCTGGGTTCGGGCCGAATACCGAGCCCGGAGCCCTCTCCTCAGACAGCATGCCAAATACGCATTTATTTTATCTGACTTATTTGTAAGTGTGAACTCGTGAACTAGGATGTGAGCACCCGGGATCCCGGTGTGGAGTCCAAGTCTAGGCCATAGAACCTCACAAATGTGAGAGGAGAAAACCAGCTCGCTACATCACAAACTTCTTGTAGGGATACCCCTGACAACAAGGCTTTGGGAGCCGCCATACTTCAAGATGAATGAGCTCTTACAGCCATAGATGAAGGCTGACCACACACTTAAATGCAAGAGAAATATGCAATCCTTTGCTTGGTTGGTGGGGACCCTCACACCGCGACCCGAAGCACATGAACATTTTATCAAACTTTCGCCACAGGGCAGCTCTTTGGACATAAGCATCCAATGCCCTGACTTGGCATAGCAAGTCTAGCTTATCCTGGTCCAAAGTCCAAAAGGGAGGAGAGCAAAAGGCCTATACCACTATAGATTGCATACCTGCCAACTTTTGCGTTTAGCTTTGCGTGAGATTTTTCTGGGGGGGCGGGGGGTGTAAGTAAACAAACCTTATAATAAAACCTCTCCAACCGGGTGGGAGGGTGGGCGCATGCGCGATACGCAGTTTGCAACACAGTCTTTCTCTCGCATCAGCGTGAGAACTCGCCCGTGTGAGCGTGTGAAACCACTCAAATGCGTGTGTCTCACGCCCAAGGCAAGGCAAGGCAAGTTTATTTATATAGCACATTTCATACACAATGGTAATTCAAAGTGCTTTACATAGGAGAAAATAAAATAATCAAAACAAATAAGAATAATTAAAACATTTTAGAATAAGAAATAAAATAAAGTACAGTAAAAACAGTCGGACGAACAGTGGCACAGTGCTCATTCAGTAAAAGCATAGCTAAACAGATGTGTTTTGAGTCTGGATTTGAATGCGACTACTGTAGGAGCACATCTGATCTCTTCTGGAAGCTGGTTCCAGCTGCGGCTGGCATAGTAGCTAAAAGCAGACTCTCCTTGCTTAGAGTGAACCCTTGGTATTTCTAACTGATGTGATCCTAATGATCTGAGTGATCTGTTGGGTTTATATTCAGTGAGCATATCTGCAATATATTGAGGTCCTAGCCCATTGAATGATTTATATACCAGTAATAATACTTTAAAATCAATCCTAAATGTAACTGGGAGCCAGTGTAAAGACCTGAGGACTGGTGTGATATGTTCATATTTTCTGGTTCTGCTCAGAATCCTAGCAGCGGCGTTCTGTATGAGCTGCAACTGTCTTATGGTCTTTTTAGGAAGGCCAGTGAGGAGTCCATTACAATAATCCACCCTGCTGGTGATGAAAGCATGCACAAGTTTCTCTAAGTCTTGACTGGAAACAAAGCATCTAATTCTTGCAATATTTTTCAAATGATAGTATGCTGATTTAGTTATTGCTTTGACATGACTACTGAAACTAAGGTCTGACTCTAGAGACACACCAAGATTCCTGACTTGATTTTTAGTTGTTAGACCTCTAGAGTGAAGGTATGCATTCACCTTGAGAACTTCATCTTTGTTTCCAAACGCAATGACTTCAGTTTTGTCTTTGTTTAACTGAAGATAGTTTTGGCACATCCAACCATTTACTTCATCAATGCATTGGCACAGGGAGTCAATGGGGCTGTAATCGTTAGGCGATAGGGCTAAGTAGAGCTGTGTGTCGTCTGCATAGCTGTGGTAAGAGATTCGGTTCTTTCTCATTATTTGGCTCATTGGGAGCATATACAGGTTGAATAGGAGTGGTGCAAGAATTGAGCCTTGGGGGACTCCGCATGTCATGGATGTCCACTCAGACTTATGGTCTCCTATACTCACATAATAACCTCTCCCTTCTAAGTAAGACCTGAACCATTTTAGGACTATCCCAGAAAGCCCCATCCAGTTTTCAAGCCTGTCAATAAGTATGTTGTGATCGACAGTGTCAAATGCAGCACTGAGGTCGAGTAGTACCAGCACTGATAATTTGCCTGTATCAGTATTTAAGCGAATATCATTTATTATCTTTATGAGCGCTGTCTCTGTGCTGTGATGCGATCGGAAACCAGATTGAAAATTGTCAAAGTAACCATTCAAGCTTAAGAATTTGTTCAGCTGATTGAAGACAACTTTTTCAATGATCTTGCCTATGAAGGGAAGATTTGAGATCGGTCTATAATTGCTTAATATGGTCTTATCTAGATTGCTCTTTTTCAGGAGGGGCTTGACAACTGCAGTTTTTAGGGAGTTTGGAAAACTCCCAGAGAGAAGTGAGGCATTTACCACTTCTAGGAGATCTGCTTCTAAACTGTTTAACACACTTTTGAAAAAAGATGTGGGAAGTGTGTCAAGGGCGCAGGTTGATGTTTTAAGGTGCTGTACGGTTTCTTCCAAAATTTTGCCATCAATTTCTTCGAAAACAGACATAGTAACTACTTTCTCAGGTAGTGGTCGGATCTGTTTGACCCCAGCACAACTCAAGGATGAGCTGATCACCTTTCTGATATTATTGATTTTCTCAGAGAAGAAAGAAGCAAACTCACTGCACTTGCTGTCTGAGAGCATTTCACTGGGAATCTGGCTTGGGGGGTTTGTCAGTCTCTCTACAGTAGCAAAAAGAGTGCGTGTGTTGTTTAAGTTGCTGTTTATAATATTTGAGAAGAAAGTCTGTCTAGCTTTGCCTAGTTCCATATTAAAAGCATGGATGCTGTCTTTGTAGATGTTATAATGGACTACAAGTTTTGTCTTCCGCCACATGCGCTCTGCTCTTCTGCATTGTCTTTTCATATTTTGCACTGCTGTTGAGTTTCTCCAAGGTGCTTTTTGTCTACCACTATTCTTCCTGACTTTCGCAGGAGCAATATCATCAATTACACTTTTAATTTTTGAGTTAAAAGATTCAAGGAGAAAATCAACAGAGTCAGCAGATATGCTTGGTTTTAATGATATAGCCTTCATAAATAGCACACTAGTGTTCTCATTTAAGCATCTCTTCTTGACAGACACAGATCTAGCTTCAATGGCAGGAGAGATCAAAATATCAAAGAAAATACAGAAATGATCAGACAGTGCTACATCCTTAATAAGAATTGATGAAATGTTTAGACCCTTACTGATAAGTAGATCTAGAGTGTGTCCACGATTATGTGTGGGTCCATTTACATGCTGTGTCAGATCAAAAGTTTTTAAAACAGTTTTGATTTCTTTTGCCATATTGGTTTCTGCATTATCTATGTGAATGTTAAAATCTCCAGCAATGGCAAAACAGTTAAACTCAGAGGAAATTGTTGATAACAGTTCTGTAAAGTCCTCAGCAAAGGCTGGAGAGTATTTTGGAGGCCTGTAAACAATGATAAGTAAAATACGTGGAGCACCTTTTAACACAATACCCAGATATTCAAAAGATGGGTAATTCCCAAGTGATATTTGCTTACATTGATAGACATCTTTAAAAAGAGCAGCTAAGCCCCCGCCTCTCTTACCCGCTCTGCAAGCACTCATAAAAGTAAAGTTAGGAGGGGATGTTTCATTGAGGACTGTTGCACTGCAGCTGTCTTCTAGCCAAGTTTCATTTAGAAGCATAAAGTCCAGGTTGTATGTGGTTATTAAGTCGTTGACTAGAAGTGATTTATTTTTAAGTGAGCGGATGTTTAAAAGTGCTAACTTAACAGTCTTACTTTTTGTCCCCACAGCGATCTTAGTTTGGCGTGTAATAGGCACCAGATTAGATGGGTTTGCTGTACGGCTTTTGAAGGCCTTAGATTTTCTATCATGTAGTTGAACAGCAATAGGGAAAGATTCAGGCACACTGGGTTCCCGCTTGTTTTGTAAACATTTAAGAAAGTTACTGTTATCATAGCGGGGACCCGACACATATCACTGAGAGCTGGTATCAGTTGTTTTTGGTACACAGCGAGCCGCTGGAGGAGGGTGCGGGCCCTGGCGCTGTGGCAGAGGCCGAAGAGCTCTCACAGGAGGAGGGCGAGCTGGGCCCGCAGGCTTTGGTGGTTGTGGGGCCTGCCGTTTTTTGGTTGACATCTGGGGGCTTGCAAAAGAGTGGGATAGTCTAGTTCCAGCATACACCAGTTGTTCCATTTTCTCTGAGAAGCACAGAAGTGGAGTTGCTGGAGAGAGGGATAACGTGTCTGGTGTTTGCTGTTGCTCTGGTGTTATCGGAGGCTGTAATATGCTGTCCTGGATTTCCTGGCTGTTTTCCAGAAAGTCGTCCTTGGGTGCTGAATCTTCTAGCAGTTCTAGTATGTCACAGTCTGTCTGTGGTGAGCTCTGTGGGCAGGACTCAGCTGAGATTGTGTCCGTCAGCAGAGGTTGTTGTGGCTGAGTGGTGTTATCATTGTCCTTGTGTGATGTGTCAGCCGCATGTCCATTCAGGTGCAGAAGCGAAGTCCTGTGGTCATTAATACTGTGTCCAGGTGTGTGTGTGCCATTCAGGTTGAGTGGATTGGCACACACTGCAGAAGGATGATGGATTGAAAAGAAGATATTGTCCTTTAGCACTCTTGAACCAAGTTTGTTTGGGTGGAGCCCATCCTGTTGAAACAGTTGCCTCTGATTCCAGAAAAGATTGAAGTTGTCAATGAAGTTCAGTCCTTTTATATTGCAGGTTTTTTGCAGCCATGTGTTAAGCCCAAGCAACCGTGAAAACCTGTTTGTTCCTCTTGCTGGGAGTGGTCCACTGATGAATGTCTGAACTTTCAGTCTTTTAAGTGTTTCAAAAAGTTCATTGAAATCCTTCTTAAGGAGTTCTGACTGCCCTTTATGAATATCATTCTTCCCCACATGAACAATGAGTCGATTTGCAGTCTTATGTTTCATCAGAATGTTCTGAAGTTCCCTGTTTACATCAGAAGTTGTTGCTTGTGGAAGGCAGCATGTTGTTGTGTCCCTGCTACTAATGTTTCTGATTATAGAGTCACCCACTATCAGAGTCCTGGGCTCGGCTGCGCTCTGAGCTGAGTGCTGCTGTCTGCTCGACCTTGAGCGCCTGTTAGCAGTGTTAGCTACTGGCTGATTCAGTCTGTGTTCGATCACATTCATCACATTCAGGGATTCCTCATTCATTAATACTGCAAATCTGTTCTCAAGATGTATAGGCGGTGGTAGGAGACCAGTGTTTGCAATCCTTGTCAGAGCCGTATCTGGGGTAGAGGATGCTACTGCGGCAATGTGTGATGCTCGTGACAATCTGATGTCTCGAGTGCCTTTGGGTCTCGCTCCCTGTTTGTGCCATCGATTTGTAAGTCGATCGGCTTGTTTCTCTACACTTAGTATGGCCTGTATTGGAGCACTAGATTCATGGGACTCACCGGCTGTATGCTGAGGGCGTCCATGATGAAGCTCTGTTGTGTGTTCTGTCTGGTTTGGTGGTCCCATAAGTAACTTTGTTTCAAGAACTGCAATCCTTTGTAAAAGTCTCTGGCAGTTAGTGCAGCAAGTAGATTCCAGAAGAGGCATTTTCTCTTATCCTTATGAATGTAGGCAGTTGTGTTTTCTCTTCCCCGGAATGTAAGCTTTCAGTGGGAGGCTGGTCGAAGAAAAGTATTCCGCTTTTTTCTAGTAATCAAGCGTTTGAGCACTGTGCTGATTTGCTGAAGTTAAAATTAGGTGATAAAAGGAAATAAAATATGAAAATATAAACACGATAAGCAATAAAAAAATAAAAGCGATAGAGCAAAGCGCGGAGCAGTAAGCAAGAACGTCCGAACAGTAGCTGAGCAGGAAGTGAATAAGCCCAAAGCGTGAGAGTTGGCAGGTATGAGATTGTGCCACATAAGTGGGGACCTTAGGTACATACCCTGATCTAGGGTGTAGTAATAAGACGCTGCCTCGGCCATGTTTGCACCATGGCTTTCAGTGGGGCTGGATGGGGGCGTGACCACAGACCCTACTGATTATTTATGTAGGTTACCTCCGATGTGTTGTCTGTACGAACAAGCACATGATCGCCCCTGAGGTCTGGAGGGGAATGTTTCAGAGCCAGAAAAACAGGCAATCGACTCATCATCTCCAGGCAATTTATGTGCCATAAGAGATGATGACCCCCACAGACCTTGTGTCGAGCGACCCTCTAGGATCTCTCCCCAGCCTGTGAGGAAAGTGTCTGTGTAAGCATCTTGCGATGACAAGGCACTCCACATGGGTCTCTGGGAGAAGACCTCAGGCTTCTTTCACATCACCAAGGTGTGAAAGGCAATTGGGCATAATCTTGATTAGCGAAATGGGTTGCCCCATGGGGAAAACCTATTGGTCTTGAGCCACCACTGCAAAGGATGCAGCTGCCATCAAACTAAATTTATCTTTTTTACGGCTGAAAGGATTGATTCGATAAGAGCAGGTGACAGACGGGCCCGCATCGTCATCGAGTCACATACCACTCTTTGAAAAGTGGTCCTATGTAATGGAGAAAACCCTCTTTTCTTGGCGCTCAGTCTTAACCCCAAATCCCTTGTAACGCAGTTCAGATGTTACGGGAAGAAGGAGGCAGGAACCGGCAAACATTTAAACAATTTAATAACAAAATAAAAAAAATACAAAATGAAAGTAAAAGACAGCAGTACCTCACAGTCGACTGCCGCCACACAATAAAACAAAGCATTAAATAAAATCCAGGCCTGCACCTCTCTCGATCTCCACTGTCGTCGCTCCTCCTTTTATGCTTCCGCTCCACCGTGAGAGATACGAGACAGTGCGTTGTACTCATTAGTAATCACGCCACCGGCCCCATGCCATTCTCTCACAGCCCTCAGCCTCACCACATCCCTCATTTGGGAAAGACAATATGTCAATGGTGAACCGCCATTTGCACATTTGCACCAGCCTCTCAAAACTGGTCTCTGGTGTATTTCGAGTAGTCAACTTGACGCACTGAAGCTAATGACCAGCAGGGAACAACCGAACTAGCTTCTCTAAAGCCACTCCTCTGTATACCAAAGTATTCTAGAGTTAAATGTAAGGCCATCTGTCTGACAGCTAAAGCTTCGCTTAAATTGGGTCATGCAACAGGACAATGATCCCAAGCACACCAGCAAATCTACAACAGAATGGCTGAAAAAGAAAATAATCAAGGTGTTGCAGTGACCCAGTCAAAGTCAAGACCTCAACCCGATTTAAATGCTGTGGCAGGACGTTAAGAGAGCTGTTCATAAACGGATGCCCACAAACCTCAATGAACTGAAGCAACACTGTAAATAAGAGGGGCCCAAAGTTCTTCCACAACGATGTGATAGACTGATATACTGTAACTATACTGTCATATAGAAAATAATAACTTAAAGTTATTGAATCATGGGGTGTTATACTTAGTTTTTCCACACATGGCTTCTCCATTTTGGCCTAGTTTTGTTAAATAAATAATGACACGGTATAACTGCCAACTTAGCATGAGTTCCCTTAAAAGGGAGCAAAAATGTATTTTCTGAAAGTGTTCCACAATTATTGGCACCTCTACACATTCTAATGCATACAAATCTAACTGAAGTATATTTCCAATTATATGGTAGGTTTAGATTTTAAGTTCAGGAACACACGTAAGTGATAAATCATGACTTCCTGTGTCACTGGGTTATAAATATGATGTGACACACAGGCCAAATACCTATAGTCATCCATCACGAAAGACCTGAGAATACAGTAATAATGTGTGAGAAAAGGTTGTTGAGCTACCCAAATCATGAAATGGTTAAAAGACAATAGTTGTATTGCTGGAATACTCATTTCCACTATCTGGGCAATAATTAAGAAGTTTAAATCAACTGGAAATGGTCACAATCTACCTGGAAGAGGATATGTGTCTATATTGCCCCCACATGCACTGAGGAGGATGGTCTGAGTCACCAAACAAACTGTGAGGATCAAAGTTGTTGGAGAATGAATGACCTCACCTGACCACAACTTGTTTGGCAAGGTTGCAATAAAAAAGCCTTTGGTGACTTCAAACCAAGCGAGCCGCACAAGCCCTGAAAATTTAAGCCAAAGCTTCTCAATCGTCCCCCCGGTGACTGGTCCTAGTCGGTCCTAGTATAGGTCATAAACCCCGCCTCCCCATGTTATTCAACGGGATGTGACACCAACTAAACAATTCAATTACACTTTACATATTTTTTTTCCAAAGATAGTTTCTGTCATTTACTGCAGTTTTTATCACGCTGATGTAATTTCAAGTGTTTGCTTTTAAAAAAGGTTTGTTTTTAGTTAGTTATTTGATGCTATAGAAACGGTGCTGTGACGTCATGATTGCCATTGATTCAGCGAGAGTGAGGGCGGGGCCTTGATTTTGCGACTTTACTTCCTGCTCACTACTGCGTAGGTCTGGTCCTGAGATCGCTACTGCCAGACTCAAGTACCAAGATGTCAGCGCCATATCGGGACACTGGCGGCTTCACTTCTCGCCAATGGAAGAGAGCGAAGGGGTGTCGTCTATCTTTTATTACAGTCTATGCTTCAAACAGCAATCTCAGTAATACCTGACATTACTGGAACTGGGACTTGGTTTTAAATAAAGCTTTTTGGAAAAACACCAGGGGTGGTTTTGGCATGTACAGAAACAACAATGTAGAAAAGTACCTCATCCCTACTGTGAAGTATGGTGGTGGATTTTAATGCTGTGGGCATGACAATGATCCAAAGCATATCTCAAAATAAATGACAGAACAGTTCACTGACCACAAAATTAAGGTTTTGCCATGAAGGCTACAAAGCAATCCCCTGACCCCAATTTTTTTTATGATAAGAACTATTTGACATTAATTAAAGGTTAGATTTTTGATAATATTTTGAATGAAAGGATAAGGAAGAAATGGCAAAACAAATGGTCAGTTTGTGTAGCCCTGTATTTTTAATTGTAAAAATATTTCACATTATTAATGTTTTTACTGTATTTTTGATCAAATGTTGTTTAAACAATTCTCAATTGGTACTAAAGGGCCCAAAGTGTGCCAAGAAAATATCCCCCATGCCATCAATAAAATGCACCTGTGTTTGTTGTCCATAACATACGCCTGACCCTACCATAAACCCACCGCCACCATGGGCCACTATCCACAACGTTGACATCAGCAAACCGCTCACCCACACAACACCATACACGCTGTCTGCCATCTGCCCTGTACAGTGAAAACCAGGATTTATCCGTGAAGAGAACAAACTCTCCAAAGTGCCAGACGCCATCGAATGTGACCATTTGCCCACTCAAGTCGGTTACAACGATGTAATGCAGTCAGGTCGAGACCCCGATGAGGACGACGAGCATGTAGATTAGCTTCCCTGAGACTGTTTCTGACAGTTTGTGCAGAAATTCTTTGGTTATGCAAACCGATTGTTGCAGCAGCTGTCCGATGGCTGGTCTCAGACGATCTTGGAGGTGAAGATGCTGGATGTGGAGATCCTGGGCTGGTGTGTTTACACGTGGTCTGTGGTTGTGAGGCCGGTTGGATGTACCGTCAAATTCTCTGAAACGCCTTTGGAGACAGCTTATGGTAGAGAAATGAACATTCAATTCACGCCATGGTCAACAGCTCTGGTGAACATTCCTGCAGTCAGCATGCAAATTGCAAGCTCCCTCAAAACTTGTGGCATTGTGCTGTGTGATAAAACTGCACATTTTAGAGTGGCCTTTTATTTGGCCAGCCTAAGGCACACCTGTGCAATAATCATGCTGTCTAATCAGCAGCATGTTGATATGCCACACCTGTGAGGTGGATGGATTATCTCGGCAAATGAGAAGTGCTCACTAACACAGATTTGAGAACAATATTTGATAAAAATAGGCCTTTTGTGTACATAGGAAAAGTCTTAGATCTTTGAGTTCAGCAGAAAAATAAGGGCAAAAACCAAAGAGTTGCATTTATAATTTTGTCCAGTATAGCCTACATACACCTATATATATATATATATATATATATATATATATATATATATATATATATATATATATATATATATATATATATATATATAATATATATATAACATGAAAGTTGGCTATTTTAAGGTGCAAAGCCTTCAACTTGCTAAAAGCTTATCCAGAAAATGGTGACATCATGATTTGACATGAAGTCATGCGACATACTCAGGGACAAGCTCTGAAGGTAGATTTTCATGGGTAATTTATTTTGGGTTTATCTCAGTGGTTAATGCCATTTGCATTATTATCTGCCCATCGGGTGCTGTCATATGTATTTCAGTTACAGACCGAGTTCACATGCAGATGTAAATGAAAAGAGATCCATTCACTGGTAGCCTATTTTAAAAAAGGAAGACACGTTTTAGATTAATGAATTACATGTTTTGGTTTGGCAGACACGTGGGAGGAATGAAAGATAAAGTGGGAGAGCTAAATCTCTTGGATTACAATATTTTCTAGAATTAATATTCCCCTGCCAACTGGTTAATCCCAGGGATTATCCACTCTTCTGACCAGAGGAGTGTACGCTGAAAACTCTGAAATGCTTGTTTTCATAGGAAGTTCCCCTTTGGTAACCGAGAGACTTTCAGACTTCCTGTTTAGAATGCCTTCTTTACATATGAATTATGATGGGACTATTTTTCAGTTCTTTCAGTTACAAATGTTGTTCGAAATGAATTGGTCGATGGAATTCTCCTATTGTGTACTTTAGAAAAATAACATTGGTCGTATCAAGTCAATTTGTACAGTATAACACTTTAAACAATACACATTGTTACAAAGTGGCTCTACACAAAATCATGATGTTAATGTTTATAACATCTTATTATTATCATGTCACTGGGGATTCTGGGGAAAGTCCTTAAGTCATCGGAAATGATCTGTTTTGAAAGTTCTGCTCAGTTGTGATTTTACATGACTCGCTTTGATGCTTTCAGTTATTGTTTATGTAAGTCTTTCTGCATTTTCCTATTGTTTTACAGAGACAAGTGACATCATGGGAGGCAGGAAGTGCTGCAAAAGTAAACACAAGCCTGGTGTTCATTTTTTTTTAGAGTTAGACATCAATCTTCTTAGTAATCCTCAATCAATTCATAATAAACAATATAACAAGAAAATATATATATAAAAGAATGTCTGTTTTCCTGTTCATTTTTTTTTCTGTAAACATTTTTAGTGTCACTGTCACTTGAGGGTGGATCTGGTGAAGAAGCTGTCAGCGATCAAATATTGATTTTGAAGATGTTGAATATGATAGTTTTGAGAATATGTTTTGAGATCGTGAATATGAGCCAGAGGCTGAATGTACTGAAATGAGCTCTTATGAGGATAGTGATGATGGTATTAAACATCTGCTCAAACTGAACCCTTCCAAGCTAATATGCTTTATTTTATTTTTCTGTAATTATCACTCTAATATCAGGAGAGTTTTATATTATCATGACAGGTAGAGATCCACCCGATTCGGGTAGCTAATTTTGTTTTATTTTTTAGTCAATTCAAATTATAATTTAATTAAATTATAAAAATTTCAACAAAGTTAATAAAGCATTAGCCAGATTATTATTTATGCAATGTTTCTTAAAAACAGTCGTCACTCCATTTTCCACTGTTGAATTATTTTCTGACAATAAACAGGCCCTATTTTCTTTTTCTATAGCAACGAAGGACAGTTTTTTTTTCCATTGTTTATTTCTTCCTTAGACAGGAAGTTGTGACACTGCATGGCTCGTTAAACTAACCTCAGACCACAACACCACCCTTGCAACAATAACTGAAACGCAACACCCTCATCCTGACACCCTCACAAAGCCACTGGCACATGAATGAGACACACCACACACACACACAGCAGCAGGTCTATACTAGATTAATTTAATGATATATGATGAGAAATAAAAAAGACTGGCATGAGGAATGAGACAGACAGACAGATAAAATCTAAGGGTGCAGTCTTATTTCAGGTTGGTGCACACTCAGTTAGGTTATTTTACGTTTGTATTTTTATCTTTTTTCTGTGAAATTTGTCCCTGTGGTTTTCGGTGGCATTGCAAAGGTTGTATTTTTTACATTAAAGCTGCAAAAGATCTGATATAAGTTATCTATGTTTCATTTTTAACATCACAAAAACCAGCAGTTTCAACTAGGGCGTGACTTTTTATATCGTTTATTTCCATATTGGTCACAGCGATTCAGCTTCTGAGTTTAGAGAGCCTGATCGAGATTTAGTTACAGCTCATGAAGGATGTTTTTGAACTCCAGAGTGAACGGCTGTTTACTCGTTCTGAGCAGAATGACTTATTGTGGTCTGGCTAGACAGATTGTCTGTAGTAGCAGCAAAAACAACATGAACAAGAACACTTACTACAAGAAAATCCCTTATATTTAGATGCAGGCAAAAAGGCAAGATTGTGTTCAGTTTAACACATTTTTTACACAATTAACAGCAGAAAATTAACACACTGAATTGACTGCTCTATATTTACAACATTGATATCAATTGTGACGTGAGTCTTCACTAAATTCTTATTTAATGGAATGACGGTTATGTCACAAGCCAATTAGTTGACGAGCAAAGACATGCACTGACAGCTAGATTGAAATGAGGCAAGCATGAACACACAACTTCACATTCTTAAACTTAACAGGAAGAGGAGTGTGGGATGGAAGAGTGGCCACGGGTGTGGGAGAAATTGTAGGGGAAAAAGACGGGGGAGAACAGAGTGAATGAAGGGAAATTCAAGACTGAGGGAGTGAATGAGAAAGGAGGACAGAGCTAAACTCAGCTCTCTTTGCACACTCAGTGCATGGGAGGATCCTCCTCTTCTTCCTTTGACAACAGTGCTTTTAGTTTTGCTTTGTGATTTTAGGCTGAGCTGCTTATTTTCAACAGGCAGTGGAATATTATGAGATTGTGAAATGCTGTATATTTTGGCGGATAATATTTTAATCAATTCAATTTACATTAAAACATTGATGTTTCTTATATTCTGTTTGGGTTTCAGAGAGTAATTTTAATAGCTCAATATATATATGTATATTTCAAACATCACATTAGTTTGGGGTCTCAGGGGGCCTGATATAAAATCAATAAATAATGCAGTTAATAATATTACTAAACTATGATAAAAATATATGACCCACTTTTGCCATTGGTTTATCATTTGTTTTGGTAACACTTTATAATAAGGTTTCATTTGTTAACATTAGTTAACTACATAAATTATCATGAACTGTACTTATTTATTAGTCTTAGTGGATGTTAGTTTTAACATTTACCAATACATTATTAAATTCAAAAGTTGTATATTATTCAATGTAACTGAGTTAACATGAACTAACAATGAAAAGTTGTATTTTTATAAACTAACGTCAACAAAGACAATTAAATGCAACACATGTATTTGTCATTGTTACTTAATGGTAGTAAATGCATTACTACCTTATTGTAAAGTGTTACTGTAGTTTTCACATCGACCCAAAACAGAATAACTAAAATCCTTGTCACATGATAAATCAGGCATTTAAAGCTTCAATAATGAGGGAACATTAATACTGAGGAACATTAAAAAAATAAGAAAGAAATAAGAAAGAAAAATAAATAAGAATTGAGTTTCATATACACACAGAATTCTGGGACCCCACATTTATAACCGGTAAGTCTTAACATGAGAGTTAAGAATAATACTTCATGATGAGGCATAATGATGTAATTTTAAGTCATATTGGTTTGGTGAGCCGCAGGAGTTTTTGGTTATCATATGGGGGTGTTATTGAGCAATAGCATAAGACTGCACTCTGATGATGCATCACATATAGGCCCAGGGGCGTAATTTATGGGGGGGTTGGGGGGGAGATAACCCCCCCAATATTTGTACCATCATCATATGAAAAATATGCAGAACAAATTTTTTTTAACTATATTAAACATTACAACCCCCCCAATGTTCAAACCAAATCTACGCCCTTGTATAGGCCGTATTGATTAAGAAGCATTATTTCCATTCTCAGTGTGATTCACAGACACACACACCCTCCCTCAGTAGTGCCATATGTTGGTTGTTGTCATTTAAAATAAATAAAATATGAGCTCAGACTTGTGGGAGATGTTCCACGCCGTAAAGAATAAGAATGAGGGTGAATTTACACTTTATTCCTGGCTACTTGTTGTCGTACTTTCACAGTATTTTTTTACAGTAGTGGTTCTACAATCGATTACAGAAAATGACAACAGCATTCTATGAGTGCAGCGTGAACAGGAAAAGGAAATGAGAATGATTCTCTGCATCAGTGTTACAGTAATGTCATGTATATATTTACACACATTAGATGATGTTGCATTTACATTCCAAGCATGAATAAATGAATGAATTCCATTATATTTTTGGTAACACTTTGTTAGACAGTTGACATGTTTTCAAAGTTACTTAAGTCTTGTGGACAGAAATAAAGTGTAAGTTTCACTCCAGGTTGAGTCATGCTAATAATTTCCCATATTCAGCTCACCAAAACAGCGTTAAAACTTCCCCAACCACCCTTAACGGTTTTTAACACTATCTGTACTGTATATAGCGGTCAATATTGCCACATGTATTTCAAGTTATGATCAGTCTTAGTCAATAATCAGCATTACTTCACTTTATTCCATAATGCAGCACAATATGACTATTATGTATTACAGCAGTTTCTTGTGCAATGTCATACAATTACGTAGTAATTTCACTGTAAAAAGCATTTTACAATGTGAACTCACTGCTAAATCCTATAAAATGTTGTCAGTAGAAATTATTCCATAAAGTATTTAATGTAAGAGAAGTATATAAAGAGGGTAAGGAGGTTTAGAACAACTGCTCCAAATACATTGCATTAAAAAATAAGATTTGAGTCTTTAAAGCTGCAGAGACAATAAATAAATAAATGTAATAACATTAAAAGTGATGAGAAAGACAGATAACAGTGATCTCGGGCTAGAGAGAGTCTGAATGCAATGTTTGTGAATGTGACCTCAGATTACAGATTGCTGTTAAAGAATTATCCAGAACCTTGGTCTGTTTAATTCCAAACATAATCCTGCATTCAGAGTTCACGTTGTTTTTCCACTTTATACCACATGGCCTATTTCTCCACCGCACATCATTTCATTCACAAGTACAAGCCGCTTTTGTGTGGATGTGCTTTGAGAACGTGCTGGCTAGACACGAGTCCTGGACACAATAAGTAGGATGTGTGGGAGGCCGTGCTGTTAAGAGTCATCGAAGCATCAAGAGAACAACCTGCTCCTTAATGTCTGCCACCGTGTTGTTTGTTCTTAGGGGTAAAAAAAGAAGCGTACATTTGGAATTGATCTGTTTATCTCTGTGTTTGTCCAGTCCAGAATTGTGACGTTTCGGTTTATAATGAAACGTCAACCCTCATGTTCTGTTTGGAGTTTCAGTCATTTTCATAGCTCAAAAAAGGTATTCTTGACATATTGTATCAGGTTGATATGTTTCTGTGATACATTTTCTAATGCTATGAGATTTTATTATAATCAACAATTTGATAACCTGTTTTATCACATTGCTGGCTTGGAGTCATAGACATAACTAAATAAAATTGATCAAATTATGATCAAATTATTTGACTATAATGTACAAACACAACTCCTGTTTATTTTAATTTATGTCATGCATAGTGAAAATATATCTGATACCTGTTTACCTCTGACTAAACTTTACTGCAATGCACTTTGGAATGCATTATGTTATTTCAAATAAAACAATAAAATACTTATACATTATGTTAATGACATTTTATTTATTTGCCTAATTTCTTTTATATTGTTAAACATATATGCATTCATTACATTCTTAAATAATTGTAAACTTGACATATCGTTTTTTATTTTATTTCAATGTTTCTTTATTCTGCTTAAAGCACATTGTGTGTAAAGTGTGTGTGTGTGTGTTCTTAGCATCTTTTGATGTCTATTCTTCTCTCCTGACAGCTTGCATCACCCACTGAAACTGTACACCTGTGTGGAAAGTTGTAGCACAGTGTATTTTACCCACACAAAATTACGTGGTACGGTCAACCATGAAAAATAACATCATCGCCAGCGTGGTTTGATGTTCCTTCCTGATTTAACGACCAAACTCTTGTGACCTTGCCCTAAGCCCTCAAGCCAACCGAACAGGTGTCATAACTAATAATAGGCCGTGTGCCAGTGTGTGTGTGTGTGTGTGTGTGTGTGTGTGTGTGTTTGCCGCTGCGGTTGTACGGTTCTATGGTTGCCTACTGCTTAAACTCACGTCACGAAATAAAAAACACGGGTAACCCCAACGACCACGTGCCGGTGGGAAAAGAGCGGAGACCGCGTCAACACCCATATTTGGAATGTCGGTCTAAGTCAACAGGCCATATATGGTGTTTCCGTACATGACGTCTGTTCGTTATGTGGAAAACGAAGGCGTGGCTGTGGCGGAGGAGACGCGATACAAATACGGTCTCCAACCCCTCCTGTACTGTAGAATCACATTTGCTGACAAATAAAGGACTTTAAAACTTGCTTTGACGAAATTCAGACGATTATATGAAATTTAGAGTTATAGACAAAGTAAAAGACTAATAGCCTACTGTGAAAACACACCAGGCCTCCACGGACATAATTTTGTGTCATCTATTTTTGTTATTGTTTATACGTTAGCACTTCATTTCCAGTGGACAAAATACGTTCCCATATCCTGAACGCGCTTGATGCTGTGAAGAATCTCCGTTTTCCACTCACGGCTGTTTGTTTGTCTGGAGAGGTCATGGGTATCGGCGACCCTCTCGAGATCTCAGGTAGTGAGTTAGTTCATATTTTGCAGACTCCCTCTGAGCTCTTCGCGTCTGGGGGATGCATCGTGTTGGACTGTCGGCCTTTCCTCGGCTTCTCCCGAGCGCACATCATCGAGTCCCGCAACGTCAACTGGAATTCCATGCTGAGACGGAGGTCCAAGAGCTCCGTGGTGTCTCTGGAATGGCTGGTGGCCGATAAGTCTCTCCTGGCCCAGCTACGAAACGGGGACTTCTCTCCGGTGGTGGTCCTGGATGAAAACAGTCGGTCGGTCAGGGATTTGAAGAGCGAGAGTTTGGCCAGTCTCCTTATCAGTGCCCTTCAGTTAGAGGTCCAGTCTGCCTCGACGCACATATGCTTCTTACAAGGTAAAGTTCTCAAAACTAGAAATGTTGTCATTGTTTTTTGAGGAATAGGCTTTTAACTTAAATTCAGTTACATTGCTATACGTGCTATTTCTTTTATAACCTACACTAAACATGGCTCATGTATTTGGAAACAGCAGAATGTTGCACTGTAAAAATGTTTTGTCAGGGAACATACACATGAATAAAATCTGAACGAACGGTTTTATTCAAGTAAAAAAAAAAGCGAAAAAATAAATAGCTTACATATAATATCAAAAGATAAAAATTGACCTTATTTTAAAGTGTTTTACAGTTTAATCAAAGGTTATTCCTAATCCAAAATTGAATTTGTTTATGTAGCTATGTTTTGCTGAAATTTGGAAGCCAATAAATAATTGTGGAGATGTTTGCTTGCTTGTAAAAAAAATTGTATGATCAATAAGTTATGACAGCATTTTATTCAACTTATTACAACTTATTATTCAACTATATAAGCTTTTTTTTAAATCAGTTTAATGTAATTTAAGTTGAAATGACATCCACTTAAAATTTTAAGTAAGCAACTTTGTATTACAGTGTATTTGTCAAACCCATGAAAATTAACAAAATGTTTTCTCTGACCATTTCTAGGTGGATTTGACGGGTTCTCTGCACTTTATCCAGAACTCTGCTTTAACACTCCTGTCATGTTCTCAAACAATTCTGCTCTCAGTGAACCAGAGTCCATTGTGTCCGGAAGAAAGACTCCTCTCTATGATCAGGTGGGTGATTAGAAATCTCAAAATCATAATAATTTATACAATGACTTATAATATCACACAATATCTTTTGAATATACTCATTGATTTGTATCCTTTTGGATTACCAGGGTGGTCCAGTTGAAATCCTCCCCTTCCTCTTTCTGGGCAGTGCGCATCACTCATCCAGACGGGAGACTCTGGAACGCTGTGGGATCACGGCTGTGCTTAACGTATCCTCTTCCTGTCCGAACCTGTTTGAGGAGGAACTCAAATACAAAACGTTAAAGGTGGAGGACAGTCTGGCCGCAGACATACGCGTGCTCTTTCCAGAGGCCATCCACTTTATTGGTAAGTCCTAATGGTAAAAAGAGTTTTCAGAATCCTTCAGAAAAATAACAACAAACTAAAAACTAACGCTCACCTTCATTGCATCTGCAGATTCGATAAAAGAGAGTGGCGGTCGAGTGCTGGTCCACTGTCATGCGGGAATCTCCCGGTCGGCCACCATCTGCCTGGCGTACCTCATACACGCTCGACGTGTCCGTCTGGATGAGGCCTTTGACTTTGTAAAACGCCGCAGACAAGTCATCTCACCCAATCTAGCTTTCATGGGACAACTCCTGCAGTTCGAGACGGACGTTTTGTGCCCTTATTCTGTACTAGACAGAGAAAACAGTGGCACTGCGTTTTAGTATCAGTCGAGAAATCTCGAACTGGCCCCACTAACTTTCAGATCTAGTCGCAGGTTTGACTTCAAAGACTGTGACAAATCTACAAAGGTGCTTAAAGGAAGTTTTTGCTCGATGCTATGGGTGTACAAACTGACACGTGGGACCAAATGTGGCATCTCACACTTTAAAATGAACACCATGGCATAACTCAACTTGTTTGGGTAGAGTTGTAGACGGCATCAACTGACTACCTGTTCTTTATTGTTTATGGCAATACAAACTAGTCGTCGTTTCCGAACGACCGCTACACTCAATAGCCCTCATGGAAAATGTAATAGTCACATGTCATTGTGACATTGTGTACTCGACTACTACTGTGATCTTATAACATCAACCCAAGATAACTTGTATCTGAGATGTTGGATGAAACAGACAAACAACTTCTGTCCTGCCAAACGTCTAATATAGTCTCCTAAAGCGTTTTCATTTAGCCTTCAACAATAGTGTATGTTCAGGATGTATGTCTGCAGATCATCGTAGATGTTGCATCAGTCAATGTTCCATTGAGTGATGCTGTGACCATATATGGCTGTGACTTGTGGTTAGTCTTCTGTGTGGTAAATGTCAAGTTTTTCCACGAAGTTAGTCTAATTGTCAGTCTCAAACAAGTTTTAAAGGGCAAAGACCTGACAAACTGTGATCCTAGGTCCTTTTAAAATTAAGTTCAAATTGTGTTGCAATAGATAAAGGCACTAAAGCCATTTTGCTAATGTGTTTTATTTTTTATAAAGTGTTATTTTCTTCGTTTTTGTGAATATTTATTTATATATGTTCATTCACGCGATGCACTTTAAAATTTGTTTTGATATGATCTTTTGTAAGCCTTGTGGTTTACTCATTGTAATATGTAAATAAAATGATGGATTCATTTGTTTAATGCAATACTGAATGTAGTTTTCTTTTTATCTTTTTAATCAAATCAATCATATTTTTTATCCTTACACACTGACAGATTCTGGCCTCAAGAGGCAAGGCACCAACTTCTTATGTCCAAGTAACCAGAATACATTTGAAGAAATTATATTTTAATATATACTTTTAATGTAATTTATTTCATTAATCCCTCTTTTTCAGTGTTTTTTAAATAAATTTTGAAACCAGTTATATTTTTGTAGAAACTGTAATAGATTTTTTTAGGATCATTTGTTGAATATAAAGTTTGATACCACTTTACAATAAGGTTCATTAGTTTACATTAGTTAACTACCTTAGTTAACATGAACTAAGAATGAACAGCATTTATTAATCTTTGTTAATATTAATTTCAACATTTACCAATACATCATTAAAATCAAAGGTTTTATTTGTTAACATTAGTTAATGCACTGTGAACTAACATGAACAAACAATGAACAGCTGGATTTTTATTAACTAATATTTACAAAGATTACTAAATACTGTTGCAAACGTATTGCTCATTGTTAGTTCCCATTGGTTAATACATTTGTTAACTAATGAACCTTATTGTAAAGTGTCACCCTTTTTTATTATAAATTTTGAAACCAGTTGCTTACTATTTTTGTAGACACCATAATAATATTTTTAAGGATCCTTTGATGAATAGAAAGTCCATAAGAACATCAGTTATTTAAAATATAAATCTTCTATCTTTATCAGTTTTAATGTGTCCTTTCTAAAACAAGTGTCAGTTTCTTAGAAACAAATCTTCCTGGCCCCAAATGTTTGATAACATTGTGCATTTCTTATTTTATTTTACAATGTCGCACAATAGTCATTGGCATACATTCAAGATCAGTCCTTGCTTACTGCTGTGGCAATCTTACAAAATTATTAATATGGGAAAATACCACTTTTTGGATTGTTGGTTTTGCCACAGGATACAAGCAGTGGAAATCTTTTACCACAGCGCCATCTGCTGATTATTCGAAGTACATTTTCTGAATCGCTAAAACACTAAACCCCATTCTCTGAACCAAATTCTTATTAGCCTAAAACAATTGGTCGAATAAATCACTCTTTCTTTAAAACCTTAAACAAGTTCAGGCAGTTAGACACTATTTGCAAATCTTCTGCACTCTTTCTGGAAAACATTCTCATTCACTAAAACTACGACTAAAAACACAGCTGTCATCGTTTACACACAACGACTCTAATTTCCAATGATGTGATCAAACCAATACAAAATAAGCCAGCTCAGAGTGCACAGGTGCACTGAATGTTGATACGAACAATAGATGGAAACAATCTGAGAAGAAGAGGAGGAAAAGTATGTGAGGAAGAGCAAGGTGAGGACAGTGTTTTTCACGGCTGGATCCGGCACACCAGAGGGGTTTTCCCTTTGCCTGGCACGAGACGACACTTCCAGTGACCCAACATGGGCTGTTCCATAAAAGACGCTTAGAAAAGCGGGGATTAAACTCCAAAACCGGACTTGAATGAGCCTAATAAATAAGTTGCGGCTAAAGTGGTTCCATAAAAGGTAATTGAAGCTCACGCAATCTCACTAATTTGATCCAGGTTTATCTAGTCTAGATAATTGCGCGTGCACGCGTTTCTGAAGCAGCCCTAGAGGTCGATCGTGGATCAAATCGATCCACCATCAAACAGCGTATATTTTGTGCTGTTTTATGCATTTGTGACATGTTTTTTTTCCCCCTCAGTGCAAAACTTCTTACATTATACATTTATCTCCATCTGTAAATGTTAGAAAGTCGTGCAAATGTATCCATTTTGCTGCTAATCTTCATATTTAACGAGCGCTGCTGCGCGCATGCGCCAAATAGGTCTGCAATAATTCTGACTAAAATATACATTTTGCTTGGAAAATTAATATGCGATATTTTATAACACGAGGATTATCTTTAGGAAGTTGGATAAGTTGCAGTGAATTTCTAGCTCATTACACTCATATATTTTATACTTCTAATAAAAAAAAGAAATTGAACAGAAGTAGCCTAATTCAGGGAAGATTTTTTTTTAAGAAACTAAATATATAAAGACACAAAATATAGTTTTGGGTATAGGATCTATGCTACGTAATAAAGATGATGTGTAGCCTACTTATTTAGAATGCTTAGAATTACAGCTTTTAATGCAATAATTTTTTTGAGAAAGCAAGATTCCCCAGTTTTAAAGTGGTTAGATTTAGTTTCTAAAGTAGCCTACATTATGGAGAGGATAACATTAAATTAAGAACAAATGTATACATTTTGAAAAGATATGTGCAACTCTAAAATCATAGAATATTCCATAAAATAAAGGAATATATATTAGCCTACATTAACTACATTTTTATGTAACCTTCCCTTTTATTTCTAGTTATTTGTTATTTTATTTATTTACTTATTTAATATTGAATATTTGATATTTAAATAATATTACTTGAATAACTAAAAGGAATAATGTGTCATTATAAGAGTTTGATATATGTGAATGTTATATTTTTTTATGTATTTATTATTTTATTTATGTGTTGGTGGGTATTATCACAAAAGAAAAAAAAGTAGAAGGAAAAATAATGAATATTTATTGGGGGAAAATATGATGTCTTTAAAGGAACTGTCCAACTGTTTGTATAATTGTGTTAAATGTGTTTGAATTGAAAGACATAATAAAGTACATAATATATATATATATATATATATATATATATATATATATATATATATATATATATATATATATATATTTGCTAAAATATTTGTTAGTTGGACATTATATGTCCCTTATTTAGAATTTTAAACCTACAAGTGTATTTGGGGTAAATCAAATGTAGGCTAATATACTGTCAATTACTAAGCTCAGATTAATCTTATCAGTTAAAATTTATACTGTACTTTTGTAATTATTTATTTTTTGATTTTGTGATTTTAACTTCTGCTTTAAAAATATTTTTTTTTAGATTGTGTTCTAATTTTCTTCTAATAATCATAAACATGTACTAAAACAAAAACCAGACAAACTGCCAAATAAGACCAGAGAGAAATGTATTCATAAATCTTTAAAACAATCTAATTATATCTTGGGCACAAAACATTTAGCCAGTAAAAAAACAAAACCTGTAGTATGTATATTGTATTTATCTATCGATATATCTATATCTATAAATACAGTATATATATATATATATATATATATATATATATATATATATATATAAGAGACAGTGTAGAGAAAGAATTCTCTGTTAACCGAGGCACTCCTTAATTAAAATGTCTTTATTACAAAAATGACATGTCCTAAACGGACAACTTTAAAACGCCTTATATATGTGTCTATATTGTCTATATTGTAGCCTTATTTAAGTTTATTTTCTGTATACTGTGTATTTATTTTTGGACTAATAGTGGTTAATAAAGTCCAATAATGGTATTAGAGAGTGTCAGTGGTAATATCATTGTGTTCTTGTCGCTCAGTGTTGAGGATCTGTGTAACAACTGAGGCTTAGCCTGACAGTTAGCCTGCCCTGGACCAGGCTAGTTTCCCAGCATAAGTTGCCAGGGTAACTGAGTTTGAACTATTTTAAGTTTGATTTATGAAACCGAATCTACCAAAAATAAGCCTGACTAACCGAAATAAGCCTGGCTTATACTCTAATCTTGGTTTATGGAACAGCCCCCCGGTCAACAACTCAGGGTGTTTACCTGTGACATTAGACGCTGCCCTCCAAGGATAAAGCGGATTGGATAATGGAATAAACTCTGAACATCTTCTGTAACTAACAGCTTTGGCGCGATGCTGTCTGCCAAACTTATTTGCTTACTGAGTCAGTTTTAAATCGAAATTTTAATTGGATCCAGCCTTAACTGTTCAACTTTGATCCAGTGCCATTGAGTGGCTCATATTTCTGAATCTCATATTACCCAGTAAATATTTAGGCTGCTAGAGCCATTTACACAGCGACTGAAATCATATCCGCACTTTTCATTTGACACCATTATTCTGACAGCAGCATCTAAACAAATAATTTAAATAGTGCTTACCA
The DNA here is from genome assembly GCA_036326025.1 of Chrosomus eos. Taxonomy (NCBI): domain Eukaryota; kingdom Metazoa; phylum Chordata; class Actinopteri; order Cypriniformes; family Leuciscidae; genus Chrosomus; species Chrosomus eos. Next base: position 16,240,763 of record CM070836.1, on the reverse strand, counting down.
CAGGCTATGGGAATATTGGCAGTCTCGTCAGCTCCAATGCGCTTTGTCAGCTAAGTGAATTGGAAAATCTGCATGTTGTCCGGGGTTAATTCTTTTTGTGAACGCGCAACCCATCAGTTTGCTCATAACAACAGGAACATGATATAAAGTCACAGTTTGCTTTTGTTGTTGGGAATCGAGGTTGTTTCAAATAGCCTAACTAATGTTGCTCTCATGCTCTGCATGATACTGTTTTCATTGCCATCAGAAACTGCAGAATTAACAGAAGCATGACATTCATAATCTCCCTCTTTCTCTCTTATAAACGAACTTCCAAAACATTTCTGACATAAAATTGTCTGTGATATACATCCAAGTTATAGGCTAATAAATAAAAGAGATCTTATTAAAACAGTTTTTTATACATTATTTAGTTATACTCAAATTAAAATGTCCATTACAAGGCTTTGTAGGTTTGGAAGAGGATCGGTCAAGCAGACATGGTTTTCAGCGGATGAAGATAATCTCGAAATAGCCAAAAAGTATAAAAACAGAAATAATATACTTATACTAAAATTCCTGGGTTGCTTCAAACCATGTTTTATCAGTATATACAGTATATATTTACATTGCTTTAACTCATCAAAATAAGTTATACAAGATTAAACAAATTTTTTAAGTCTTTAAATGACTTTAACATTCAAGTTGATTGTACTTAAAAATTAAAAATGCATGGCCACATTTTTTTTTTTTACAATGCAGGACTTAAGTACATCTTTATATGTTATTTCATTGCATAATTAAAATAGCCATGTACTGTCGAATGTGACAATATGGTTACTTAAAAATAAATAAAATTTAATGTAATTTCTATTGAAACTTCATGTATTTAAATATATTTGTAATTACACATTTGTAATGATGAAGTTGGAATTTAGTACATTTAAAATCGATTTACTGTACATTTAATAATGAATAACACTTTGCATGTGTTTTAGTATATTAGTCACCAATTTCACATCAAAATAAGTGTACTTTAAAGCATGACAAATTATTTTTAAAACATTATGATTCAAAATGTAATGTAAGGTATAACTTAGTTATTTTAAAGTGCACTTTTAAAAGTGTGTTAAGAAACAGACATTAAAGTGTCCTCTAAGTAGCCTACACTTTAGTGGCATTTTATCTCATCAATATTGTCAAGTACAGTTTTTTTTTTTGTATTTTTTTTAGATTTGAATACACTACAAGTGCACATTCAATACAATTAAGTGCAATTCTTTTTCACAAAGGTCGAATTAAACAGCCTCTCTGATATATCAGTCTATCAAGAAGAAAATTACTTCTCCCCAGGAACATCATCTTCTTGAAAGCTATTGGGAGATTTCTTTTTATTTTTATTTTTTTTTTTACAGTAAATGAAATGCAACTTCCAAAGAGAACTTCATCCAGAGGAGTGTAATGGTTTTAAATGACCTACAGACATTAATGGAAAAATAACCTGTCATGTAGTGGAAATTGTAACACCCTTTAAGATTTGGATATCCAAGCAATTTAGTCTATAAGAACAGGCTTTGCACAGTATGTGTGAACATCATCCTGCTACAACATTGCAATAACTTCAAGGACTTTTGTATGAATAAAATATCAAAATACATTGTCTGCTGGATCAATGAAAAAACAATTACTTATTATATAACCAGACACCTGCAAAATGATGTCGAAATATGTATAATATCTTCTGAAGACATGCCTGTTTGTATTTTGTTGTCCATAAGGGGGCAGCGCTTACCACAGGTTTATTAATGAACAAAGTATCTATCTATCTATCTATCTATCTATCTATCTATCTATCTATCTATCTATCTATCTATCTATCTATCTATCTATCTATCTATCTATCTATCTATCTATCTATCTATCTATCTATCTATCTATCTATCTATCTATCTATCTAAGCAGACAAATATTTATCTAAAACATAGTTCTCTACTGAAGAAGCTCTGTGCGAATGATGCTCCGTGCAAATAATTATTTAATATATTTTTGCATACTGGAAATACAGCAACTCATTCGACCCTTTCGACATAACGTCCCGTGTTCTTTGCTAAAAATCACGACGGTAATACAGGTGATTCAGGACACACACAAAAACACCGATCCTAATGGATACGCTTGAAGGGCTTCTAAATTGCGATTGGGTATATATGTTGCACTTTATCATCTGAAGAGAGCATTAAACCACTTGATCTGTATGGAATGAAGCGCGAATACGGTGCGGAGGAAGAGCTCGATTGTCACGAGTCCTTTTACGCACGAGAGCGCAATCTGTGATTAAAGTTTTAACAGGTCTCTGTTGCTTTTATAGTCTACTTACTTTTTAATTGGTTGCTTTTTTTGTTGGATGTAGTCAACAACATGGTGTGTTTCTGAAGTTTACGCAACTTTAACTTTACGCAAAACAACCTTTATTTTACATAGCATGACGCTTTATAATATATCATGCGGTGGTCGAGTTTATGTAAACTTCTCAAACGAATAGCCTATATAGGCTAGCAGCATTAATCTTGTATAGGCTACTCTTCATTATGTAAATATCATTAATCAAAATAATTACCTTTATCCATTTTGCATAGCCTACTACAAGCTGTTTGGATTGTTGACCTCTCCAAAATGTATTATTTTAATTGCACCCACTACACGGATGTATTTGTTTTATGCTCTACAATAGAGTTTTATGATAGGTCAGGCTTTTATGTGGGAGGGAAGAGTTGCCTCATGACGCCCGTCCTGACATCACTTATACTGGGGTCCTGAGGAGAACCGCTGCGTAGATATGAAGCCAGTGCGGCTCGCGCGATACTTAAAACTGTCACTGAGGTAATGCGTGAGGCACGTAGGAGGCATTTAACTTGCTGAATGAGATACTGTGACTAAAACGGGAGAAACACGGAGGAAGACGGACGACAAGCTGTTTTCAGGCATACTTCTTTTTAGTGCTTTGGACATACCGCGACACATTTTTGGCGTGCCTCCGATTCTTTATTATGCCGACTTTCTACACTCAGGAATGTAACAACGACACAACTACATCAGACACCACCATTGATCAGGGTAGTTGTTGCGCTTAAATTCTTTTTGCAAACTTGTGAAAACTGTGAGGGGAAACTGGCACATCGCCGCGCGCTGCTGCTTACTCTCTGGAGATTTATATTTAAAGCCTCGCGCTCCATGGAGGGTTGTGCATCTGGGTAACCTACATTTAAGCATTCCAATATATTTGTTTTGTAAGAACTTATGAATTTATACCTTTTTTTATTCTTATCTTGAATATTTGTGTTGAATTACTGTTTTCCAAATAATTTACAGAAGCACAAATTGCGCATCTTTTTTTAATATTGCCAATTAATCTGTCTGTGCCACTCGTATTTTTCCATTGGTTCTAGACGGGTTTTAATTTATTTTTCCCCCCTCACATTTCCTTTGTAAATTATAGTTAATTACAACCGTAAATAATAACTCATAGGTTTTAACTCGTTAAATCTGACATTTAATTTATTTGATGGTTATCCTTTAAATCAGTTTGCATGTTTCCATAACTGTTCCAAAACTCAGATAACGTTTATTCCATTTTTTTTTATGTGACGCTAAGTAATAAAATACCAACACTCGATGAGATATGATATAACAATGGCTGCCATATATTTACTGCAGTTAGAGATGTATTCATTCGTTTATACGTAAGGGGTTTTATACATTAAGAGTTTATTTAATTTGATATTTAACAAAATATCTTCCACTAAGTTCTTAGAGGGGGGAAAACTGCTGAACGAAATAGTTCAAATTATTCTACCCACATTTGGATTAGAGAGAGAACATTAGTCCACATACACATTTAGTGGCAGGGCATTGGCAGTCATGGATAGCGCGTGCTTTGCAGGCACAGGTCTGCCTGGCCACAACATCAACAGCACCGGAGGCACGTCTTCACCCACTTGTAACCAGAGTATGATAAAGCTTCCCCCATACTCACCAGAAGCCACAGCAATCTTTGCAACAGCCATCACATTGATGATTCTTTTTACAATTGTGGGCAATATTTTTGTCATCATCGCTGTTTTAACCAGCCGCTCACTCAGAGGACCCCAGAATCTCTTCTTGGTCTCACTTGCGGCTGCAGACATCTTGGTAGCCACCCTCATCATCCCATTTTCGCTGGCCAATGAACTGATGGGATACTGGTATTTCCGTACCGTATGGTGTGAGATTTACCTGGCGTTGGATGTGTTGTTCTGCACTTCCTCTATAGTACACCTGTGCGCCATCAGTCTAGACCGCTACTTGTCTATCTCACGCGCCGTCACATACGGCGCAAAGCGGACGCACAAACGCATCAAATGTGCAATTTTGGTGGTGTGGCTGATATCAGCAGTCATCTCCTTTCCACCATTACTCTCCATGAACAAGAAAGGAGGTGCCGATTCAGATGGGCTGCCACAGTGTCAGCTAAATGATGAGCGCTGGTACATCCTGTACTCTACTATCGGTTCCTTCTTTGCTCCTTGTCTGATTATGATCTTAGTCTACATAAGGATCTACCAGATTGCCAAACAGCGCACACGGTGTCCACCAGGGGAGCCCCGCAAAGAGGTCCCAGCCAATGCCGCAACACCTCAGCACAAGGATGGTCTACAAAACGGAAGAGGAGATGAAACGCCTGCTACCCTGAATAAAAACCCTAGGCCTCCAACTCTGGCTGTGTCCCAAGTGGAGTCCATCCAGCAGGCGGCGAGCACCCCGATTGCCAACAACCTTTTGCAAGCCCCTTCGGCAGCCTTGACGCCAACCACACCGTGCCCCTCCCCGTCTCCTTCGAATTCATCTGAAATGGCTCCTAAGAAACCGAAACAGGGGAAAAAAGCGAAGAAGACCAAGAAACCGCCTGACAACAATAACGGCGAGAGCATGAGCTCTGACTCGGACACAGAGCAAGGTGGGAGGGGGTTAGAGGTCCCTTGCACTCCTAGCGTGACGCCTAGTGGCATCCATTCCCCCGCCACTATCCAGAAATACAGAGACATGATCGCCACCGCCAAAGGCACCAAGCTGGTGACCCGGAAGACAAAGCAGGAAGGAACGCCCAACTCAGCACGGCGCAAAGCAATGGTGAACCGAGAGAAACGCTTCACCTTTGTGTTGGCGGTGGTAATTGGCGTCTTTGTCATCTGCTGGTTCCCCTTCTTCTTCTCGTACAGCCTACAGGCTGTGTGCCCAGAGACATGTGCCCTGCCAGACCCACTCTTTAAATTCTTCTTCTGGATCGGCTACTGCAACAGCTGCCTCAACCCGGTCATCTACACCATCTTCAACAAAGACTTCCGCAGAGCCTTCAAAAAGATTCTCTGCAAGAACACCAAAGGCACATTCTTCTGAAGCTCCTGAGGTGGATTGCCTCCTCAGATAACAAATATCCAGCTATTCAGAACATGGACTAAAAGAAGCACAATAACGGTGCTGTTGCAATGTAAACGAAGGGCTTTTTGTGCTGCCCAGGACACCATGCGACTCAAATGACTGTATTATGTCCAGGTGACCGCCCCAGGTTTTGAATTCCTGGATTTGTGCTATAAACGGGGCAAATCCAAAAATATTCACAGACATTGACAAATCAAGGCTTAAAACAAAAATAATGTATGTAGACTATTGCACACCTGCGAGGACAGGCCACAGCACACGGAGTTCAATACGAAGGTTATTCCTTTCCTTTCTAAGAACACAAGGCCTTGGGGGTACTGCAAACGTGGATTTCTCTAAGGATTTCAAAGGTACACCATTCATAATCTTTACGTACAGCTTTTCCATGCTGATTGGTCTACCTGATGCCTACACAGCTATACTTCAGCAGAACAAAGCTGAAAGACACAAAATACTCTTGTGGAAATCCTTGCCAGGGGCAATGTGTATGAAATGAGCTGACGCAAGTTTCTACGATTGAACATTACTGCTTCTAGTTACAACCCCCCCCCCCCTACCTAGTGCAGGGCCATTGGGGAGATTTCCAGCTATGCTTTGATGCAGAAAAGCTCTGTGAATACAGAACACCTGTCATGGATGTGGGAAAGCTCTCAATTTTCCCATCTTGGACTGGTTGCCAATTTAAGATAGCAAAATGTTTATTACAGGAACTTTTGATATGTATTAGGACAAATGGTCTTTTTTTTTAATATGATAAGACTCTTTGCGTCATCAAAAAAAAAACAAAAAAAAAAAAAACGTTGGACTTTAGTGACTGTGTCAGATGACACAAACCTCCTGATTTCACTGGAGGTGTTCTTTCTGACTTGGTTCAGCACTTTTCTTTGTATAAAAGAACAAATGATTATTTGTTGGTGTACACTGATCTACTGCACCCTAAATGTCTGAACATTCAGCAGGGTGATACTTTGGGACTAAGGGCTGATAGCAGTGATGCTTTCTATTTCTTTGGTCATTGTCTTTTTTGCTAATGATCCCTGTGTGTGTGTGTGTGTGTGTGTGTGTGTGTGTGTGTGTGTGTGTGTGTGTGTGTGTGTGTGTGTGTGTGTGTGTGTGTGTGTGTGTGTGTGTGTGTGTGTGTGTGTGTGCGCGCAGAGCATATCATGAATAGGTATGTGTTGTGTCTGACTGCCGTGTATGTTTGGAAATGTATGCTGTGTGTGAGAGGGTGTGCGAATGTTGTTGTGTGGAGGTTTCTTTGCATAAGTGATGGTGTGTGAGTTCACATTCCTCCCTTGATTCCACTGGCACCAGTTCAACTATATATGTATGTGCTCGATAAATGTGGCTGGTTTGCCATATCTGCCATTGCTATGATTCAGCTACTTCTCGTGCCAATGCTTTTACATGTTTTGCTGCTAAACTCATTTCGTATCTTCTTAAACCAGAGTTTATTTCAAAAGAATCGTTTCCATTGCAGTTCATTTTGAACAAATAACTTTGAGACAAATGAGGCAAATCTAAGCTGAGAGCTGTAAATTATTATGTGAATTTTTTTGTATTTATTTATCCTATTTCCTATGTTTCCCCCTATATATATTTCCCATTTTTTGCTTTGTTTTGCCCTAAGGGGAAAACAGAGATTAAGAGTTCAGTTTTAGCTGCAATACATTCGAAATTCTACTGTATGCTACTTTTTTTAGTTTTGTTTGTTTTTTGGTATGACTTTTTTGGTATGTGTCAGGACATTGCATTCGGGCTGCAAATTAAAAAGCTTTGTAACTGACAGGATCCTGGTAACTGTATCCCTTTTGCCTCCTTGACTCCTCTTTCTTCAGTGTAATGCTGTTGGTTTTCCACTGCTCTTTAAAAATAAAACCGTTGAGCTGTGTGTGCCAACTGACTCATTGCTGTTAGAGAAAACCGATGGTGCTTCATACATATAAACAGATTTTTATCTTGACAGACTTCTTTAGGACACTGCATTGAAAATTAAATGAGGGGTTTCTAATGAAAATGGCTTTAAGATGCAGGCATTTCAAAACTTCTCCAAAACAGAGTTTTATTTTTGCAAACATGTGGAATTGACCTTTTTTTTTAACAATGCAAATATACAAGAAACTACAGATGAAACTATAGAGATGAAATTTGTATTCAAATGCCAAGGCAGATGTTTTGATGTACAGTATAGAATATGAGATTAATTGGCGCTTTGTATGTTGATACGGTTGGATAATCTCCCTTAACAGTCTCCCTTAAGGTCAATTTGACACCCTTCAAATCCTTTTCAGTAAATTAATATTCACAGGCATGATTGCATTATGAATAGTGATGTTTCTGAACACAATGCAATGGGATTGAGGATTAATACTGGAATGAGTTTAATACTGTTACTGCAGGTTCAGCTTCTTTGATGTTAATTGCCTTTTTTTATCAAGACAGCACTTTATAAATGGTGGAATATAAAAAGATTCTTAATATTATGTGTATTTAACAAGAAAGAGACAGAGACAAAGATTCATTTCTGTTAATTGCAGGAAGATGCTGCATTTAATAATTGATGTGGTCTCCTCATGAAGTGTGTAAATAATTTTGTATGGAATAATAGCCTTCACTTTTCCTTAAGAATCTACCCGCAAGGTCATGCTCTGGCAGAGCCTCAAACTCTTGATTGCATTGCTTTGACTTGCAGAGAAATTGAAATCATTCATCTACAAATATGGAAATGTTATTCCAGGGGAATTAACATATTTCCCAAAGCGTTGGGCTGTCTAAGAACACCTTTCATTTAAATAAATAAAAAAGTTGCTGGCGAAATTCAGAAAAACACTTCAGACACATGGTCTGGTTAATGCAGGAACTGGAAAGTTTGGGAAATTTAAGACCTACTTTTTAAACAACCAAATCTAATTAGTAGTTGTGTAAGAGTCTGGCAGCATAGCAGTAAGAAGACAAGTAAACACATCTTTGCATTCAGAGCCCACACTTGATTTGCAGAATAAAATAAATGAGCTGTATTTTGTCTCTGAATCCAAATATGTATTTGGGTTAGTGAAGCAGATCTTTAAGGCCATGCAACAGAATATTACGCCTGAATGAAACACAAGAAAACTTCCCAAAGTTTTAAGTGTTGTTGGTGATATGTATAATAAAAACACTCTTCACCATTTAAAGTTTATACAGTATGTAAGGGATACTTATGCATCCAGCCGGTGATCAGGGGAATCAGGACAAAAGCAGGGCTTCATTTACCGTATTCCACACTCTCGCTTATCACATGACTGCTTGCCACATAAGAAAATAATAGGACACAAAATGTTGATTTGAGTTGAAATATTATATTATCTCACTAAACTCAAAGCTTCCGCAAAGAAGCGGTTCAAAGCAATTGAGACAAGACCGATAATCAAAGTCAAACAATTGTTCAAAACAATTGAAAATTATTGCTATTGCATTTTTTATTATAAATGATTAGTTCGTATTTTTGATTTTTTTTTTTACATTTATTACTGGCGTGAGGGCAGGATATGACATCAGCAATAGCAAACCACAATGATCCAACCATCCAATCGATTCCCGATGGACAAAGTCAAGTCCCGCCCTACATTTTTTCTTGTTCAAGAAGCCATTTCACTCAGATATGCGTCACAATACGGAAGAAAAAACAAAAAGCCTTTTCATGCCTACTTTGCAGACAGACCTATACTACAAGCTATGAGGTTGTTAATCGATGGAATATGCTTTTATCAAAGCCATCAGACCACATTATTGCAACTTTTTAATTTATTTATTTATTTGAAATAATCACATAACAGTGAAATTTCTGTTGAAAAACATCAATCATGATTCGGCAAAGAAATCGTGACCAATCAGAGAATCCAAACAAGCAAATCGAGTCAACCTCTATACTCTATTTCTATACATATGCATAGTTTTCAATAAACGTAAAACAAAAAAAACAATGTTCCTATATGCATAATCTGAAATTAGTATATTACATTTAACCACTGTTTTAATTTATTCCCTCATTAAAGGTGCTCTAAGCGATGTCGGATGACGTCACTTCTTGTTGACGTTTAAAGTATTGTCAAACAAAACGGAGGCTAGCTCGACCCTCCCTCCTCCTCATCCGCGCACTAACGCCATACCCCACCCCCAAATCCTTCTTGTCTGTTATTGGCTGGAACAGTTTGTTATGTTTCGTGGAGCGGGTTAGCCCAGTTTGTTTTTGTTGCCGTTTGTGGAGCCTGGGGTGTTCGCAGAGACCACGTCTTTTTACTGTGTGTTCAGGGGACAGGCTGCTAGCGGATAGTGAGGAGATGTTTGCTGTATGTGACAAAAAATGTTTTGGCATAAAAAACGCGTGACAGCGCTTAGAGCACCTTTAAAGCCATGAATTAGGCTACACCTTTGTGTTTTTGTCTGATTTTCAAATACTTCAAATACCTCATTTTGCTGGTTTGGTTCATGGCGTATTACTCTTTATTAAAACATTTTTTAAATCCCATGGGGAAAATACACCACGGGGTGGTGATGGCGCAGTGGATAAGACACATGCCTTTGGTGTGAGAGACCTGGGTTCGAATCCACTGTGAGACACCAATGTGTCCCTGAGCAAGACACTTAACCCCTAATTGCTCCAGAGGTGTGCGACCTCTGAAATATAGCAATTGTAAGTCGCTTTGGATAAAAGCGTCAGCTAAATGAATAAATGTAAAATGTATATGAAAAAATGCTTCCACCAATATCACAGAAAAAAAGAAAGAAAGAAGGATTTATAAAAAAAAAAAAACAAGGACAGGCACTGTTGCACTTTACAAATAAGAAATATCACTCAAGCAAAAAAAAAGTTTTGAGTTATCAGCACAAAGGCAGGACATTTCAGACACCATATTATCGTTTAGCCTAATTTGTCTATTTTTTCTCCGCCAACTAAAATAGTTTCACATGCAGTCACAGCTGAACTGTTTCACATCTATAAAAAAATCCACACTGCAGTGGCTTTTGGTTTCTTTAAAGGTGCTCTAAGTGATGTCACGCGTTTTTTATAGGCCAAAACATGTTTTGTCACATACAGCAAACATCTCCTCACTATCCGCTAGCAGCCTGTCCTCTGAACACACTGTAAAAAGACGTGGTCTCTGCGGACACCCCAGGCTCCACAAACGGCAACAAAAACAAACTGGGCTAACCCGCGCCACTAAACATAACAAACTGTTCCAGCCAATAACCGGCAAGAAGGGTTTGGGGGGTTAGTGCGCGGATGAGGAGGAGGGAGGGTCGAGCTAGCCTCCGTTTTGTTTGACAATACTTTAAACGTCAACAAGAAGTGACATCACCCGACATCGCTTAGAGCACCTTTAAAGAATCAGTGTTCTTAAACAAATTGGTTGATCAAATAATTTTTTACTAACACACTAATAAAGGCAATATCTGAATTTGAAATAACAGACTCTCTATACTATTTATTCATATATACAGTATAGCAGTCAATATTGCAGATGTGTACACCCAACACTTCTTAGCAGTGTTAGGTGTAATGCATTACTAATTAATTACTGTAATTTATTTAGTTTTAATTATTTAGTGACCTCAAACATATTCTCAAAACTATCATTTTCAAGCTCTTCAAAATCAATATTTTGATCGCTGACAGCTTCTTCACCAGATCCACCATCAAGTGACAGTGACACTAATATCTGATTGTGTTCAGTACTTGCTCTGCAGTAAATCACTGAGCCATTTTAAGTTCCTATTCTTTTGCTTCATTATAGGGTGGTTGTGTGAAAAGAAAGCCATGTCTTTTCTCAAACATAAAACACACACCATGACTATATAAAGGATAGTAATAACTTTTAAACTAAAAAATAATAACTTTTAAAATAAAGGATTTATACTCTCACTGATTTGATATGCTACTCCACATAGGAAGAACAGACTTGCAAACAGGTGAATGACCTGATGGAGACTAATATTCACATAGCTGAAGCGGATTGATATTGTCTTGGTCTGGAGCGAAGTTTACGTAAGGTAATGTGAAATTAAGCATGTCAGTCTGAAATCTGCCCCAATGGCTGAGAGTGCTGTAGTTCCATTTTTCACCATAGATTTACTTTAGAAATGTGTGGGGCGCTGTAGAGCTGTGGAGGGCTCAGGCACTTAGAATTTACAGGGGTTGGACAATGAAACTGAAACACCTGGTTTTAGACCACAATAATTTATTAGTATGGTGTAGGGCCTCCTTTTGCGGCCAGTACAGCGTCAATTCGTCTTGGGAATGACATATACAAGTCCTGCACAGTGGTCAGAGGGATTTTAAGCCATTCTTCTTGCAGGATAGTGGCCAGGTCACGAAGTGATGCTGGTGGAGGAAAATGTTTCCTGACTCGCTCCTCCAAAACACCCCAAAGTGGCTCAATAATATTTAGATCTGGTGACTGTGCAGGCCATGGATGTTCAACTTCACTTTCATGTTCATCAAACCAATCTTTCACCAGTCTTGCTGTGTGTATTGGTGCATTGTCATCCTGATACACGGCACAAAACTGTGCTCTTACCCTGCTAATTGGACCTTCACAGTCTGCTCTTATTGGTTCAATGTGCAATTAATGAAGATTGGCCACCAGGCTGGTCCAATTTAGCCATGAAACCTCCCACACTAAAATGAGAGGCGTTTCAGTTTCATTGTCCAACCCCTGTACTTAAAATAGTCTTGAAAATCCAAAAAACATTTGTTGCAGAATTGTGAAAGCATTTACAATTTATCATTTATTCGGTTTATATAGAGGTCTATGTTGTGGATAAATATTTTGGAGGGTCACCCTTACAGATGAGTCGCAGCTGAGAGCGGGACTTAATTTTGTCCATCAGGAACTGATTGGATGGATGTGATGGATTTGCTATTGTTGTGATGTCATGTAAGTGACAGGTTCTCCCGCCCTCACACCAGTCAACACATCAGAGAAGAGATGACAAATGCATTTTTTTTATAATAATCATTTATAATAAAAACTGCAATATTCCATAAAAACAAGAATTGTCGATTTGATAGTGTTTTCATGGTGATTTTAATGAAGTAAACTTTTTTTCTGTTAACACTAGAAGTGCTAGAATTCCATCACTAGAACTGCACAAGCGGCCATTTTGACCGCTAGATTCCAAACTCTATATCTTTAATAATAAATACCCAATTGAGAGATGAATGCATTTATTGTATTAGGATATCTTAAAAAAAAACTGTACATTTAAATAAGTTTAATTATACATTTATAAACAATAATGTCATTAGTAGCCTATACCGATTATCGCATATTTACAACAGATAGGCTATATTTCCATATCCATTCAACATAACTCAGAACAAGATAATAACAACTAAAAGTATCTTATTTAGATATTCTGTTCACAGTGAGAGAGACAAAGGTCAACCGCGGGAAATGTAACAAAAGAATACCGCGAAATTCAGTGCGGTCAATATGACCGTCTATGGCCGAAATGGGTAATATGTTCATTTGTTTTTTGCCTTATGTGTAATTTATATGAAAAACATTTTAAATGAAAATACAGACACTTTTAGGAAAAGTCATGTACCAGCAGGATTTTATTTATTTTTTCAACAAAGTTATTGCAGATATAAAATTCAGAACGGTCAGAATGGCCGTTCTAGTGTTAAGCAGGAACATTGTTCAAATGATCCATTCATGTCTTTCACATGATAAGACTGACCAAGCTGAGAAGACAAGTTCAAGAAGTTCAACAAGTTAAACTTCCTCTTAGGAAGTCCCTTATTACCCTCTCTGTAACCTACTTTCCACTGCACTAATCTTAAATCACGCCATTCAAAAAATAACATTAAATGCACCCACACACACATAAATCATAAAACCCATAGGGGCGTCTATTGAAAGACTGTGTGATTCTGTAAACAAGAGATAATCCATTTAGCAATTCACAGTTTGACCATTTTGTTAAAAAAATGTCTTCATTCTGATATGTCAGCATTGCAGTATGTCCTTTCTCCTTCAGTCTTACCCCTGACCCAAATTTTCATCCACGGAAATTCTATGTGACTATTACATTTGAAAACGGATTACAGGACCATGGCTGGGAATGGATGGGAGGAGGGAGGTTTGTTTTTTGGCATTGACAATCAAACAGGAAATACAAAGTGTGTTCAGTCACAGCCTCATCACGTACCACATATCATCATGTCTAACAACTGTATCATAATCAACTGAAAATAGCTCTTTTAGGACAGCACTCAGCCTTTGCTATCTGAGAGAAAAGCTACTCCTTGTACTCAAGGTTTATGTGTCAAAATGAGAAAAGAATAAAGAAAAGATGGTATGAATAATTCTGCAAGGCCATGGAGCTCCTGTATTGACTGCGTGTCAAAAAAGTTTAGTAAATAATCATAAGCATCCATTAATTTTGAAGGAGATCAAACACAAGGGCATATTTTTTTCTGGTTTTATTAATTTATTAAAAAATACATAAAAAATGCAGTTCATACATACAGAAAATCTTCTGTTGTAGATTTCGGATTTTTTTTCCTGGTTGCATAAAATACAAAATATCAGGGTGAACTATCCTGATTGATAATGAAGAAAAAAAGCTAAATTATTTTGTGGTTTAACATTATCATTTATTATTATTTCTTAGGCGAAAAAAACCCCAATATTTTAACATAATTGCTTTGCTGTTTATTCATATTTCAGACACTTTATTTCACAAAATAAAAGTCATGTGGTGAGACCAATATGCAGAAACATAAAAAAAAACATAAAACAGGAAATTGTATCATAGAGAAGACCTCTGCAGACCCTCATGACTGTGTGTCAAGGTCAATAATAAGTCTCATAAAATATCAGATAACATTTTTATGATAATGAAAGGTTAGTTCAGATTGTAAAATGTCATATAAACAAACCAACACACACACACACACACACACACACACACACACACACACACACACACACACACACCACACACACACACACACACACACACACACACACACACACACACACACACACACACACACACACACACACACACACACACACACACACACACACACACACACACACACACACACACACACACACACACACACACACACACACACACACACACACACACACACACACACACACAGGAAACTTTATTAGGTACCTATAAATGTAATATATGCACATATATGTCACTATATATCACAAGTAGTGTTGTCATATGTGTTATATTATAAGGCAATATATTATTATCACATATCTACATCTTCAGGATATAGATTGTGTTGGTCATTATAGTAATGATCTGACTGCGTCTGTGTTCTTCTAATCTTTCAATTAACTGCCGGAGCATATAAACAGCCGCTCACCTTGCTCTGGCATCAGCTTTTTTGGCATCCCTCCACCTCCCCAACTCCACCAACATAATTTAGGCATCTTGCTACCATAATCTAGCCTAGAAATCTAGACGCACCCTAGCGGCAGCAAAAATTATTTCGCAGCCAGTGTGATCTAGCAACTCTCCGTTGGCTTTTCGAGCTGGAAAAAACAAACTCTGGTCAGGCCAATCACATCGTCTATAGAGTTGGTGGGCGGGCTTAACATAATGACGGCAGAGTTGTGACGGTTCCGCGTGATTTTATAGGGGATTTCCCTACTAACGTTACTTGAAAACAAAGAAGATGCTGCTGGCGAATAGCGGCCTTTTGAATCGGCTTTGGCCGCGACTCTGGAGGACTTGGAGTTAAGAGAACGTAACTTAAGTCATTCTTAAAAAAGGAGGATGTGTTCGGAGTTTTGATGACTGGATACGGCAAAAGTTTGATATAATGTATCAACTAGCTCCGCTGGTGGGAAAACGCATGGGACTCACTCAGCCACAACCGTTCGTTGCTCTGGTTGGTTGTAGCGCTATCCTATTGCGTGCTGAGGCATATTGAAAGACAACCGTTTATCCCGCCCCTCGGATTGAGGTATGCCAATTGTGAGTTCCCAGACCTAACATCTTGATGTAGGTTTGGCTTGCCAGACTAACCATAATCATCATCCAAGCATTAGTAGTCTAAGCTTGAGTTGACGCTGCTTCTACGAGCCCCTCCACTGCGGACTGTAAGTCAGAAACGCTTAACCTTATTAGCTTAAAGATTATATGGGCAAAGGAACTCGTGAAATATATAATCCGTTTATATAAACAGCATATGCAATGTATGCTTCTCTTATTAATTATCTTATTAATTTTGAAACAGCTTGAATTTTGACATATCCTTATATCCAATTTCAAAACTAGCATAATTTTCAGTAAAGACATTTTAGATTTTGTTTTTCATTTTGTTTTCAATTTGATCACATGCGAATGACCGACCCATGACCCCACCGCTAAACCCATCACTGGAGTTTAGACATCGTACGAATTCGTATGAGTAAGGGTCGTACGGATTTGTACGAATTAGCCACCATTTACTCACTCGTATGAATTCGTACAAATTGGTCATGAGATAGCGTTGGGATGTCACAAAGCTCAAATCATCTCAAACTGGCTTTGAACATGACATGAAGTTCATACACTCTACTCTCCACAGTCACCAGATCTCAATCCTATAGAGCACATTTGGGATGTGGTGGAACTGAAGACAAAACAACCAGCTAGTGGATAAATTGCAGTAATTGCCGAGCATATTTGCAACACAGCTTAGAGCGGTCTGACTGATTGTCAAATTTGAATTCTTTGGAAGTAAACTGTTGGCTGTTACAAGCAAAAACTGTTGGAAAAACATCAAAATTTTCAGCATTTCCGTGTTTACATTTTTAGCAGTCAGTCTGGAAAGCTAGAACAGTAGCTTGGAGGGCCTGAACTAGAGCCAAAGCAGCACAGATTGCTCTGAACATCATTTACCAGAAGCCTGATTCACCCATGCACTCGCACAAGTATAGTCACCCATGAATATTTATAGCTGTGTAGATGTGCCATATTTTTATATAATTTAAAAAAACGTCTGTCGCAGTTGTGGACAACAAGAGCGGGGAGGGTGTATCTGGAAAATGTGTGTCTTAATCAGAAAGTTTGGATGAGGACATTTTGAGCAAGCGTGTGAGATAGGACTAAAGAGACATCTGGAGAGATGAGAGGCTTGACAGAGAGAGATGAGAACAAAACGGGATGAAGTATAAGAGACAGGCAGGAAGCTGGAAGCCGAGAAAGCTCAGAACAGAGGGGAAATGAAATGCAACGGGAGTGAGAAAGATCAGGAAAGGGTTCATAGAGCAATTATGTATGATGTACACTGCTTTCTCCACAAGTAGGGTAGAGATTCAGTACTGGAACTATTAAACAATGTGTTTTTCCCACAGTTTATTTTAAGGGGCATGATAGAAACGTGGTCTGTGGTTAAACTATCTAGGTTAATTTGATTTTTTATGATAACACAAAACAAAAAAACATGGGATTTGTGCCTCTAGTGCTTTAAAAACTCGACTGTATGGATGTAACATTTATGGATCTTTAAATTAATTATGTGAATAAGATGCCCTCTGTCTATCACGATGAGTAATATATTTGTCGAATAGATGGAAGATTTTCCTGGCAAAGTGCAGACAGCCTGTGACAGATCTGAGTTAACAAAAAGCACAAACATGTCCAGATGAATGGAAGCAATAAGGACAAAATGTGTGGAGAAATTCATAGTTCTTGATTTAAACAATTTCGACCAAAATTGCAAATTCTTCATTTACTCACCCTCACGTTGTTCCAAATCCATAAGACTTTCATTCGTCTTCTGAACACAAATAAAGATGTTTTTAATGAAATCTGAGAGATTTTGGTTCCTCCACTGAAAGTCCATTCACTCAAAACTCTGATGGTTTATAGAGATTGTAAAATAAATCCATATTAATCGAGTGGTCTAATCCAAGTTCTCTTGAAGAGAAACAATTACTTTAAATGAAGAACAGATATAATTTAGGTCTTTATTTACACATTTACTTCGTAACCGTTTAAAAAATATGTTTTTATATATGCATGTGTGTAGTATGAATGAAATTCGGATGTACTACAGCTGCCATGTTGTCATTGTCATGAAACCTATACGGAGTCAGCTTCACTGGCATTCACAACTTCTCTCCTGTGTGTCTTTCTGCGAATAGCATTCATTGAATGCACACTTCAGAATCTCGCCAGAAGAAGGTCATCGACGGTACTTTTCGCCACTGTTTTATGAATCCTATTAATTCGGACATACTTCTTGGCTCACATACTGTTTTTCACATAGTAGGCAGTGTTGGGGGTAACGCATTACAAGTAATTTTTTTTTTTAAAGTTACTAGTAAAGTAACACATTACTTTTAAATTTCTTTTTCAAATATGTAACCCAAGTTACTTTCCTTTTCCATTTATTGACTGGCAGCTCTCCTTTCATCATGTTGTGAAAACCTGAGTAAGTGCAGAGGAATGTGCGCTGTATAAACATAATATACTTATTGTAGTTCTAGAGTAAATAAGAGCAAAACATTTTTTTCCCCACTTGCAAAAAAACTAACAGATTCAGTATCACTCAAAATTAATAAAAACTGTGAGATTCAATCTCAGAATATACGCACACATGCAATTGTTAAATACACTAAATTACACAAATATACTTCATGTATTTAATCTCACTTTATTAACCAATGTTTTTCTTAACTGCGCCCTCTATTGTACAGGTGTGAATTTGCATTTCTTTCAGCCTGAGGATTATTCATTTCACTTTTGGTGTGAAAGGGCCTTTATATTTGCCAAAAACAGAACTTTTTTGTTGTTATTAAATAACAAACAAGCAAGCCCAGCCCATGTGAGATTAAGTTGTTGTCTGTTACTAATGTAACAGATTTCATATAATGTAACACATTACTTTCCATAAAAAGTAACTTAGTAAAGCAATTAGTTACTTTTGGAGTAACACAATATTGTAATGCATTACTTTAAAAAAAAGTACACTGGTAGGCATATTCGGACACAGCGGTATAAACATTGATCAGTGAACATAAAGAGAAGCTCAACCGTAGTTGCTTGAAGCACCAGAATTAACTTCAGTGGTTAGTTCTGCGTGATGTACAAGAATGAAGCTGTATACATTGTTCACTGATCAATGTTTATGTGAATAAAAGCCTAAATTAAATCTGTTCATCATATAAAGTGATCGTGTCTCTTCAGAAGACTTGGATTTAAACAACTTGATTCATATGGATTAATTTTTTAAGACATCGGTATGAATGTTTTGAACCATCAGAGTTTTGGGTGAATAGACTTTCAATAGAGGAACAGAAATATTTCAGATTTCATTAAAACTATCCTCATTTGTGTTCCTAAGATTGTGAAAGTCTTATGTATTTGAAATAAAAAATATTTTTTTTGGGTGAACTCGCCCTTTAAAAGAGCCCCTATCATGGATTTTTGAAAATGACTGTTCATGTAGTGTGGAATATAGCTCTAAGGGAATGCAAACATCCTGCAAAGATTTATATCTGAAAGTAAACCGTATAATTGGTTTTGAAACGAGTCATTAACTGTTTCGTAGTGACGTAGATATGATATAATGACTTGATTGTGTGTTTACCACCTAACTGTGGCCTATGGTCGCTAACATAAACATAAATCAACTTATTCCCTCCTGAGTTATTATTTTTTACAACAAAGCGTGAGACCACCATTATTATTGTAACACAATATAATCCGACAATCTCTGCCTACGATTTACCAATCACAACTGACTGGGTCATTTGACCAATCACCGCAGATTTGCGTCAAACAAAGGAGGTGTTTGGGAAAATGAATCGTCGAACGAATCATTTGGGAGTCGTTGAGCAAATCAGGTAAAAATAAATGCATATTATAAGACAACTAAAGTGTTTTTTGCATGCACGTGAAACTGTTTTTGGGAACATTTCAAATGCTATGATAGGGTCTCTTTAAGTAATTGCTCAGTAACATTATTTACATGTCAGAGCTAAGGTTGGAATACAGTACATGACTTTTAAAATGGTAACAGATGTTAAAACACCAGGCATAATGCACTTGCTAACCTTGCAAATGGTTATGCAAACTCACACAGAAACTAGCGCCTTATTTCCAGGAGACATATGACAAATGAATACAAAGTTTGTTCTAACATCAGCTCTAAATATCATACATGTTTGACATCCTCCAACTGGAAAAAAAAATCAAAGCCTGAAGCTAAAAAATCGGAGTCTGTGCCCATCATGTATGCAATACACTCCTCAGACTGTAAAACAGGGCGAAAAAAAATCTGTACAAAAGTCACGTAGTGTTTTCCAGCCTTTAATAGAAGTATAGTAAAAATAAACCTTTGTAAACATATGCATGTTTTATATGGTGAAGAAATGTAGTTTAGCCATTTAAAATAAAAAAGGCAAGAGGAAAACATTCAACTGCAGCTGTCATCTAGAGCATGAATCCAGTTTTTGACATGTGAAGATGACAAAGAGCCATGAAAGCTGGATAAAATCATGGCAGGGGTTGGTTTGGCAGAGGTCAATTGAAGTTTTTCATGTGTGAAAATAGAATGACGACTGCAGACTAGATTTTTTCCCCGAAACTGAATCTACAGTTCTCTTACGAGAGGTTCTCTCGTATTGCGTAAGCTAGCTTACGCTACGGGAAAGATTCCATCTTTCTGAGAAATTGAAGCCCAAAAATTATCCTATAATTTTGTATCCATTGTCAACGCAGTTCAGCTGCAGCAGACCATGAGAGGGCTAGCTAGCCGCTCATTGGTTCGCTCACGG
This sequence comes from Chrosomus eos, assembly GCA_036326025.1. Classification (NCBI taxonomy): domain Eukaryota; kingdom Metazoa; phylum Chordata; class Actinopteri; order Cypriniformes; family Leuciscidae; genus Chrosomus; species Chrosomus eos. Next base: position 16,220,520 of record CM070836.1, on the reverse strand, counting down.
AGAACTGCTTAAGCCTATGAGGGTGCGCGGATGAACCCGCGACCAATGAGAGTCTGACTCGCTCTCATTACGTCACCGCCCCCGAAACGGGCGTGGACGAGGCTATAAATACCCCGAAATAGGCTGAATAATCTGATTTTTCATCCTTCAGCGACGCACCTGCATCTGCTGATCCTGAGAGAGAAGCCGCCGTCGTCGAAAAGGCACCTTCTAGCGAGCGTTTGGGAGACTGAGGAAGCCGGCTGTCTTCGCCACCTTCAGCCGTCCTGTGAGCTAGCGCCATCCGACGGAGTGTATCCTTTACTCAGAGTTTAAAATCCTATTGTATCTAAAAGAGCGAGCGTCTTTTTAAAGATGTCTCGGAATTCCTGCGGCTCCTGCCGCGCTCCTCTCGAGGCTGGAGACCGCCACGTCATCTGCGCCTTCTGCCTCGGACCGGAGCACGCTGAAGTCGCCCTCGCTGACGGCGGCTGCGACTTCTGCGATACAATGCCTATGTTGACCCTGCGGGCTCGACTGTTGGCCGCTAAAAGCGCTCCCAAGCCACCTCTGTCTGCGCCGCGGAAGAAGAAACGCCGCGCTCAGAGGCCGCCGGAGCCCCAGCAAGAAGCATTCATTCCGCCGGAGCCTGTAGTCTCCCGCTCTCCTTCTCCGCCGCCTCCGGACGAACAGTTGCCGCCGAGTGGCCGCTCTGTTGCCTCCGATGACGCCGCGGATATCAAGGACTCATGTTCGCTTCTCGCTTCCGACAGTGAGGATTGGTCCGGTTCTCAGGTCTCTTCGAACCGTGAATCTTCCAGGACTCGCGCTGGCATTGAAGAGGAACTAATGCGCCTCCTCACACAGGCCGTCGAGCGCCTCGGTCTCGAGTGGTCTCCTCCCCCCGAGCAGACCATCAACCGCATGGACGGCAGCTATTTCCGCCAGCGCTCGACTCCCGCTGCCAAACGGGCTGCACCCTTCCTGCCCGAGCTGCACGCTGAGCTCTCAAAGTCTTGGAATGCCCCGCTCTCTGCCAGGTCTAGCTCTGATTCTTCCACCCCGCTCCGCGTTGTGGACGGAGCCGCAGAGAAGGGCTATCTCACCATCCCGCCGGTTGAACACTTGGTCGCCGCACACTTATGCCTGCCCTCTGCTAGATGGCGCTCATCACCTGTGCTTCCCTCAAAAGCCTGCAGAGCGACTTCAAGTTTTCACGGCCGCGCATATTCAGCCGCCGGCCAGGCGGCGTCTGCACTCCACTCGATGTCCGTGCTGCAAATCCTGCAAGGCGATTTGCTGCGTGAGTGGGATGAGAGCGGTAAGAACCCCCCCTCTGTCGCGGATTTGAGGAGCGCCACGGACCTTGCCCTTCGCGCTACAAAGTCTGCTGCTCTAGCCTTGGGGAAATGCATGGCCGCCATCTGCGTGTCTGAGAGACACCTATGGCTCACTCTCGCCGACATGGGAGATTCCGAGCGCGCCGCCTTTCTCAACGCCCCGCTCTCTCCAGCCGGCCTCTTCGGATCTGCTGTCATGGGTATCGTCGACCGCTTCTCCGAAGTACAGAAAGCTTCGCAGGCCATGAACCTCTTCCTGCCTCGTCGCGCTAGCTCCTCTGCAGGCCGCCCACGTGATCAGCCTCCTGCACGAGCCCCACCCCAGCGCACAGCTCAGCACAACCAGACTGCTCAGCGACGCCAGGGCGGCCGCCCGCGTTGCCGCTCTGACAGCCGCCACAGGCCGCCGCCTCCTCGGGGGCCTCGGCCTAGAATCACGCTGAAACCTGAGCAACCAAAGTCTGCCTAGCACAGCTGAGAAGAAAAAGACGGCGCTCTCCCGCTGCGGCCGGACCGCCGTCAAAGATTCGCCCTCTGTTAGTCCCCGCCCAGGCGGCTACTGCAGCAGTGTTTTCTGTCATAACCAAGCCGGTCTCCCTTCCCGCTTGCATGAGCACAAACGCCGTTTTCACGGCGACCCAGAGAAATCTCAAAAAGAGCATAAAAGCCTCTTGTGTACGAAATGTGCCCGCAACACTGTGTTCACTCATACACAAAAGCACTTCAGTTCCCCTGTCTCACACAGAGTCCACTCTCATAAAACGGGCCAAGCCCGCTCGAGTCCCAGAGTGCATAAGCGCGCCCACAAGCCCGTGTGCGCGTCCCACCTCTGTTCACTCTGTTACAGGGCCCTTAAGCTTCTCTCCAAGTGTAAGTCCCGCTGTTATAAGCACTATCAGCGCGCTCACGCAGCCCGCGAAGTGCGGCAATGGGGACCATGTAGCCATTCACCCCCTAGCGTCACGCTTCAAAGCGTGGGAAGCTATTCCGGGAATCTCCCAGTGGGTGTTAAACACAATAAAGCTAGGCTATCGCTTACAGTTTCGTCGCCGCCCTCCTCGCTTCCGAGCGCGGCTAGAAACTACGGTGAACCCAGAAGCAGTGTCACTGCTCCGTTCAGAGATAGCAAGTCTGTTGTGCAAGAAGGCTATAGAGAGGGTGCCTCTGGCTATGAGCGAGTCGGGGTTCTACGGCCGTTATTTTCTTGTTCCCAAGAAAGACGGCGGTCTCAGACCAATATTAGACCTCGGACATTTGAACAAAGCCCTCATAGAGAGACCGTTCAAAATGCTCACTATCAGAAAACTCCTCGCGCATGTGCGCCAGGGGGACTGGCTCATATCACTAGATCTGAAGGATGCATACTTCCAGATCCAGATAAATCCCCTTCACAGGCCATTCTTACGTTTCGCCTTCGAAGGCCAGGTTTATCAATACACCGTCCTACCGTTCGGCCTATCCTTGGCACCAAGTGCATGGATACGGCGCTCGCCCCCCTGCGGAGTCAGGGGCTGCGAATACTGAACTATTTGGACGACTGGCTGATTTTGGCACAGTCTCAGAAGGAGTTACTGTCTCATCGTACAGTTCTCCTCGGCCATCTGAAAGATTGGGCCTCTCTGTCAACTGGACAAAGAGCGTACTACAACCCAGTCAGACTATCTCCTTCTTGGGTATAGAGCTGGACTCGGTCACGATGACGGCGCGTCTGTCGACGCAGCGCGCGCACCGTGTGCAGCGCCTCGCCGCATCCTTTCGGATGAACAGACTCACGCCTTTGAAAACTTTTCAGAGAGTGTTGGGTTGTATGGCCTCAGCCTCTGCGGTACTCCAGCTGGGGTTACTGCGCATGCGCCCGCTTCAGCTCTGGTTGAAGAGCCGTGTGTCTCACCGAGCGTGGACCTCGGGCCACCAGCTGATAAGGGTAACGCAGACCTGTATTACAGCTCTGCAGCCATGGTTAGTGGCAGAATGGTTTCAGCGCGGCGTCTCCATGGGGACAGTTTCATGCCGAAAAGTCATCTCGACAGACGCCTCCAACACGGGGTGGGGAGCGGTCTGCGAGGGCTCACCGGCCTTCGGCCCCTGGTCAGCTCAAGAGAGCCTCCTACACATAAACTGTTTGGAGATGTTGGCGGTCGAGAACGCGCTCAGGCGGTTTCTCCCGCGCATTCAGGGCCATCACGTACTGATCCATTCGGACAATATGGCCGTGGTCTCCTATCTAAACCGTCAGGGCGGAGTCAGATCCAGGAATCTTTTCCGGCTGACAGAGCGCATTCTAGTTTGGTCTCAGTGTCACCTGCTCTCGCTCAGAGCGACGCACGTGCCGGGACAGCTGAACGACGGTCCAGACAGCCTGTCCAGGAACCCCATTCCCCCGGGGAATGGTCCCTGCATCCGCTTACAGTCCAGAAACTGTGGCGTCTATTCGGCAGAGCAGAGGTGGACCTCTTCGCCTCGGCGGAGAACACCCACTGCCCAATATTTTTCTCAAAGAGCGAGGACGCGCTAGCCCAAACCTGGCCCAGCCGCCCGCTTTATGCCTTCCCTCCGGTCTCTCTGCTACCACAGGTGCTTCAGAGAATCAGAGAAGCGCAGCACTCGGTGCTCCTCATAGCCCCGCACTGGGAGGGTCAGACTTGGTTTCCGGAGCTCACGCAGCTGTCACAGACAGCGCCGTGGCCCATTCCAGTCAGAGCAGATCTCCTCTCCCAAGCTCGCGGCTCGATCTGGCATCCCCACCCAGAGCGCTGGGCGCTTCACGCGTGGGTGATCAACAACTACCCGTTGCTTTGCCAGAGGGAGTGTTAAACACGATCATACAGGCTAGAGCGGCTTCTACCAGAAGGCTCTATGCGTCAAAATGGTCTGTGTTCTCAAAGTGGTGCACCGAAAAGGGTCTGGACCCACGGTTATGCGAGGTTCCCTCCTTGCTAAATTTTCTCCAAGAGATGCTGGACAAGGGCAGATCCCCGTCCACTCTTAAGGTATATGTGGCAGCCGTCGCGGCGTTTGTTGAACCCCGGCGCGGTCAGTCACTGGGCAAAGACGGGCTGGTAGTCCGCTTCCTCAGGGGAGCTAGAAGGATGAACCCCCCTCGCCCCCCTTCGGTGCCGATTTGGGACCTTTCCATAGTTCTTGATGCTATGAAAGCTCCCCCATTCGAACCGTTAAGCACCGTGGACCTAAAGTACCTGTCGCTAAAGACCGTTTTTCTACTCGCGCTCGCGTCAGTAAAACGGGTGGGAGACCTGCACGCGCTGTCTACCAGCGCGTCCTGTCTTGAGTTTGGACCTAATGACTCCTTAGTCGTTCTCAAACCTAGGCATGGCTATGTTCCCAAGGCGATTGGCACCCCGTTCAGGGCACAAGTTATATCCCTATCGGCGCTGCCTGCTTCCGATAGCGAATCAGATTCTAATCTCCTATGCCCGGTCAGGGCTCTGAGATTATATGTTACTCGCACTGCTCCGGTCAGACGATCCGAGCAGCTTTTTGTTTCGTTCGGCGGGCGCACCAAGGGGTTGGCCGCCTCGAAACAGTCCCTATCCAGATGGATTGTTGATGCCATTGCAGCAGCATACGCATCAAAAGACCTGCCATGCCCTCTGGGCATCAGGGCTCATTCCACTAGAGGCATGGCCTCATCGTGGGCATGGTCCAGCGGGATTTCCATTCACGACATTTGCGTGGCAGCGGGATGGGCTTCCCCCTCCACCTTTGTCAGATTTTACAATCTGGAAGTACCCGCTTTGCAGGCGAAACTACTAGCAGTCTAGTATGTTTCAGTTCTTCTGGTTGAGCTGCACTATAGGAGGTTAATTCACACAGACCGAGTTCGCTCTGTCCCTCTCTTTTATGTGCTTATGTACTACACAATCACCGGCCCGCTCCGCTGGCCGTTTGTCACAGTTACATATATTCATTCCCACTTACGGAGTTCCCCGGGATGCCCCGCGGGACTAATAGTGGATGCTTAGCACGCACGGCGTTGACCAGGTGTTCCCGCAATACGAGAGAACCTCTCGTAAGAGAACGAATCGGTTACCTAACGTAACCTCGGTTCTCTCTAGATGAGGGAACGAGTATTGCGTTCCTGGCCGTGCTTGTGCTACTGGCGATTTTCGCTTCAGTTATGAAAAACCAGATTATTCAGCCTATTTCGGGGTATTTATAGCCTCGTCCACGCCCGTTTCGGGGGCGGTGACGTAATGAGAGCGAGTCAGACTCTCATTGGTCGCGGGTTCATCCGCGCTCCCTCATAGGCTTAAGCAGTTCTCCGTGAGCGAACCAATGAGCGGCTAGCTAGCCCTCTCATGGTCTGCTGCAGCTGAACTGCGTTGACAATGGATACAAAATTATAGGATAATTTTTGGGCTTCAATTTCTCAGAAAGATGGAATCTTTCCCGTAGCGTAAGCTAGCTTACGCAATACTCGTTCCCTCATCTAGAGAGAACCGAGGTTACGTTAGGTAACCGATTCATTTTCAACCAGCAACATCCAAGCCTGTGAGCTACTTGCCTTTGTCAATAAACCAAAGCCCTTTTTTCTAGTGTCCTTCCTGCTTCTATCTCTTTCCCAGCAACCAGGCTAAAGACATAAATGACAGCAGCCCTAATTAATCATACTCTAATACATTAACAAACGCAGACCAGCCAAGCACTGACTTTTCTTTCACAAGTTTTACTGAGACATCTGCAAGAGCCCAGAATGAAGCTGGTTCCACAAGATGTGTGATGGAGGCACTACGGTAAGTGACAACGCAAACAAATATCACAGTTCCAATCCTAAGGGAAGGATGACAACGTGTTCGGCATCTGTTATAGTGACTTAACACATGGTGAAACCATATGGTGATTCACTCATCACTAAGTGTCCACACTGCATTCAGAAGATAGTGTATAATTACCAAGAACCCAAATGAAAGGTTTGCAAATTACCACATTTCCCTCAGTGATGGTATGGTAAGTAATGAGTGTGTGCATGCAAGGGCATCCAAGTGATACAAGTAAGACAATGTTCCTGCCCAACAACTCATGTGGAGGTGGACAGGAATGGCTAATTGCTGTGTTATTGGCCCAGAATGAGTGTAATACTTAATTAGACCGTTTTGTGCAAGGGTAAAAAGTTGATGATATTAAAATATCATGAAAGTATATAAAAATTCTACTGATTAATGTAAAAACTATTAAAAATGCACACCAATTTTTTTTTAATGTTGATCTGGTCATTTTAAACGTTTACACGAAACTATATGCTTAAAGCGGAGCATATACCTTTGCGTTTTCCGTGTACAGACGACACCATTGTCAAAACAACCTCCATTCACACGGATCTGGGAAAACGACTAAAAACACTGTATTCTGCTAGATGCCGATGACACACTATAGACTGAACACGTGATATGCATGTGCCACGTGTAGGGTGGCCATTTCCATAACACCAAAAAGGAGGACACATATATTTTGGTGATCGGTGGTTTTGTTGACCGGTGGGGGGGGGGGGGGGGGTGGGGGGGGGTGGGGGGGGGGGGTTGGGTTGTAGTTGGTGCTGAGGGCACGCAAGGTCTCTCGCTCTCTGCCGCGCGCTGCACGGTTTGGAGCACATACAGTATGTTCTGTCTCGCACGCGCGGCTCTAGAGATTTGAACAGGCCGGTGACACAGTGTCCGTTTTTATTTCGGCTCCCATGTTAACAGGTGAGCTTGCACACTGCCTGCGTGACACGCGCGTCTCATGCTAGAAATAGAACCGACGCCTATTTTTCACGCGACATGCAAGCGTGTGGGAAGCGTTTCCAGGCAAAATACAATAGGAAAATATGTTTCTATGTTATTTTGTACACGAATACATATTAATGAATTACATTTTTGACAAATTCAGATATAAATATAGGCCTCATTTAAAAATAAATAAATAAATAGGCCTAATTATCAATTTTCAAATATTGCACCTGTCAAGACAGAACGAAATATTCTGTAGTCTATTTTGCTGTCAATACTGCTGTGCTGACATTGTCTTTATCAGTAGGCTTTATGCTTAACACGAAGTATAGGGCTTCCACAACTCTCTCCCATATGTTGAACAAGGGTGATGCGTGTCAGCAGCGCCGCGTCAGACACGCTTCTGATGTGCAAAGACACAGAAAACGCGACGCAGCCGCCACGCAACAGAAACGCCACGCTCACGCCACGCTCACGCCACGCAGCCAGTGTGTCACCGGCCTAATTTAGGGGAATCAGAGAGCCGCTATCATTATGCGGGCTTTTTATAGGTTAATTTTTTTCAACAATTCAGCGCGACTCCAAAAAGGAGGACAAATGAGTGTCCGGCTTGAGGCTGCGCCGGACGCCGGACAGGGGGCTTAAAATCCGGACTGTCCGGCCAAAATCCGGACGTATGGCCACCCTAGCCATGTGCACGACGTCATTGTCTTCAGAGATTCACATTTTTGTTGTTTACACGGTTTTAAAAGTTTGCGTTTTCAGGCCCCTAAAACGCTGTTGTCGTGCAAATGAACGGCCAAAATGCATAAAAAGTTTTACATTTTTAATTGAAAACGGTGTTGTGTAAAAAGCCGCTGAGACTTATACTAACACTTAGTGTTCGGCCATCGGCTTATACTGACACCTAGTGGTGTGGATGTAGCAAAATTCAAAAGCATTGCAGAAAGCATAGACAGTATAAGAAGTGGACAGAGTCATCTTATTGGAACTCAGTTGAGACAGTTGAAGCCCATTTTCAGCGCTTTTTGAGCACTTCCGTTCCTGACGCGCAGACTCAAACCGACTCAAACTAAGCTTGATGACGTGAGCAACCTGTCTGACAGACGTAAATCTTCTAGTAGCTGTGCGTGAGAATTGCCAACGTTAATCTTGCAGAGACGGGGAACTTGAGCAAAGAGTTATTTGGCGTGAGTGAGCAGGAATATTTTGTCCCGTTGCTTTTATGGACTCATTATCTATGGGCTTCTCCCTTGACGGGACGTCCCCCCGATTGCCTGCGAGCTTCTCCTCCTGTCTGTACGGTCACGCGACAGAGAGTCGAGTGGTTATGACGCAGTCGTTAGCCTGTTTTTACAAAAACTGTTTCTACGGGGCCATAATGTAACATAGAAGGTAATGGAGCCCTTTATACATTGTCGTGTTTCTTTAGAAATAAATAATGGACAAATGGAGTCTTTAAACGCCTCAGATGTAAAGTTATTCGCCGTCGAAGTAAATGAATGGGAGTCAATGGGAATGCTAACGCAAGTGAAGTTCTGCTACAAGATGGCGGCTCCCGCGAGGCTTCAACTTTCGGTCGATGGATTACCCCCTTGGCAGAAAGGGTTTATTTATGGTCAGCCATGATTAATAGGGTGATCATGATATCACCCAGATGATCATGTGATCTCAACATGGTAACCCCCATGACAATCCATGTAAAATTGAAGCGACTTTTATTAGGCTACTGATATGCTAAACATATTTTTATTAGTGTTATTATTATTTTTCCGTTTAATGAGCGTGAAATTACTGTGACAGATAATTATCATTAAGCCACAGCATGATAACCAGGGATTGTACTAACTTCGATTCATGAATGTTACACTTGGCATCACCAAATCAATTGGATTTACCTGCTGTTCTTCTGTAAATGCTTTTGGGATTTTAGGCAACCATGCAAAGTAATTACCAGAGTCAATCAAGTATGCGTTTCTTGCTTTTGTGCAAACCTAATGCATCACTGAACTGAGACTTCCAAGACAATGGAAAATGTTTTGCTGTGCATATACTTTGCCAGTACAAAGTCAGCTGTTTGACGACTTTTTTATATACTAATTCATTTCAACATTAACATATCCATTAAAACTTTTTCCAATAATTTTGCAGAGAATACTTTCCATTGTTAAATTCCAATGCAACCAACTGATCTGCTACCCAAGTACTTTCTTTTGAAGTTCGAATAATTATATTATGCTTGTGATTCTGATCACAAGCTCCCCCTGTAAGATTTAATCTATTTGTCCTACTTTATTGCATACAGTGTGGTCCAAACATCTAAGACCTGTAGTGAAAATGCTTCTGTTTTGCTAGACTACACAAAATACTTATAATAAAATAGTAAAAGTAAATAAACAAATAAATGAAAAATTTAAATAAGTTACTTATATTACTATAAATTGATATAAATGAATATAAATATATATTGATAAAAACGTATTTCTCTATTTCAAAAAAATATATATTTTTGCTGATATGATAGTTAAAGGATAATTCCGGTATTTAACACATTGAGTCTATTTTCTAGTTTGTTTTGGATGAACTAGAGTGGTGGACTTAGAAATTTTGACAATGGGTCCTGTCTCGAATTTTTGACTATTTTAGGTTTGCCTCGGAGCGCTTCAGAGTGGTTGTCTACAGGCATACTGAAACATGTCCTTAAAACAACCCTTAACATTAGTTCTCAAAACTGTGACACTTACCGAGTGATTAGTGGTGTTCGTTGATGATTAAAACAAATATATCGGCGCAATGCATGCTTTCAATCTGGTTATTTACTATAGTGGAACTATATTTTCAGATACCTCACAACCGCGTATAAACTTCCGCTCAATATTTGAGTCTGAAGCGTTAGCACACTCCCGACCACTTGATGGCGACAACCATTTGCCGCAGTTGCTCTGCTCACGCTAGCCTACTGAGAGACGGAGAACCGAGCGAAAAGACTACAACCAAATGTAAACAGACCCCTTTCGGTATCCGGGAGCGCAGTAATATCAACGAGCACTGAGGCTCCAACAGACATCACTGGAATTTTAAAAAATGGCAAATAAAACACGACAGAAACTGTATTTCGCTACGCTACTTGTTTTGGATCATCAACGAACACCACTAACCACTCGGTGATTGTCACAGTTTTGAGAGCTAATGTTAAGTGTTGTTTTAAGGACATGTTTCAGTATGCTCGTAGACAACCACTCTGAAGCGCTCCGAGGCAAACCTAAAATAGTCAAAAACTCGAGACAGGACCCATTGTCAAAATTTCTAAGTCCACCACTCTAGTTCATCCAAAACAAACTAGAAAATAGACTCAAAGTGTTAAATACCGGAATTATCCTTTAATGGAGTGGAATGCAAATTAAGCATGTGTTGGGATTCAAATTGGGGTCACTCCGTGAAACTTACAGACTCTAACATCAGCTTTTTCATATTATATGATCACATAACAGTTAGATGTTTTAGTATTCGGTTTATCATTCTTTTGCTTTCATGAAAGCAAATCCTGTGAGGAAAACTTTATAGAAACCTTTATGTAAAACTTGCTCAGCTTATTCTATAGCATGATTTTAGATTATTCAAAGTGCATCTTGAGCTTCAATGGAAGTAGAACATTTGTTAATCTGTGCCAAGAGTCATATCTAGAAATAGTGCAGAATCTGAAATATTTCTTATTCATGTTATGTCAAAACTTTCCTTGTTTCAAAACAATCATACAACGTCCATACCCCACAGTTTCTGTTTAAGAACTTAAAGTTCTCTATTTACCGTGAACACAACATTGATTATTTCCCTTTTTATTTACGTGACCTTTGGAGATGTATAGCCAAGGAATGCTGCCGAGCAGTGGTCTACCATACCAGTCAAACATGACGGACATTGTGGGCATAATATTTGAACAGTGGAAACCATGGAAACAGAGAGTTGTTCAGCATGAGCAGAACTCATGCAGAGAACTATATAGTTTACTGGATGTACTCAGACAAAAGCTTTTCATATGAGGAAAAGATAAGGCATGTGATGCAAAAATGACAGACAGACAGACAGACAGACAGACAGACAGACAGACAGACAGACAGACAGACAAAAGAAAGAAACAAACAAAATGGGAACAATGAAAAATACTACCAATTTTATGAGCCCATAATGTGCTCCATGGCTACGCAAAATGAAAGTCCTTTATTGGAAGGTTACTAAATGATGCTGACATTCTTCTCTTTAATAGGTGTTAAGGGGATGTGATATTGTCATTTCACTGGTGCCTCTGGAATTGCTGTTATGAGTCATCCTTAGCATCCCTTTATGGGCTTCCCACTCACTAGCACCTCCAAAATTTGAATTCACATGTGAATGAGAAGAGTGCAAATTATGTTTAATGTTTGCGGATGAGTTCTGAGGTCATGCATGGTTTCATGTTGCTTGTTATTGTAATGGCAAACTTTTCTATCTTTGACACATTTAGAAAAAAAATATTTATAAATATATTTAATATAGATAATGCATTTACTTTATAAAGTATTTTAATATGCATGAACGTGGTGTAATGTGCACATCTGCCACATCTGTCTTAGTTTACCTTCACAGCTGTAGTACTGCTGCTCATTTGGTGAAATCGAGCCTTCCTCGATTCAATGCTACCTTTTTTCTGCCTCTTCATTAGATCATTATTGAGTAGAATACAGTTTCATGAATCAAAATGCTGTTCATTTCTCGCTATATTGGAAAATCTTTTATTACAGAAAGTGGAAGTGCAAGCTATTATTTTTGGGTTTTGTTGAATTGATTTCTACCAGCAAGACAATGATTGTTATGAAGAAATGTGCTGAGATATTTGTAAAGTGTTGGCACTTGTGACTGTAGGGGGGCATCTGGACAGAATACTAAAGCAGTGGTACAGAAAAATGCTCATGCTGAGTCAGCTCACGTGGTGTGTATGTGTGTAGCATGGACTGATTTATGATTATACAGCACTTTAACAACTTTAGAAAATGACTTTTATGCATATCTGTGCAAAGGAGAAACAGTGTGTACTTGTGTGAGTAATATACTGTGTGTCTGAAAAGACAAAGTTGAGGCAGATGAATTAAGAAGTCCATTAAGTGTGCAAATGTAATGTATTTAGTTTGGCTTGGGAAAAATCTGAACTATGTACTTTCTTGTAGCTCAAATAGTAGAGCACAGTGCACAAGGTCATTGCTTCGGTTTCCAGGGAAAGCAGGAATTGACAAAATGTAAATACCTGCAATGCAATGCAAGTCACTGTGCATCTTCCAAATGCATAAATATGTATTAATTCCAGTCATTCATGTATTATTTAATTGTTTTATTTATTTATTTATTTATTGTCATTAAAATATATTTAGTTTAAAATACTAAATGTAATGTTTTATTTAAAAGTAATTATCTTATCAGTCATCCCTCAAATTGAAAAAACAAAAACAAAAAAACAACAGAATTAATTTCAATAAAATACATCACAAAGAAAAGTATAATGCTGGATCCCAATTATACTATGCCCTAAAAGAATACTCTTTTTGTGAAGATAAAATTCATACTTCTGAGTGTGCAGCAGAAAAGTAGGCAAGTTTTGGGACATAATTGCATCTGGACTAGTGGCGTGCCTCAGGGCTCAGTTTTGGGCCCTCCTCTTTTTATTTTTGCTTTTAATTTGCTTTTAACATTTTCTCTAAATTTGGTCTACATTTTCATTGTTATGTTCATTTTTTAACATTCACCTGCTCTGTCACCAGTCATCGTATCTGCTAGCCTGGTTAAAACCAGACAATTCTCAGTAGTAACTGAGTTATGGTCTAGCAAAGCTTCATAGACAAATCATTTCCAAAGGGGTGTCACCAACGGACGTCGCTCAAATGCCTCTGGGCGCAATTGGATAGACCTAAAACCAATCAGAGTGATGAAGGAGATGATGTATGTATGCAGAGCGATGGAGAAACATCTCAGAGTGTTGTTCTTTGCTCAGGTTTTAACGAAAAGGAAACGTTCAAAACGCTTAAAACAAACACGATAGCTGATTCGAACGAGTTATGTTCCACGGCGGCATCCATCTTTGTAATGTAGGCTACAAAATCTGCTTCACCGTCGCTGCGCTGTCGTCATCGTGTAAAGCCTGCACCAACGTTTCTGATTGGTGCCCCGATTTCGACGGATTGGAAATGGGCTTGAATGAGCTCTTTGCCAGACTTACTTACAGGGCAAATCTAAATTTGACGTATCTGCATTACATTCCCCATAATCCTTCATGGCACTCACCTGCACGTAATTACTAATCACACACAATTGAACTGCATCTCCCTCATCTAGTTCTGCTACTTAAGCACCAGTTCGGTTGTCTGATATTGTTCATAGACATTGACTACCTACCTGATTCCTGTGAGTTATCTTCAACGTGATACTCCAGCAAGTATTCTCCTAAGTCATTCTCTTCAGCTTCTCATCCTTTAATGTTTCCTGGTCCTTCGTGTGTGTCCTCACCTACCATCCCATCCGGCGAGATGTGTGCTTCCATCTGGCATCCTGCATCTGTCTCCATGATCTCCTGCACCTGTAAGACAAAAGACTTCTCATTACCATCCATCTCAAGTCATCGATATTCCTCATTGTCCTATTCACTCACCTGTTTCCCACCATTACACACTGTGTTGCTAAATAAAGATCTTGTCATTGTATTTCCCTGTTTCCGAATCTGTGTTCCCTAACACTGATGATACCCAGCTCTATCTTTAAAGCCTATATTCAACACTACCACCTTCCTCTCTTTTGGCCGTTCATCTGAAATTAAATCATGGTTTACATGCAATTTTCTGAAGGTTAAAGGCCCAGTATACTCACAGCGAAATCATTTTTTGTTCTTCACTAGGGGTAAAACAAAGTTCAAAATACTTGAGCAGCGATATACTGTTAGACAACATCCACCACCACCCACACTGCTGAGAGTGATGGTTAGATGAATATATAAATATGTGCTGCCCTTTCCTCTCTCAATAACAAAATAAACACAACAAAAATGAGAGAAAACCGCAATCATTTTTTTTAAAGAAAGCATAAGAAAAGCATCTGATCAAAGCAACGTGGATATGTTTGCACAAGCTCTGCAATTCGGCACTCCTGTAAAGTCACATCACATTTATTTATATAGCACTTTATACAGTAGATTTTAAAGTATTTAAAGTGTCTCATTTAATCAGAAGTACAACTTAATTTTCTACTACAAAAGGTCTCTCCAGTGTGTTTGTGTTTTTACCCACGGAAATCTGACCTCGACGGACTCAACAACAGAAGAAATGAACAGATAAGAGTTCCATGTGAAAGCAGGCGGAGCCTCAGCGCACACCAACCTATTAGTAATCACCAAGGACCAATGGGAGTTTGAAGATGTTTGCCAGCAGGAGCAAACTTTTCCGGAAAGTTCATTTTGGCAAGCCATTTCAAACTTCTAAACCGAACACAAAACAAACTTCGATTTGGCCTTCGATTATATTTATATATTATATATTAATTCTTGAACTCTTTGATGGAAATAATTAATAGAGAAAATTGATGTCCTATTAGTAGGCACTAAATCAAAACTGAAAAATTGTTTTTTTAAGTTTTACACTTACTGATAACTCTGTTATCTCTCCTTCCCTTTAGGTTAAGAATCGAGTCTGGGTGTCTGGGTGACTTGATTGTTTGAGGCACATGTAAATAGCATTACACCTTTGCATAATCATCTGTTAAACATCTCTTACAGCTCTAGTATTCCTGTCCTTGTGCATAGTGACATCTCATATTGATTGTAATTCTCTTCTCAGGGGTGTTTCACAAAAGCTTCTTCATAAGCTTCAAAGGTTCCAGAACTAAGCAGCCTGGATCATTAAAAAGAACACCTTCGATTTACACATTCCATTTCTTAGACAAGTCCACTGGCTTCCAGTTAGATACAGAATTCAATGTAAACAACTTCAACTCTTTGTGATCTTCTTCATGTATACTATTGTACATTGTTTCTTCATTTATTTCTTATATATTTGATTATTTGTAAGGTCCCCTTGAGTGTCTTGAAAGTCACACATAAATAAAATGTATTATTATTATTATTATTAATAGTGTCTTTAACAGAGTGTGCTGTTGATTAGTCATCCATTCTGTCTTTTTTTAGTGTCTAAATTATTTACAATTAAAGTGTAAATTGCAGGTTAATTTTTTTACGAGATAATGCAATGTGCTTAAAGGTAAGAACCGCCCAACATTGTTTTGTATGTTTTTTATACAAAATGCTGAATATAATAGGAAAATTTGTATTTTTACTGTGGTTTTTAGCACTCCCCCTCCCTTCCGCTAAGCTGGCGTGACGCATATCAGGGACTCCAAGCGGCAAGCAACCTAAGAGTTAACGTCTAACGGCAAGCTATATTTTTAGATTCAGCAGTGATGAATGAAATAACTCAATTGTAAACACAACACACACGTGTGTGCTGGCTTCATGAGGACCGTGATCCTGCCTGAAATGAGAGTAAGCTATTCGCAAAACAAACGGGCATGCGTCAAAACCAGGATGCTGCGTGAGGCACGTCAGATTTGCCGGTCGCGGGTCGACCTGCTCCACTAAACTCCCAAGTTCGCGTTCACCTCACGGCAGCACACCTCCACTGCTGATTCCATTGGGTGGCATCACACCTGTCTCTGTTTCTTTCTGACAATGAGCATCGCAAATTATTCGCGTTTTAGCAGTGGCAATATATCGCGTTCTGTCAGCAGATGCCAGCAAAAGCGCCATTGTGTCTGTGCATATCTACAGCTCTGATTAGGACTAACGTTACTAACACCATAAGTAAATAATGTCTTCAGTCGTTGTCCCTCCTTGCTATCATACATGACGGCAATATTTTGAATAGACTTTGGCTTGTTCCCTAATGTTATCCGGGTTAGATCAGGCTAGCTCTAGCTACTCACCCGGACACCTGACCAACCCTCCGCTCATTTTCACACACCAAGCATTTATTACTCTTTGAGGGCCATGATTTCTGGCAATTTCCTCCCCTCTCTCACGCCTGACTAGTTCAAAATTATAAGGCTGTGGTCCATCAAAAATTTGATGGTTTTCCACCTCCCGTTCTCCATAGATAAGCCACAAACATTGGTAATCTAGCAGAGTATAGGTTGCAGCTCCCTGTTATGACGTCATCACAGTTACTGTAAAAAACACGCTACCTTTGAAGAAACCCCAATAAATGTTATTTTAACGCGTTTTAAGACAGACATGTTTAAATATATACATATTGAGCACTTTATTTACACATTAATTGATTGTGGTGGTTAACTAAACTTTAATTTCCAAAATAAATAAAATAGGCTTATGTTCCACCTCTAAATCTAAATGAACCACTGTTCTTACAAATACACCTTCAGATGGAATAAATCTCCATATTGTTGATGTTTAGATGTCAAATGTCAAAACAATAATAATTAAAAAAATATACTGTAATAAATCACTCAAATTTGGTGACATTTATGGTCAAGATGCAAATTAAAGGTGGGTAGATGTCTTGCCTTCATCTTGCCCTCCATAGGCAGGACTCTGCTATTTGTGTTGTTGTGCTGATGTGATTCAAATTTACATGACACACTCCTCTCACCGGGCTTTCTAGGCTTAACATTGTGTATGTCTACTATTTTTGCCAGCGGGGGATGTCTGAGGACTAAGCCTACTGCAAAGAACTGAAAAAGTGAAAGAAAGTGCATGGTGGCCAAAAGCACTTAGTGATCTCCCTGCTGCACCTGCCATCTCTTTTGTAATCACACAGAAAAACAAGCATAGCTCATGTGGGGCTAATTAAATAAGGCCTCAAAGTTCTCGCTTTTGAGTCTGGCAATTTAACAAAGGAAACTATGACTATTAGAAGAGAAAAGTCATCTGTCTTGTGGCAGTTGATGAGAGGCATTAGTATTACTGAGCGAAAAGAAGCCAAAATGAGCAGTGCAACTGTCACGGTCCTATCTGATGTGCTAAATAAGTATGCTTCATTATCGTGTCAGGGATGCTATAAAATAATAACGATAGTTGCAGCTATCATAGGATGATGAAGCACATCAGTGGTTGTGCGTTAATGTGTAATGTTTTGCAGTGATTCTGATAATGAGCCAAAGAACTCAAGCGTTGAATAGTTGTAAACTTGGCCTTTGAATTCATGCAGTTCATCATTTCACAGTTTTGCAGCAAATTTATATTTTATTGCTCTTTGGCTCATAGATACTTGTACTTGCTCAGGACACTGTTGGAAGGCAAAGTTGGAAAGTACACAATAATCATAAGTTGCTTGTTGACAGGCCGTTAGATTTGAGGTCCTGCAGAGAAATAAGAGACACAAATGTGCTTTAGGTGGTTATTAATAATTCTTCTGTTTTATCAGTCTTCTCAGTTTTATAAGTCGTGGCCCACAGTCTTGATAATATGCAAGTCAATAAATGGGAAGCAATATCCAGTATAATTTAAACACTAACTTTAAGATGCAGGTCAGGGTCCTGATGTAGACGTTACGTAGTCTATGTACAAAATGGGTAAAGAAATGTGCGTGCGCAATTTTCCATGCACATATCGGGATTTCTAAAAAATGAACTACGCAGAAATATGTGTGCACCTTATGGACACTCTAGACCGTGCGTACGCACTCTTTTACTGGAGTGAGCGAAGTAATGAAGTTTTTAAACTCTGTTTTACATTCTGATAGAGCCTATTTAGATTAAATATATCATTCTCATTAATGAAATTAAGCACTAAAAATCTCATGAAATCATCATCCAGAAGTTACAACATTTTTATATTCATTTAAATAGAAACATTTGTAGTGAATGCGCTGCTTTTGAACACTTTTTCTGTGTCATACTGTGTTTTAATGTTTTAACTACACTCTAAAATCCAACAGTGATTCTAACTAAAACTTTTTAGTTAACTTTACCTAATGTCTTAACTTAATTGTAAAAATCTAGTAATCTGTACTATTCATATACTATGCTTTGTTTACTCAGTATACCCAAGTTAAGATTAATTGATTGGTTTTAGTGTTGTTTTTGGACTTGGACTTTTCACTCATTTCCTCTACTTCTGCAGTTATTTTTCTCTGTTTGCATGCACTCTTTTCCCAAAGTCATCTTGAATGTTGAATTGTCAATACAACAAACCTTTTTTTAGAGAATATCATGTAAGCTAACTTCATAAATTGATGTCGATTTTTCTAAAATGTTTTAGTCACCATTATGGCGATTAGTGATCCCTTTAGTTGGGCACTTGGAACTTCTTGCAACAAGAAATCAGTTATTTGGCTTCAAATATACAATACATATAATGTATGTATGCATGTATGCATGCATGCATGTATGAGAGTATGAATGAATGATGAGAAACTATACTCTTGACAATCTTGCAATTGATTATGCTTGAGTCACACAGATTCAACATTCGAAATCTTAAACACAATGGTAACAATCAAATATTTTATTTAAAGTAGATTATCAAGTACTCTCTACAGTTATTTTTAATTACTAGAACTCTTGTGTAAGTGGACTCATGTTCTGAGAAAATATTTTCAAGCAAATAATGATCAATGTACTTGACTGCAGAAGCAGATGGCTTAGCAACATAGATGTCATAATAACAGACACTGAAGGACTCGCTAAGTGATGGAATGGGTCATTGGCCGGTTTGAATAGGTCAGATGACACAGTACTGTACAACATCTGCTGCACGCAGGTGTGCTGTTAGTGTCGAGGACAGACAGACAGGAGTCCAATGATAATCGTTATCGGGGTCTTCCCAATATTGTTAAAATACCATTGTGTTTGAATGATAGAATAAAAAAATAAAATAAAAAAAACAGCATTAAGGTAGTCTATGTGCGTTTTATTTTTAACATGTTTACATGAATCAGACAATTATTTACACGGCAAAAAATAAGGTTTATCTGTTTCCATTAAAATATATAAACATCCTAAAATATATGTTTACCTTATAGGCAAAATTGCATACATTTAATTTGTTTAAGTAATTAAAAAATTATTAAATACATTTAAATAGTAATTAAATACTATTTGACCAGTGGAAACGATTAAGAATAACTCTGAAATGTCATACAATTTTGATTTATTTATTCTAAAATGAGGCAAGGATAATGAATGATTTTAAGCATGTAATGTGACGGCACATAGTCTGTATCTCATATTTTCCCAATATCTTGTACTGTTAAACATGGTATCACATGGATGGGAATATGCATGGAAATGATATGCAGATTACTTCATGCATAGTAAAAAGTCTCAGATTTTGCATGTAACCAGGGTTTGAAATTAACTTTTTTACCCACCAGCCAATTTGGATACTACATTTTTAAGTTACTGGCCATTCAAAACTTCTACTAGCCAAAAAAGAAGAAATTAAGCAAATTAACTACTTCATGGCTTTTTAAAAAAAAAAATTGTATTTCATATTTCTTATTCAAACTAAATCCTGTCATCCAGCAATCTCCTCCTTTTCTCATTCAATCTCATCATTTTCACCAAAAATGTGTTTTAGGTGGACAGATCAATACAGTAAAAAGAACATGAACAGGAGGTTGGAAAATAACAATGTCTTTTCTGTTAACCAAATGCTTTTTAATCTAACATTGAACAAGCGTGCCGTTATTTGTTATGTAGTGACGCGTGTGTTCAAGTAAGCCAGATATGCGCAGATTCTGCTCAATACGCTGTATTAAATAGATCACGATGACTCACGAGTTGATTATTTGTGCTAAATTTGTGCAGATTTGACTTACACAAACTTCCTCAGTAAACATAGTTAGTAACACGCCAAAATGGCTAGTGATTTGACACCGTTACACTTGATTTTTACCCGCATTTGGTGGGTTGGCAGGTGTTAATTTCAAACCCTGTCTGTAACCATGGTTCCCTGAGAAGAGGAACAAGATACTGTGTCCCCTAGAGGGTGCTTTGGGGAATGCCTCCGGCATAACTGGTGTCTGAAGCATGCATCTAAACTCTACAATGAACTATGACTTCACTACTGGTACGACCGTGAGTATAAAAGGGCACCTGTGTAATGCGTCATCCACTTCTTGTCTGAAGGAGACGTGCCAGGAATACCTGAAGCATGGAAAAGGGTCTCGTTCCCCTTCTCAATGAACCATGGTTACATGTGTAACCTGAGAAGTTTCCTGAGAAGTTCCCATCCCCATCCCTAAAATTCTCTGTGGCCAGAGCCCGAGCTATAAGACCCCTTTCAGGCAAGCTCAAGAGCTTGGTATACCTACGAACACCTTTGAGGAAATATTGTCATAGACCGGAGCTTCTCAAAAATGGAGGCCTCAACAGGACGACTCTAAAAGAGAGGAGGCCTAACTATGTTCTCTATTCAGGCCATCATCCAAGGAGGCGCACAGAGAGCCTAACACTCGGAACATCTGTTCAGACAGCCCTGAAGAATGGAGTCCTCAATAAGAGGCCTAGCAGCGCTTTTTCCAAAAGGCAGTAGCCAAAAAAGCTCAGAAAGAGCTAGTTACTTAGTCTAACGGGCCCATGAAGCTCTGCAGAGTGAAGGCCTCAGTACAACTTTTCTCATAATGAGAGGTGACCTAGCAACACTCCAGTTGCCAAGTATAGAGGAGGCATAGAGAGCCTAATAACCTGACACACTACCCTAACTTCTAGTCAAGCTCTGGGAGCGGAGGCCTCAGCATGACGACTCTCTAAATTGAGAGAAGACCTAACTACGCTCCATGCTCAGGACATCTTACAACGAGGCTCACAGAGAGCCTACAACTCGAAATTGCTATCCTGCCGGAAATTATGTGCTGTGATGAGGCACTTTATCATTAGTATTATTTTAAAGTTGCATGATAAATTGCATAGACCGGGACATAATCTTGTCTGATTTATCAGAGCTCTATTTAGCTGCCCCCTGGACAATGGGTATTTTTGTGCTTAGTGTCTGAAAGTTTGGGCAAAATCAGTTTTTCTATGTAAAAGTGTCATAAAATGCAGTAGTCCAGCACGGCGGCTACACGTTGTCATATGGTAAATGATAAGACAATATCTGTATTGCAAACAACTTCATGTTGCGGTTGTTGTTGTTTTTGGCGTATGCCTCCCAAGAGGCAATGGCACATTTTCTTGACTGTCCTATTGATTTTGCTGTGTTTCTGTCTATATCTTTTAATAATAATAATTCATTACATTTTATATAGCGCTTTTCTGGACACTCAAAGCGCTTTACATAGAAGGGGGGGAATCTCCTCAACCACCACCAATGTGCAGCATCCACTTGGATGATGCGACGGCATGCAGCCATATTGCGCCAGAACGCTCACCACACACCAGCTTAGAGGCCTGCATTTCAGCCCGAGCCCGACGGGCCCCGACTTATTTACGCTCCTAGGGCCGGGCTTCGGGCCAATTTTCACGTCATAGTTCACACGCGGGCCGGGCCGGGCCGGGTTTTAGGCTTATCTTTTTTATAGCATATTTTAGACATTAATTAAAATAAATATGAGAAGATGACGATTAAACGCAAACATAGAAAGACGTTTTATAACCTATCACACTGACATATGACTGACATGACAGTCTGCTCACGCTCACGCTCACGCACACACACACACACACACACGCACGCGCACAGGTTTCCCGGCGGCGCGATGTGAGATTCGCGCGACCGGCTCGTTCTGTGTTTAGAGTCCTGGTAGCGAGCGTGACTTCAGCGCAGCTGGAAAAAGTACGACTGGATTAAAACCTTTCACTGTGGATGCTGTGCTTTTTCTTCACGATGCTCTGAGACTGTTCTTAGCCATGTTTGGAGGCTGTTTTTTGTTTGACTTCATTTTCATGAGTCTGTTGGAAACAAGGATGTAAGGTGGAAATAAGAATGGCCATGTTCTGTAGTGAAGACTTGATTTTTGAGGTAAGATAACCTGCATGGTTGTTTTTAATGTAATTTATGTTGATTTTTTTAGATTGCGTTCTCTGTATTGTTAGCCTATTGTATAAACTCATTTAGTTTGCGAGCGCTGTTGCTCTGAGCAGCAGAGCAGTTTGCCTCAGCTTTTCAAAAATGACAAAAAACGTTTAAACAAACGTTTAAACTAACGTTAACTGTCTGTGTGATATGCTTAAGTTGTTTTATATCTATGGATTTTATTGTAGCCAAGTAAAGTGTTGATTTGAGAGGCTATAAATCAATGGATCAAACATGTTTAACTCGCTGTCGGCTACTTGGTCGTCATAAAAATAAAAAACATTTTTTTTTCTTAATTAACTTTATAAAGAAATGAAAATAAACTTACCGGTAAATACTTTGCCTTTGAAAACGAAACATATCTGGTTTACTGACTGCAACATAGGACAGGCTGTGTATTATCCTTTTTTTTTTATTTTTTTTTTTTTTTATAAACGGGCTCGGGTCGGACTCGGGCTGATCATTCTGATGAGCTGTCGGACACGGGCCGGGCTAGGGCCTGAGCGTCTCGGGCCAGGGCCGGGCTAGGGCCTAGATTTGAGGCCCGTGCAGGGCTCTACACCAGCTTACTGGTGGAGAGGAGACAGTGATGAAGCCAATCAATATATGGGGATGATTAGGAGGCCATGATGGACATTGGCCAAGGGGCAAATTTGGCCAGGATGCCGGGGTTACACCCCTACTCTTTCGAACAATATCCTGGGATTTTTCATTTTTTTCATTTGTGAAAAAAATTTCACTTGTGAAATGTTTCATTTTTGAAATTAATTTTTTTTTTCATTTTTCATTTGTCCTTTTTTTTTTTAGATCTCTTTGCCTAATCACTGGTCTTCTTGAATAAAGAAAAAAGTGAGAATGGCACGTGGCACGTCATTGCCATAGAAACCAATGCAGATATTCCGGAAAATGAAAGAGCGGCATAGACACACAAATCGGATCTGAACAGTTGGACGCCAATAATTTTAGATCAGATTCCAATCGGATACACAAATAATCGGATTTGGACTGGCAGTGTGAACGTAGCCGTAGTCTTAGTTCTCGTGACCAGGTGTTTATACCATTTAGGGTTACTATTATTTTCACATTCGGTGGTAATTTTCCTGTTTCGTCTTCAGATGCTTTAAGTGGTCACTTCTGAGGCTGTGTGTAAGGTCAATACTTTTAAGGACTGCCCACTGAATGCCACAGCATATTTTCAATAAAGAATCTTGCTGAAGATACATCCAAATCTCCTGCTGTTCGCTTATGAGTTTCCTTCACTTGTCAAGACAACAAAGTCTGCCATCAAAAGTCAAATATGAACTCAAATATTTCTCATGAAATTCTTCCAAGACCAAATGATCTCAGCTATACTATTTACAGTCATTTAATTGTTATTTAATACAAATTTAATTTAATTAATAAGTGTTCATTTTTTTCTCCCAAGAAACTGTTGGCACCTAAAGGTAAAATACAGGCAACTTGCAAAGTTGATAGTTAAATGAAACATGTCTCACATGTCCTATAAGTCACACGAGCTTTGAAATGGCAATAAAATTTGCCATGTCCTATCCAAAAAGATCATTTAAAAGAATGTTGACAAGAAGAAAAGCTTTAAGTTTGAAGGCTTTTAGGCTTGGAGGAGAAAGTTCTGGGCTCCTGTTCTGTCAAGCTGTGAGCGGATTAGCCGTATCTGACCAAACAGACCTACTTTCTTGCTTCTTTCCTCTGCCTTGGTTTTATTGTCACACACAGTTTCCCACAGCACAAAATTCCATCATTCTCACTTTTTTCTTTACTCAAGAAGACCAGTGATTAGGCAAAGAGATGTGAAAAAATAAGGACAAATGAAAAGATAAAGACAGAAACACAGCAAAATCAATAGGACAGTCAAGAAAATGTGCCATTGCACGAAACAGCTATAGCTATGAGAAAAAAATTATATATATATATATATATATATATATATATATATATATATATATATATATATATATATATATATATATATATTTATTTGATTAAAATATGTGAAAAAAACAGTTGTTCTATTTATATTTTTGTGGAAACAGTGAATTGTGAACTTTGATGAACAGAAAGCAACAGTATAGAAGTAAAAACTGTCACATTTTAATGCACCCTTGATGAATAAAACATTTATTTCTTTCACACAACCACTTACAAGTGGTTATTAGTGAGGTGGAAGGATTTGTTAGGATTTCAATTCGGGTTCAACTGCTGTGTATGAATGTGTGAGTGAATGGGTGAATGAGAGGCAAAATTGTAAAGCGCTTTGGTGGCCATTGGGTCTATGAAAGCGCTATATAAATGCAGTCCATTTACCATTTACCATTTATTCATTAACATCAGTCTTTTAGTAACTGTAACAGTGACTCATTTGACTTTGAAAGAATGGCAATCACAAAGTTTTCTTCCTTCAACCATTCAAAGCTCTCATTGTAGAGTGAAGCCTCAAAGGATCACATGACAATCCACAGGAGCTTTTGTCAGGCCTGCTAATGGCATTGCTTGACCAGCTTCACGATCAATAATCTGTAGCAGTCTAGCTCATTAAACTGCAGATCCATACCTCTATCAAAAAGGATCTCGTAAATTCACATCATCCTCTCATACGAAGTGCAGAGTTACTCCGACTTACACTCACATATCACATAGGACAGTGTGATCATCTGATTTCTGAAATGTCAGTGTCAGATCAAATGTGTCAGAATTCATTTCATTAATATTAACAGTGCTGCTATCCCCCCACTGCTTTTCCACCAAGTTGGGATGTGAGTAAAATTCCAATGTGCTACTTTGTTACTTTAACTTTGACATTTTTAATTGACCTTGACTTATACAAGGTCCGGAGTTGCTAGAGGAATCACTCTATGGAAAATGAACAATGACATTAACCTGCTCGTCTGAATGACAGGGATGGTGAACTTTCATTGGCATTTAATTGGCTGTAATCACATCTTGTAAAGCAATAGTGTCACAGTTGATCACGGAACACTATTGTAATTCTGAACAATTTTATAACATCAGACATCAATTATAAAAATAAATGAATGTCTTTTATCCTCTTTCTTGTGTGGGAATAATTCACATTTCTAATCTTGACACAAATTATGCTTCGTATCTGCACTTATAGTAATGACAGCTCAATAAAGTAAAAGTTAGTGGATGAAAAATTTTGCACATACTGCTGTGGATACTAATCCTATTTGTACTCATGGATTAAGGATTGCGGAAAGAGTACAGTGTACAGAGTACAGTGTAGAAAAAGTAGAAATGCAGACTAAATCCAAGCTACAGAAATCAAAGTAATTCTGTTGACCTAAAGTCTTGATTTAATTCAGTTGGAATTTACTCATGCCACAGTACAGTGGCTGTATTAAGCGCACGACGAAGGTATAGGAACAAAACACAATCTTTAATTAATCCAAAATAAACACTCAGGAGATCATGGGAGAAATCGAACAACCACTGTCAACAGAAACAATAATGGACAAAGAACTAAGGAACACTCAGGGGAAGTAAATACATGTGAAGTAATTAACATGAAACAGAACAAGTGTGATTTAACTTATTGACAGCCAAGGAGACTAATGCTGCATTTCAATTCACCTATACTACACCCTAAAAGTATGTACTGTTTTTGTGAAAAAAAAAAGTAGATATTTTTGATTGTGCAGCAAAAAAGTAGACAAGTTTTGGGACATACAATTGACAAAAGACATACAATTGCGTCTTTAGCGGTTGCTCTCTGTCGCATCCTGTCACAGTAAACTGGCCTGTCAATCATCTTGTCACAGTTAAAATCCTCCACAGAGAAATGCAGTTGCACGTTGATTTGCAGTCACGGGTCTTTCATGCAGAGAAGTCTCCTCATAATAATGCATAATGATGCATTTAAAAGTTAATGGCCAAACGAATCTTTATAAAAGTCCACATTGTTATTGCAGAAGAAATATGACATGGACAACATTAAAAATATATATATATTGTTTTATCAGATTAAACTTTGATTAGTCACTCAAACCACACACACACACACACACACACACACACACACACACACACACACACACACACACACACACACACACACACACACACACACACACACACACACACACACACACACACACACACACACACACACACACACACACACACACACACACACACACACACACACACACACACACACACACACAGGGAACTGAGCAAACGGAGTAAAAACAAACAAAAACATAACATACTGTACATGTTACAACTGAAGCATGACATGATATTTTCTGATATTCAGACAGAGATGCTTTGATCTTTTAGAGATGCTCCTTGTTTTAGCTAATAAGGTTATTGACAGGTGAGTGGGCAATCCTTTGCAGCGGTCCGGTGAGCACCAGAGAGCATCTGCACATCTGACCAACTTGGATCACCCAAAACGGATGTTCTATGACAGATTCATGATGTTAGCTGCAAAGAAAAGGTGATTCAGAACTGGTCAAACTTACACTTTTATAAAACATCATGTGGAATAATATAGATAAAAGACAGTGGCAAGGCCAGAAATCTAAAGGTCGTTGGATCGTTTTTATAGGGTTAGCACTATTTTGTGTATTTTTTAATTGGATGTTTGGATGAATGAAAATATAAATGAGTCTGACAACATCCAACTTGAGAGGATATATTTATACTACTAATAAATAAATGGATAGAGCCATTTATATATCTGAGTTGAACATGCTGATAAAAAAAGACATGAAATGCCACTTTGAAATGCCGAATCTTGTTGAAGTCTGTTTATTTACAAGAACTGTCTGAACAAATCAATTCACCAGAATGAATCTGGCTTTCCAAAGCTTCATATGAGAGAGGGTCCATTTTAGTCTCAGCCTCAGATGTCACGGCGCGGATTATTAGTTAAACATCTGATCCTTAAGGCACAGAAAATGAGATTTTTTTTTTCCGAATTCAGCATCTGAATGGTAGAATTCTACGGGATCTCCGGGAGATGTGTGTTTTTGTGTTTTTTAATGTCTGTTGTAACAATGAGTGCTCATCAGGATCAAGTTTTTGCAGACCGGTCTGTTATTATAGGGACATCGACTTAAAATTTTTACGCACTAACATTTTGTTGAACAAAATGAATTGTAATCAAATGCTTTGCATGTCAGTTAAATGGAAACTTCTTCCATTCCTTTGCGATGGATACTGTTATGGAGTCTATGCAGCATAGGTGTGTAGGACAAACTATTTCATTAGAAAAAACTTGGGAAGGAGGTTTGTATAAAAAGAACCGATTCACTAGAATCAGACTTACCAGCACTCCATACAGTACAAGAGAACCAAGGGTGTAGTTGTTTACTTCAGCTTGTTCGGCAGTAATGTGACAAACATTAAAAAACTGCGATTGTTATGTAGCCTTGCCACTGCCAAGGTATAGTTCACAATAAGACCAGAAATGTCTAAAGTCGATTTTGATTTCATGTTCATTAAAGGCACACTGCATGCACATAATTAAAATAAACTGGTAACAGATACCACCATTTGTTACTAGCAAAACATACAAAGTAGCAACTCTCCACACATTTACAATAACAATTCCAATGCCTAGCCAACACAACACAAGACAAACCAATACAAAGACTAATCGGAAACAAAGAGCAGGTGTGAACACTCAGGACATAAGACCTGAAACAAGTGCAACTAGAGCATTTCAAAACCAATGTGACATGACAGAATGCAGGGAAACAAACATATACAAAAAGAATAAGCAGTGACAATGCTAGTTTGTTCTAGTCCTCATTCTGGTTACTGCGTTAGCCTCCAGCACAAGGGTCAAATCACTATCTAAATCATTATAAGCTCTATGTAATGAGATTTATTCGGGATGCATTTGTGTTACTATCATATTTCCCCCTGTTATTTAAATGTAAATTGAGTTAGTACAGCCATAAGCTGGTTTCTATTCTTGTTCTCTCAGTGAGTGAAATTCTCTTTTAATCACTGGTTCATTTACACTTCAACGTGTTAAATTTGTTTACCCATAGGTTTTTTTTTATAAAAAAAAATTTCTGAATTGCTAAAACACATTTCTTGTAACCATCACTCACTTTCTCAAATCCTTACCAACTTTTCAAACTACATTCAGAGAACCTCTGACTCTTCTGTCAAAATCAAACACTGGCCCCAAAACCATTTTATCTGTGCTCAAAATCAAACAATGCTTTCAGATCATACACACATGAGTCTATATTATAAACACTACAGATCATTCATTAGACACTACATCAAAAATAAATGGAGAACACAGAATCCAAAGCATGCAGGTAAAAAAGAAAAGTATATTGTAACGAAATAAACAAATTTCGCAATTAGGTAGTATAGTAATGACAACCTTCAGTAGTACGGTGAATAAATTGTACTGTATGCACTGCAAGTATAGTTACTTGCATACTGTGAAAAAAACAGGTAAAAGGTTACTGTACCAAAAAGGTTACAGTAAAAAACTCTAAATGAAAAGCATGTTACAGTCACTCAGAAGAGTTGTGCATCTGCAAAATCAAGGTCAGTGAGAGAGATTGATTCTGCTTCAGCATCATGTCTTCATGTTGGGTTCGGCCAGAGGACTTTGTCCACATCACATGTCATCTCTGCAGGCAAAGGGAAAAACCCTAAAGCCAGATCCAGCCTTGACAACACTCTCCACACCTTGCTCTTTCTCGTCCTGAAACCAGTGTTTCAACTACATGAACTTGTTTAATGTTTTACAGAAAGAGTGATTAATTCAACAAGTTGGTTTAGGCTATTGCGAATTTGATTCAGAGAATGGGGTTTAGTGTTTTAGCAATTCAGAAAATCTGTATTCATTGAAGCCACCAGACTTTAATAACTGGACTTTAATTTGTAGGTTCTTTACATTCAGACTGTTGCAGGACAATAATTAAAAAAGATTCTGAAAAACAGTTACTGTCTATAGAATAAATGGGTTCACATATTTTAATGTCATTTACATGCAGACATAATTATAAATAAGTTGTTCAGTTGGTCACATGCTCACGTTTATTTATTTATTTTGAGGGTTACACTAACAATCTGCATATCACATGTATACTGTATATATATATATATATATATATATATATATATATATATATATATATATATATATATATATTATGTGTGGTGTGTGTGTGTGTGTGTGTGTGTGTGTGTGTGTGTGTGTGTGTGTGTGTGTGTGTGTGTGTGTGTGTGTGTGTGTGTGTGTGTGTGTGTGTGTCTGTGTGTGTGTATTTATCTATTTGTGTATGTATGTACAGTGCTTGTCATACGTGAACACACCCATGCTAAAGTTGACTAAAAAGAAGAATAAAAAATAATCTGTTGGATATTTATCTTAATGCCTTAATTACAAAAATGAGGAAAAATCCAACCTTTAAGGGCACCAATTTTCTTTGTGAATGAATAATGCATCGTAAATAAATAAATGTTCTTCCTTAAAATACAGGGTGCATAAGTCAGGACACCCCTATGTTAAAGGGATACTCCACTTTTTTTGGAAATAGGCTCATTTTACAACTCCCTCAGAGTTAAACAGTTGAGTTTTACCGTTTTCGAATCCATTCAGCCGATTTTCTGATATTTAGAAGGATATCAGTAAGCAGACAGTTTCTGGTCTCATTGACTTCCATAGTATATTTTTTTCCTATGGAAGTCAATGAGACCAGAAACTGTCTGGTTACTGATATTCTTCTAAATATCAGAAAATCGGCTGAATGGATTCGAAAATGGTAAAACTCAACTGTTTAACTCTGAGGGAGTTGTAAAATGAGCCTATTTCCAAAAAAAGTGGAGTATCCCTTTAAATTCCCATAGAGGCAGGCAGATTTTGATTTTTAAAGGCCAGTTATTTCATGGATCCAGGATACTATGCATCCTGATAAAGTTCCCTTGGCCTTTGGAATGAAAATAGCCCCACATCATCACATTCCCTTCACCATACCTAGTGATTGCCATGGGGTAGCCTACTTTCCATAAGATCATCTCTCAATGCAAATCAAACCAGCTAGGCTAACTGAAATAAAACCATGCCAATCTTTAGGTATCGTAAAGGTTATGTGATGATGTGGGGCTATTTTAATTAATGTTTAATTATATATATATAATACAGAATATGCATACAAGCCAAGTCAGAAAGTCAACTTTATTTCTGCAGCGCTTTGAACAAGATTGTTTCACAGCAGCTTCACAATAGTGACAATTTCAGATTCTGCTGTAAAGCAGCTCTAACAAGCCAATAATGTCATTATTCAGCTCGAGTCAGTTCAGTATTGATTCAGTTCAGTTCCATAACTGTGCACAATTCAGCAGTTGTGCATACATGTATACAGTATATAGTGTTTTTGTTCAGATACATGTACATGTGATAAGTTCCTGTACAATCCACTGCACATTGAACAAGCAAAACACACAATAGTAGTGTTTTAATTTTTTTTTTTACATCTGTGTGTAGTTTGGCGTGTAGGTAGCTGCTAATTTTATGTTTGTGTTTTAAATTTTTTTAGAAGAGTTAAATTGTCTTGCACATCTTGTGTGCATGTTTTGTAGGTTTGTGTGTAGAGTTTAGAGAAATGGAGCCATAGTTTCAAACATTGTGTAAGCATTTTTAAAAACTGTAAAGAATCATGGTTGACCATATGTGTGCCTCCACTTCTAATTTGATCCTTGCTTAAGCTCATCAAGCAGAGGGATTTCTTTCTCAATAAGAGTGTAGAGTGTGTGCCAGTTTTATCAACTGATCAATACTTTTCTAAAATCCAGGGCTGCTATAGCCCTGATATTGGATGGCCATGGACCAGTGGACACCTAAAGGTCTGAAAATGCTGACCTCAGCCAAATCTGAGTCACCTTGCTAAAAACTTTTCAGATGATGTAGTGGCAAAAGAATTATCTCAAGTGGGCATGACCAGTATACACACAGATGAAAGCTACACAGGTTAGGCTTCAGGTGGAAAAGCTACAGATTCAGCTGGAAACAGTGTAATACAACTCAATTCTCTCTGCCCTCCACTCTGCCATGACAGCATATCATTTCACTTAAAGGCACCAGTATACATGATACAGGGCACACACACACACACACACACACACACACACACACACACACACACACACACACACACACACACACACACACACACACACACACACACACACACACACACACACAGGCACGTGCACAGGTAGGGCTCAACCTATGCAGAGCACATGCCCTTTTTGCTCTTAGACTCGAAGTGCCCTTTTTTTTTGGTGACCAGTGTTTTTTTCTTTCTTCAATAAATCAATGCTATTGGTCACCCTTTACGCCTGTCTGTTTTAAAAATATTTAGCCAATGAAAATTCTTAAAAAGAGCTTGTGTAAATCTTGTTCATCCTCAAACGGTCAGTAAACCTGATGACTCCGCCCCATCATCTGTCGTCGTGACTGAATGAATTGAAGCTCCACAGCAGCCGCACAGCAGACAGCAGGTGAACGAAGTTTTGCAAGGGTAAAAAAATAAAGATATTGTTGTTTGAATAAGTACTAAACACTGTCTATAAAAGCTCATATTTTATTTATTTCATGTCTGACTGAGACTGTGGGACCTGAGAGAGAGCTAGACTAGCAACGTTAGTTATAATCAATACATAGCCTACACTTAAATAGCCTGTGCATAAAGTAGCATTTCAGATTTTATAAAATGCGATTTTGGCCAAATGTATTTTACAACAGGAAAAACTGAGCGTCCAACAAACTAGTAATCCGTTGATGAAAATGTCATTTTTTGTCGTTTTATTGACGGACAAAATGCACATTTGCACACATTCGCTGGTCAAAAACCCCGTAACTGTATTTGAGTTTGACTTTTGTCAAATGTTAACAATATATTCATAATTATTCATAATACAATAACATATACTTTGTTTTTACCATCGGAAAATCATAAACACAGGCGCGCCCCCGTGCTGTTTTGTACCGAAACTACACAAAGCGACGAGTGATCGTCACCTAGGTGACATATTTCTAAGAAATTTTCTTCTTTGATTTATGATTACTGATACACTTAATTTATTAACATTTCATCTTGTTATGGTAATATTAAATTATGGTTAATTCAAGGCTGTTGATATGCACGTGCAATGTAGTTTTAAAAAAAATATATATATACTCTCCGCTCGTCCTCACATGTATAATTGTAGTAAAACGTAATGTTGTAGTAGTAAAAAAAAAAAAAAACATTATAGAAGATCACTGTGAAATCTTTATATTTTATCATGCAGAATGTAATCCATTATTTAATTCATTCCAATGCTTATCCAATTTTATCCAAAATACAGCAAAAACAGTAATATTGTGAACTATTTTTACAATCTAAAATAACTGTTTACTATTTAAATATTTTAAAAAGTAATTTATATCTGTGATCATAGCTGATTTTTCAGCATCATTACTCCAGTTCAGTACTCCTTTACACTGCAACTGTACTTTTCACATTGTTTTATTTATTTATTTTCATTGCTGGCTTATTTTAGGGAAAGTGTAGTGAACAAGGGACCTTCGAGAGACTAACATTCCTGGTCCTCCACAGCATAAATTTTTTGGCAGGTAGGCATATAGATGTTGGATATGCTATAGTAATGGCATGGGTATAGTTTCTTATAATCTGGAATTGGGTTGGACATAATTATTTAAATTATATTTCAAAATAGTTTGTCAAAAATACTTGACTCATGTTTATGTGTGACATTAAGAAGAGGGGAAGGTAGAGCAATTTGAACCAAATAATACAAATTAGCTTATTAAACCAAACAGAATAGCTAAAAAAATATTTGATTGAACTTTGTTCTGCAGAGCAGAGAAAAATTATATATATATATATATATATATATATATATATATATATATATATATATATATATATATATATATATATATATATATATATATATATATATATATTATAACTATAACATTTATAAAAATAATTATAACTGATATAACTATTTTTTTTACTTATATGAATTTTGATTACTTGGTGGAAAAAAAAGGGAGGGGGGTGCCCTTTTTCAGTTTCAGCACATGCCCCTCAAAAGGTCTGTGCACGGCCCTGCACACACACACACACACACACACACACACACACACACACACACACACACACACACACACACACACACACACACAGGTAGGAAGTCATTTTGTAGGGCAAACGGCAGTTAGGATCACACTGATTCCCTCGACAAAAAAACAAATGGATTTTGGATTATCACTAAAAACAAGCGTTGTGATAAACACAAGTTTATGATACTTGCACGTTTTGTTCATCAAGATAATTATCACAGATGAGCACAACCTTTATGAATTTTGAAGCCAAAATATAGTGGCCACAAGTAAAAAGCTGAAGCTATAAACGAACTACACCACAGTCCAACGAATTCAACGACAACTCTTTCAGTTTTTATCTAAAAACATTTTCCCAGAACGTTTGAGTTATAGTTTAAAAGAGCACAATTATAAGCATAACGAGGCAGTAAAAGTAGACTAGTTTGTTCAGCGTGATGAAGTTTAATCGCCTCAACGGCCTCTGTAGTCCCATTTAGACACTTTCTCAAGACAAGCAGCTTCAAAATATCCAGAGTGGGGTAGTATTAATGTATTTTATGCCGTGGAATAAAACGTGAAACTGTCTGGAGCTTGTGTTCACCACACCACTTATTTCAGCCATTTAACCAAAACCCCATAAAAAAAAACTTTGACTTCGGTACGGAAGGAGGTGAGAAAAGGAAACAAGATTGTGCAAAAATAAGAAATGAGAAGCACATATAGATACGCCAGTAGGTAGAGACAAATAACATCTTCATAAATGAATCAGTGTTTTTGAATTAATCTAATCATTCATGAATCATTCACTCGCTAAAAGACTCTTGCTGCGTCAGGAATCGCATACTCTCTTAAATAGGTACTTATATTGAATAAGTAATTACTTTAATTACACGACCGCTAAAAAGTATGTTCTTTGAAGTACTGTATGAATGTATGTTGTATGAATGTAATGGATGTACTGGATGTACTCAGTTCCCTTTCGTGGGAACTCCTACATCTCGTCGGAGGAGTTTCCAACGAATTGGGATCACGCTAGGGAGACCAATCGACTTCGAGAGAACTAAAACGAGCCAATAAATATTGGCATGCAAGATTTGCATTCCGCAACCCGCCCGCCAGTGCGGGTATAAAAGGGGGGAAGCAAACGCATACACAATGCTTTTTGCTTCGGAGCCGACCAGTTGTGTCCTCTTGAGTGAATGAGACCCGCGAGCTCCCGGGCGCTGGCTGTTACTGCACGCGATCTACATCTTCAAACAAAAAGCTGTTCTCACAGCTGTTATTCGGTTGAGTGCACACAGCGGGCTTGCAGTTTCGCCGCTGTGTTGCCGCGTTGATCCCTGTGTGCTTCAGCACAATAAGAGAGTGTTTCTGTAAAAGAGCAAGACGGGTGAAGATCGCGTCCTTTTCAGGATGACGTTTCACCTGTGTGTTTCTGGATGCGGTCGTTTCCTGTTCTCATTTGACGGCCACGATCACTGTTTCACATGCCTGGGCTTAAGCATGTTGAGACTTGCGTTCGTGGGTGGTTCATGTTCTCTCATGAGAGCATGACCACGTCGGCGCGTTGTTCATCTCCCCTTTCTCGTAAAGGCTCGAGCCGTTCAGCGTGCCGTGTGCCGTCGAGCCGCCGGCTGACAGCGGGTTGTCACAGCAACCCAGCGCGCGTCATTCGGCGCTCTAGATGCACGGTCGAGAATCAAGTGCCTCAAACGAGGTGGAGTCCCTTTGCATATTCCCCGATCTAGTTCCTCTTCTGCACCAGAAGAGGCCTACTTTGGCTAATAGCATTGGTGATCTGAGGATTACAGTGAGGGTACCCCTCACTCCTTTAGCGCATCGAAAACATGCTGAAACTTTTTTCGTGGGTGGTTTATGCTCTCTTATGAGAGCATGACCACGTCGGCACGTTGTTTGTCTTGAAAAAGCGTTCAGCATGCTGTGTGTCATCAAGCTTGATGGCCACGTTCACTGTTTTTGCATGCCTGGCAGCTTTACGGATGGAATTACTGGTGGTTCTCATGAGGAACCAAGTGTTTCATTCGGGGCTCCAGGGGAGGATCAGATGTCGATCGCTGCATCGGGGAGAGGGCTGTTACACTCTGGATATGGTGATACAAAGTTCCCACTGTAATGGTGCGTGCGCTCATGCTAAATCAGGTCCAGACTTGACAGCCACACTTCCCGGGCTACTCTGGGGGCGCAGTGCAACACGTGTCGCCTTGCCCCGCCCCGTGCTTGCCCGGATGTGTGTGAAAAACTTTTGCAGTATGGAGGCATGTTGGTGGGGTAAGCCAACATGCCAAAATCTGTGAAAGTTTTTCCTCTCTCACTACCCTTGATGGTGGTTTTGCTAATGGCAGACCACCTCTTCCCTGCATGTGATGGTCAGTTTAGGCCAAAACACGCAGTGCACAAGGGTAGTTCTGAGTAGGGGTTGAGCTGTGCATAGTGACTACCGTGATTTTAGTCACAGCACTGGCCCTCAGTCAGACGATGTCCACACTGTGGTCCAGAAGTTTCCCAGGGCTAACCTTGCAGACGTACGAGACATTCATGACAAGTTTCTTTCTCGATGCTCCTATTTCTCAAGGTTTGCCTTGTTTCGGTGACACTGTTGGAGACTGTGCCCAGCGGCTCTCCACAGTTCAGAAGCAGGCTGAGGAAACTACGAGCTTGACTCGATGTGCTTCCGAGTCATTCATGCTCCTCCTCAGTCTGTTTGTCGCCAAGGGTGTCAGTCCCCTGTGGAAGCTGTCACAGCTAGCTCTACTGTGACGTCTAGCTTCGCAGGAAGACGGCGCCACCTGTCTCTGCAGCCCTGAGACAGGTGACCCAGCATTAGATGAAATTACTCTCTCGGAGACGGTGCACGCACCTCTCCCTCCCCGGAGGAGGTCGGGCTGGAGAATCTTTTCATTCTGTTCCGCCACTGGCTCCCCGGAGTCCAGTGGTACCCTCATTTTCTAGAGCAGTTTCTTCCATCTCTGGGTCACGAGGGTGCGGACTGCAGTGAGCAACGCTCCCATGCCTTGCCACTCCTTTCCCCCTCTTCCATTTCTCAGATGTCAGTGACGCCGCCACGGCCTCGTCACTCTCATCTCCCGCTGGGCAAGGAGGTGCGAAAACCTGGACTCGACGCCCTCGGGTCTCGCTCCTCGTTTCCCCTCCTTTCTTCGCCTCGGGACAGCCCGCAGCCGAACGCCTCCGAGCCTTTCCTGCCATCTGTTCCCGGTGGAAGCAGGTAGGATGTCGCCCCGCACACCCAGACCTCTCTCTCGGCCGCAGTAATGCCTCCGGAGTCTGGTCCCTGCCTTCCACCTCGCTGCCCCTCCGCGGGTACGCCGGTGGTCCGGGTGGGTTCGTTGGTACAGTCTCTCGAAGCCTGGCTAGCGCTTCCGAGCCGTCCCGCTGGCTCACCCGTACCATCCGGCTCGGCTATGCAATTCAGTTTGCCCGCCGGCCTCCCAGGTACAGGGGCGTCCTCTTCACTCGGGTGCGGAGTGTCGATGCCCCTGTCCTGAGGTAAGAGATCGACGTCCTGCTGGCGAAGGACGCGATCGAGCCGGTCCCTCCAGCCGAGATGAGGTCTGGGTTTTACAGGCCTTACTTAATTGTACCCAAGAAGGGCGGGGGGTTAGGCCAATCCTGGACCTGCGAGTTTTGAATCGGCTTCACGATCGAGTCCGAGATGGGCGTGGCAGAGCGGCACGTTCCGGGTCAACAATACCCCGCACTGTCGCCAAACCTTCAGTCCTTGGTCAGACCCTGCGTTTCTACGGGCCGGAATGCCCCTAGTCCAGGTCTCCAGGCATGCTGTGGTTTTCACAGATGCCTCTTCCAACGGATGGGGGGCCACATACAACGGGCATGCAGTTTCAGGTCTGTGGACGGGGCCTCAACTGCATTGGCACATCAATTGCCTAGAGTTGCAAGCAGTACGCTTAGCCTTGTCTCGCCTCAAGGGACTGCTTTTGCACAAGCACGTACTGGTCCGTACGGACAGCACTGGACCGTTGCGTACATCAACCGCCAGGGTGGTCTACGTTCCCGTCGTATGTCGCAACTCGCCCGCCATCTCCTCCTGTGGAGTCAGAAGCATCTGAGGTCCAGACCTCTGGAGACTCCATGTCTGGTCCCTGGACGGGACGCGGAGGTTCTAGGTGGCCTACCACAGGGTGTGGTAGACACCTTCACTTCCGCTAGAGCCCCCTCTACGAGGCGCCTCCATGTGTTAAATTGGAACCTGTTCGTCGACTGGTGTTCTTTCCACTGGGAAGAACCCCGAACGTGCTTTCCTTCCTGCAAGATGGGTTGGAGCGAAGGCTGTCTCCCTCCACCCTCAAAGTGTATGTTGCCGCAATAGCTGCTCATCACGATGCAGTAGAAGGTAAGTCATTGGGAAAGCACAACCTGGTCATCAGATTCCTTAAGGGTGCCAGGAGGCTGAATCCACCTCGTAATTTGCACCCCTTACCCTCTTGGGACTTAACTCTAGTGCTTAGGGCACTCCAGAGGCCCCCTTTTGAACCCTTGTCTACGGTCGAGTTAAATATCTTGTCTATGAAGACAGCTTTCCTGTTGGCTTTGGCTTCTTTAAGAGGGTAGGGGATCTGCAGGCATTTTCGGTCGACGAATCGTGCCTAGAGTTCGGACCGGGCCTTTCTCACGCTGTTTTGAGACCCCGCTCGGATATGTGCCCAGGGTTCCTACCACTCCGTTTGTAGATCAGGTAGTGAACCTGCAAGCGCTGCCCCTGGAGGAGGCAGACCCAGCCCTAGCTCAGTGGTTCCCAAAGTGGGGGTCGCAGGACCCCGGCGCAGGGGTCGCGAGATGATTTCTATAAATAAATAAAAAATGGAAAAATGGAAAAAATATATATGCCCTATAAATTTTTGTTGCAATTAATTTAATTTTAATACTTGTTAAATGGTGTTTGCAGAAAAGTCTGATAAAAAAATATAATACATATATTACGAGACATTACGATATTACGAACATTACGAGATTTCGTCACCGTCAATCACGATCAAGATACGTACATCATCACGCGTAGCAACACAACGTGTCCCGCTGTTGTTTGCTGAAGCTAAATGTGTTTGGAGGCTACAAACAAATAATACCTGCTTTAAAATGAAACGGTGGTTAAAATCCACAACAGAAAAAACGGGAGGGGGAGAAAAGTCACATGTGAGGCCCGGTTGATGGTGCGAAGACTGCAGTTGCGGAGGGAACAATGCTCACTGGATCGACATGAAGTAAAGTTGAAGACAACACACACTCATAGCAACAACAATACTAGGCCATCTTGGTTAATGTTTCAGAAATGTTAAAATGAGAAGAGTTACCAACCTCTCGAAATTCTTTAAATATAGATCTGATGTCGGTCTTTCAGGTGCTTTGCTATGTGTTAGCGCCTTTTGTTAGCACTGCTCTGTAGCATCTCTTGCATATTCGCTTGCTTATGTCCTTCGGCTTTCCATTTTCATTTCCTTCATATCCAAAATATTTCAAGATAGCACTCCTGCTGTGTTCTTTATCAACCAAAACTGTTCGCGCGGGCGCAGCACTCTCCATCTTTCCATTCACTTCACTTTTGCTATTTAACCAGAGCAAATGAGACGAGTGCGAGTGCGCGCGCGCGTGTGTGTGTGTGTGGTGTTTATCAACGCGCCTTTGGAGAGAAGTGAAAGTGACAGCTCGGCTAGTATCGATACTTCGGGAAATTAGTATTTGTACTGTTCAGATATTTCAGTATCAATATTTATCGAAATATCAATATTTTTGACAACACTACTGGGCATAAAATCGATTTGCTGTAAAGGGAAGGGGGGGGGGGGGTCGCGGGGCAGCAGCACATTTATCAAGGGGGTCGCAGGCTAAAAAGTTTGGGAACCCCTGCCCTAGCTTTTCTCTGTCCCGTCCGCGCCCTGCGTTGCTACGTGGACAGAACGCAAAGCTTCAGGACCTCAGATCAGCTCTTTGTTTGTTACGGAGGCCAGCAGAAGGGGAAGGCTGTCTGCAAGCAGAGGTTATCCCACTGGTTAGTGGATGCTTTGTCCGGGCTTATGAGTCCCAGGACGTGCCTTGCCCACCTAGGTTGACGGCACACTCTACTAGGAGTGTTGCATCCTCCTGGGCTTGGCACAAGGCGCCTCGCTGACAGACATCTGTAGAGCTGCGGGCTGGGCGACACCTAACACGTTCGCTAGGTTTTGTAACCTTCGTGTTGAACCTGTTTCCTCCCGTGTACTCGCTATGGCCAGTAGCGCGAGGAATTAGGTTATGTCGGCTTGCTACGCCATTCCCGCCCTGTGGGCCGGATACGTGCGTCTTCTTACTCTGTTGGTTCCCCCAACATACGGCTAACCTCGTGAGTTCCTCCATCACCCCTTCGGCACCAGGCGAGGCGGTTCGCCCGGCGCCAGGTCTATTACCTCTCGTAGGAGTTGCTATTAGACTGGGTGGCCTTAACAGTGGTCCCTTCGGCGACCCATTTCTCCACGTTCCAGCTACCCTCCGGGTTAGCTCCGTGTCTTCCCTCGACAGACCCATTCTGTCGTCCTTGCTGAGTACGCTCCCACCCCTTGGGCTGGGACTACCTCAAGGACTGCCATGTGTTTCACTACCCTACGGGTTAGTACATGCGTGTATTCCAGTGCCTCCCTTCGGGCGGGCAGGGGCTCCGCAGCGTTCCCTCCTACGGGTTGCGCTTCCCCAGTGTTATCCAAATCCACTGAGCGGGTCTTGCAGAACAGCAGTGTAATTTTTCCTAGCTAGCTCCCGCCATATACCGTAAGAAACTGTTCTAGTGGGAAGCTAAGCTGGGCGCTGGAAGGGGCCAGCATCATGGCATTTTATTAGGGAATTCGTTGGAAACTCCTCCGACGAGACGTAGGAGTTCCCACGAAAGGGAACGTCTCGGTTATGTCTGTAACCCTCGTTCCCTGAGTAGGGAACGGAGACGTCTCGTCCCGTCGCCATGCTTGCTGTACCTTCGCGGAGGACTGGGCTCTGTTCGGCTCCTCAGCGAAAAAACATTGTGTATGCGTTTGCTTCCGCCCTTTATACCTGCACTGGCGGGCGGGTCGCGGAATGCAAATCTTGCATGCCAATATTTATTGGCTCGTTTTAGTTCTCTCGAAGTCGATTGGTCTCCCTAGCGTGATCCCAATTCGTTGGAAACTCCTCCGACGAGACGTCTCCGGGAACGAGGGTTACAGACGTAACCGAGACGTTCGCCATGTTGTCATGATTATTTGACCTTCCAACGTCAGTTGCGTCGTGTCTCTATACCATTCACAAATCCGCATTGGCTCCCTATTAAATATCGTATACATTTTTAAATATTGCTGATTACTTACAAATCACTAAATGGTTTGGCTCCCAGTACTTGAGCGAGCTCTTAATGCATTTTAGTCCTTCACATCTATTGTGATCTCAAAATACCGGGCAGTTGATAATACACAAAATCAACTGCTGGCGGTAGATCCTTTTCCTATTTAGCACCTAAACTTTGGAACAGTCTTCCTGACATTTTCCGAGAAGCAGACACACTCTGTCAGTTTAAATCTAGATTAAAAACACATCTCTTCAACCTGGCATACACATAGAATACTATACATTCTTATTATTCAAATCAGTTAAATTATTATTAGGCTGCATAAATTAGGTCAGCCGGAACCGGGAACACTTCCTATAACACCTGATGTGCATGCTACATCATAAAAAGAATGGCATCTACGCAAATTTTTGTCTTTCTGTTTATTCCGAGGTTTACTGTAATCAGCCAGAATCCCGGCCGTATCCAGATCAGATGGTGGACCTGCACCTAGACAGGACCAAAACGCATGATGTAATCAGCCGGATCCGGGCCGTATCAGATGGTGGACCTGCGCCTAGACACGACCACAATGCATCCCTGAAGTGTCAGCAGAGCCTGTGTAAACTAGACTCTCCCCTGTGAAGGCCTTATCGTCACGACAGCCATCAGCGCTGATCCTCAATAAACTCGTACACGCGTGATGACTCCGGTCTTCAACCAGATGAATTAATATAATGTTTCGATCCAATCTCACTTCTGACCTGTAATGCTGCCTGAATCATAATCATACACTGTTCGTTCAAAAATACACAAAGTAACTGCATGGGAAAATTGTTTCTAAAATGTAAGTTTGATATTATCTCATTGTTTATAGAACTTTTGTTACATAAAATGAATAGCACATAAGAAATGGAACTGTTGGTCTGAATAGCAACATAGCAATGCTAAAATTACAGTTAAAGTTAAGAACCTTGATGGTTAACATTTATCAGTCTTCCATAGAGTGTACGCACACACACACACCTAGCAACATTAACTTAATTCACACACATATGGCACCAATTCACTGTTGCAAACGACCCACCTGATGACAAAGATACCATTTACCTCTTTGTGTGAGACATGGGCCATGACATCCAGTCACGAACACTCCAGATTGCGCCAGGATTCACCGATTTCTAGTTGAACAAATGGGTTTTTTTGCTGGAGAGAAGCCATCAAGTTATAGAGGCTGGTGAGAGTGAAATGTCAAAAATGGCAAAAAAGTGATGGAGCATTTCGGTGAAGTCAGTGAGCACTTGAGCAGTGCATGGAGGTCGTAACTCTCCACAGTTTGAGGGTTGCGGTGAATGAGAAATTTGATCTACAGTGAAGCACTGATAATAACTTCTATAATTCCCTGTCACTAAAAACTGAAAAGGTCATTTGGTGTGAATGAATTAAAATCAAGAGATTAGTTCATTCAAAAGAGTATATTCTGTCATCATTTACTCACTCTCATGTCGTTCAAAATCTGTATGACTTTCTTTCTTCTGTAGAACACTAAAGAAGATAATCTGAATTATGTGTTGTCTTTTTACTGTGCAATGCAGTAACTGATGCCTGCTACAGACTGTGTGATTTACAGATCATACTGCATAACATGTATCTAATAAACTTGGATACAACATGTACAGTATATAGACTGTATGATGATGGCACCAATTGAATTATAGGTTACGACGCAAGTTAGAATAGCAGAATAAAACGTCATCAGCATGTGTTAGTAGCAAACAAATTGAGCAAGATAAATCGTACTTTGACAATTGTGGTTTTTATGTGGGCTGATAAAAAGAGGAGGAAGGGAAAGAGGAGAATATGAATGCGGTCATGGCTAGGGTAAAAAGGGCCAACTTGGCACACCAATTTTGCAAATGGAGCTTGATGTAAGTAGTTTTCAGTTTTAGTGCCATGTCATGTTGATCAATACGCCATTACATGTAGAAATTTAATTGGCTAGTCAGCAGATGTAGGTTGTAGCAGCAAACACACTGTGAGATGATCATGCTAAATTTCTGGCACTGTCAGAAGGCGCAGACTATCTTTGGTTGCAAGACCGTGGCAACGGCTGTATTTGAACATCTCTCACTGTACGACTGTGGCTTTCAGGTTTCAAAAAGGGCATAAACAATGTAATGATAAAGTAGCCTATATGATATCATGATAATCTGTACTTCTTTGAAGTACACTTGAGAACTTGAATCACATGAACTTGAGAACCGAATCATTCTTGTTAACTTGATTAATTGAAAAGATCTGCCTCAAAAATATGATTTGTTCACAAACCAGATAGTATACTTCTCTCATGACTCCACCAACGATTTTTAATGAATAATAATAATCACTTTAAATTTTCATCACAACAATATTTATTATAATAAAAATAGTAGCCAGGATACTCTTTCCATTTTATATTTCAACTTTAAATTCCCTTTTTGTTTTTTTTTTGCAGAAAACAACAACAACAACAACAACAACAACAACAACAACAACAACAACAACAACAACAACAACAACAACAACAACAACAACAACAAATAAACTACATATTTGGAGCAACATGAGGAGCGGCAGTGGCTCAGTGGTTCATGCAGATTGTCTGCGAACCGAAAGGTTGGTGGTTCAATCCCCGGTTCCACCTGACCAAGTGTCGAGGTGTCCATGAGCAAGACACCTAACCCCAGATGCTCCCGACGAGCTGGATGGTGCCCTGTATGGCTGACACCGCCGTCGGTGTATGAATGTGTGTGTGAATGGGTGAATGTGAGGCAAATGTAAAGCGCTTTGGGGGCCATTGGGTCTGTGAAGGCGCTATATAAATGCAGTCCATTTACCATTTACCAATAAATAATGACAGAATTGTCCTTTTTTGGTCAACTATTCCTTTAATGCAATTCTAAACTGTAAAAAAATTGGTTAATTGTCATTACATTACCAGAACCTGCTCGTGGTTCACCACAGTGGATAGGACCCCCAGAAACCTGGGCGGGTGGGAATTTTCACTCTGCCAAAAATTCTACTAGAGGTACCAGCCTCTCGAGACTGGCTTCTGTTTTTTGTTGCTCAATCAGCCCGACACCCTGTAACGGCAAACCAGCAGGGAACGACGAAACTGACTGCTCTGGGTGTTATTCATTTCCTCAGAATTAAATGCAGCCAAAGATCAACCAGACAAGTAAACATGGTCTGGATGAAAAGCTGAATAGTATTAATACTGACATATTACTCCTTAAAGATCAGATGGGTACATATTTAATTTTCTCAAATTAAATGCAGCCAAATATTAACTGGACAAGTAGAAACGGTCTAGGTGAAAGGCAGATAGGCAGAAGGCATATAGTGTATTAATACAGACATCAACTCAGATTAGTATTTAACATTTAATTTCATCACAATTAAATGCAGCCAGAAATCAATCAGATAGAGAACTTGGTCTGGATGAAAGGTTGAATATATTAATTTAATACATCTACTTTCAAAGCCAGATAAATATTTCATTTTATTTTTGAAATAATGGCTCACTCCACAACAGCACTTTCGTGCAAGGTGAAATTTATTTACAGTGCCAAAATCAGACAGGCCTTCGGTGAAGTATATATACAAGTGCACAACAAAAACCATAGTAAGGTGAGTATCCGCAAAATGTATATGTGCAATCAGTGTAATTTGCTCTAGGCAACACAGTTGCTCTCTCGATTTGACTTGGTTAACAAGCCCTGTTATGGAGTCTGGCCACTGCTTTTAAAGGCCATACTCTGCCCCTTTTTTGGGCACCACCATTAAAAGGTATATATTTTTTGTACATAAACCTAAGTACTCGTTATACTTAAAAAAAATAAAAAAAATATTTATGTATACTGTATAATAATAATCCCCACATATAGACAATGTAATCACAATAAACAAAACATTTGACACTTCATCTTTGTCTCTATATTCCGACAGGTACCCCTACTAAAACACATAATGGTTTTGTTGGCCTCCGATTGCACTGGGCCGTCGCGGCACAGTCAGTGATGTCATAACTGGCCACCATTCATTCACAAAATGACAAAAAAATCGGCCCAGACTACCTCACTACATATGATCATAAACACAACCATTCTTTGCACGCCCTTCAATATTACC
This sequence comes from Chrosomus eos, assembly GCA_036326025.1. Classification (NCBI taxonomy): domain Eukaryota; kingdom Metazoa; phylum Chordata; class Actinopteri; order Cypriniformes; family Leuciscidae; genus Chrosomus; species Chrosomus eos. The sequence continues at coordinate 16,175,810 of CM070836.1, read as the reverse complement.
AACTCCTATTAAAACCACTAATGCCATGTAATGAGTGAGTTGGAATGAGTAAGAGTTAACAGATACAATCGAACTATACTCCACAGTGATGAATCCTAAAACAAGCTATAAGCTTGGATTTTTGGTAAATCTGTGGTGAGTGGACCTCTGTACCTCTAGGAGGGTTCGGGGGCATGCTTCCCCGTAAGTAAATGTTATGCTTTTTAATGTTAAATTCATTAATCTAGTGCACTTTGAGAATTCAAAATTAAGAGCTCCAACCCATATTCATTGTGCAAATTGAACAAAGAAAAACTCAAAATTCTCTTAGTTGTGATATAGTGTCTGTCTACATTACACTACTACATAATATTAGTTATAATATTAATCCCATGACAGTAATAGCCATATATTGTAAAACAAATGCACTGAAAAAAAATGGCTTACAAACGAGTCTCATTACAATCCTAGTAAAATGCTTAATCATCAAATATGCACATGTGGAAATAATGCGTAACTGCGCAATCCATGCTATTAGGATCTAGGATCGCATGTGCACTCTGACAGCAAAAATGGTAGGGGAACTGAAAATGAGCACAAATGAGGTATGTATGCGTGTGTATGTATATATGTGCCAGCATTGCTTCTCCAGGGATGCTTCATCATATCACCTCTCCCTCTCCAAGCCGTGCACTGACCGGCTACCGGGACAGGTAGTCGACAACCACATTCTGCCTGCCAGGTCGATACTGTTCCTTGAAGGAGGTAGTACCATAGACTGTCGTGGGATGACTTGATGGCGAGACACTCCTTTTCTATCGCCAAGTATTGGGTTTCCCTGGGCAACAGCTTTCGACTAAGGAAGACAACTGGCTTCCCTTCTCCTGCATTTCCCCAGTTCCTGTCGCGGAAGCATGCAACTGCTTCAGGAAGCGTTGAGAGAAGTCTGGACTTTGCAGGACCAGGCTTGAACACATCTTTTCTTTTAGTGTGTTGAAAGCTGTTTCACAATGTGGCAGGTGCCTTATGCAGGCCAAAAGGAAGGACCACAAATTGGTACAATCCAAATTGGTATTGTCTGGAGACTGGATCGAGGGGCGCCTGCCAGTATCTCTTACAGAGATCCACTGTGGTGATAAACTTGGCCTGTTCCAAAACTCTCCAACAAATCGTCCACTTGCGGCACTGAACATTGATTGTGCATCCTTCCTTGGGACGATGACCAAAGGACTGCTCCATTCACTCGGGCTCCATTACTCCCAGGTCCTTCATTATCTTGATCTCCTACTTTAGAAGTTCCACCAGTCTCTAAGGTACCCAGTAAGGCCACTGTCTCGATGGTGTTAGGTCGGTCAGGTGGTCTTACTTGGTAAGTCTGGCCTTCATAGGTCACTGGTCCCATCTTCTGTACCCCAGTGTATGTCTTTGCCACTTGGGCAAAAGTATTTTTAGATGATGTTGATAACATGAGTAACACTTTTTTGCCCTGGTTGAAACTGTCGAAGTCTTGTCTGTTGGTCATACCATATTTTGAGCTTGTTGGGAACAGGAGTAATACTTTCCCTCTTTCTAGTCCCTAGTATCCTAGTGTTCATAGGATTTCATTTTTGAATGTTCAACATTATATTTCACATATTTTACATCATTGCAGAACCTCTCTTCCTGGTCTGTCAGTAACACTCAGTATAGTTCCTGTCTCCATATGAAGCGCCTCTTTCAGAAAAGCACAGTGTACCCTGATTGGTTGGCTGGACCAGTGTGTTGGGATTGGTAAAACCATTTGAGCATGTTTAATGCCCCTTATCCATAACTGTAAGTTTCAACATGGTATAGAGCAGGGTTTCTCAACCTTTTGCCTACTACGACCCACTTTTTTTTGTATGCCAGTCATACGACCCACTAAGGTGGAAAATAAATAATTTCAGTAGCCTTACTGAAATGCCTCTTTAGACCTAGGCTACAATTAATTTCACGAAAACACACAAATATTTCCAATAATTAGGCAGACTATGAGGCAAACTGAGTTTTTTACTCGCGGTGGAATTTGGAAAAAGTGTGACTCTGCATGACTCAATAAGGTCTGGCATAGCAATAGGGCTACTGTGTGTAACATTACGTAAAGAGAGTACCTTGCCCAATAGAGCCGTCCGCGGCAATAATAAATTATTGTGATAGGACAGTAGAAAAACAGCGTTAGAAAGTTACTGCAGTAATGATTCAACATACGACATTCGAAAATACGATTCGTTGGAGGACCAGCTACGTTAACATACACAACTTTTGTTTCAATTGGACTGAACTCATTCCGATTGATGAATCTGAATGTAGTGTTTACATGAACACTAAACGTGATCGGGTTGATGTGTGTGTTTATTTGTGTTTACACAAGCGTCAGGTGGGAATAGATTTTTTTTTACATGCACACACTGCGCAAATATACAGAGTTTCCCGCTGTTTGCGCATACTAACTATCATCTTACATTGGTTCTTTATTTGAGCCTTTTGTGAAGCGCACTTATTGGCTGTGCCAGTGTAACACAGAGAACACAGAGAAAGTCTTGCGACCCCCTATAGAATGATCCACGACCCACGGCACACTGGATGAAAAACACTGGTATATAGTGCAACATTTGGGTTCAAGAAGTAAAAACTCCATTTAATGTTTCCACAGGGAAATATATTCTTAACAAAAGTTTATACACCTTTAAATACATCCTTACTGTGAGCTACAAGGTTTTTAATCAACAGAATTTGCTGTTAAAATAATCGGGTTTAATTTGTGATGAAAAAACGACATTACCCATGATAATGTTGTACAGAAAATTTCACCAGCGTGTTGAAACAAGCAAAATGCGGCAAAAGATTTTGTTAGTCTCCCACGAAGCACCACAAAGCACGTAATATTATACTTAAATATTTGAATATATATGCATATTTTGCAATAAACTTAAAATGTTTTTATAAATATAATCAAAAATTATTAAATGAATATTTAGATATTTCATCTTTATTTTTAATTTGATTATGCTGTTCGCAATGCTTCATGAGATTGTAGTTCGTTCTATCACTAAGTTCTTTCAGCCGTTTAGTAAACAGTCTTGTACCTTTGTATTTTGGTCCATAGAATTTAAAGTATGTGCCTGTATGGAAATTGACTTTCAAAAATAAGTCCACACTGAATAATACTTACCGAAGTAAAAACTGTTACAACTAGCCACAGTCTACACTATTCTAGTGCCTCCTGGTATTTTTGCAGATGGCCAGCCCACCATAGGCTACCGCTCCCGTCTTTACCCCAGCTATAAATAGTTGTATGGATTATGACCAAAGACTGACAACATATTTTCCCTTAAGGCTTTACTTTTCACTCCCCAAACATGCGTAATAAGATTACAGTTTGCCTGACTGGCAGTTTGGTGTATGTGGACTAATTAATGTGCTTTATAAGTTGTCAGATGTCCAGGCGGAGGTTTCTGACAAAGTCTGAGCAAATACCAAAGCATTTCCTGGATGCAGATAAATGAGCTGTGAGTCAGCAGACTACAGAACACACAAGTGCTCTCCCTAATGGTTAGCTTCCATTATTCCTAATTGTGGATGTGGTGCCTGGAATATAAACGGGACTAGATGGTCGAGATGAATAGATAGCAGTTGGATGGAGATATAACATGACTTTCCAAAAGGGGTTGTGGAAAATAAACAGTCCAAGCCAGAGACATCTTGCGCCAATTTTTTGAGAGAGCACCAGTGGCAGTCAGACAAGACATAAAAAAAAAAAAAAAAACTTATAGCCAAAATATAGTGAATTCAGGTTAATTGGGACACTTTTCTTAGTCACCTCAGTAGCAAAATGTGTCCCAATTAACCTGAATTCCCAGAATACTACTGTTGATAAAAATGTTAGTCTCTTATGCTCACAAAGGCTGCATAATCAGCAGTATTGTGAAATATTATTACAGATTCCTGTAAATAAATAAATTCCTGTGATGCAAAGCTGGATTTTTTAGCAACCATACATTACTCCAGTCTTCAGTGTCACACGATCCTTCAGAAATCATTCTAATATGCTAATTTGATGCTCAAGAAACATTTATTATTATCAATGTTAAAAGCAGCTTAATATTTTGGTGGAAATATTTTATTCCTTCATGAATGTATGTTTTGTAACATAAAAAATAGGATGTCTTTGCTGTCACTTTTGATCCATTTAATGCATTCATTTAATTAAAGTAGAAAATCCATTCAAAAAAGTAACTGACCCCAAACGTTTGAACGGTAGTGTAAAATGGTTATATATTATACAATTTAATAATTTGTAATAACCATCCAACCAAATATCCATATTTTGGATACATTTTTTTATAGCAAAAAAGATGTTTAAACTTGCAATATATATATATATATTACAAGTTTAATCATTTTTTGGCTGACTTTGCTACCATTTTGACTTTAAACAGTCAGGCGATTATTAAAAAGATCATTGATAACAGAATGATTGGCTCAGTACTAACTTTCAAATGTAATTACATGTGACTTTACTGCTAACAATGTCATCCTTAAAAAACTTGGTCTTTTACATGATAAGCTAAGGTTTGATATCAACTTTTATGACATTGTGTCTTTTTGATCGTTCAGTAGGGCTGCTGAAATTCATTTGATTTTATAGTGGTGACATCATGTATGAGTCACTTTGTTGCTATGCTACAAGCTTTCGTGGCAATTGAAGAGCAAAGGAAAAAAATCTGGAATAATGGGAAATTAACATTTAAGTGAATTCCTGAGACAGCCAGGGATACTGGGAAAGACGAAAAAGCACTCTTGTTATTATTTAGGTGATGCAGAGAATGACTGCAAATCACATTTATGCATTTGGCAGACATTTTCCACTGTGACAGGTATTCATTTTTTTCTGACGTGTGTTAGTTGGGAATTAAATCCATGATGTTGACATTCCTATACTGTAGTGATGTTCTTCAATTTGGGCTACAGGAATCACAACATATGGGTGTTTCTTTAACTAAGGACCTTTCTGGCCTTGTGAACTTTATGAAACTAAACTTTATGAAAACACACATTTCACACTCTCATAATTTATTTAATTCAGCCATAAACAATGTCCAACAATGTATAAACATACATCACTGAAAAATTCTGAAAGTCATGAACATTTCCACTACATCTCAAATTATATATTTTTATTTTATTAACAGCATTCTGTGATGAAAATGACAGTGATTAAAATGACATGTAATTTTTTTTTAATATAATGGCTGACTCCGACAATGTGACCTTTGTATAACAAAACATAAATGTTGAAATAAAAATAAAATCATAAAAATCTCCCTGGGACATGTATGCACACACACTAATTATATTTTTGCATCCTAATTGTGTGCTTTTACGCTTTTACGATATCTCCAATCTGCCCAGACGCATGAATCCCGTCATGTAGGCCTTTGATTGATAGTTATTTACGAGCACAGACGCAAGCACGCAGACAATAATATGACTCTTTGTATCTCTAAGTCTATTTAAGTATTGTGCTGCTGGCTGATTTTTCGGTGTCAGGAGGGTTCTTGTTTTGGCAGTTACAAAGTGCACATAACAAATTCATGCGCAAGCCTAAAAAAACGTAATTGATGGCCTAAGTCTGAGGCACAATGGCATACAGAGATCTTCATTGTTTTGCTGCATTATCACAGGTCACACTTCTGTCATTAAGCCTGTCAGAAGGACAACAACCTGGAGACGGCTACTGATTTCCACCGCACCCTTTCTGTGCAATCATGAAGAAGTTTGTGCTTATGTTTCCTGTATGTGTAGGTGGGTGGGCAGGAGTGCATATGCAGTAGGGTCTGAAAATATGAGACGACATAAAAAAAAACAAAAAATATTGTTTTAGTTCATTTGAAGAGGCCATTATTATGCTGTCCGAGAGAGCTCAATGCTCTGTAACTGAAGAAAACACATGGACAGAAAAAAAAAAACACCAGTAAACATGCTGCATATACTCACAACACACATGTTGGGTGATATGGACAGCAGCCCACTGAAGCTAAGCAGGGTTGAGCCTGGTTAGTACCTGGATGGAAGACCTCCTGAGAAAACCAGGTTGAAACCAGCAGGGGGTGCTCACCCTGTGACCTGTGTGGGTCCTAACGCCCCAGTGTAGTAATGGGGACACTATACTGTCAAAGAGCACCGTCCTTCAGATGAGACGTTAAACCGAGGTCTTCACTCTCTGTGGTCACAAAAAATCCCAGGATGTCTTTCGAAACGAGTAGGGGTGTAACCACAGCATCCTGGTCAAATGCGTTGTGAGTATTTACAGCACTTTTCTGTAATTTGGTTGCGTTGTGAGTATTTGCTGCACATTTCTGCATTTATTTGTGTTGTGAGTATTTGCGGCGCGTGTCTGTATATGGTTGTGTTGTGAGTATTTGCTGTATGTTTCTGTATTTGGTTGCGTTGTGAGTATTTGCTGCGCGGTTCTGTATTTGGTTGCATTGTGAGTATTTGCTGCATGTTTCTGTATTTGGTTGAGTTGTGAGTATTTGCAGCGCATTTCTGTATTTAGTTGTGTTGTGAGTATTTGCAGTGTATTTCTGTATTTGGTTGTGTTGTGAGTATTTGCAGTGTATTTCTGTATTTGGTTGCATTGTGAGTATTTGCTGTGCATTTCTGTATTTGGTTGTGTTGTGAGTATTTGCTGCATGTTTCTGTATTTGGTTGTGTTGTGAGTATTTGCAATGTATTTCTGAATTTGGTTGTGTTGTGAGTATTTGCAGTGTATTTCTGTATTTGGTTGCGTTGTGAGTATTTGCAGTGTATTTCTGTATTTGGTTGTGTTGTGAGTATTTGCAGTGTATTTCTGTATTTGGTTGTGTTGTGAGTATTTGCCAGCGCATTTCTGTATTTGGTTGTGTTGTGAGTATTTGCAGTGTATTTCTGTATTTGGTTGTGTTGTGAGTATTTGCTGCGCGGTTCTGTATTTGGTTGCGTTGTGAGTATTTGCTGCATGTTTCTGTATTTGGTTGAGTTGTGAGTATTTGCAGCGCATTTCTGTATTTAGTTGTGTTGTGAGTATTTGCAGTGTATTTCTGTATTTGGTTGTGTTGTGAGTATTTGCAGTGTATTTCTGTATTTGGTTGCATTGTGAGTATTTGCTGTGCATTTCTGTATTTGGTTGTGTTGTGAGTATTTGCTGCATGTTTCTGTATTTGGTTGTGTTGTGAGTATTTGCAATGTATTTCTGAATTTGGTTGTGTTGTGAGTATTTGCAGTGTATTTCTGTATTTGGTTGCGTTGTGAGTATTTGCTGCATGTTTCTGTATTTGGTTGTGTTGTGAGTATTTGCAGTGTATTTCTGTATTTGGTTGTGTTGTGAGTATTTGCAGTGTATTTCTGTATTTGGTTGCGTTGTGAGTATTTGCTGTGCATTTCTGTATTTGGTTGCAATGTGAGTATTTGCTGCATGTTTCTGTATTTGGTTGTGTTGTGAGTATTTGCAGTGTATTTCTGTATTTGGTTGTGTTGTGAGTACTTGCAGTATATTTCTGTATTTGGTTGTGTTGTGAGTATTTGCAGTGTATTTCTGTATTTGGTCGTGTTGTGAGTATTTGCAGTGTATTTCTGTATTTGGTTGTGTTGTGAGTATTTGCAGTGTATTTCTGTATTTGGTTTTGTTGTGAGTATTTGCAGTGTATTTCTGTATTTGGTTGAGTTGTGAGTATTTGCAGCACATTTCTGTATTTGGTTGCGTTGTGAGTATTTGCTGTGCATTTCTGTATTTGGTTGCATTGTGTGTTGCATTGTGTGTTGTGAGTATTTGCAGTGTATTTCTGTATTTGGTCGTGTTGTGAGTATTTGCAGTGTATTTCTGTATTTGGTTGTGTTGTGAGTATTTGCAGTGTATTTCTGTATTTGGTCGTGTTGTGAGTATTTGCAGTGTATTTCTGTATTTGGTTGTGTTGTGAGTATTAGCAGTGTATTTCTGTATTTGGTTGTGTTGTGAGTATTTGCAGTGTATTTCTGTATTTGGTTGTGTTGTGAGTATTTGCAGTGTATTTCTGTATTTGGTTGTGTTGTGAGTATTTGCAGTGTAGTTCTGTATTTGGTTGTGTGTTGTGAGTATTTGCAGTGTATTTCTGTATTTGGTTGTGTTGTGAGTATTTGCAGTGTATTTCTGTATTTGGTTGAGTTGTGAGTATTTGCAGTGTATTTCTGTATTTGGTTGTGTTGTGAGTATTTGCTGTGCATTTCTGTATTTGGTTGCGTTGTGAGTATTTGCTGTGCATTTCTGTATTTGGTTGCATTGTGAGTATTTGCTGCATGTTTCTGTATTTGGTTGTGTTGTGAGTATTTGCAGTGTATTTCTGTATTTGGTTGTGTTGTGAGTATTTGCTGTGCATTTCTGTATTTGGTTGCGTTGTGAGTATTTGCTGTGCATTTCTGTATTTGGTTGCATTGTGAGTATTTGCTGCATGTTTCTGTATTTGGTTGTGTTGTGAGTATTTGCAGTGTATTTCTGTATTTGGTTGTGTTGTGAGTATTTGCAATCAGTCCCTCCAGAAAAACACGATTATGCGATCGCTGAATTCAATGCATAATCAGCCAAAGTCCGCATATTTATGCGGGGGTCGCATTTTTTCAAATACTCCGCAATTTCGCCGCATAAATTGCTGATTTCCGCGCAAAATATGCGGGGCTTGCATGATTTCATAATCCCCGCATTTTCGTCGCAAAAAGTCACATATATATCTTAGCAGAAAGTTGAAAAATGTTGCGTTTGCTTCACACAAGAGCAGCCATTTCCCCCTGTTGGCATGGGAACGTTATGAAGTTACGTAATTACGCGACGTGAACATAATCGAAAAGCTGTAAAACAGGAGCACACTTTATTTTTAAATATTTAAGAAGAAAAATAGGAATAGCTCACAACTGAAGTTATTGACAGACAGACTCACGGAGGCGATTGGCATCTCACAACTCGCACTTTATTCCCAAATCGAACTCGTATAACGTCTGTCACACGTTCTACCGTCCACATCGTTACTTAATAAACAAAATAAGATAAAAGAAGTAGCATCAAACATCGAACATGGGGTGTCGACTGAACACTGTTCGAGGCGCATGGCGGCAGACAGTTCAACAGGGAGCGCACAGCTCTTAAAGGGGCCACACCTTATTTCCACTTGTTACAGTCTGGAATAAAACAAGATAAGAAATTAAATATTTCCAGCACTTTCTGTGATGTAGTATGCTTGCTTATCATAGGAAGTAATAAGAAATGACTCTTTACATTAAGGTAGTAGCCTAGTGAGAACAGGGTGTCCGGGGAATCACTTTTTTTTCTCTTTTTCATCAAACCGCAGTTTTTGCAAGTTCCCGCAATTTTTGCAAGTTCCCGCAATTTTTGCAAGTTCCCGCAATTTCATCGCAAAAAATTGCATAAATATCCCGCATATTCCATCGCATTTTTAAAGAAAACGGGCCGCGTAATCAAGGATTTTTTCCCGCAACAATCACAAAAAAACTCCGCGTTTTTCTGGAGGGACTGTTGCAATGTATTTCTGTATTTGGTTGTGTTGTGAGTATTAGCAGTGTATTTCTGTATTTGGTTGTGTTTGTGAGTATTTGCAGTGTATTTCTGTATTTGGTTGTGTTGTGAGTATTTGCAGTGTATTTCTGTATTTGGTTGTGTTGTGAGTATTTGCAATGTATTTCTGTATTTGGTTGTGTTGTGAGTATTTGCAGTGTATTTCTGTATTTGGTTGTGTTGTGAGTATTTGCAGTGTATTTCTGTATTTGGTTGATGTTGTGAGTATTTGCAGTGTATTTCTGTATTTGGTTGTGTTGTGAGTATTTGCAGTGTATTTCTGTATTTGGTTGTGTTGTGAGTATTTGCAGTGTATTTCTGTATTTGGTCGTGTTGTGAGTATTTGCAGTGTATTTCTGTATTTGGTCGTGTTGTGAGTATTAGCAGTGTATTTCTGTATTTGGTTGTGTTGTGAGTATTTGCAGTGTATTTCTGTATTTGGTTGTGTTGTGAGTATTTGCAGTGTATTTCTGTATTTGGTTGTGTTGTGAGTATTTGCAGTGTATTTCTGTATTTGGTTGTGTTGTGAGTATTTGCAGTGTATTTCTGTTTTTGGTTGTGTTGTGAGTATTTGCAGTGTATTTCTGTATTTGGTTGAGTTGTGAGTATTTGCAGCGCATTTCTGTATTTGGTTGCGTTGTGAGTATTTGCTGTGCATTTCTGTATTTGGTTGCATTGTGAGTATTTGCAGCACATGTTGTCAAACTGATGAAAATGTGTTCATATTTTGCTGGTGTTTTCCTTTTTGCATACGTTTTCTTCAGTTTCAGCACATTGAGCTCTATCGGTCTGTTTTCATATTCCTTTAGTGTGTCTTGTGTGTGCATGTACTGTATAAGATCTGCAAAGCTCATAGTCGCCTATAAAGGGATTTATTCTGTCTAACAAAGAACACTGAAGGTCGGACAGATGTTTGATTTTGGTTGGAAGTGAAAGTTGGGTTGATGTCAGAACCCAACGTCAGACTGACGTCGACATCCGATGTTAGACTCACAATTATGGTAAGGGGTGTTACATTTCCGACACATACTTGAGGTGTTTGGCCAATCACAATACACTGAGTCAGCTGACCAAGCAGAGCACTCTGTGCTTTTTGGAAGGAGGGGCGTTAAAGAAACTGAAAGTCAATCAGAGCGTTTCAGAAAGACTGAAAAAATGGTGTTTTTGAACATTAAAGCATGTTAACCATATGGCCTTTTTAATCCTGGAAATAAAGTTTTTAGGATTTTGAAAAGTATAAAACAAAGATAATTTATGCTGTAAAATGACATATTCTATCTTAATTTTAGTCACTTGATTGTTTTTGGATCATCTCAAATTATGCTGAAGAACATGGTCATCAGGTTTTACACAAACTTATGGAGTGCTGCTGTTACTGTTGTTAGTCGCTCTGGATAAAGGTGTTTGCTAAATGCATAAATGTTACCGATGGAAGTTCATTTGAAAGCTGTTGATGACAGTAATGTGTTTTTGACCACTGGTACTGATTTTCCTGTCCTCTTTCAGCATCTTCATTTATCTGTCGTGCCACCTGGCCAGGCACCATTGTCATGTAACTTTCCCGAAATGTGCTTGTGTTGCACCTTATTTGCACCTTATTACTGTCCACTTTGTCAGAGAGCGACAGGCTCAACCTGAAATGTTTTGGCTTGCAAAAAACTTTTCGTTGTCTTTTCACAAGGAAACTGAAAAGAAGTTGTCTAATTGTCTTGTGTAGACAGACTTTATCTAGGTTTATGTGAAATAGCTGACACCAAAATAGTAAACCAGTTTGGAAAAATATGCAATCAAACAATAATACACAGAGATAATTGGCTGGGTAGACTTGGAGTGTCTAAGTGAAAGTGATCTAAAAGTGATAGTGTAATTAGAAACTATTTAAGTAATCATTCTTATGATAAATAAAATGGAATTTCTATTAAATTGGAATAAAATAAAACTATGGTGGAAAAAAGTTTTCCAAGAATTCTATAATTTATCTCAAATTCTTCAAAATGGAGAGAAAATTCTGATGTCAGTATTTATTTATGACAACTGAATATAATTTTAGATAATTGTTCAAATTATTTATATTTATTATTATAAAGTTAAATGAAATTGCGTGTCACGTTTAGAGTTCTGTTCCCTGCCTGTTTGTTTATGGTTTCTGATTTATTTGAGTATTCTGGTGTGTCTCTGTCAGGGTTGCTGCAGGATACTGAAGACGAGGACAGAATGAGCTCAATGAAGATGCTTTATTCATTAACTTAACTATCAAAAACCAAAAGAGAAAACATTCCAGGACTTCAAGAAACACAACCATACATCGACGACGACCAACAAACACTGAGGGAAAACACAGGGCTTAAATGAACTGAACCAAACGAGATAATTAACTGAAAACAGGTGAAGAAACTGAACACAAACGAGGAGCGGGAAAACTAACAGGACTAAACCAAAAATCACAAAAGACAGGGGAAAACAAGATCACAAAACAGAACTAAACACATCAAAACGTGACAGTCTCGTTAATTTACTCATCAATTCCTTTGTTTGCCCTCATGTGTTTAAAGCCTTCTGTTTCTGGTCTTGCATTGTTGTTATTTAACATCTATAGTAAAGTGCTAGTTATTTCTTCAAGTTATTTTCCTGTGTGTTTTTTAATATTAGATTAAAGGTCAGTTTGAATATTTCTTTCATCGTCCACTTCTTTACAGCCACCGACCGTGACACTGTGGACCATATATTAATTGTTTTGACAGTATTGAAGTAAGTTTTTGGAAATTATGTCTAATCAAGATTTTTTTTTAAATAATATTAGAGAATAAATAGTCATAATTAGTCATATTTGACCATATTGAGCCTGGTTTAGATAAATATGTCTCAGGGAATAAATAGCCATAATTAGTTAAAACTAATGATGTAATTACTTAGGCCTAAGTTTATGCATAAATTAAACTTAATGAAGTTCTAACAGTGAAGGGAAATTCAATCGTCCTCTGGTTATATCAGTTTATATTCCAATTCGATATTCATTGGTTTGTGGCCACATTTTTGTTTAACGTCACATGAACAGACAGGAAAATGGGTCTCATTGCATCCACTTGTCAGGTTATTATGGACTTTAAATGTAAATCAACTAAGCTAGTTATCTTTTTGTTGCCGCTTTATTCAATTTTAATTGAGAATTGAAAAAAACTTTTAGAGATCAAACTGTATTGGTTAAACATTGGTTATGCTCATCTTTGCTTTCTCATTTAAAGGCATCTTGAGTAAAACAGCTCCATTTTTAAGAAAGCACATACAAATGACTTGAATCGGAAGCGATGCAGCCTGTTTTACAGAATACGGAAGTTTGTAGTGCATAAACCCCCTTTAAACTTGAATTGTGTCCAACCCAGGTAACACCAGGTAATCTGTTTCAAACTGTTTTTATTTTTTTATCTGGCGCTTGACATATTTGTAAACAGACCGTAGTGATCCTGACTAAGACTTGTCTTCTATTAACCAGTTTATATGCAGTTGTCCCTCAATATTTGACAGTTACTGCATCTTTACCTATGTTCTATGGAAATGAAATACTGTCTTTATTTGTGTCTCTCGGTTTGTTTCTGTACACCAGATTTATTGGCATATTTGAAAATGAAATAAATTGGACACAATCTCCATAGTAAGAGAGATAAAAAGCCCTCTAGAAAAATTGTCCAGACATGTTTACTGCTGAGAGAGCTGATGAAGTAAAATCCTGAAATCCTGATTGAACTCTGTATAGGAGAGCCTTGGCAGTTGCTGGTATTAACACCTATGTTGCAGTGTAATGAATTACAGCCAGTGTCAAAAAGAAAATTCTGTGTGGCACGCTGTCATGCTGCCATCTAACAACGGCAGAGAATGTGGCAGGCAGTAACATTTACCGGTATATATATAGAGCGAGAGTGAGAGAGAGAGAGAGAGAGAGCGCGAGCGAGAGAGACCCAGACCCAGAACCACAAAACAACACTGAATTGCAGCTATCACTGTCCTAGAGTGTAATTGTGTTGAAACCGTGGGGTTTGTGGAAATTGTTTGGTATCGCTATGTGTATATCTGGGTTACATCAGATTAACTGGTATTACAAGTTTACATACAGTATTACAAGTTTGAAATCATACACCTGAAACTTTGCAATGAATGTGCAGTGTATAAAGTTAACATGGATACCATTCCAAGCTTTGACTTCTTTGATAATTCCCTAAAAAGTGAAAATTCTGTATTCATTTACTCACCCTCATGTCATTCGTAATTTTTTTTTATTTGGCAGAAGGGCAGAACATGCAGTACCAGTCAAAAGTTGTAGTTGTACCAAAGATGTACCATTTTTTAAAATGTTTTTAAAAGAAGTCTCTTGTGCTCACCAAGGTTGCATTGGTTTAAACGCTGTTTTTGCTTGTATAATAAAAGTCAATGGGGTCCAAAACAATAACGGACAAAACCCAAACAGAACCCAAATTTTGAAACACAGTTTTGCATGACAGAACAACAGATGGGGTGAATAAACAATGACAGAAACTTATTTTGGGGTGAATTGTTTTTTATAACATTCTTTTTCTTGTAATTTAAAGTTGTTTAATGTGACATCGTTAAAAAATTACCATTCTTTATTTATTCATCTTCTAACAAGGGCATATTTGCCTCTAACTGTGAACAATTTTCAGGAAGCCAACATACTTTCTGGATAATAACATAGCCTAAATCTGAAAGACAAATGTGACTTTTGTTTTAGATGTGAAATGGGGACACCATGCTAATCTAAGTTAAAATACATGGCTAAAATGTTATAAAAATGGCAGTAATGGTAGTGAATATGGGATGATCAATAAAAGAGGAATATAGAGAGCGAAGGCAAGCTGTAAAAGCTGACTGCATTGGCTGGAGTGGATTAAAGACAACTAATGTCAAGAGTTCTGTGGAAACTGACCTGTATTGAGTGGTGGGAAAAACATCACTTTAAAAATAAAAAGCATGTCTTAAAAAGCATGTCTGCAGTTTAGTGAGAATGGCTGATCTAGATGTGTAAAAATGTTTTGCTCCTAGAAAGACCAATATAAAGAGTTCTGGGCAGAATGCAAAGCATGTGTGGTGCAAATGCTAATGCTGACCATGCCTCAGGGGAGTATCTCGCAAGATGATCATGGCTGGCTTGTAAAAACATTATTGCTCAGGAGAAAAACAGAAATCAGGAAATTGAGGATTCTGGGTGGATTTTAGGAGAATTTAAACAGGCAACAAAAGTAACAAACCAATTGGGTTTTTGTATTTTGTACTTTGTACTGCGAATATAAGTGGATCTTATATTATTTAAGTGGATATTTACACTAAATGCAAAGCACATTTCTGATTCAAAGAGTTTCACATTTTCAAGTGTGTGAGTCTACCTACTAAACCATATTTTTGGGACAAATATGTACCCGGAATTGAGCTAAATATGACAAATCCTTTTTTTGGGAATGTCCTCGTTTGAAACTAAAACGTTCTTTTTTGTCAAAATGCAGAAAGTGTTCTGTTATGGTTAGGATGTAGATTTTACAATAGAAGTCTATGGAACGTCCCCATTTAGATAGCTAAGTAAACGTGTGTGGTGTTATTATTTATCAGTAAAAATGGATTATAGTTTTAAAGTGAGTTGCTTAATTTGTTTGCTTGCCTCAGTATATGTGTCAGAGTCTGAGTCTGTTTTCACGGATGTTGCTGTTCTGCTCTACAATCATCAACGAGTGTGCTACGAGTTAGAAAAAAGCTTTTCAGTCAAGTGTTGGTGTGACGTGTGACGGTGCGTCAGCAGTGGTCGATTCAAGAGCATTTCCTACTGCTTCCTTCAGTTCTAAAATAGCATTGCTGCACACTGTAAAATACAGGTCTTGCAAGTTGTGCTGCGATCATTTCCCTGTGCGCTTCAGCAATATTAAAAGAGCTATTTCCCTAAAAGAGTAAGCACGGGTGTGACGTTGTGTCTTTTTAAAGTCGTCATTCCACCCGTGTGTTTCTGGATGCGGTCGTTTCCAAGCTCTGTCTGACAGTCACGATCGCTGCCTCTCGTGTCAGGGCTTAAAACAGGCTGAAGTGGCTTTTGTCATGTACCTCGTGCGGGAAGATGACCATCTCAATGTTGCGGTCAAGACTCCAATACCTCCAAAAAGGTGGAGGTGGAAATGCATAAAGAGGTTACCAGATCGTGGAAGGCACCTTTTTCTGGTTATGATGCAATTGTGTACACAAAGTGATATGAGGGAGACAGACAAATACAGATTTCACGACTCCCCAATTTCCCAGACTGGCCTCTTTAGTGGTCAAACAAAAACTTCGCCCAGCATTTCTCGGCTGCACAGAAACATACAGAGGCGATCAAGCACATCCTGCCCTGGCGGCCTGCTGCTGCCTCCTGCTACTGCAGCCGTCCAGTCTGCCCATCGCCCAGTCAGCCCCCCCGCAATTCAAGCATGCAATGCCTTCTCTCGCATTCCCTGCCCAAACACGGAGCCGGGTAAGTGTTAAGTCGCACACTCAGACCCCACTCCGGTACCTCAGTGCTGGACAAGGATGCTCCTGTCTTGCGTGCAGAGATCGCAGTCATACTGGCGAAGGACACGATAGAGCCGGTCCCTCCAGCAAATATGAGGTCATGGTTTTACAGCCCATACTTCATTATACTCAAAGGTGGTAGGTTACTACCAATCTTGGGCCCCTGCACAACTTCCACCACTCCGAGCGCTGCCCTAGGAGGAGGCAGACCCACCCCTTGCTTTGCTCGGTCCCGTTCTTGCTTTGCACCTTCAGGACCTCAGACCAGCTCTTTGTCTGCTAAGGAGGCCAGCAGAAGGAAAAGGCTGTCTCTAAGCAGATGTTGGCCCACCGAATTGTGGAAGCCATAGTCTTGGCGTATCAGACCCAGACGAGCCGATGTCCCTGGGGTGGGAGCTCACTCTACTAGAAGTGTTGCTTCCTCCTGGGCGCTGTCGCAAGGTGCCTTGCTGGCAGGCGTCTGTAGAGCTGTGGGCTGGGTGATACCTAACACATTTGCGGGGTTGTAGAGCATGTCCTCCCGTGTACACACTACCAGTAGCGAGTCATGAGGAGGACCAGTTGTGTCTCGCTTAAAGCGCCATTCTCCTCCTAAGGACTGGATACTGCTCCCAGTTAGCCAACCAGTTGAGTTACCCAACTGGCGAATCCTGGATGGAGTTCCTTCAGCACCCTCGGCAGCCAGACGTGGGGTAGACGTCCGACGCTAGGCCTAGACGAGTGGTAAGTACGCCCAGTGTATTCTTCCATGGTACAGCTCCCCTGTCAGTGAGCCCATGTCTTTCTCTGGCAGAGCCGCTCTGCTGTCTCTCCCAGTATTGTCTCACCCCTTACTAGGCCGGAGCTACCCTAGAGACCTTCCAAATGTAGTACTGCCCTGTTTGCCACTTGATACCTCCCTGTGGGCACGATGTGGTATCCATAGTGCCCCTTCCCATAGGTAAGCATTCCCATTGTTATCCAATAGTATCACTGAGTGGGTCAGAAGGAACATCAGTGATTGACCTTCTCTGCGTAAGGCCTATCCCATCTTCTGCCCCAGTAGGTGCAGGGAGATTAGGTGACCTATGCGGGGCGCTAGAAGGGGCAGCGATTTTGTAGGGATTCCAATTCGTCAGTTCAGTTCTGACATAATGTCGAACGTGACTGACTGATAGGGAACGTCTAGGTTACTAATATAACCCCTGTTCCCTGAAGGAGGGATATGTCCCCACGCCACAATTGCTGAACGGCCAGGACACAGCTCCTCAGTTTAAAACTTGAAGTGCGATCGCACATTCGCTTCCTATTGGCTGAGGAGATATACTGTAGATTTTAACAGATCAAAATGACATTCATGATTTCTAATGCAAACATTAGCTATTACAGGCATAATTTATAACTAATTGGTACAGCAAAAGTGTCTCTGGAACTACTTTATATTTGATCATTTATAAATCAGTGTATCATTGATTATGAGTATGCACATTGAAAAAGCAATTGTATGACTTATAAGTAATTACAAAAATAATATAAATGTAACTCTAACTATTCTTATAATGCAGTATCTTAATGAGTCTTTATAAATATATTTATAGAATAGTAATACTTACTTATAAATAAGTATAAATGGGGCTGTAATTCATTATAAGCATGGTCTTCATAGAAAGTGTTACCCCCTCTGTTTCAGTTAGTTCCTTGTCATGCATTGTTTAATGTTTGAAGTCAGTGTGTTCATGGCTGTGTTTCATTCTAATTCTCTGGTTTAATGTTTTGAGTCTTGGATTAAAGACCTATTTTAGTATCTTTTTCATTGTGGACTTACAGCCAACGACCGTGAGAATATGACTATTAAAAATTAATACTTGTACATCAGGCACACATTCCTTTAGTATTACCACTGCAATTGTAGCCTCGTGAGACCATCCTGATCTCGCGAGCTTTCAAGGTTTCACTCTCAGATCAGTCTGGATACTTTCCGTTAAAGAAAATTTGGGAGCAGTTCACCAAACGAACGTCCAATCAGCGTTGGCTTTGAGGCGGGTTGAGGTGTGACACAACGAGAAGCGCGACAGCTTCGTTGATCTGATTGGTTGATTTGGCCCGTCTATCACCAACATAGGCCAATCAGCTAACCAGTATTTTCGCCCCTTACCAAAACTACTTCAACGGAAGGTTTCCAGATGGATATGCGGAGCAAATCCATCTGGCGGAGTCAGGTTACTGCAATTGCAGAAGGAATTAAAAAATGGATCACTTTTATAACAAGCAGTAGTGACACACTTCCTCTGACTTCCCTAAAGCTTGTTTCTGTTTTGTCCCTGGGCACACTGTTTCTAATGCAATGCTCATTATAGAATATGGTAAAGAGCCTCTCTGAGTGTTTATTCATTTCTTTTTGTGGAAATTAGAAACGTGCCTCTTAAGTGGTTCCTTGCTATCTACATACCATCTAAATGCAACTTTTAGTAGATTATATTATTTTTATTTTTTGCATCCATTCTTTTTACCGAATGTTATGCTCTCCCTTTTTATTTCTTGTCGTGTATTGTGTCCCAGAGAGCCACTTCTGGAATTAGTGCTGCTTTCTCCAAGTGACTTCCTCTGTTTAATTCTCACCCTCTTCTTGTCTATAAATCTGGCAGCAATCGTACGCCTTCTTTCTTCCTCTCTCTCTTTCTCTGTCTCTTTCTCTCTCTTTATCGTTGTTCAGTAAATCTGTTTCCAGTTGTGGATATATGATTGCATCAACACAGAGTACTTCTGGGTATTTTACACATATATACTAGACTTTCTGTAATTTGTTGATGCTCCTGGTAATTTGCCTATTTTACTTTTTACCAGTTGTGTTATTTGTTCATGTTGAAAATGGCACAGTAGGGTGTATATCAGTTCTTCTGTTAAGTGCAAGCTAAAAGCATTATTTTAGACGGTTTAATTAAACTTTGTGTCCCTTGTGCGTTCTGATCTGCAGATTGAAAAAGCCAGTGAGTTTTGAGATTATGGATAAAACGGATATTGATTGTTGCATGCTTAAACCAAATTGAATTTACCAGAATGTGTGATAATAAGGTTTTTGTAAAAAGAGAATACACTTCTTTCAAACGTTTATGGTGATTACGATTTTTTATGATTTTTGAAATAATTATTACAATATAAAATAACTGTTTTCTATTTTAATTCATTTTAGAATGTAATTTATTCCTCTCATGGCAAAGCTGAATTTTCAACATCATTATTCCATCATTATTATTGAGCGTCTAAAGTAAGCAATCAAAATAAAGTGTTATATACCAATATAACACTTTATGTATATTACTTATATTTTTATATTAGTGTATCTTGAATTAGTTTTTCTTACCCTATTGGCATTTTTGTTTATAAGCATACACCTCACAAAATGGTGTTATTTATTCATAAAACAAGCAACAAGCAATTGGACATTAGGGTAAGAATATTATACAATTCAAGATGGTTGCCTAAAATATTTAGACACTTAAAGCAACACTATAACATTGTTTACCTTAAAATAATGTTTCCAAAATCTTATCAGTGGTTCATCAAGTCGTAACAGGGTGAAAGGCACTTCTGCATTATAGCCTGCGTGGTCTGTGTTTTGCTTTTACTGGCACTACTGTATGTATCTTCGGGGTTCGGGTAGGAACCCGACCACAAAAAGAACTACAAAACTCGACTGCTTTACGTCAAGCGCTACAATAGTCATTATTTAGTTTTTCTTCGTTTCTGATGTCGCAATAAATCATCCGTTCATGAAATCATGTAACATACTCTACCTTGTCTGTGGACATCGTTCATTCTAAAGCCGGTGCTGGATAAACAGCGAGCGTGCGTGCGACGGTAGGCTAAATTATTTACGACAGCGGTAATTGACAATTTAGTTTCCAACCAGTAGGGCGACCGAAAAGGAAAAGTTACTTGGTGTTACTTTAAGATGTACTTACATGTTATACACCATAGAAAGATCTAAATAAGTGCAGGTTATTTTAACAATAAATAAACATTTGCTAAGGAAATAGTTTTGTTTAAATTTTTATTTTTTATTTATTTCTATAAAACAGCAGATATCATGTTCAGTAAGACAGAATGACAATATAATGTACAAGCTAAATTGTCCATCTCTGAACAGCTCTATCACACAATTTGTCTGTTTATGCGAAATGCACACAGCCTTTTCTAGAGAGTATAAAGTTCGTCTTGTCATTTCACAGTTCATTAATGATTACCTTTAGGAGTTAAACATGGCATCTGACACTGACAAGACAGTGTGATGTATGGAGGCATCATACACATTATTCATTTATATGATATTATTCATCAGGGCACGACAGGGTGATGCTGAACCACTACTGCTGAAATTATTGCTGTCATTACAGACTAAACTGAAAAATGACACAGCTGCCGGATAGGGAGGATTCATAGCATCTTCACACACACTCATTTTCTATTAGCAGTCCAAACTGTCATATAAAGAATCAGGGTCAAAAAGTAACTTTTTTTCCGCAACAGTTGTCAAAGATACATGAATTTACAAGCCTTATATATTCCTTATATTTTTCCCAGGTTTTCTAAATATTCTTTTAAAAAACTGCATAACACATGGCTGGTGTTTTTTTATTTGGCTTAATGTGATGAATATTTCCAAGGCCCTATGTTATCCGTAATGCAGAAAAGTGGGTGGAATCATGGAATGTAGCCACAAAAATGGAATTCCCTCTGGAATGGCACAGAATTTGGCAAACTTTGTAATTAATACATCAAAAGGAGGGCTGGACGCTTAATCAAATCACGATATGGACCATGTCTGTGAATATTAGTCTGCCTCCTCAGTGTATGAGGGTATGAACACATGAACTTCATCTCGAGAGCTTCTGTGAGAGTCACTTCAAGAGAATTTAATTTGATTTCATTTGATAAAACTACTGTCAGATACACACAGAAACCTGAGTCTTCTCTACAACCCAAAGTTCGGGTTGAAAGTTTGGTTTAACTTGTAGTTCAGTTTAACTTTTAACTTTTCTAATTAAACCATTAAAAACGGAATCCAAAAAAATGTAATTCAGTAAAAAAAAAAAAAAAAAATTGGTGGAAAAAATAAAACAGATTTCATATAACATAATCAACATCATGACATCATATGACACATTTCACAAAAGTTACCACAGGTTTTATTTTTTATTTTTTTACTGTTATACTGTTACTGTTTTCATAATTTTCCGCTAAAAAGCTTAAAGTTGTTGAAGCTTGAAGCTTGAAGCTGACATTTTTATTAATGGATGTTTTGTGTGTCTTTGATTTGAATCACATATGTCACTTATATCATTGGGGGTCTAACTTTTGTTATATAATTTGATTTAAACCATATATTATGTAGCTGCTCCCTACCATCTGGCGAGTTCTGCTCTTTTAGGCGCTTGGCAGGTGTTAATTCATTGACCCATGTGTGACCCACAAAAAAAATCACATTGGGCTTGTGTTTTATTTAGGGACGTGAAAGTTTGATGAAGGCAGGAGAGCAAACCTGATGTATGGTTGGATCATAAAATCATTACATTACAACATGGCAAACATGGTTTTGCCTCAGGGTGTGTCGACCCTGTTCTTGGAAAAACCCTCTGTTTCTGATGAAATTTGCAGTCCATTATCACCAGCATTAGTGAAATAACAAGCATCTGCGTACGTGCGAATGTTCATGTGTATGAAGACACTGATTTAGAGAGAGTAATAATTATTGGACGTGAACATTAGCGTTCCTCAATGCATTTCACTGGGTGGCTGTTCGGATGAGTCACTGCACAAAGCAATATGTTGTGCGCTTTCCTGTTTTGTCAATGTGTCTTCAACAAATCCCCATGTGTTCATGGATATGACTGTATTTTCCTGGTGTGTAGAGTCTGTGTGTTTGCACACTCTCTCTGTGGACTTGGTCCCTATAAATATCACTGAAGGGAAGACTTCCCTTCCCCTGGTCAGATGTGCACTAATGTGCTGTGATGCCGTTCAAATATGTGCATATTTCTTTATATGTATTTTCTTCTGTTTATGCATGAGAATTTATTTAAAAAATATTTACGTTCTTGTGCATGCATTTGAATTAAGTTTTTGTTTGTGCATTTATGTTTTCATGCTTGTTTGTGTGTGCGTGCTTTGAACTCCCTGAAGATTTATCAGAGAAGTTTCCCCCTGTGATGGTCCTGGTATGTTACCAATGGCCATCCATCAAAGTTTGAAACCAGGAATACTGGCTTCTGATTGGCTTTTCAGCTAGTGGAAGAGCGAGTAGTGTTTGTATGTTTTAGTTTTCCATATAATTGTTGCATGTAACATGCTTTTGTATTTGAGCACTGTTGATTTTTCTTCCGATTGTGTACGTGTTGATTTTTCCAGCAGTGGGAATATTTCTCAGGGCTTTTGTTTAATGTTATGCACAACTGCACTCTGGGGCTGATGTTTTGCTCAGGCAGACGGACATCCGTCATGCTTCGGTTTGGTTTTTGGCCATTTTTATGCTCTACTCTTGCCAATAGCTGTTTATTGTGTGTGTGTTTGTTTGTGTTTATCTTGAGTATTTATGTGATGTTTGCAGTAAATTAAGCCCATTACTTGTTGACTGTCATGAAACTGCACGGTGGAACAAGGACAGAGATGATCCAAATGCAGGCTTTATTGAGAGGAGAATCCAGAGACAGGTACAGGGAAACAGGCAGGGGTCAAAACCAGGTAAGCAGTCCAGATCAGCAAACATACAATGCAGGGATTAGGCAAACGGGAAAACCAGATACAGGCAGGGAGTCCAGGAACTGTGAAACTTGAAAACACGAAGAAACTAGGAACTAGCAAAACGCTCAGGATGCAGTATGACACTTACAATACTCAGCAATGAACAAAGGGAAAACTCAGGCTTAAGACAGGTGCACTAAACAAGATAATAAAACACAGGTGCATAAAATCAACCATAATCAGTCCAGGGTAAAACATAAAGGAAACAATAAACTAGGAAGGAGTGCCCCCCAGAGGCTGAAGCGGGCACTCCAGCCGCAGATCGTCACATAACCCCCCCTCTAAGGAGCGGCTTCCAGACGCTCCTAAGAGTTCCGGAGGGAGGTCGACGGGGGATGGGATGGAGGGCCAGGCCCGTGCAGGGGAACAGGACCAGGACACAGGCAAGGCGGGCCTGGGCCGTGGAGCGTGGGCGACCAGGGCGGAGCACACTCGAAAGGGAGCCAGGGCGGAGCACACTCGAAAGGGAGCCAGGGCGGAGCACACTCGAAAGGGAGCCAGGGCGGAGCACACTCGAAAGGGAGCCAGGGCGGAGGAGACTCGGACGAGGTCCATGTCGACGTCGTCTCCATGGCCCTCACAGGGTACCTCCTGCCCCCCCCCAAAAAATACTTGGGGAAATCCACGGGAGGAAGGTGCTCGAAGGGCGCAGGCAGGGCGAGGCGCAGAGGCGGGGCCGGCAGGGCGAGGCGCAGAGGCGGGGCCGGCAGGGCGAGGCGCAGAGGCGCGGCTGGCAGGGCGAGGCGCAGAGGCGGGGCCGGCAGGGCGAGGCGCAGAGGCGGGGCCGGCAGGGCGAGGCGCAGAGGCGGGGCCGGCAGGGCGAGGCGCAGAGGCGGGGCCGGCAGGGCGAGGCGCAGAGGCGGGGCCGGCAGGGCGAGGCGCAGAGGCGGGGCCGGCAGGGCGTGGAGTCTGGGTATGCTCACCGGAGCCTGGCGAGCCAAACGACTCCTCCTCCTCCTGCGACGTCGAGTCACTGGGCTTGATTCAGTTGATATGGCACTTGACTCGGTGGCGCTTGACTCACTTGACTCGGTGGCGCTTGACTCACTTGACTCACTTGACTCGGTGGCGCTTGACTCACTTGACTCACTTGACTCGGTGGCGCTTGACTCGGCAGGCGGAATTGACTCACTTGACTCGGCAGGCGGAATTGACTCACTTGACTCGGCAGGCGGAATTGACTCACTTGACTCGGCAGGCGGGCTTGACTCACTTGACTCGGCAGGCGGAAATGACTCGGCAGGCGGACTTGACTCACTTGACTCGGCAGGCGGACTTGACTCACTTGACACGGCAGGCGGACTTGACTCACTTGACTCGGTAGACTCACTTGACTCGGTAGACTCGGTAGACTCGGTGGAGCGTGTGTGAAGCGCTGATTCTCCGGGAGACACTTGATGCGTGGATTCAGTGGGTAACGTTACCTTGTACAACGGCGAATCGTCGGGTCTTTTGTGAAGGAAAAGTTCCAAAAACTCCACAGTGAAAAGCGAACCGCTCATGGAAAGGGCCAGATCAATATATTGGGTAAGAGTCCAGCTTGAGCTCGGAAACGGTATAGCAGAGCCGAGCGGTTCAGACAGTCCTCCCCGAAAGAACATCATTAAACAAAAATCATCTAAGTAGGACTGACGACGAGATAGCTTCAAAAAATCCGTCACAAAATCCTTGAGAGGACGTTCTCCTTGACGGAAGCTTACAATCTGCGCTGTAGGATCCATGACGAGGTCCGTATTTCTCTCAGCCGCTGGATCAGTGGTGGCTGAGTATTCTGTCATGAAACTGCACGGTGGAACAAGGACAGAGATGATCCAAATGCAGGCTTTATTGAGAGGAGAATCCAGAGACAGGTACAGGGAAACAGGCAGGGGTCAAAACCAGGTAAGCAGTCCAGATCAGCAAACATACAATGCAGGGATTAGGCAAACGGGAAAACGAATCGGTTACCTAACGTAACCTCGGTTCTCTCTAGATGAGGGAACGAGTATTGCGTAAGCTAGCTTACGCTACGGGAAAGATTCCATCTTTCTGAGAAATTGAAGCCAAAAATTATCCTATAATTTTGTATCCATTGTCAACGCAGTTCAGCTGCAGCAGACCATGAGAAGGCTAGCTAGCCGCTCATTGGTTCGCTCACGGAGAACTGCTTAAGCCTATGAGGGAGCGCGGATGAACCCGCGACCAATGAGAGTCTGACTCGCTCTCCCTACGTCACCGCCCCCGAAGCGGGCGTGGACGAGGCTATAAATACCCCGAATAGGCTGAATAAATCTGGTTTTTTCAATTCTGAAGCGAACATCGCCAGTAGCACAAGCACGGCCAGGAACGCAATACTCGTTCCCTCATCTAGAGAGAACCGAGGTTACGTTAGGTAACCGATTCGTTCTCTTACGAGAGGTTCTCTCGTATTGCGTAAGCTAGCTTACGCTACGGGAACCCATTGTCAACGCCGTGCGTGCTAAGCATCCACTATTAGTCCCGCGGGGCATCCCGGGAAACACCGAAAGTGGGAATGAATATATGTATCTGTGACAAACGGCCAGCGGAGCGGGCCGGATTATTGTGTAGTACATAAGCACATAAAAGAGAGGGACAGAGCGAACTCGGTCTGTGTGAATTAACCCCCTATAGTGCAGCTCAACCAGAAGAGCTGAAACATACTAGACTGCTAGTAGTTTAGCCTGCAAGGCGGGTACTTCCAGATTGTAAAATCTGACAAAGGTGGAGGGGGAAGCCCATCCCGCTGCCACGCAAATGTCGTGAATGGAAATCCCACTGGACCATGCCCACGATGAGGCCATGCCTCTAGTGGAATGAGCCCTGATGCCCAAAGGGCATGGCAGGTCTTTCGATGCGTATGCTGCTGCAATGGCATCAACAATCCATCTGGATAGGGACTGTTTCGAGGCGGCCAACCCCCTGGTGCGCCCGCCGAACGAAACAAAAAGCTGCTCGGATCGTCTGATCGGAGCTGTGCGAGTGACATATAATCTCAGAGCCCTGACCGGGCATAGGAGATTAGAATCTGATTCGCTATCGGAAGCAGGCAGAGCCGATAGGGATATAACTTGTGCCCTGAACGGGGTGCCAATCGCCTTGGGAACATAGCCATGCCTAGGTTTGAGAACGACTAATGAGTCATTAGGTCCAAACTCAAGACAGGACGCGCTGGTCGACAGCGCGTGCAGGTCTCCCACCCGTTTTACTGACGCGAGCGCGAGTAAAAAACGGTCTTTAGCGACAGGTACTTTAGGTCCACGGTGCTTAGCGGTTCGAATGGGGGAGCTTTCATAGCATCAAGAACTATGGAAAGGTCCCAAATCGGCACCGAAGGGGGGCGCGGGGGATTCATCCTTCTAGCTCCCCTGAGGAAGCGGACTACCAGCCCGTCTTTGCCCAGTGACTGGCCGCGTCGGGGTTCAGCAAACGCCGCGACGGCTGCCACATATACCTTGAGAGTGGATGGGGATCTGCCCTTGTCCAGCATCTCTTGGAGAAAATTTAGTAAGGAGGGAACCTCGCATAACCGCGGGTCCAGACCCCTATCTGTGCACCACTTCGAGAACACAGACCATTTTGACGCATAGAGCCTTCTGGTAGAAGCCGCTCTAGCCTGTATGATCGTGTTTAACACTCCCTCTGGCAAAGCAACGGGTAGTTGTTGATCACCCACGCGTGAAGCGCCCAGCGCTCTGGGTGGGGATGCCAGATCGAGCCGCGAGCTTGGGAGAGGAGATCTGCTCTGACTGGAATGGGCCACGGCGCTGTCTGTGACAGCTGCGTGAGCTCCGGAAACCAAGTCTGACCCTCCCAGTGCGGGGCTATGAGGAGCACCGAGTGCTGCGCTTCTCTGATTCTCTGAAGCACCTGTGGTAACAGAGAGACCGGAGGGAAGGCATAAAGCGGGCGGCTGGGCCAGGTTTGGGCTAGCGCGTCCTCGCTCCTTGAGAAAAATATTGGGCAGTGGGTGTTCTCCGCCGAGGCAAAGAGGTCCACCTCTGCTCTGCCGAATAGACGCCACAGTTTCTGGACTGTAAGAGGATGCAGGGACGGACAGGCTGTCTGGACCGTCGTTCAGATGTCCCGGCACGTGCGTCGCCCTGAGCGGGAGCAGGTGACACTGAGACCAAACTAAGATGCGTTCTGTCAGCTGGAAAAGATTCCTGGATCTGACTCCGCCCTGACGGTTTATATAAGAGACCACGGCTATATTGTCCGAACGGATCAGCACGTGGTGGCCCTGAATGCGCGGGAGAAAGCGCATGAGCGCGTTCTCGACCGCCAACCTCTCCAAACAGTTTATGTGTAGGAGGCTCTCTTGAGCTGACCAGGGGCCGAAGGCCGGTGAGCCCTCGCAGACCGCTCCCCAACCCGTGTTGGAGGCGTCTGTCGAGATGACTTTTCGGCGTGAAACTGTCCCCATGGAAACGCCCCGCTGAAACCATTCTACCACTGACCATGGCTGCAGAGCTGTGATACAGGTCTGCGTTACTTTTATCAGCTGGTGGCCCGTGGTCCACGCTCGGTGAGACACACGGCTCCTCAACCAAAGCTGAAGCGGGCGCATGCGCAGTAACCCCAGCTGGAGCACCGCGGAGGCTGAGGCCATACAGCCCAACGCTCTCTGAAATGTTTTCAAAGGCGTGAGTCTGTTCATCTGAAAAGATGCGGCGAAACGCTGCACACGGTGCGCGCGCTGCGTTGACAGACGCGCCGTCATCGTGACCGAGTCCAGCTCTATACCCAAGAAGGAGATAGTCTGACTGGGTTGTAGTACGCTCTTTGTCCAGTTGACAGAGAGGCCCAAAACTTTCAGATGGTCGAGGAGAACTGTACGATGAGACAGTAACTCTGAGTCAGTAACAATGAGACAGTAACCCTGACTCCGCAGGGGGGCGAGCGCCGTATCCATGCACTTCGTGAACGTACGGGGTGCTAGGGATAGGCCGAACGGTAGGGCGGTGTATTGATAAACCTGGCCTTCGAGGCGAAACGTAAGAATGGCCTGTGAAGGGGATTTATCTGGATCTGAAAGTATGCATCTTTCAGATCTAGTGATATGAACCAGTCCCCCTGGTGCACGTGCGCGAGGAGTTTTCTGATAGTGAGCATTTTGAACGGTCTCTTCATGAGAACTTTGTTCAGCGATCTGAGGTCTAATATTGGTCTGAGACCGCCGTCTTTCTTGGGGACAAGAAAATAACGGCCGTAAAACCCCGACTCGCTCATAGCCAGAGGCACCCTCTCTATAGCCTTTTTGCACAACAGAATTGCTATCTCTGAACGGAGCAGCGCGTCACTGCTTCTGGGTTCACAGTAGTTTCTAGCCGCGCTCGGAAGCGAGGAGGGCGGCGGCAAAACTGTAAGCGATAGCCTAGCTTTATTGTGTTTAACACCCACTGCTTCCCACGCTTTGAAGCGTGACGCTAGGGGGTGAATGGCTACATGGTCCCCGTCGCTGCACTTCGCGGGCTGCGTGAGCGCGCTGATAGTGTTTACAACAGCGGGACGTACACTCGGAGGGGAGTTTATGGGCCCTGTAACAGAGTGAACAGAAGTAAGACGCGCACAGGGCTTGTGGGCGCGCTTATACACTCTGAGACTCGCGTGGGCTTTCCCCGATTTATGAGAGTGGACTCTGTGTGAGACAGGGGAACTGGAGTGTCTTTGTGTATGAGTGAACACAGTGTTGTGGGCACATTCTCTACACAAGTTTATGGACCGTGTAACAGAGGTGGGACGCGCGCACGGGTTCGTGGGCGCGCTTATGTACTCTGAAACTCGAGCGGGTTGGGACCGCTTTATGAGAGTGGACCCTGTGTGAGACACGGGAACAGGAGTGTCTTTGTGTATGAGTGAACACAGTGTTGTGGGCACATTTTCTACACAAGAGGCTTTTACTCTCTTTTGAGATTTCTCTGGGACGCCGTAAACACGGCGTTTTGTGTATGAGTGAACACAGTGTTGTGGGCACATTTTCTACACAAGAGGCTTTTACGCTCTTTTTGAGATTTCTCTGGTACGCCGTAAAGACGGCGTTTTGTGTATGAGTGAACACAGTGTTGTGGGCACATTTTCTACACAAGAGGCTTTTACGCTCTTTTTGAGATTTCTCTGGGACGCCGTAAACACGGCGTTTGTGCTCATGCAAGCGGGAAGGGATACCGGCTTGGTAATGGCGGGGTACACTGCTGTAGTAGCCGCGTGAGCGGGGACTAACAGAGGGCGAAACTTTTACGGCGATCCGGCCGCGGCGGGAGAGCGCCGTCTTTTTCTCAACCACGCTAGGCAGACTTCGAGTAATCAGTTTTCAGCGCGGTCCTCTGCCGAGGCCCCCGGGGAGGCGGCGGTCTGTGGCGGCTGTCAGAGCGAGCGAGGGCGGCCGCCCTGGTGTCGCTGAGAAGTCTGACTGTGTTTAGCTAGGCGCTAGGGTGGGGCTCGTGCAGGAGGCTGGTCACGTGAGCGGCCTGCAGAGGAGCTAGCGCGACGAGGCAGAACAAAGTTCGCAGGAAATCCTCAATCCGCGACTGAAGGGGGATTTTTCCCCCCGCTCTCGTCCCATTCACGAAGTACCTCACTCTGTAGTAGACATGGGGTGCAGAAGCTGCTTGGCCGGCAGCTGAAAGCTTGAAGTCGGACTGCAGGCTTTAGCGGGTAGCACAGGTGATGAGCGCCATCTCGCGGAGGGCGGCATAGACGTGCGGCGACCAGGTCCTCTACAGGGAAAATGGAGATAAAGCCCTTCTCTGCGGCTCCGTCCACAACGCGACGCGGGGTGGAAGAGTCAGAGCGAGTTCTAGCAGAGAGCGGGGCGTTCCAGGACTTCGTGAGTTCTGCGTGCAGATCAGGCAGAAAGGGCGCAGCCCGTTTAGCAGCGGGAGTCGAGCGCTGGTGGAAGTAGCTGCGCGGGTCCCGGTTGATTCTCGGGCCGAGGAGGCGTGAGAATCGGGCCAATCCTCACCGTCTGAAGCGAGAAGCGAACATGTCTCCTTGGTGTCCGCGGCGTCAACGGAGGCAACAGAGCGGCCACTCGGCGGCAGCTGTATGTCCGGAAGCGGCGGAGATGGAGAGCGGGAGCGAGAGGCTCCGGCGGGGTGAACGCTTCCGGCTGGGGGTCCGGCGGCCTCTGAGAGCGGCGTTTCTTTCTCCGCGGCGAAGTCAGAGGCGGCACGGAAGCATCTTAGTGGCCGAAGTCGAGCCCGCGGGGTCAACAATGGCATAGTTTCGCAGAGCTCGCAGCCGCCACAGCGGGGGCGAGATCGGCGTGCTCCAATCCGAGGCAGAGAGCGCAGAAGAGGTGGCGGTCCCCAGCCTCGAGGGGAGCGCGGCAAAAGCCGCCAGAAAATTTACGAGACATCTTGAAAAAGACGCTCGCTCTTTTAGATACAACAATATATAGGAAGCATTTTTGTATAAAGGATACAATCCGTCGGATGGCGCTAGCTCACAGGACGGCTGAAGGTGGCGAAGACGGCCGGCTTCCTCAGTCTCCCAAACGCTCGCTAGAAGGTGCCTTTTCAAACGACGGCGGCTTCTCTCTCAGGATCAGCAGATGCAGGTGCGTCGCTGAAGGATGAAAAAATCAGATTTATTCAGCCTATTCGGGGTATTTATAGCCTCGTCCACGCCCGCTTCGGGGGCGGTGACGTAGGGAGAGCGAGTCAGACTCTCATTGGTCGCGGGTTCATCCGCGCTCCCTCATAGGCTTAAGCAGTTCTCCGTGAGCGAACCAATGAGCGGCTAGCTAGCCTTCTCATGGTCTGCTGCAGCTGAACTGCGTTGACAATGGATACAAAATTATAGGATAATTTTTGGCTTCAATTTCTCAGAAAGATGGAATCTTTCCCGTAGCGTAAGCTAGCTTACGCAATACGAGAGAACCTCTCGTAAGAGAACCAGATACAGGCAGGGAGTCCAGGAACTGTGAAACTTGAAAACACGAAGAAACTAGGAACTAGCAAAACGCTCAGGATGCAGTATGACACTTACAATACTCAGCAATGAACAAAGGGAAAACTCAGGCTTAAGACAGGTGCACTAAACAAGATAATAAAACACAGGTGCATAAAATCAACCATAATCAGTCCAGGGTAAAACATAAAGGAAACAATAAACTAGGAAGGAGTGCCCCCCAGAGGCTGAAGCGGGCACTCCAGCCGCAGATCGTCACATTGACATTTGTCGTGTTTCTGTGTTACAGAACTTTAGCTGAATACAAAATAAATCTAGAGCATGCCATAAATTAAATGTGCAATACTGTTTTTAGCAGAGTTAACACATTTATTCATTTTTACATTATAATTGTTTCATTTTGTTTTGTGTGATTACTAAAAAATGACCAGAACATTCAGAGTCGATTGGGATATTTTCAGTAAAACCATATAGTAATAATATAATATTCATAAATAAGATGGGATGTTTTAAAAAGTAAAATCATTTAGTCTGTTTGTTGTTATTTACTCATCATTAAAGCTCAAATAGTAAAATATGTAAGTAGAATGAACAACAGTGGAGGGCAGCGGCATCTTTACATATATAAGATTATGTCAATTACATTCATACTGTAAGTCTTTGTTGTTGCTGAATTATTGCAAATTTTCTGATCATTGTAGAGTTCTTTGTTTTCATTTTCTATGCTAAAATATAGCTAAATATCTTATTGCTTACATTCAAATTATTTTCTCCCCTATTGTGACATATATCCAAATGAAACCCCTTCTTAAACAAGAAAAAATTAAGGGCAGGACTTGATTTTTTCCATCAGGAATTGATTCGATGGTTTATTGGTTGTGGTTTGCTATTGCTGCCCAGTCCAGTATATATCCAGTTGCTATATCCAGCCCAGTAAATGCACCATCAGAGAAGAGAAGAGATGTTGCTGAAATAATACGTTTTTTTATTATTAGGTGATAGGAATTAAATTATTTCTAATATTGCAATATTCCATAAAAAATAAGAATTGTCAATTTTGATTTCATGGTGACTTCGTAAAAAGAAATGTGATAACTAGCTATGATAGATAACTAATCATAATTAACCCTTAAATGCATGTTTTGCCAATCATCAGCAAGTACATTCAGCATCTGGCTCATATTCACGATCTCAAACATATTCTCAAAACTATCATTTTCAACATCTTCAAAATCAATATTTTGATCGCTGATAGCTTCTTAGATCCACCAACAAGTGACAGTGACAGTAATATTTGATTGCGTTCAGTACACACTGAGCCATTTCAAGTTTTGCTGATGATTCTTCCTATTCTTTTGTTTTCTGCCTGCGGTAACTATGGGTGTACTCACACTAGGCACGGTTGCCATGAACCGGGCCCGAGGACGATTGTCCCCCCTCCCCACTCCCCCTCTGGCCTGCACTCACATAGGGTTTCAGCATTCGTGCCGGAGCACGCTTACGTCATTATGGTGCGACGGTTTTGGGATAAACAAGAAGAGCGGAGGCTCTCTGAACCAACGCATTCTCATCCTTTGGCGTCATAGATGTGACGCCATATGACATTTCGTCGAAATCTTACGCACATGGCACCCTGTTAGCGTCAATATAACACGCACTGTTATGGGTAGGTTTAGGTCTGGGGTAGCTTTAGGTTATGACGCCTTGGGATCTGCGACTCATATTGACGCTAAAGGATGCCATGTGCGTCGGATTTAGACGCGAGTCACCTGTATGACGCCTTGGGATGAGAACGGGCTGCTCTGAACACAATGCTGTTTCGTGCTCCAGCACGGTTAGCGCTCACACTGCATGCGAACCGTGCCCGAGTCCAACTGAACCGTGCTCTGGCCCTCCTCTTCCAAGCGGGCCAGGGATGGCTAATCGAGCCGCGCCCGGGCACGGTTCGGAGCACTCACACTAGTCAAACGAACCGCGCTTTGGTGGTCAAACGCACTCGGGCACGGTTCAAACTAGTGTGAGTACACCCTATGAGTGAAACGTCACTTCATCAGTAGCCGCGTTTCCACTGCCGGGCCAGAGCTATCAGCGAGCCGAGCCGAGCCAGTGGCCTCGGGCCTCAAGCACCGGGCTTGCGTTTCCACTGCCGGGCCAGTAGCCCTGCAGCGCTGCCCTAAACCCCGCCCCTAACACGCCTTTCTGGATCAAACGTCTTACAATACAACCCAACCCATTTCAGCGGGTATTATGAATTTATTTATAATAGGAAGATAGCGTGTATATTAAGTCACCGGCCGTGGCTGCAATAGTGTCCCGATTGTCTGCGAGTGGACGGTGCTGGGTCACCGTACATCAAGTCGAACCATGGAAAGTCCCTTCTCTGAGCTTCGCTTTGTCCATTGTGCGTTTTAATCGCCTTGTACAATATACTGCGCCCGCGACTTGTTTATTTTTCCTGAACTTGAAGCGTTGCTCGCTGAATGCTTAGCTTAGAAAGTTCAGCATCGATGCATTTTATAACGTCCTCGTTTCTTCACACGCCGTCATTCTTCTGCCCAAATGCTCAGAAGAGCTTTAGTATCTTCGACAGACCAGTACAGGCGATTCTCCATTCCGAGCAGCGATTATTTTTCGCGATATAAAACAGTGAAATGTGAACAGTGAAATTGCTTCAGATCATAACGTTCCATAACACCAATAAACTCCGCCTTTTACCTTGAGCACGCCTCTAGCCCGAGCTGGCCCGCTTTGGCCCAAGGTATTCGACGGGCCAGAAATCCTGGCCGTTGGCCCCGAGGAAGCTCCGCTCAAGCCCCGGAAGTGACAGTGGAAATGTGACTGGCCCTGGCACGCACTAGCACGGCTCGGCCCTGGCCCGGCAGTGGAAACGCGGCTATTGTGTTTCAGACATTGCCACTTTGGAAAATAAAGGCGAACTGCACTTACTCAGTCATCAAAGATTAAATTATTGTTGAGGAGAAAAAAAATATGCTTACACTGTTACTGTGTGTTCACACTGCCAATTTTTCTATGCCATTGTTGGCAGGGCAGCCAGAGCGAATTTTGCCGACAGCGGTGTGAACATACAATTACAGTACACACCTTGGGTCGTTAGCATTACAAAATGTATGGGAAAACAGACATTCTTTTATAATTCTTTTTTTCTTGTTATATTGTTTATAATTAATTGATTGAGGAATACTAAGAAGGTTGATGTCTAACTTTAAAAAAATGAATAAGGAGAAGGTTAATGAATGACGTCCTGGGTCACAAAAGACCCAAGGTACGTGTTTAAGGGTTAAATATTTTAATAAATAATAAGAAATTAATTATGTCTATATTATTATATAATAATAATATCATTATTTAATTTGTAAAATGATAAAATCTCATTCAGTATATAGTTATCATGACCACTTGCCTGCCTCTTAGATTATACATCATAAGATATTGTGTCACAGGTCTTGTTTAGGACCATTTATCAAGGGCGTCACATACAGAACTTCAAAACCCCAATCCTCCCTTTAATCTTTAGATATCAGAGTAAATTAATATAAATGGACACATGGAGGCCACCAGCTGCACCATGTTGCCACAAAAAGCTATTTAAACGTGTTAAACATTCTCATCACGTGATGCATCTTAATAGTAGATGTTTTCATCTCATGTCTGTTTTGATCTAAATGAGACAACAAAGACTTAACATAAATCTTCCATAAAGTATTATAGGGCAGTATGAGTACATATTGGTTCTTAAAGCTGGGTTTGTTTGGAAAAGGGATTCTGAGCCTCCAGGGGTTTTATCTTCATGATGTGAAGTAACACTATGTGACCCTCATAAAGCTGTCCCGATTAGTTTGATGGGCCTTATGTGTCCTCTGGTCCTTCATGTTATAGCAATGAAAACAGTCACTGCCATGTAAGCGTCACACTAAGATTATATGCACATGTGTGTGTGTTCGCGTGTGTGTGTGTAATTCTTCAATTTACTGCAGAGGATTACGGTTTTCCCATTCTGTATCCTGGCATAAACGTGTATGTGTAAAAGAAGGGAAAAAAGAATGGAATGGAGCTTGTGTTTGTACAGTCTGTGTATCTGTTTCACGTGGCTAAGCATTGTGGGTCTGCACTAACCAGATAATACCTCAGTCAACATGCCGCGCGGGCTTTGAGAGGCAGGAGAGCACTGGAGTTAAAGGTGCTTATTATTCATAGAAGCAACTATGTGTCTTGATGTCGAAAAGTGGCATTGGAGTTTTTAATTAGGTGTTTTTCTTTATGGTTTCTCACAGATCATTAAAGGAAACAGTACAATTTGGAGTCTCATTCTTTACTGTTGCAGAGATATGAAGAAAATCCTCATTGTATTGTTTCCTACTGAGACTAATAGGCTGAAACTTTTTTGTGTAAATGCAACATATTTTAATAAAGTCTATGCAAGTAAAGTCTTGACAAATTTGCTTCTTAAAGGTATAGTTCACCCAAAAATGAAAATTCTGTCATCATTACTCACTGTCAAGTTGTTCTAAACCTGTAAGAGTTTCAATTTTGAAGAATGTCAGTAACCAAACAGATGCTGGTCCCCTTTGACTTTCATGGTATAGAAAAAAACATGGAAGTCAATTTGAATCAGAAACTGTTTGGTTACTGACATTCTTCAAAATATCTTCTTTTGTGTTCCACAGAAGAAAGAAACTAGTTAAATCTATATATTCAGAAATGTGGTAAAAATGTTCTTAGTCCAAGAAATACACCAGGACTCTTATTTTGAAATGTATAGGCAGATCAAATATTCACTCTTACAACCTACAACATATAAACACCATCATTTAAACATTGTTATAATTAATAAAAAGTAGATCATAATTAAGCAATCTATTGGCATTGATTGCGAACATCTCAAAAACCACAATCCTGTAAATGTGCAACAGCACCACATTTTTTACTTTGAAGTATGCCGCACTTATATCCATTCTTCACATTTGGCTGTTTGCGATTCCCATTTTTCCGTCCCGAAATGTAAGACCTCTTAAAATGATCATTAAGACGTTTGTTATACCATTTAAGATATAAGACTTTTATTTTTTTTTCACAGACAATTGAACCTAGTCCCAGACTACAATGCATGCATGCTTAACTGAAAGCAACTTGCACTGACAAATCTTGAAATATGCCAGTTGCCATTGTTTTGTCTCAAGATGGACACCTGTAATGTTCTATTCTAAGGCACATTTATAAAAGATACTTAAATGTCCAATTGAACTAAGCCCCAATCCTGATTTAAACTAAGCCCTGTCTGAAACCAGGTCAAAATTTCATCAAACATCAAATTCATTCAAGTCATCAAGACTTTTTAAGCAACTTTTTGTTTTTCCACACACATGCTTCTAAATACATTGTACAGTTCGCACACATCTATTTTTAGTCGCAAATGCGAGTGAAACACTCACACAGTTGTCAGTGGATGTAGGAGTTGGGATGTATTTTATTAACTTGACCTGTACTGTACAGCCTTTTTGGTTTCTAAAGAGATGCTTTTTATGGACAGATCGTTTATCCTATTTTTGTAGTGCAGACAGATAGTGAGAGGCGGAGGTAAAGTACATCACAGGTCACAATTAATTTTTAATCAGTAGAGCGAGCGAGAGAGTGGGCATCTTGAAGACTGTGCATAAAGTGTTTATTTCCTATTAGCTGTCTAAAAAAAGATCATCATGAACATGTACGGTTAAGCTCATATACAATGTTCATTTATATAGAATGTAAGATATGGTTTAAATTAATCACTTTACTCTGTATAATTGAGATGATCTATCCGAAAATAAATAAGTAAATTCAACTATTACAGTATCTGAATGCAGCTAAATCATTTTCATGCAACCACTTACCTTAGAACATTTAGTAAAATCAAAAGCACAAACAGTGTGTACGTTCTGTCCACTTGGGTGGCAAAGCTCATAAAGGTGTTACAAAATGCTGAGAAATATGTTAATTCATATATTCCACCCATCACCTATTCCCCTGTCTGCTTTTATTCTGCTCAGGCATAAGCAACATCAATCACATTTGCATTACAAATGTAATATCCGGGGAAAGAACTGATTTGATTACTGACTTCACGGCAGAAGAATTTATGGTGGTACCCTGGAAATCCAGGTCCTTTTAGCCAGTTTTTGATGATTTTACGTATCTAATTTCATCTGTTTATGAGGGACATGAATAACAAAAATTGTCAACAGTTGCCCAAGCTCGAACTATCATGGCACAAGCATTCATCAAAAACTAGCTCCATGTTCCCAACCGACATGACCACATTTTATTTCCTTCACCCTCCATTCTGAAGAGTCAGAGATTCCGAATACATGATTGTTTTTTTTAATTCATGTCTTTTTTCTTTATACACAATGATCAAAGGTATTGGGACATCTGACCATTACACTAACAGGGGCTGTAATGACATCGTATTCTAAAGAAATAGACATTAATAGAGCAGTAGAGCATTTGTGATGCCAGGCACTGATGTTGAAACGAAAGTCCGTTCTAGTTCTTCCCAAAGATCAGGGCTCAAATTCATCCGACCATGTCTTTATGAACTTGTTTTTGTGCACAGGGCACAGTCATGCTGGAATAGAAAAGGGCCTTCCCCGAAATGTTCCCACAAAGTTGGAATCATAGCATTGTCCAAAATGTCTGGGTGTGCAGAAATATTAAGATTTCCCTTCACTGGAATTAAGGGGAATAGCTAAAATTCTGAAAAACAGCCCCGTACCATTATCCCTCCTCCAACAAACATTAAAGTTGGTACAATGCAGTCAGTAATGTTCTCCTGGTATTCGCCAAACCTAGACTCGCCCATCAGACTGCCAAACAGAAAAGAGTGATCTGTCACTCCACAGAACACTTTTCCTCTGCTCCATTGGCGGTCTTCTTTACACCAATTCATCTGATGCTTGACATTGTACTTGTGATGTGAGGCTTGCATACAGCTCGGAAACCCATTCCATGAAGCTCCCACCGCACACGTTTTGTGGTGATATTAATGCCATTGTAAAAGTGGCATCTTATCACAGAATCACGCTTGAATTCACTGAGCCCTTTTTTCACAAATGTTGGTAAATGCAGATTGCATGGCTAAGTGCTTGATTTTATACACCTGTGGCAATGGGTCTGACTGGAACAACTGAATTCAGTAATTAAGAAGTGTGTCCCAATACTTTTGTCCAGAGAGTCATTATAAACCTTAAGGATAGTGCACCCAAAAATGTAAATTCTGTCATTAATTACTCACCTGAAGCTCAAGCATGTTTGCTTGTGCGAGAACCAATGAGGTTCACCCTCTTGTTACGCAGTGAGTTTGAGCTTCTGCAAGAACCAATGAGGTTCACTCTCTTGTTACGCAGTGAGTTTGAGCTTCTGCAAGAACCAATAACTTTTGTTCTTGTGCGTCAAAGTTTGGTGGAGCTTTTTTTTATGTCTGCTGTTCAATGTTTAAATGTGAATAAAAGCCTAAATTAAATCTGTTCATCATATAAAGCGATCAAGTCTATTCAGAAAATTTGGACTAAACCACTCAATTCCTATGGATTATCTCTTTATGAACTTTTTAACGTGTCAAAGTGTAGTTGCATAGCTGTCAGGGACAGAAAGCTACCAATGAGTAACACATTTGTTACAGTATTTATTAATCTTTGTTAACATTAGTAAATAAAAATACAACTTCATTGTTTGGTCATCTCAGTTCTCTAATGTATATACAACTTTTAATTTTAATAATGTATTAGTAAATGTTAAAATTAACAGTAAATAAGATTATTAAATGCTTCAGAAGTATTGTTCACTAATGTTAACTAATGAAACCTTATTGTAAAGTGTTACCTGATTGTTACATCCGTCATTTGTGATTTGTGATTTGTTCCTGCTATTTATCTCAAACTTTGATGTAATTATAATTATAGTGATTATAATGAGTTTCTGTGAATTTCAGTTCAAATTCTTTTGGTTCTCTAGTTTGTTTGTGGTTTCTTGTATTTAGTAATGAGGCTGCAACTAGATTTTTAAACTCTGAGACTCCCAATGTGACGGTTATACTCTTATAGGTAGCTGAAACAGCATAAAATTAGACAAAATATTACATAAACATCAGAGTGGAACAAGATCACATAGCTACATTATGATTTTGAACCTGTCTGGGCCATATAGAAGAGCAATTGTAAACCCTTAATCTCTGACAGTGATTACATTTGCAGGAAAAGTTATTTTAAATTATGAGAGTGGTTCATAATGTGAGTTGAGAGAGAGGATAGATTGTGAGAGTTATGTAGTGTGGTGAAATAACTTTTTATTAAAAAAAAAAAAAAAAAACGTTGTGGAAGACACCATGTCTGGTGTACAGTAGCTGTTATCAACAGGAGATGATGGCTAGAGCAGATGGCCAATCTAAAATGAGAACTTTAAATAACGCAACGTTATATAAGTACTTCAGAGGATAAAGTGCTTCTCTGTATTCATCCGTTTTAGTCACAGGACCTTTTATTCACTGCTGCCATATTTATGGCATTAGTGGGGGAAAACAATGGCAGAGGACTCACAAACATCTGACATGTATTATCATATTATAGAAAACCGCATTGATTGTTGGTTTTGATCCATGGCATGCCATCCCACGAAAAAAAAGATGATGCCAAATGTGACATTAGAATATCTGACATTCACAATCCATCTACGCTCTTGATGAGAGATGAAATCTAAACTTTAATATGTCATTCATGTAAATAAATCACTGTGGCAAGCAGGGTAAGGGGATGCTGTCTTTTACTTTTGTTTTGTGTTTGTTTATTTTATTATTAAATTGTGTGTTAAATGTTCGCCGGTTCCCGCCTCTTTAAATGTTTATAAATAATTCTAAAGTAAATAACACATTTGATGAAGATGGCTATTTTAGCATCTAGTTGATTGATAACTTTAAGTTATAAATATAATGGCATGGCGCATTATCATATTGTCACGTCGTAAGACTCAAGGGAAGATGAGGGAAGGCTTCAGTGAGATAAACACACACAAACACAAACAATACCCGACAATGAACTGAATTAACTGAGAGCAATACACAAGATAACAAACTCCAATAAAAAACAGGTGTGTGCTATTTAATCACATATTGAATAACCATGGAAACAAATTAAAAACGAGAACATAAGAACAAGGAAAAAGGAAACAAAGATGAGCAAATTAAAAGTCCTTGAAACCAAAACAGATTAAACTAAGCATAGTTGTGACACATATGGTAACATCACATGAAATAGATGACTAGAGGAATGATTTTTAGATAGTATAGCACAAATATTATCTCACTCCCTGCTTCTGAATATGCCTTCCATACATGCGGAAAACAGCACATATGCCAATTAGTATGACCGATTTCATAGAATACGAAGCACGTATCCACTGGACACTTTACTATCCCATGAGGCCACGAGAGAGGAGTTTCTGACTCATCTGATGATGTTGGTCGCATGACAATGACAGCATGGCGGATGTAATACATCCAAATTTCATTCACATACTATTTATATAGTACGCGATTTCGGATGAAGCAACTGCCTTTTACCCTGATTAATCTCACTGTCTCTTAGCTCAAGATTATTGAGATTATTTTATTTTAACAAAATAAGATTATTTTATTTTGTTACTCCCACAGTAAAGATCTCGTCTCTACATTGCATTTCCAAAAATCTTTAAAAAGCTCCTAGCACTTCATCACCCACCAGCTGAGACATTTATCATCCGTAAAAAATACTGTCAGTAAAGTTAATGGAAGTGCAAGTATAATCCATTCCAAACTTTCAGCTAGTGTCTTCACTCTCATGGGGTTCAATCAGATTTCAACCCCCTCAAAACCTGCTAAAACATTTAACTCTGGGTTTCCTTGCAGGTTTTGTCAAGGTTCCTGAAATTTCGTAAGGAGTACCAACATGATGTCCGAGGAGGCTGCAGGGTTTCGGAAGTAACTTTATCTGTAGTTTGTGCAGTGTTCTGTTTCGGTCATGCGCTCAGATGTGGTCACCCCCTGTCCTGACACGAGTGACGTATAGTCTAGACCAGAACGATTTATTAATAGATTTAATGGATGTAAAATGACAAATTAATCACAGAGTATATTTACTTAACCTTTGTCCTGAGTTAGCAACCCATGCTTCTTTAGACCTCTTGATTCATGTCAAAGGTTGCTGGGAGGTTTTATTATTCTTTCAGAAATTACTCAAATATACCAGAACACATTTAAAATTAATGAGATAAGTAATGGTTTTAGATCAAGCGTTATTAATAATTTAATATGTAAATGAATTTCATTTTAGTTTAATTAGTTTGTCATGCCTCTTTTGAACCATTAATATTAATATTGTTGTAACTCTTTTGTTTTATTTTTGTTTGTCAGACTTAATGAATATGCTGATCTTCAACACATTTTGTAAACATTATTCATCTCTATTAGTTGCATCTTTAAAATGGGTTTGAATTTACTTTTTTCTTTTACTCAGCTTATGGGTTTGGAACCACTTGACACTTTCATTAAATTCAGCATCAAATTGTTTGAGTGTAAATGCAAAAGCTCTGTAAATACAATTATTATAAAGAGATTATCCGGTTCTAAAATTGCTCTTTTCTCTCTCTTTTGGGAAATATACTGCTCTAGAAGC
Source organism: Chrosomus eos (assembly GCA_036326025.1). NCBI lineage: Eukaryota > Metazoa > Chordata > Actinopteri > Cypriniformes > Leuciscidae > Chrosomus > Chrosomus eos. The sequence continues at coordinate 16,134,311 of CM070836.1, read as the reverse complement.
ATTATTACTTTCCTATAAATCAGCCGGTTTGCTGATTCGGAACAATATGGATCAACCAAAAATGGATTAACTTAAAAAAAAAACCAGCAAAAGTCATTCAAGATCTCATTTATTTCTTTGTGTCTTTAAATTGTAGTTTAATTCATGCATTCCGCCTGCATCGGTGCAAAAACCAAAAGTGAACTTGGAGTCAGTCCTTGGCACAGTAAAGTGTTCTGTTTTCCATATTGACCACCTTGTTTAATTTGATATGAAAATACGAAGCTATATTTAATTCAAAAGAAAGTTTCAATAGGTTCTTGTACCTGCTTGAAAATGTCATTTACTGACTAAAGGTTCTTCTATAAATCCCTATGTTGAACGCAATTACCTGCTTCAAATTAATGAAAAAACAACATAAAAGCCTGGTTGAGTAAGTGTTTTTAACCCTCTTGAAGTGAAAACAGTGGCTCATCCTCTCTGATCTGTAGAAGGAAATCAAAAGAAAAGGGGTTGTACGTGTGACGTGGACATGTCTGCTATTGCTCACGTCCACTGATGATGAAACCCATAGAGCAATGCCTAATAACGCTGCTTCTGTTTATCCTTAAACTCTCTCGCCCTGCAGCTTTTGATCTATAGAGGAGAAATGTGAAAGTGACAAGGCCAAACTCCACTGCAGATGTCATGTAGTTTCATGTTTTTTATACGCTAGACTTTATTTTGGTCTTTTTTGTGGTTCTATTCTAAGTCTAGATTGAGCGGCCAGTGATTAGGTTGTCGTGCCTGGGATCGTGTTCCCTGCACACGGACATGTACTTTTATGTGCTGACATGCAAGCATTAGGTGTCTGTGATTTGTCTAGTAAAAACTGTTTGCCTTTGGTAATAATTGTGGTCTGAAATAGCTCATAATCATCCTCCAAATAGGTGCCTGTATGAGACATTTTGGTTTCTGATTTAGATAGAATGTATGAAAAAGCATGTTGACGGCAAACAATCAATTGCTTTAGTTTTTTACCGTCTCTCTCGTCACCCCAAAGAACAACTCTATCATTTTTTTTATTGCAAGCCTGAGACTCTGTAAATGGCAAAAAAGCAACTTGCATATTTAAGATCAATAGAAAATCAGAAACTCTCTGCTTGTAAATATTTTTAAAGGGTGAGATTTTGAAGAAAGTTACTAAGAGATAACAGCAATTTAAAGAAGTTATGAATGATTAACATCAATTGGTTCAAAGACAGTCACATTTCTGAAAGGCATGACAGCAATTCAGCTATTTTCTTAATATATGTATCAGAGAAGTAAAAGCTCAACTTGAATTTGCAGCTGCCATTTTTTATGACTAATTGTATCAAACACAGCTAAACCAGTAGTAATTTGACAGTTACTGTATACATGCCTACTTCTAGTTACATTCATGTCACATTGCAGTGTTGCTTTGTCACAAAAATTGATCATTTTCATGCATTTTAAGCCTCGCCAGTTTAAACTTTCAAGCGATTTTAAACCATTCAAGTGCAGCAGTAAGACGTAAAAACCAAACTTATTTACAGCAAAAATGACTATATCGTGACATATTGTCAGCCTTATGTTCTGTTTTGGCTTAGTTTCTGACCCAAATGGACTGAACAGGTAAATGTGACTGTAGATTCACTGTTTTTAACCAACATAGTCAGTATGTAATGTATACCGCACTGTGTTCAGTATGTAGTAAGCTACTATGCCATTTCAATCATAGCTAGAAACAGATTTAAAAATGTCCAGGTCAGGGGTCACTCACTGCACTGGCACCATAAGTAATATATGTCCGTGTATGATACAAGCCCACAGCTCAAGGTCTGATGGAGGACTCTTCATATTCCATTCCCTCAGAGTGTGTAATCATGTAATATGAACAAAACCAACACAATTCCACTCAACCAGGAGGCATCAGGAGATGAGGTAAAGATTCTCCATAATTCCGTCATAACATTGCTATATGTCAACAATGATCCATGAAAACAGCACAGTTACACAACAGTCAATTTTCTACCATCCCTTCAACCTACAATTTCCTATCATTTACTGTCTTATTTCATCTTATCCTTTTTCTTGATCATGGTGTACGCAACTCCGCTCTACTAAATGGCTTAAAGCCAGCGTTCATAATATTTTAAGTTTCAATAACAACATCATTTTGTATGACTGACTTCATTGCTTGTGAGAATACGCTGCATTAAACTCCCAATGGGGTTTTCATGCACACAGCAGGATATTTATACACTGAGGCTGCCATGTTTTATGGCCACAAGAGTAATTAACTTAATATAACTCACTGTTCATATTTCATATGAAGCTGCGTTTGATCTACTCTTTTGCAACATCAAAATGACTTGATTGAACAAAAGCTTGTTTATGTTTTAGAAGTTCAATAGTAAATTACAGTAACCAGAGAAAGTAAGTGGTTAAAATTGCATTAGCATTAGCATCATCAACGATTTCATGTCAACAGCCTGCACTTTGGACCGCTTCCAGGATTTTGCTCTCAGTGGCCACCTACATTCTCCACGTTTCCTAAATGGGCGAATTGAAATGCGTGAGTGTACTGAGTATTCTCTGTAAATTATTGTTCTGGCTGCATCCAAATATGCATAATTCCATACTATATAGTAGGTGGAAAAAAGTATACGAAAAAAGTAGTTTGTCCAAATTCAGTCTTCATAAAACAATCGGCAAAAGTACCAGATGAATTGTACAACCAATGGACACTTTACTTCACCATGAGGCATGTAGTATACGGATTACATTTTTTATACACACTTATATAATTTTTTAACAGTTGTGAAGCAATTATTACTGGTCCCTACTTGTATTAAGTGTTTTATACTACTATTATAAATAAAAAAAATCTACTGTACCATGTTTGAGAGAAAAGAAGATAGTGAGGAGAGCAGTCAGGATGAAAGGGATGACGACAACTTGTAGGATAAGTGTGTCACATAAAGTGTGAGTATTAAGCAGCATCTCCAGATGCTCCCTTAAGAACCAGACCAAAAAAGTTGCACTCCTGGTATTTACCATAATAAGTACATAGTATGTAGATACATGGGGAACAGGACATAAACACAATAAATACATTGTACCTAACAATTATTTATTTTGATGTAAGTGCATACAGTACTAGTTAAAAACACCTAATATAAAGTGTGACTGAAGTACCAACCCGATCTCACGCCAATTAGTACGTATTTTACGTGACGACTAATTCCGTCGTGGGAATTCGTACGATTTAAAAAAAAAAAACGTCATCAGGAAGGACCAGCCCAGACCCCGCCCCTAAACCTACCCATCACTGGCGTCTAGACAAATTGTTAGTATTTGTTTCAGCATTGTGTAATCAGCACTGTAATTGACATGACTAATTAAATATTTAAATAGGCTGCAGGACAGGGTTTGCGATTAACTAATTTGGGGGGGGGGGGGGGGATTCACTTGTACAAAGCTCCTGAAATTGTGATAATTGTCATTGTGATAATCATAGCAACATTTTGTGTCTTGCGGCTGTTATTAAGAAAAATTAAAGTCAAGATGACACAGAATAACAACAGATATTTTCTTCCATATTGTGACGTACATTCAAGTGTAACATTATCAAAAAGGAAAAAATCTAGGGAGGAAACTTGATTGGATTTTGAAATGAGGAGCGTTGCATTAAAAATTGGAGACAAATGAACACCAGCTTGCAAGAGCGGGGTTTAAGCAGATTAAATGAAATCCTACATACGCAACCAAAGAAAATATGAGGTAAAAAATATAAATATAAAAAATATGAGATAAAAAAAATGAAACATGCCTGGATGAATCATTCACAATAAGTTATATAATATGCATTTAGAAAATATAGTGGAAAATTTTCATGCTGACTTTGATGCAAACAGTTTAACCTGTCTGATGTCCCCTGTATTGGTTGGATAAAGGTAATTTTAGAGACTAAGCAGCAAATTATGTCCATAAATTTGAAGTAAATCACCACTGATGTCACACACTGCTCAGAGACTTTGGTTGAGGATCCAAACGCAGCTTTATTAGGGCAATCAAAAATCATAATCCATGTAACAGGCAGTGGGTCAAAACCAAGGGTTGTTTTTGTTTATTTTTCATAAAGCCACTTATAAAAATGGCTAGTCAGGTGTATTGCTGTTTATCATGTGTTTCTATTACTATACGTTTTATTAATAAGGTTATTATTGTATTTTCAAGTTTGCTACGCTATATGGAGACACAGGAGAGGAAGAATGATGGTGAATGGTGATATTTATTGAATACAAAGGATGTGAGGTGGCAGGGTAGTGGAGTCCAAAGGGTGATCGAGGAAGGTGCTGGAGACAGGGAGATCAGTACACAAATGGGGTCGGACCACAGGAACTGTGGTGAGTGTGCCTTTATACATAGTTCCTACATGACATCACAACATACGGGCATTTGCCGACCTGGTGCCATTTCTGTGGGCATGCTGTGGGCAGAACATTAGAAGAAGCAGCTGAAACGAGTTAATTTCGTGATAAAAAGTGAAAATGGTCATCTCCTGCTGGGTCAATGGATGTTCAAATCGTGCCGGAGGTTCAGTTAAATTTGGATTTTACAGTATAACCCATCATTGGACTTCATGAATGTGAGAAGACTAAGCTTTTGTCACAACAACGACAGAGGTTATGGCTGGCGAGGATAAACAAGTTAACACTTTGCAGTTTGAATGATGTCCTGTTTGAACAAAATGGCGAGGTATTAAAAACATACAAAAGCAACATTGTTTCCACTGTTCGATCGCGCCCGCGCCTCTCTCCCACTAATTCACACACACACACACACACACACACACACACACACACACACACACACACACACACACACACACACACACACACACACACACACACACACACACACACACACACATTCCAGCATTGCATCTCAGATTATGTCTCTAAAGAACCCGCATATAAAGTAGTTCCGCATTACATTAATTAATTTGCACACGAGTTTTAATGGTACACAACACATGCTAATACTGTATCTGAGGCAAAGCTGCATAATCAGTGCTCAGTGCTTCCTTCATTAGCGCATACGGATCCACACCATTTATGACTGAAATTTTCGCATTGTACCTCTCTCTGTCTTTTGTTAATAGAGTCTCTTTATAATCTCTGTCTCTTCATCACTTTGTCTCTTCATGATTTTCGTAACATTATAAACAGAAAGAAATATTTGAAAAATGGTTGTAAATCTTTGTAAACACAGCAGCTTATGCCATCAAACATGGCGTCTCCGGGGAGGTCACGTGACATTAATTGGCCTATGTATTGTGGCAGTGATGATGAGGTGCAGGTGTGTGTGAGATTGTGCATGATGTGCAGCTGGGAATCAAGGAGAGTGCTGGGAAATGAAGTGAAGAAGATGGTGTCGGGTGATCTGTGACAAAGCTCAGTTTATTGCTACCTTGATTCAGTTAATAAAACAAAGTCCTTTAGAACCTAAATATAATTTTCATTTTACATTAAATAATACTAAAATTAATTTACACCCCTTAATAAAAATGTTAAATAAATGTTAAAGGTGAAGTGTGTAATTTAAAGCTTATAAATTACACACTTCACCTTTAACATTTACTAGCAGGTTTGAAGCAATTAAGGCTGCGTTTACATGGCCGGCTATTTTCATAAACAGACATTTGACTCTCTCCGTTTTCAAAAATAACACAGTGCACACCTGTCAGTTTTTTTTAAGAAAAGTGTTTGTTTACACAAACAGTGTATATGCTGTTAAGAGCATGCCAAACCTGTAGGTGGCAGTGTAACGAGAAGCTCAAGCCCACTTTTATGGGATTAATATCCTGCCATGATTCAAAACTGAAAATAAAGTTTTGAAAGGTTGAAACTAAGTGTTCGAAAACTCAAAATCTTACAAAAAAAGTTTTGCAAGATCGAAAAATAAGATTAGCAAGCTTGCAAAATGTAAAAAAATATATATATCTCTGCAAACATTATCTTGTTTTTGAGATTTCCTTCTTCAGAACTGCAACATTTTTTTTTACGATGTTGCGCAAACAATTTTTTAGAGTTTCAAATTTGTCAGTGTTCTCCCACTGTATTAGTTTGTTTTCCAGGTTTGAAACCTTGTAAATGGTAATCTGAAAACTGGTGTGTGAATGTGTAAAGAAAAGTTTTGAAACTCTGAAAACGGAGTTTTGCAGGCTTGCAAAGTGGTAAAAAAAAGAAAATCTCTGCAAACATAATTTTGTTTTTGAGTTTTCCTTCTTCAGAAGTGCAACACTCTTTTTTTTACGGTGTTGCACAATCATTTTTTCAGAGTTTCGAATTTGTCACTGTTCTCCCAGTGTATAGTTTGTTTTCCAGATTTGAAACCTTGTAAATGGTGATCTGAAAACTGGTGTGCGAATAGGTGAAAAAAAGTTTTGAAACTCTGAAAACTGAGGTTCGAAAGGGTGAAACTTATTACATTACATTACATTAGCACTCCTATTGCAGACCATTTTTTCAGAGCTGAGTTTACAACACCCACTTTGCGGAGATACGCCAACACAGTTGCGAGCTTGCGACTCGCGAAATTTGTGGCAGCGTTGTTACGCAGCTCTGCTCTGAAACTCTGAAACTCAGACTGAGCGAAAATGAAGCTTCGCAACCTCGCAACTAAAAAAAAAGACTGGAGGGAGGGCCTTCTGCTCTTGCCCAATGCTTTGCTGTCTGCTGACGTACAGTCCAATCACAAGTCGTATTTACTGGAAAGGTGGGATTGACCGACTGCTCCGCCAATGACGAAAGCGCACAGGAGACGCAAACAGGATGCACGGCTCTCTGTGTGGCAAGCGGGTCAGAATTACGCTATAGATTAATAGGCTACATATTTAGAAGACACTTTTGTCCAAAACTTACAAAAAGATACAAAGCAATTCGTCAAATGTCAGTCATAGTCCGTCACAATGTCAGTCTAATAATTGATTATTTAGACAATAAGAATAAAGGGCTAGGATTATCACAAATAACCACAAGATTTTTACGCTCATCATTCATTAAATCGTCTATTCCAGCATATTCCACCATTATTGTGGAGCGCGCGCCGCTTACTGCATGACATGGTGTCGTCGGCGACTATTAAACTGAGCATTCATTCTGTCTCTTATTTCATTAATTCTTCTTCTGAATCTGCCTTCATCATCCACCATACTGACACTTAATACTTAAATTAAAACTGCAAAAACTGCGTGGGAGCCTACTTAAAGTAACAGTTTGACTCAGACTCATTAGTTTAGTCGTAGGTTAGCTAATTATTATTTTTATATGATAAACATAATCAAAGGCTTTTTTCGTGATTCAAAGAAGAAATGCACAAGTTTGTTTTTATTAAAACCTTACAAAATCAACTTTATAGCTAATGCTGTCAAGACTTTCAAGATAAAATACTTGTTTGTACACACTGTTTGTTTTACAGTGTGAGAATGGAGATGTGCAGCAATATCTCATGATGCATCACATACAGGCCTGAAGTTAACTTTTTTGACCACCAGCCACTGTGGCAGTTAAATATATATATATATATAAGCATATATGCTAAGCATATTTGATCATTTTATTAGTTCAATAATGTCAACTCAACTAATTTAATGATAAGAGTTGGATACTACTAAGTAAATAATGTCAACTAAATTGTTTATTGAGTAGAGTTGCCATAGACTAAAGATTTTTTCTAGTCGACTACTAGTCATTCGTTTAAGCAATTAGTTGACTAATCGCACGTTTAGGCTATATTAATTTATTCTATATACTGGGTGCATGGACAAATATAGCCTATCCCAAGCGCATGCATAAATCTTGCTTTATTAATAAACTAATGTTTTTTTATAAATCAAGCAGCTAACATATTATCTCCGCTGTAAAGGGGATGCGCCTTTAGAGATTACATAATCAGACGGTAGGCTATTTGCTTTCGATTCTAATTTGTTTGTTTAAAAGTTAGTGTTGTTCGTTTAAAATGTCAAGCTTTATATGTATTTTTCGAATTTCTGTGACTGTGAAGCTAGTATACACTGTTTTTCAGTTCATTTGAGATGCGCTGCAGTTCACGGAGAGCATGAAAGTTATTTTACAAACGCACATCGTTTTCTTATTATTGTGAGTTTACACAAATATAATTAGTTGCGAATGATGTATTATTATTTTCTTTATGACCAGAAATTAGGGAGTATTTTAAGTTGTTTCCACTGTTGATAGATAGGAAAATGCAAGATACAAGTCGCCGACGACACCATGTCATGCAGTAAGCGGCGCGCGCTCCACAATAATGGTGGAATATGCTGGAATAGACGATTTAATGAATGATGAGCGTAAAATGACATTGTGACCAGAGGTGTAGTGGTAAAAAAAGAGGTGGGTAAACTATAAATTCTGGACTGGTGGACCGCGACGTGGTCACCCGGTAAGGTGGGCCACTGCCTACCGGTGTATGTGTATCCTGATGACATTGCTATAGGGAGGGCTCGACATTAAAGCCTTTTCATACGCTTGTCCTTCGGACAAGTAAATCTGTCATTGACTTAAAAGTTGCTTGTCCGGATTTTTTTGTTTTTTTTTGGTAATTTATTCTGAAACAATATTCTCATCAGTGTTCAATCAGCTTTGATATTTACATTTATTGTATAAAAAAAATATTGTAATATCTGCACCTTTAAAAGGCATCTACTCCCCCAATATTATTAAACGTATGCTTCATCTTTCATTTTAAATTCCTAAATTTTATAAATAGATTAAATTATTTCGTATAATAAGACACTATAGGGCTGTTACCCTAGGGGCTGATCAAATGAAATAATTTACAATGAAAAAATTACAATTGCATAAAATAATGTTATGAAATTGATTTAAATTTACATATAAGAAACATTGGAAAGAACACTAAACCGCCCGTAGGTGGCGGCAGGCCCCTGTCTTAATGAGTGAGTAATTGATTCATTCATTCAAACGATTTGTTCAAACGGTTGATTCATTCAAGAACGAGACAGTTTATGAAATGGTCATTGAATCTTTGACTCAATTGATTCGTTCAAAATGCCGAATCATTCAGTACTGAAAACAGTGAGTGTTCCTGTGAGATGCGCCGTGGTTCTGCTGTGATTTTTGTTTGGAACTATTTTCGCTGCTGAAACAGAACAAAAACAGCCAATATTGCATCTAAAATGTAAGTGACTTAATTTGAACTGTTTATTGAACTGTTGTAGCAGGAAATCAATGTCACATTTTCAATCGTGATGGTGTTCAGGAAAAATAATTGGCTGCTTAACATATGTTAAAATATAAAAACTCCACATTTAGATGTTTTATAGGCAGTATGTTGTTAACTGAGTGTGTGTGTGCTGCGCTCATTTGTGTAGATTTCTCCTCAAGAGGCTGCGCGAGCGTCAACAGCGCAACCTTACCGTCAGTAATAGTCAACAGCACTGACAGTAATGCAGCGCAATATGAAAGAGTTCGTCTTAGGTTTAACAACCTATGAAACTAATAATGAACAATATGAAACTAAAACGACATAAGCTTAATTTAAAATGTCTTAGGAACAGGCTGTTTAGAGGTGGATAAACGCAATTTAGAGGTGGATAAACGCACTTTGGAGGTGGGTAAACGCTATTTCCGAATATTGGGAGGTGCGTAAACGGCGTTTACGTGCGTTTAGCCTCCACTACATCCCTGATTGTGACGAACTATGACTGACATTTGACGAATTGCTTTGTATCTTTTTTGTAAGTTTTGGACAAAAGTGTCTTCTAAATATGTAGCCTATTAATCTATAGCGTAATTCTGACCCGCTTGCCACACAGAGAGCCGTGCATCCTGTTTGCGTCTCCTGTGCGCTTTCGTCATTGGCGGAGCAGTCGGTCAATCCCACCTTTCCAGTAAATACGACTTGTGATTGGACTGTACGTCAGCAGACAGCAAAGCATTGGGCAAGAGCAGAAGGCCCTCCCTCCAGTCTTTTTTTTTAGTTGCGAGGTTGCGAAGCTTCATTTTCGCTCAGTCTGAGTTTCAGAGTTTCAGAGCAGAGCTGCGTAACAACGCTGCCACAAATTTCGCGAGTCGCAAGCTCGCAACTGTGTTGGCGTATCTCCGCAAAGTGGGTGTTGTAAACTCAGCTCTGAAAAAATGGTCTGCAATAGGAGTGCTAATGTAATGTAATGTAATAAGTTTCGCCCTTTCGAACCTCAGTTTTCAGAGTTTCAAAACTTTTTTTCACCTATTCGCACACCAGTTTTCAGATCACCATTTACAAGGTTTCAAATCTGGAAAACAAACTATACACCGGGAGAACAGTGACAAATTCGAAACTCTGAAAAAATGATTGTGCAACACCGTAAAAAAAGAGTGTTGCACTTTTGAAGAAGGAAAACTCAAAAACAAAATTATGTTTGCAGAGATTTTCTTTTTTTACCACTTTGCAAGCCTGCAAAACTCTGTTTTCAGAGTTTCAAAACTTTTCTTTACACATTCACACACCAGTTTTCAGATTACCATTTACAAGGTTTCAAACCTGGAAAACAAACTAATACAGTGGGAGAACACTGACAAATTTGAAACTCTAAAAAATTGTTTGCGCAACATCGTAAAAAAAATGTTGCAGTTCTGAAGAAGGAAATCTCAAAAACAACATAATGTTTGCAGAGATATATATATATTTTTTACATTTTGCAAGCTTGCTAATCTTATTTTTCGATCTTGCAAAACTTTTTTTGTAAGATTTTTAGTTTTCGAACACTTAGTTTCAACCTTTCAAAACTTTATTTTCAGTTTTGAATCATGGCAGGATCAGAATCCCGAAAATAGCAACAACAGCAACGAATCACTTCCTCTTTCTCTTTTTAACAAATGCACCTTAAAAGTTGGTATGCGACCTGCCAATAAATCCAAAGAAGAAGAAGAGGGCGCACTTTTGACACAGGTACAAGTTCTGTCGCATACTGTGACGTCAGCTGCCTAAAACTCCAAATCTCCACTTTGGCCGGAGTTTTTAGAAATAATCTTTTTCTCAATGTAATGTGAGAGTGTAAATGAGAGGCCAAACCACAGGGAAATATCTGTGTCATCCCTTTGTGTAAACAGGGCATTAATCCCAAAGCTGTAAATAAGGATTACTGATTTTGTTTATTACCTGTAATTTACCAGCTAGTATAATCGGCATTTCCCATACTCTAGTATCTTTATACTTGTATAAGATGAAGCCCTGTATCGACCTTTTCATTAACCTCTTATAAACTGAGCTCCTTCAGAGACTTTAAACAAGTTTGGGCATGTTAGGGATGAAAATGAGAAGCATTAATCAGGAGGAGACAGTAAAAAAAAAACTCTTGCCATATTTGTGCATACAGCCGAAACACTGAGATTCATAATAAACAGCAGAGAGGATACCAGTTTAGCTAATATTATTTGCAGCTACGTTTCACATCAAAGTTCTTCCCTTTTGATTAACATCATATTTCATCAACTTCAACCTGTTGGGAATGCAGAGTCTAAACATTGCCACTGGCTGTTGGATTATGAGCATCTCTTATTGCCTTTCTGCTCATGAATATCCAATGAAATACAATGGAGAAAAAACCCCACTAAATTTGGAAGAAAATTGATCGTCTTCCGAGCCAGTCTCTCCCTGCATGGGGTGGCGAGAGGGGATTTCTCTTGTGCTTTGCTGTTTGTCTGTGATTACTGTCTTGCAGGTGGTCAGCCATCCAGTGAGCAGAAATGGCTGGGAAGCTAATTGTTTTCCTCTGCCCCCTGATGACCAGGCAGTGTGTTTCCTTCCGCATTTGCATTTCTTTTTGTTTAAGCCTTAAATCCTCTTCATTCCAGAGAAACCAGCACTGCCTCATAACTGCATTGTGTTTAAAACATTTACTGAATCTGTCCGCTAAGATGAGATATTTCATAAAAGCATGAATGAAGAAATTCAAGGGAAACATAGTTTTGGGGTCTCACCCCAAAATGAATAATTTACCCACCTCCACTTTCTTTTTTCAGCGGATGAAAAAAGAGATGTTTTGAAAAATGTTCACACTGCTATTTTCCATATAATGAATGAGGATGGTGACCAAGGTTCCTTTGGGCATCTTTAAGATAAAGACTTTTGAATCAGTTTAAAGGTACAATATATTGGATTTTTGCAGTAAAATATCCAAAAACCACTAGGCCCAATGTTATATATTTTGTTTAGTTGATTACTTACAATATCCAAAATGTTTCCAACTATTTGTAAATCGTGAGAAAATTGCGATTTTAACCAAGGAAACGAGGCACGTGAGCAAGGGTGAGGAGTCGCTAGTCAATGGCGTCATATCCGCATTACCCTCGGTTTCCGTTCGCACTGCAATAGTGACCATGGCGACAGACGTGGACAACTGGGTTATGCCTAGCAGGACGCTCATGCTGTTGTTGTTTTGTTCAAACATTATGGATCATGGCAAGCAGACTATGAGACAAAAAGAGGACTAAAACGAAGATCAACATCTTTCGAGATGTCGAGAGCTCCACGCCCGCGACTAACTTCGACTTGACAGAGACGCAAGTGTTGCATGTTACTTTATCAGACAGGTGAGCAAATGTACATAAAACTAATCAATGTTATTTAGTTCAACATGATGAAATGTTAGAATATGATCTGTATGTTATTCTAATGTTGATCTAGCTTACTTAGTCTCATACAGCCAACAAACAACCTAACTAACAACATTCAACACACTCAAATGGCGTTTAGTGTGATAGTGTAACTGTTAGAGCGAGTGAAACAGCACTGCGTTACCTTAAGTTTAATTCGTCTAATAAACTGACCTGTGTGAGTATTCATTCAGCACTTGCGTGTAGTTCGGTAGAATGAAATGTCCTAATTCTTTTATATCCGCGGGACTCGCGTTGCGTGTTGTGCTGGTATAACGTTACGTCTCTCGTAAGCAATCACGCCCTGCTTTTCATACCACGGTCATGTTAAAAACATCAATGTATTCACTCATCCATAAAATATCCATCAGCTTGACGACAAGATCCATGTTTACGCTTAATGCTTTGCGTCATCAATATACGCCTTTGTTATTGTAAGAGGTTAGCGACCCCTGGTGGCGAAAAATCCTACATATTGTACCTTTAAGACTCTCAGCCAAAGTTTCTCTATATAATCTCAGCCATATTCGTTTCTTTAAATACCCGGATATGTGTAAATGTAGCCTTAGTGTGTGGCTACCTGTTCTGCTGTTTAATTACAATTAAACCTTCATTTGGAAATATATCCTCGTCTGCCTTCCTGCAACCCACCAAGACAATATCATAGTTGTGGGTGAAGTCAACATGATTTCACAGAAAATTTAAAAATTGTTCTCTTTCAAGCGCTGAAGGGAATGAAACTTTTTAATGAAGCATCCATAAAGATCTATATACCTACCTCAGTGTTGTACATATCACCATCGAGTCTCCTCATATTGATATTTTGTACTGCTGGAGGAGGTTAGGTTGGTAAACACAAAGGTAGTTGTATTAAAAGCTTTGTGTCAAACGTGAATCATTCTGTCAAGTATGAGTAATTTTAACTTCATGACCTCAACCTGAGCTTCATTTTTTCTTCAATATTATCAGTCTTGCTTTGAAACTGTAACTTGTCAAGCTAAGTTATTCATTTTGTTCAGCTACAGCTATTCAAGCTACAAAGTACTCTCTAGCAATAACTTTTTAAAAAAATATATATTATCATTTATTTATTTTAATGCAGCACTTAAGAGCTCAGTTAGAGTGACCGCAAAAAAAAACATCATTTGATAAATGTACATCTGATTAAAAACAGATGTTTACACTAAACACACAAAAAAACATACACTGTAAAAAAAGTTAACTCATTATTTTGAGTTATCTTTTTGCATGGGTTTTTTTTAGTTTAACTAACTTATTTCGATAAGTTAAGGACAAGAAAACTTAAAATTTCTTGTTGTCTGGACAATCTAGTTAAAAAAATAAGTTGAAATAACTAAATTGCTAAAATATTTTTTACAGTGTACACTGTAAAAAAAGTTAACTCATTATTTTGAGTTATCTTTTTGCATGGGTTTTTTTTAGTTTAACTAACTTATTTCGATAAGTTGAGGACAAGAAAACTTAAAATTTCTTGTTGTCTGGACAATCTAGTTAAAAAAATAAGTTGAAATAACTAAATTGCTAAAATATTTTTTACAGTGTAATTTAAAAATGTAAGTGCTGGGAAGCATCATTTGAATAAATATTGTAATTAATATATTAATAGGCCAATAGTTTATATATTACTTTATTTATTGCTACAATAAAAGAGAAAATTGCACCATAATGAAATGGGGGTACCAGTGCTTCATACAAGAGAGAGATATTAGGACTTTTTATGAGAATGCATTTGATTATTACATCAGTTTGCTGTGTGCGATTGCAATGTGTATGCAATCAAAATACAATGCACATACAATTCGGCTGTTGAAATCATGTTTTTTTTCTACTCAAACACAACTCTGATGCTACTGACATTGTATATATCTGCAAATTCAGTGATTCATTTTTCAGAGACTATATCATTACTTTTGGTACCGTACTGACTCTCCAACATTGTAATGTATTCTATACCAAACCAGCAGTTTACTGTGTGTCAGAGTCAGCAGTCCACCTCTCAGGTCAAGAGCTGACAAGGGGGAATGTGAGAGAACAGGTGAAGATCGGCACATTGGATTCTAAATCAAACCCAGGGGACGAGCTTCTTGTTCAATCACTGTATTCTGTCATGTTGTGCATAACAGAGAGCAGCAGATGAGAGAATTAGGTTTGAGTATCATAGTGTTTGTTTTTTGTGACAGCAGTCAACATGACTTACAATCCTTCTCAATCTCTCATGTTTAACCTCTGTGAGCTGTGCATCTTTATTTCTGCATTCCTCAAAGGACCTTGTGAAGGCCCAGAGCACTCACTTCATCCATCTGCCCATCTGCTTTCTCTGCCAGGTTTTTCATCATTCCAGTTTTACCACAAACACACTTCTATAGATTAATTCTCTCTCTCTCTCTCTCCTCTCTCTCTCTCTCTCTCTCTCTCTCTCTCTCTCCTCTCTCTCTCTCTCTCTCTCTCTCTCTCTCTCTCTCTCTCTCTCTCTCTCTCTCTCTCTCTCTCTCTCTCTCTCTCTCTCTCTCTCTCTCTCTCTCTCTCTCTCCTCTCTCTCTCTCTCTCTCTCTCCTCTCTCTCTCTCTCTCTCTCTCTTCTCTCCTCTCTCTCTCTATGACTTTAGGATCATGGTTTTAAGTTTTAAGAACATAACAGCTGGTTTAAGCAAGCCATTATTTGGTCCAGCTGGTTATTACTGTAGCTGCTGCATGCTGGTAGACCTTCAAGGACCAGCACCAAACCAGTTACAATGTTTGTTTTTTTGTTTGTTTGTTTTTTACATGGCATAGTATGTTTCTAGCTGGTTAAAAGGGTGAGTAGTTGGTGCAAGCTGGTAGACCATCTTGGACCAGTGACCGCTCATCTAGCAGTTGGAAATTTTAGCTTGAGGTGGTATAGTTGGTTTTAGGAACATAATTGTAACGAGTCAATGTGTTTAAGTTCTGTTTTGTGATCTTGGTTTCCCCTGTCTTTGTTATTTTGGTTCAGTCCTGTTAGTTTTCCCGCTCTGCCTAATTAGTTATTCCCGTCACCTGTGTTCTGTTCATTATCCCATTATTCCTTGTGTATTTAAGCCCTGTGTTTTCTCCCAGTGTTTGTCGATCGTCGTCTATGTATGGTTTTTGTTCTTGTTTCATTTTGAAAGTTTCATTTTGTTATTAAAACCATTATATTGAAGCTTCCGTGTCCTCGTCTTCGGTCACCTGCACCCAACCCTGACAGAACGATCGACCAACAACAAAGGATGGAGATCTGGAAGCAAGCCTATGTGGGAACCCGGATGGCAAGGTTTACGGGGACCCGTGGAGGTCGTAGTAGGGGAGGCGATCGAGTTCTGGTGGTCCCGAGTCCAGTATGGCCTGAGCCCATCGCATGCCCGCCAAAGCCTGAGCCCATTGCATGCCCGCCAGAGTCTGACCCTTATGATGACCTTCCTGAGCTTCTTCCCCTGGAGACCGTCCAGCCAGAGCCCGTCGCCTGCCCGCCTGAGCCCATTGCATGCCCGCCAGAGCCTGACCCTTTTGACGACCTTCCTGAGCTTCTTCCGCCAGAGACCGTCCAGCCAGAGACCGTCCAGCCAGAGACCGTCCAGCCAGAGACCGTCCAGCCAGAGACCGTCCAGCCAGAGACCGTCCAGCCAGAGACCGTCACCTGCCCGCCAGAGCATGAATCCAGCCCCAAGCTCCCTGATGTGCTGGCCCCGTCCAGTTCTGAGGCCCCTGATGTGCTGGCCCCGTCCAGTTCCGAGTTCCCTGATGTGCTGGCCCCGTCCAGTTCCGAGTCCCTTGATGTGCTGGCCCCGTCCAGTTCCGAGTCCCATGATGTGCTGGCCCCGTCCAGTTCCGAGTCCCATGATGCACCAGAGCCAGAGCTCGTTGACCCAGCGCCAGAGCCAGAGCCCGTTGACCCAGCGCCAGAGCCAGAGCCCGTTGACCCAGCGCCAGAGCCAGAGCCCGTTGACCCAGCGCCAGAGCCAGAGCCCGTTGACCCAGCGCCAGAGCCAGAGCCCGTTGACCCAGCGCCAGAGCCAGAGCCCGTTGACCCAGAGCCAGAGCCAGAGCCCGTTGACCCAGCGCCAGAACCCGTTGACCCAGCGCCAGAGCCCGTTGACCCAGCGCCAGAGCCCGTTGACCCATGCGCCAGAGCCCGTTGACTCAGACCCAGAGCCCGTTGACCCAGACCCCGTTGACCCAGCGCCCGTTGATGTCAAGTCTGTTCCCGTTCCTGAACCTGTCCTTCTCCCCAAGAAAATTTTGGGGGGGGGCTATACGCCTTCGCCGTGGCCGGCCAAAGATCCACGGAGGCCGGCCAAAGATCCACGGAGGCCAGGAAAATAACACCGCCATGGCCACCCGAAGGGTCCTCACCGCCATGGCCACCCGAAGGGTCCTCACCGCCATGGCCACCCGAAGGGTCCTCACCGCCATGGCCACCAGAAGGGTCCTCACCGCCATGGCCACCCGAAGGGTCCTCACCGCCATGGCCACCCGAAGGGTCCTCCACCGCCATGGCCACCTGAAGGGTCTTCACCACCACGGCCACCTGAAGGGTCTTCACCGCCGTGGCCACCTGAAGAGCCTGCACCGCCGTGGCCACCCGAGGGTCCCACAGCACCGCCCTGGACGCCCGAGGGTCCCACAGCTCCGCCCCGGACGCCCGAGGGTCCCACAGCTCCGCCCTGGACGCCCGAGGGTCCCACAGCACCGCCCCGGACGCCCGAGGGTCCCACAGCTCCGCCCTGGACGCCCGAGGGTCCCACAGCTCCGCCCTGGACGCCCGAGGGTCCCACAGCTCCACCATGGCCACGCCCACAGCCTGCTCCACCATGGCCACGCCCACAGCCTGCTCCACCGTGGCCACGCCCACAGCCTGCACCGTCGTGGCCACGCCCACAGCCTGCACCGCCCTGGCCACGCCCACAGCCTGCACTGTCGTGGCCACGCCCACAGCCTGCACCGTCGTGGCCACGCCCACAGCCTGCACCGTCGTGGCCACGCCCACAGCCTGCACCGTCGTGGCCACGCCCACACCTGCTCCGCCGTGGCCACGCCCACAGCCTGCTCCGCCCTGGAGGCTTCCTGGACCTGCACCATGCCCTCGTCAGCCTCCAGGGCGCCCACCCTCCCACCCCTTTGGATGTTATACGGCGCGAGGACGCGCCTTCGGGGAGGGGGGAGGTACTGTAACGAGTCAATGTGTTTAAGTTCTGTTTTGTGATCTTGGTTTCCCCTGTCTTTGTTATTTTGGTTCAGTCCTGTTAGTTTTCCCGCTCTGCCTAATTAGTTATTCCCGTCACCTGTGTTCTGTTCATTATCCCATTATTCCTTGTGTATTTAAGCCCTGTTTTCTCCCAGTGTTTGTCGATCGTCGTCTATGTATGGTTGTGTGTAAACCTTGGAGTCCTGGAGTTTTGTTCTTGTTTCATTTTGAAAGTTTCATTTTGTTATTAAAACCATTATATTGAAGCTTCCGTGTCCTCGTCTTCGGTCACCTGCACCCAACCCTGACAATAATAGCTGTTTTTAAGCCGTTTTATGCAAGACATTAGCTACCAGGTCAAGTTTTTTTTTTTTAAACATGGTAGCTAGTTTTTAGCTGATTAAGCTGGCAATTAGTTGGTGTAAACTGGTAGATCATCTTGACCAGTTTTTGGAACATGGTGGTTTGTTAAACGGTTTTTGATGACCAGTTTGGACCATCTAATGACCTGCTTAGACCTGAAAGAAACCAGCTACCACGGTCCAAAACACAGTTACAAGCATAAGATGGATTGTCCAACAGGGATTACATTACGTAATCCTCATCCAGAAACATCCTCTTTAACGAAACACTCAATTACCTCTGTGCCGTGTGCTTGTTTTTACTGCACTGTTTGAATTCATTGTTGTTGGTACATCAATCTTATTATCAGTCCTCCGGTGTTGATGTCCTCATTCCCTTTCTCAAACACTGTTCCATCACTGCCCCATTCCTGCTCTGTTTATCTCTTTCACTGCATGTACTCTCTGCTTTACTTTTAGTTTAACTTTGAGATAAAGAGGTCCTTGCGGTTGAAGCTTGCAGCAAGCTGTGAAGCGACGCTTTTATGGGCTACACTACACGTTGACGTTTCTTGAAGGTTATCAAGTCTAATAGTGCATATCTCCTTTGCTGTTTTCTATAAGATGAAGCTCACTGTGTAAAGTTTGACTGTTTCTGGCTGGGTGCTTATCGACTTAGTTTCTAAACGGTTCTATCGGTCAGAAAAAAAGTGTTAAGCTCCAAAGTTTTGCTTTGGGTTCCACATACACTTTTTGTATTTGTCATGATCTCATGCTGCATCTCAAACATACTTGAGGTAAAGTCCAAAACAATGAATAAAATATGTTGAGGTGTTGGATTTCACCCATATTTCTTATTTAATCCTGGCTGGTAGCCAGAAACTGTGAAGTGAGGGTCAAAACATCTCTTATTATGAACCTTGGGGCTTCTACAGAAAAATCTCTGCACTGCAGTTTCATCATCTTACTGTATGCAGTTCCTAAATCACTGTTTGGCCATTTGAAGTATGTGCTGTATACCCAGAAGCATTAAAGAGTAATTCATGAAGTCA
Organism: Chrosomus eos; assembly: GCA_036326025.1. NCBI lineage: Eukaryota > Metazoa > Chordata > Actinopteri > Cypriniformes > Leuciscidae > Chrosomus > Chrosomus eos. The sequence continues at coordinate 16,115,048 of CM070836.1, read as the reverse complement.
GAATAGATTTGAAAATTCACATTAGCTTTAAGCTTTAAACATATCTTTGTTTCTGTCTTTTCATTGACTGCCTTGTGCATTATTATAACCCTGTTGGATTTGTACATAAATATGCATCTGATGATGTATTTATCATTGTCCTAGATTTGAAAGTTCACAAATGTATATAGCATTACCAATTTGTAGTTAAGTGCATTTGTGTTTGAATATTGAAATTGATGGTCTTTTAACTTAAACTACCATAAAATTCCATGGTCAATAATTCTCCTCAAATATTATGATCTTTTAAACTTTTTCTGGCAATACAAGGTTAGTTGAGGTTTTAATATTTAATTTATGAATCAATAATTCATGATATTTGTTAAATACTTTTAGCTTATAAAATATATTTAATATGAAGTTATCTGAAACTTGTAATCAAAGTATAAGGAAATTATATTTTAACTTGATAGATACACCATGACAAACCCTACAAACATGAATACAATGAATACGTGTTTTTAACTTAATAAAATATTAATTCAGATTATTTGAATTTTTTTACTGACCCAGCTGTGTATTGAAACGTGACTTTTCCAAGCTGGTTCAGGTGGTTGAGACCATGATGGTCAATGACTTTGAAAAACATGTCATTACAGGTTAAGGGTGGTCTATCAGTCCCCATTTGCTGATAATTCATCTCAGCTGTTCACCTAAACCGGCTTGAACCAGATAACGACCAGCTAAAAAATATAGATCCCATATTTGAAAGACTATCACTTTAGCTGGGTCTTCCAGCAGGGAAGTGAAGTCCTCTGGGCCATTCTTTTAATTGGTTTTTGTTCTTTTAGGTGCTTTGGTGAAATGGTACAGAAAAAGATGACAGGGCGACTGTTTGGAGTTCAATGAAGTAAAAGATATTATCATCATCTCCCCCATGTAACACCGCTGATATGGTAGTCAGCTGCTTCTCTGTTAACTTGTGAACGTGGAAGTAGGACAAACAAACTTGAGTGGATGAAAGTGTTTTCTGTTTAGAGAGTAAATCATGCTCCTCCATCGTGACTATTATCCTTTATCAGCGTCTCTGGCTCTAAATCTTATCTCTACTTTGAACATAAAACACTAGATATTTACCCTGACCTGCACATACATCTGTCAAGTAGCCCTCAGGTTCCTTTATTTTGCCTCTGCGGCAAGTGCTTTTAGTTCCACAATCCTAATTTCACCCATTGTTACAATCCGAAATGTGTCAGAGTGCAATACATAATGCAATGAAAGAATGCATAAACAAGTATGCATGCCTCAAGAGGAAAAATAATGTGTAATGGAAAATAATTTAATGGAAAAAAATAATGTTAAAATAAATAAACACTTTAGCATACTTACCACAGTTATAAAATACTTTAACTGCAAATGGAATGGAAAGTTAATGCAATGAAATTAAAATGTATTATAGGATAAATTTATAATAAATGCAATTAGTTAAACTTAAGAGTGCATACTTTTTTAACACACTTGAGTAGAAATGTATATGTAATTTCTAAATTTCTTCTATTGTCTTTAAAATTAGGTTAAAGTGTACTACTGAATGTACTGACAAGCATTTATGGTAACTAAAATATATTTTATTGTCATTTCTATTGAAACTTGAATGTCATGTATTTAAATATATTTGTAATAACACAGTTGTAATGAATGAAGAAGTTGCAATTTAGTAGTTTTGTCCCAAATTACACACTAAACACTATGTGCTGAAGTTTGTTATCGTCAATGTAACACAAAAAAGCATGTAAAGTATGTACAACAGGCCGAGTTAGCCAAGCAGTGGCTTTTGTGTACAGTACGCTTCTGGCCTTATAATAGGAAGTGAGAGAGTGTAAATGTGGAAACGTGTGGGTGGATGTTGAATGCTGGACACAAAGGCTTCTTGAGTCTTCCCATCTTCAACTGAAACTAGTAGGCTAGCGCTAATTCTCCTTTCAATGTTTCAATAGCATAATTCATGTGAAGCTTTGTGTTTTTGTATAATTAACTCGGATGACAGTTTGTAAAATGCAAATGCCACAAAGGCTGGCACTGATATTGTTAGTCTTTACAAAGAGAGGTTTTCACATTTTTGTTTTCTTACTGAATAAATGGGAATGTGTCATAATGGGGATAATGGACTTTGATGAAAGGATTAAGCACCTTTTCAATAAGCACCTATATCCCACACGTTCATTAGCCCTTTGTGTGAAATAACTTTCTGAAAGCGCTAGAATAAAGATAATAATGCCTGTTTAAAGCATTTGGTGGAACAAACAATCCAAGTGCATGGTTGATGTGTCGCTGTTGTCAAAGGATGTGAGAGAGAGATGAATGAGTGGAAAAAGAATAGAGACTGGCCTGCAACAAAAAGCTTATGTAATTTCACCTGTGAGGGTGTGATTTAAAACTGTATTACACAACAGTGGCCTTTAACTCAGAAAGAACATTGCCGTCCTCTTTTCCCCTCATGGGACTAGCTATTAGAAAAAGAGCTAAATGAAAGACTGTTGTTCTGTTACTTATTGAAAACAGTGTCATAATGTCTGGCATTAGCAGATCTAATGGCTGTAATACTCTCAAATGAATGCTCTGAATCAAAGTTTCATCATCTGGTGCAGCGTTTTAATTGTTTGTATGATGTGTCGAGTAAAATTGATTTATCTCTGTGCATGCTTTGGCAGTTTATAAGAAACACTATGCAATTGGACTCAATAAGCAACAAAAAAAGAAAAGAAGAAAAGAAAGAAAAAAAAGCATACTATAATTAAAACATTTCCCGGAGGCTCTTACATGATGTCAGTTTGATACGTTTAATTAAACACTTATTTGGATTAACTGACAAATACCTTATTCTAAGCATTCATTTCTAAACTAGATGAGGCATTTTATTTGAGTGTCATTGGATGGAACATCCGGTCCCGTATGCATACAGAATATTTTATGATAAAAAAAGCTCAGTCATAAAGCGTCTTTGAACGCTGTTGTGGTTTTAAACTAGCCATCATTGTAATGGAGGACAGATCAATGACAAAAACACCTTTCTGAACATTTAATGTCACAATGATTCAGAAATTAATGTACTTTTTATCACATTTACTGATACAGACAATAGAGTGAGGATATGGGGAGAAGAGCGGGGGAATGGGAAATGAGATGAGCCAGACTCAAACTTGCATGACCCACATAGGCATAGTTTAAAAACTTTCTTGATACACCTGTCTCAGAATTGTATGGCATTTTATGCTCATTTGCTATGGCATTGTGAGAAAGCAAACAGCCTTAATTTTTCCAACCATTCTCTGAAGATCTAGAGCAGTGGTTCTCAACCAGGATACAGGGGCCCACTAGGGGCCTCGGCAAATTTCTAGTAGGGCCACAGGATGACTAAAGGCCCTTTCTCTTCAGGGGCGATAACTCTAACATTAACTTTGAAGTTTTGAAATTCTAAGAGATAGGGAAGTCCACTACAACTATAACAATAACGACAGACTAAAGGATATTGTTGGATTTACTTTGAGAATGTTTTTCCCCCCCGTGTGTTGGTGTATATGCTAGTATATAGCATTATCTTTATAGTTATTGTTCTTGACGTGAACAGGCATTTATAGATTATTAGTAATGTATTAATCAACACTAAATCAGAAATGCTTAAAAACACACACAATCACCATTTACATTTCAAACTAAAATCGATAATTGTGTTGTGTTGAGAATGGGGCCTTTGAATCAAAAGGGTTGAGAAACACTGATCTAGATCCTCAAAAACAAAAACCAAGCTACAAAGTCACAGTTTCTGAAAAGAATCTGGATTATCCAAATTCTTAACTGACGAGCACTCAAATTGGGCTATACAATCACAATCTCTGCTTTTTGTAGCACCTGAAGGGATTTATTCAGTAAATATTTTTCCATCTAATTTTTATGCACATGTCTATATCTGTCATGAGATGTGACTGTATAAAAGCACACGGCGAAGAAGATATCTTCAGGAGACTTTTAATAGTCAAGTCAAATCAAGTCATATTTATTTATATAGCACCTTTTGCAATACAGATTGTTTCAAAGCAGCTTTACAGAAATAACAGGAAAATAATGCAACACAGTTTGTTTCCAGAAGAAAAACCGTCAAGAAGACTGCTGATTTGACAGCTGTCCAAAAGACGACCATTGTCATCTTGCACAAGGAGGGCAAGACACAAAAGGTCATTGCTAAAGAGGCTGGCTGTTCACAGAGCTCTGTGTCCAAGCACAATAAAATAGAGGGGTGACGGGAAGGAAAAGATGTGGTACAAGCAATAGGGATAACCACACCCTGGAGAGGATTGTGAAAAAACCCATTCAAACATGTGGGGGAGACCCATTCACAAAGAGTGGACTGCAGCTGGAGTCAGTGCTTCAAGAACCGCCACGCACAGACGTATGCAAGACATGGGTTTCAGCTGTCGCATTCCTTGTGTCCAGCCACTCTTGAACAAGACACAGCGTTCCGCCTGGGCTAAAGACAAAAAGGACTGGACTGCTGTGAGAGGTCCAAAGTTTATTCTCTGATGAAAGTAATTTTGCATTTCCTTTGGAAATCAAGGTCCCAGAATCTGGAGGAAGAGAGGAGAAGCACAGAATCCACGTTGCTTGAAGTCCAGTGTAAAGTTCCACAGTCAGTGATGGTTTGGGGTGCCATGTCATCTGCTGGTGTTGGTCCACTGTGTTTTCTGAGGTCCAAGGTCAACGCAGCCGTCTACCAGGAAGTTTTAGAGCACTTCATGCTTCCTGCTGCTGACCACTTTATGGAGATGCAGATTTCATTTTCCAACAGGACTTGGCACCTGCACACAGTGCCAAAGCTACCAGTACTTGGTTTAAGGACCATGGTATCCCTGTTTATCCAGCAAACTCAGCCTGACCTAAACCCTATAGAAAATCTATGGGGTATTGTGAAGAGGAAGATGCGATACAGCTGAAATGCAGAAGAGCTAAAGGCCACTATCAGAGCAACCTGGGCTCACATAACACCTGCGCAGTGCCACAGACTGATCGACTCCATGCCACGCCACATTGCTGCAGTAATTCAGGCAAAAGGAGCCTCAACTAAGTATTGAGTGCTTTACATGCTCATTCTTTTCATGTTCATACTTTTCAGTTGGCCAACATTTCTAAAAATCCTTTTTTTATATTGGTCTTAAGTAATATTCTAATTTTCGGAGATACTGAATTTGGGGTTTTCATTAGTTGTCAGTTTTAATCATCACAATTAAATTAAATAAACATTTGAAATATATCAGTATGTGTGTAATGAATGAATACAATATCCAAGTTTCACTTTTTGAATGGAATTACTGAAATAAATCAACTTTTTGATGATATTCTAATTATATGACCATATATAGCCGGTCTGGAGAAAACCATGATGTCATCGTCCAGCTCAGTTCAGTTCTCATAATGGTGTCAATGCAGACAGATCAATAATATTGTTGAATATTAAATTAAATGTCCACTACTAAGCAAGCCAAAAGCCAATGGCAAATAAACAGTTTTAAAGGCATTTCTGCATGCAATCGCGCTCTCTCTCCACGAAATTCGAAAATCGTCTAGTTTTGTTTTCTTCCAGTTGCGCTCCATGTTTTTCTGGCCGCTCTCTTAAGGGCCCGAGTGTGCTCGTTGTACCATGGCGTTGGACTATTTTCTTTAATCTTCTTTAAGCCCAAAGGAGCAACTGTGTACGTCTACGCTAATATAAGTCTCTCTGTTTATCCTGAGGTTTGCCGCAGTCCGCCGGATCCAATACATATCCAGATCACATGGACACGACGACAAATGCCAGCCTCATCAGCCCTGTGAAGGCCTCATGGACACCTTAACAAACTCGTCTCTATACTGGCATAATGACTCCGACCCCCAACCAGATGGAACTGGATAAATATTGTGAAAGTTCTTATCCAATCTGACTTCTGACCTATAATGCTGCCTGAATCATAATCATACACTGTTTGTTCGTTGGCCAGAAGAGAACTGGACCCCTGACTGAGCCTGGGTTCTCCCAAGGTTTTTTCTCCATTCTGTCACCTGATGGAGTTTTGGTTCCTTGCCACTGTTGCCTTTTTCGCCTCTCTTCGCCTTTGTCGCCATTGGCTTTTGGCTTGCTTAGTTGGGGACTTTTAATATTATTACAACATTATTTTCCTGTTATCTCTGTGAAGCTGCTTTGATACAATCTGTATTGTAAAAGCGCTATATAAATAAAAGTGACTTGGCTTGACTTGATAGATTACAGCAAGACCTCCCACCTTTCAGACGTAGCTCGTTTTTATAACAGTAATCTTGAGGGGTTGACTCATTTAAAGTAATATAATCGTCTGGTTGTAGCCAGGTTTCTGTCAAACACTGCACATCTAGGTTATAATCTGTAATCATATCATTAATAATAAGTGCTATTGAAGTAAGGGATTGGATATTTAGCAACCCGAGCTTTATCATGTGTTCATCTGTATTATATCTATTTAATTTGTTGAACATCAATTACATTTTTACCCTTAACCCTCTGATTATCTTCATTTAGGGTATACACTTGTTATCTTTGGGGTCTCCAGGGACCCCAGACAATAACATTGCATTTTGTAACAGTATAATATTTTTTTTTACAAATGTAATTTTACTCTGTTCATTAATGTTTTTACTCAACATTTGTGCGTTTTTGATATCTTTTAAATTTCTAAAAATTAATAAATAAATATTTAAATAAATAGTTTTTTTTTTTTACAAAAACAGCATTTTATGTAAAATTCACTTTATAAAAGACCCAGATTTCATTTATGGGGATAAATGGATAATTGTACATGATTTAATGTAAGATTTTTGCCCTTTTTTTGGAAAATGCAGTTTTAAAATAAAAAAAATTCACTTTAACCACTAGATGGCCATAGAGCTCCATTATGCTCCATTATATGCTATTTGCTGTTTGATTAACCAAAATACATCTTCTCACAAGTTGGATTCAGTTGGATTGAGTTGGATTCATATATAAATATTTTAAAATCAAAATTATAAAAAAGAATTATATACTTTTTGTCAAAGTTTAGCATATTTTGTATTGTAAAACGTTTTTCAATAATGTTACTTTATGATTAGAATCAAACCTGAACAAGATGTTACAAAGAGATATGTTGGAGTCTTTAGATTTTAGATTAAATCAGATTAGATTTAAAGATTGTGTGTGTGTGTGTGTGTGTTTGTGTGTGCATTTTAGTTGTGTCAGTGTCACCAATTTATATTTGTGGTGGTTCTGAACTTTATTTGACAAATCATAAGACTTTTTATAGCCGTACAAATGTATTCCTGTGTGAGAGAGTGTGTGTGTGTGTGTGTGTGTGTGTGTTTTGTGTGTGTATTTTTGTTGTGTCAGTGTCACCAATTTATATTTGTGGTGGTTCTGCATTTTATTTGACAAATTATAAGACTTTTTTTATAGCCTTACACATATGTATTCCTGTGTGTGTATGTGTGGTTGTGTATGTGTGTGTGTGTGTGTGTGTGTGTGTGTGTGTGTGGCGAGCATTATAACTTTGCATTGTGGATGTTTTTTACATCGTTGGAAGTGTGCCATTTCATTTCTGTCCATGTGATCTGCGTTGTTTCTGATTTTGATGATGAATATTATATGTTTACTATGCGGGGTCTCCAGGGACCCCGAAGACAACAAGTGTGACTATTTTTTTCACGCCAACATAATAACAGATATCGTTCCAATTAAATTTTTTTTTTGAGAGCTGTAGAAAGTTTCATACCATTTGAACAAAGAGGACATTTTTTTTAATTTGACATTTGCGGGTTAAAAAGACCCCGAAGATAACCAGAGGGTTAAATGGGTTTGGGAGTGTTTTGTACTTCCTAGTTCAGGGAACAGACACAGTCCCTATGTGATGATATCTAGGTGAAAGAGTCTCTATGTGAGATAGAACAATCCAAACAATAAACAGACGAATCAACAAGAAGAAACATACCTGTGAACTTAACTAAACTAAACCCTGATGAAAAACAGACAAAAACTGAGGGCTTATATGGGCTACATGGAAAACAAGGGGAGCTAACGAGACTGATTAACGAGACACACCTGAACTAATTAACTGATTGGAAGATAAACTCAGGCATGAACAGAGCAGGGAAACAGATCAAAAACCAAACTAAATACAAACAGACATGTAACAGCATCCTGATTGTTTTTTATGCAACATCCCAAGCTTTACATAAAAATAGGTTATGGAAACTATTAGTATTGTTGTATTCCGTGCTCTTTATCATGAACACACCTCATTTTTTAACTCTTAAACGCATTAATTTATTTGCAAATCATTATTACATATGTGGGTAGCTATATATATCTTACACAGATGCTTGGATCTCTAAATGTCGCAATAGTCATTCCTTAACTTTTGGAATATGAAAGGGTTCAATGTAAGCAGATGAGCTCTGACAATGACAGTGATGATGGTCAAAAGTTACCATTATCACTGTCATTGTCAGAGCACATTTGCATCTGGCTCATATTCACCATCTCAGCCATATTCTTAAAACTATCATTTTCAACATCTTCAAAATCAATATTTTGATCGCTGACAAGTTCTTCACCAGAACCGCCATGAAGTGACAGTGACACTAATATTTGATTGTGTTCAGTTCTTGCTCTGTAGTAAATCACTGAGCCATTTCAAGTTTTGCTGATGATACTTGTGTATTCTTTTGTTTTATGCCTGCAGTAATTATAAGTGAAATAACACGTCATCATTGTTTATTAGACATTGCCACCTTGAGGAATTGCACTTATTGAGTCATTAGAGATTAAATTATTGCTGTATATCTTACTTTTAAAAAAATGAATGAAGGGGAAGGTAGTGAATGGTGTCCCGGGTTGAGGTATGCATATAGGGGGTTAATAGAAGTACTACAGCTTCATATAAATGTAGGGGGAACACATTTTCCTAAATCCTTGCATCTCCATCTCCTCAAACCACAACAACAAAAAGAAAACTGTACTTGATTTTAACCCACAGGAGGCAACTGAACATATTTATTGGCCAACCTTGAACACCAAGTGCAGTCACAGAGGAGAACATAATTTATATATATCGCTGCATGAACTGACTAGTTCAACAGGAGTGTTGTTTAACTTTGCGCTATTACTAGAACATTTTAATGCTCTGGATTTCGTGTTTAATAACTCGAAATGTCAATTGCATTATTGTTGATATGCCAGATGTCTGCACTTCTTAATAAAATGGAAAGACTGTTGCATTTCATGTCTACACAAGAGCTCGACCCTGAAAGCTTCAGTCAAAATGACAATATGTGTTTATGTATGCTGTGAAGGGACATGTTAAAATGTGGTGGTTTAGATTGATATTGTTTCTCGATGCGTTTTGCTAATGGGTCCTGGTGAATAGGTGAACACGATAAAACTCTATCTGTGGTGCAAACAGGGTTTGCTGCATAGCTGTACTTTGCTTGGCATATCAACCTCTTTTGTCTGTTTATATGTGTGTTCTGAAATGAAAGTTTCGAAAGCAATTTATGCTGAACGTCCTGTAGGTTTTGCACACATTTGCACAAAAGCTCTTTGTTTTTCTGCTCTTTGTTTGCCAGTCATTTCGCTATAGTTTTTTTGCATAGTTTGTGCTTGCTGTTTAATAATCAGTAGTAATGAAAAGATTTATATTGAACTTTGTCATGGAAACTAGCATGTATAAACCTTAATTAAACATGGTTTCAGACACCACTACAAATGGCTGTGCGCTCAAGTGCCCTATTTAATAGGGGGCAATTTCAGACACAGTCCATGTGAGCATTTGATATCACTGAATTTTTGAATTTATACCAAGTGCACTTGGATTTTACGTTTGCGGTTGCTGGTTGCTGAGAAAGGACATAAAGATTGCTAACAAAGTCTTGAATTTGGGTCTGTTCCTCACAATGGTATGGATTCTAAAGATCTGGATTGCAGAGCACAATATTGTTTTTATTACTTTTGTGAATTTATGTGGTGTTTTTGGTTTTATTTTATGGTTCTATTGTCAATCACAGCATAAAGGACTATACTGAGAAAACGCCTTTTGTGTCTCACAACACCAAACAAAATAAATATTACATCTAAACAATAGTTAAACAATTGCAGAAATTTTATTAGTTTTAAGGTTTTATAGTGTAGTCTTGCTTAAAGGATAATTCCGGTATTTAACACTTTGAGTCTATTTTCTAGTTTGTTTTGGATGAACTAGAGTGGTGGACTTAGAAATTTTGACAATGGGTCCTGTCTCGACTTTTTGACAATTTTAGGATAGCCTCTGGGTGCTTCAGAGTGGTTGTCTACGAGCATACTGAAAACATGTCCTTAAAACAACACTTAACATTAGCTCTCAAAACTGTGACACTCACCGAGTGGTTAGTGGTGTTCGTTGATGATCCAAAACAAGTAGTGTAGCGAAATACAGTTTCTGTCGTGTTTTATTTGCCATTTTTTAAAATTCCATTTATGTCTGTTGGAGCCTCAGTGCTCGTTGATATTACTGCGCCCCGGATACCGAAAGGGGTCTGTTTACATTTGGTTGTAGTCTTTTCGCTCGGTTCTCCGTCTCTCAGAGGCTAGCGTGAGCAGAGCAACTGCGGCAAAGTGGTTGTCGCCATCAAGTGGTCGGGAATGTGCTAACGCTTCAGACTCAAATATTGAGCGGAAGTTTATACGCGGTTGTGAGGTATCTGAAAATATAGTTCCACTATAGTAAATAACACGGATTGAAAGCATACATTGCGCCGATATATTTGTTTTTAATCATTAACGAACACCACTAATCACTCGGTCAGTTGCACAGTTTTGAGAGCTAATGTTAAGTGTTGTTTTAAGGACATTGTTTCAGTATGCTCGTAGACAACCACTCTGAAGCACCCAGAGGCGATCCTAAAATAGTCAAAAACTCGAGACAGGACCCATCGTCAAAATTCTAGTTCATCCAAACAAACTAGAAAATAGACTTAAAGTGTTAAATACCGGAATTATCCTTTAAGATTATGTAATCCTTCTAAACGAGTTTGGAGCAGAAGTCACACAGTATGAAATGTAATCATTTTATATTAAGTAAACTGTTAATAAATGCGACTGAAGACAAACTGAATACTGTCATGATGATTATGTTTAGTTCTATGGACTCTTATTTTGATATACTGTTCTGTTTACCTTAGTTCCTGTTTCTTTGCTCTGTTTAGTTTCAGTTAAATTTAGTTATCTAGGTTTCTGATTATGTCCCTACTTTATGGTTACTTATAAATATCAGCTGTGTCGTATTTAGTTCCTTGGTAATCCTGCATATATACTCCATTCAGTTTTGTCCTCTGTCAGTTATTGTTGTTATGTAATGTGTCATTTACAACTTATCATTAAAGATTGTATTCCTAGTTCATGCATGTTGCTTATCCTCACCAGCATGTAACAGAATAACCGACCCTCAAAATGAGTAAGATACAAAAAGAATGGACTTACCAGCACTGCGTCGTCTCCTCCATGAGTACCTGGGATGGGTGCACTAAAGCATTCATTGATCACCATCTGCGAGGCAGATGCATCTACCTCAGACCTACCACCTGGGTCTTCCCAGAGTTAAAGTGCACTGTCCAGTCCATCCCACCACTGCCCTTATAGAGTGTGGTCCACATATCCAGTTCCCTCCTGAGTCCCCACCATCGAATCGGACATCTTCCTCCTCCTATGTTTCTGTCCAACCTCTTGGTCCCATCTACTCCACTTGTTACGTCCAGTCCCCTGTATCCGTCAGCTCCACTGGTGTCGTCAAGCTCCTCAGGTCTGTCCCTGCCTCTAACTCATTACGGCTCTTTGGCTCTGTCTCTGGCTTCCCGACTATCCAGCTTGGCATGAGGTTGAGTCCCCGGCTTCACCTCAGACCTCCAGGCTCATGTCTCCACCTTGACCTGTCAGCCCGTCGGCTCTACATTCCCTAGTCTCCGCCCTGGCCCATCAGTCCTGAGACTCCTCCGGCCTGCCTCGTGCCTCTGGCTCAACCTCTGTCAGCCGTCGCTCTGCCTCCACCACGGACTTCTTGGTCTCCGGCTTCGTCTCAAACCTCCACCCTTTGGCTCTCTGGCTCTCTGGCTTCCCCATTGTCCTCACTCAATCGTCACCCCAGTCTGCTGTAGGGCTGGGAATCACTGGGTACTTCACGATACGATACGATACGCGATACATTGTTCACGATACCGATAATATCACGATATGGCGATACTGTGATAATCGATATATTATCAGTAATAACTCACAATATATCATGTTTTAAAAATAAAAAAGATTTTTTTTTAATTAGTAAAATAAATTCTCCATTTATTTATTTTTTTGGATGAAACACAATAACAAATACAACTTGTGTCTTATCAGTTCATTACATGAACAAAACAGACAGACACTATTTTAGTGTAAAATTGCTGCAATCAGTAGTCTTTGACAACCGGTGACACCATTTGGGTGCAAAATAGTTGTAAGGCTGAGGACAGATTCATTGTAACTGTAAACAATACTATATGATTGTCCTTCACAAACATGAACAGTGACACTATTAAGTGCAAGAAACACAAACCTTTGGGCTACTGCTTTCAAATAAAAAACAAAATAAATATATCAGGGATAAAGTGCATCTAAAATGAACCCAACTTAAAGTGCATCCAAAAATAAACTATTTTTCAGAACAAAATAGAAAACAGCTTCATGAGATGTGTTTTATATGTTCATGTTTTTCTTGAGAAAGAGGAGTTGGTCAGCATGTTCAGGAGTGAGTGAACTTCTTTGGGCACTGATGATGTCTCCTGCAGTTGAAAAGACCCTCTCAGCTGCTACACCGGTCCCAGGAATACACAAATGCATATGGACCAGCTTGGAGAGGAGAGGGAACACATGTTGCTGAGATTTCCACCACAACAGTGGATCTTCAGTGAGAAGCAGAGAAGGAGCATCTTGATATTGTTTTATCTCCTTCTCTGCAATTGAGGTTGCTGATGTAGAGACATCATAGCTCTTCTTGAAGGTCTGACCAAGAAGATCAACAAGTGCAGACTTTCTTTTCTTTGCTGTACAGGTCTCCTCTTCCTCTGAATCCCCCTGAACATCACCACAAGGCACTGGATCATCCTCTTTTAAAGCTGCAGCTTTTGACAGTAGTTTTGCGTAAGTGTCTTGCACTTCTTCAGGTGACAGAAATAAAAGGGATTTAAATCTAGGGTCCAGGGCTGAGGACATGCGTAGAAGATCTTTTTCCACCTCTGATTGATATCTCTTTGAAAGGTCTTGATTGATGGCTCCCTTAATCTCTCGAACCAGAGGGGAATCTTTTTCAGTGCTGGTTGTGTCTCGCACCAGTTGGGAATGAAGAGGAGCAACCACTGAAATGGTGGGATTCTTTTCCTCACACATGATATTTGTTGCCACAAGCATTGGTCTAAGTGCTTCCACCATCTCTTCAGCGCTTGAGATGTCATTCTCTGTCAGAGCACAGTCGGTCACATTTTTTCTCACCTTAAGAAAAAAAAAAAAAAAAAAAAGAAAAAACACAATTTATTAATAAAATGTATATAATTATTGTTCTTTATTTTAAAGCAAATAAAGCATGAACTGTATGATGTAATCTAATGTTTTTATTTGGAGTTTTTAGTATGCATCAAGTATTTATTCATTGTTGTTTATTCATTGTATATCAAGTAAGTTTCATATCATATATATTAGTATTTATTTACAAACTTATTAATTGTTTACGATAAATTATTCACATTTATTACACATATAGATTACAACTTCTACATTGCAAACTTTTCTTACCTCTGGTGATAAGAGGGCAGCACAGACAGCTGGCTGTTGCTCAAGAAACCTGGAGACCATTTCATAGGCACTATTCCAACGAACAGGCATGTCCGTGATGAGCTTGTGAAGAGGGAGGCCAAGGAGTTTCTGGTTTCTTTTTAGTGCTTCTGCTCCAGTTGTGCTTCGATGAAAGAATGTTGAGATCTTCCTAACTTTGGCAAGTACCTTGGAAACAGCAGCTATTTTCAGCGCACGTTGGGATGCAAGATTTAAAACATGAGCAAAACATCTAACATGTTGATATCCGGTTAGGTCCATTGCTACACGCATGTTTGATGCGTTGTCGGTGACAAAACAACTGGCTTCTTAGCGTCAAGATTCCACTCACCCACTGCGGCTTTCAGTACATCGGCAATGTGTGTCCCAGTGTGCGTTTCGTGCATTGCTCGGGTTTGCAGGACGTATGACTTCATTTCCCAGTCTGTGTTTATAAAATGTACAGTGAACGTTATGTAGGACTCCGTGGCTCTCGATGTCCACCCGTCACACGTGAGCCCCACTCTTTCTGCTGACTCGAGTGCCGACTCTACTTTAGCCCTGGTCTCGTCATAAAGTGCAGGAATAATTTTTTCAGCAAAATATTTCCGAGAGGGAATATCAAAGCGTGGCTCTAAGATATTCATCAAAAAGCAGAACCCCTCGTTTTCCACCTCGCTGTACGGACGGAGCCCTTTACACATGTAAACAGCGATCCCATTTGTGATTGACTTTGCCCTCGCAGAACAAGGTGGTAGCTTTGCCTGGAAAAAGGTGTTTACGCCGGGGGGTGTCGACTTTGACCCAGCACCAAGCACGGCTTTCTCAGAGAGCTCCGGATGATGCCGCGAGAGGTGGCTGTGCATGTTGGTCGTGTTTCCTGTGTAGCGACTTTTGCAAAGCAGTTCTTGCATATTGCGTAGTCCTTTTCTATCTTTGCCCCGTCCGCACTGCTATAAAATCCAAAGTGAGTCCACACTTTGGATTTAAATGTTGCTGGAGCGTCTTTTAACTTTCTGCTCTCGCTTCTGCTGTCCTCACTTGACTCCACCATTTTCAAGTGTAGCCTACGTCTTTTTTTTACGCTCAGTCACAACAGCCAAACTCGCAACGCGCGCCCCCTATCTACTTCTGGAGAAGGGTCTCATCAAGGGATAATGTAATGAATACTAATAGAGCATTTTATAACGGCTTTTAAGATCGATACTTGGCAAGAGCACATCGAGAATTTGATCGCGGGAGAAAATATCGCGAGATATCTCCATATCGATATTTTGGCGCACCCCTAGTCTGCTGAGTCCCCGTCTCGGTCCCATGAGGCAGTGGCTCCACCTTGGGCTTCCGGGCCATGGATGCCTCCCTGGTCCATTGGTCTCTGCCTGAATCTCGATTGATTTTGACTACCATCAATCAGTCCCCAGGTTCCACCCGGACCTTCAGCCAAAGCTTCACCCTGGCTCCTCCTACCATTGCCACCATGCTATCTTCCTCTATCAGCTCCGCCTGGTCCCTGTCCATCACCAGCTCCGTGCTCTCCTCCGAAGTCCCCTCCCTCCACAGTTGGATTAGCAGTTACGGTGCGAGGACACATCTTCCGGGAGGGGAAACTACTGTCACGATTATGTTTAGTTCTCTTATTTTGATATGCTGTTCTGTTTCTC
Organism: Chrosomus eos; assembly: GCA_036326025.1. Lineage (NCBI taxonomy): Eukaryota > Metazoa > Chordata > Actinopteri > Cypriniformes > Leuciscidae > Chrosomus > Chrosomus eos. Next base: position 16,099,505 of record CM070836.1, on the reverse strand, counting down.
TAATGTCCTGTTTTCTTGCTCTGTTTAGTGTCGGTTTTCATGGTTTCTGATTTTGTCCCTGTTTGTTCCAAAGGTTATTTATAATTATCAGCTGTGTCATATTTAGTTCCTTGTTAATCCCTATATACTCCCTGTTCAGTTTTGTCCTCTGCCGGATATTGTTGTTATGTAATGTGTCATATACAGCATCATAAAAAACTGTATTCCTAGTTTGTGCGTGTTGCTTATCTTCATCAGCATGTAATAATACATTAGAACCAAGATATTAATATCTATAAATAAGGATTTGTACACATTTTGTACGGCTATAAAGCTGTTCATACATAAAATAATTTACGCTTTAGTGCTGTCAATAAAATGGTTTCCATCCAAAGTTGCACATTTTGAATATTTTGTGAAACATTTCCATTCCATGTGTTCAAGAGAACAAAATCATCACTTGCAAGGAAATAGCCCCCATCACAGGCCATTATTGAGATTCGCGTTCGAGGATCAGGCTTATCAATACACAGTTCTGCCGTTCGTTCGGTCTGTCCCTTGCACCCAGTACATTTACGAAGTGCATGGACGCGGCACTTTCTCCCCTGAGACTCCGGGGAGTGCAGGTGCTGAATTATCTCGGCGACTGGCTGGTTCTGGCGCAATCGCGAGCCGAACTATTGATACACAGAGATTTGATCTTAAACCACTTTCGCTAAAGAATGCTCTCCTGCTGGCACTGGCATCTATCAAGCGAGTGGGAGATCTGCAGGTGCTCTCTGTAAGCCCCTCATGTTTGGAGTTTGGATTAGGTGACTCTCAAACCCAGATATGGCTCAACACCATTTAGACCACAAGTTATTACACTATTAGCTCTTCCCCCTTCCGGTGAGGATGGGGAGGCTAATCGACTTTGCCCGGTTAGAGCTTTGAAGGTCTATTTGAAACACTCTGCATCCTTTAGACAGTCGGAACAGCTCTTTCACAAAGTCACGAAGCAGAGGGTGTCCAGATGTATAGTAGATGCCATCTCTTTGGCATACGCCTGTCGGTCAGGCTTGCCCTATAGGCACTAGAGCCCATTCGACTAGAGAGGTATTGCCTCGTCATGGGCGTGGTCCTCTGGGTTTCCTATTCTGTGTACTGTGTATAAGTGTATACTCAAAAGACAAACTGCTGTTAACTATTTCTTGGTATTTGCTTGGCGAAATTGCTAGCCAATTTTCATCATACATTTCACAGTTTAACCTATTTCCCACATTTCCTCCATCGATGTCAGGTGCCTTGTTACATGTGCGGGGCGTGGTATTTGTCTAGTGGTGCATTTGTCTAGTTTGGTTTCGCTTTTGTGTCAGGATTCGGACATTCATGCTCCGCGTATTTGTTTTCTGTTGTGAGCGCTCAGCATGAGCTTACGCTTGTTCTCGTGGTTCATTTGCCCCACCTGTCCTCCCTTGTTATCTGCCTTGTTTGCTCCCTATTTATTCTCCATGTGTTTGCAGTCCGGTGCTGGTGGTGGTAATTCAACCATGATTAGAAGAAGAAGAAGAAGAAGAAGAAGAAGAAGAAGAAGAAGAAGAAGAAGAAGAAGAAGAAGAAGAAGAAGAAGAAGAAGAAGAAGAAGAAGAAGAAGAAGAAGAAGAAGAAGATCCTGTGCTGGTTCGTTGGCATTTGTATGTACACCGTGTGTTTCCCTGCTGTCAAGTCTGTCTTGTTTTCCCCTCGGGGTAGTTTTAGTTTGTATTTTGTTTTATTTTATTAAAATAAAGCCCATCAACTCTGCACCAGTCCTCGCTCCTTTCACCATCCCCACAACTGACAGTCGAGTTTAAAAAAAAAATGAGCTTCCCCTCTTTGAAAGACAAGCAGCTGCCACTGGAGCAAATGCAGCCCATCAATGTTTGCAGACCTTTGCTGGAAAGTGACAAGAGATGCTCCAGTTAATGAATACAAGAGACTAGTCAAAATAAATTGAATTATATTACCCTTTTCTTATTTTCAAAGTGTAACATAAATGGGAAAGGTGACAGGTAATATCTACACAACATACATACTTGTAAAATCTAAAAACTTACATTTCTTGTAAACCGTTGCCAGTCAGTAGTTGTTTTAATTGCCATATTTGAAGTCAGCACATTAAATACATAATTAATAGCACATTTTATCTCTGTAGCAAACAATCGTTGTGTCCAATGTTATTAGCTTTTATCAATTCCTAAACACCTTGCAAATCCCTCACAACCCTAGATTGGGAAACTCTGTTGTAAACAATGGTGGGCCTTGGACTTAAAAAAAAGGTTGAATATCACTGTGTTAAATGAATGGTTTTAGTCCTTCATTTAGATTTAAGGATGTAAATCTCTATAGTGCGCTTGGGTGACACAGCACTGATATATAGAATCAGATTCCATTTTCAATTTGTGTCTGTATGGAAACATTCAGCTGCTGTGAAGGGCTCTTAAGCACAACACACACACACTCAACGACAGTCCTGATGTATGGCTGTAATAGACTGCTGGGCAGTTCGCTTTATGACGCTGTGTCTCTCCTTTTCTCATTCTGTGCTTTGGTTGGGATTTCACCAGCCTGAGTGAGTGGATGTTCATTTTCTCAGAGTGTGTTTGAAGGAAATTGTCTTTTTGTGGAGAACTTGTTTCTGGTTTGTAGTTTCTTGTACAAGGTGTGTGTGTGTGTGTGTGTGTGTGTGTGTGTGTGTGTGTGTGTGTGTGTGTGTGTGTGTGTGTGTGTGTGTGTGTGTGTGTGTGTGTGTGTGTGTGTGTGTGTGTGTGTGTGTGTGTGTGTGTGTGTGTGTGTGTGTGTGTGTGTGTGTGTGTGTGAGGTGCCCTTTAGAGAAACTTAAAACTGTTTCTATTGGTTGAGGTGTGTATTTGTTTTAGATTAGCCTTTTGTGTGTTATTGAATGAGAAGTGTGTGTGTGTTTATGTGTGTGTGTGGTGTGTTTTTAATGGATGAAAGTGATATGCTTTTTGGGACTCTGTCCCAGCATGTGTGCAGCGCTGATAATGAAAGCATACGTTACCGTGCCAACACTAAATGATGGAATGCTAATTGTCACAGCATGCTATGGCATACTCCAGACTAAACTCAGACTGGCAAAATTACTCCGCTATCTCTGTGTAAGGGTGTCTTCTCTAATATATGGCTACTTTTGGAAATTACAGAAATAGATGGAAATTACCATGCTGGATGTTACATTTTGGAATAAAATGCCAGACTCCTTTATCTTGCTAAGTCTAACTTCACTGGTAGCATTTTATGTATCCTAAATTTAAATCTTTTTAACACTTTTTGCACAATATGACAAAATTACAACTTGTTTGGAAAAGAAGAACAGAATTTTCTCTCCATAAGTGATTGCAGTTCATTAACATTGGAAGCCCTAATATCTAATAATGATGTGTAATTATTATTATTTTTTTTACATTATATCAAATTATAAGCTTCTTTATTCATAACTTTGTAGATAAATGATTAATACTTTTTGCATTTATTTCAAATGACTACATGTTTTGTCCTGTTACATTTTCACTGTTTGTGGACATTTCATTGATTAGTATTTTATAGATCCTAAATGTAATAATATTTTTAATACGTGTTGCATAGTATGACAAATTGTCAACTGGATTGGGAATGATATAGAATTTTCTGTACATAAGTAAATATTACATTGATTTTTCTTTGTTTTCACACATTTCATATTTCATCACAAGCTTTGCAATGCATTAAAATTGGCAGCCCTAATATCAATACAATTGACTGATTCTACAAATGTAAACATACATGAATTGTCTTGTTGATAAATACTTTCTGCATAAATTATAAGCTACTTTATTCTTAACTTTCTAGATAAATTATCCATACTTTTAATGTGTTGGCCTATTTAAAAACAAATAGATGTTTTTCCCTGTCACATCAAATATTTTTTCATTTTGTGGACATTTCATTGATCGCATTTTATATATTCTAAGTGTAAATCATTTTTGCTTAATATGACAAAATGACAACTTGACTTGAAAAAAGCACATTAAAAAATTATAAAGTTAAAAAATTATGGAAATTATTTGGAATTATGATTGAAGGTCTGAATCAGGGACAAGGATGAAGTAGTAAAGTCTGCATAACTGTTGGCAAAAATAAAAATATTTATGATTAGGTAGTAAAAATAAATGATGAAACTACTTTGGATGTTGTACAAAAAAAAAATGAATCATAGCAACAAAGAAAAATGTTGTGTAAAAAGGATGGCCTGACACCTTTTGTCCCCCCAAGTCTTTTCAGAAACATTTGTTCATTTAATGGCTGTTTACTGTTTATGCAATCATGCAAAGATTTTGCATTTGTTCTTTTGGCAGAATTTAGACTTTATTGCTTCTTCTGCAGTTTTGTGTAATAGTGACTCACACTCCTGATGCAGCTGATTTATTATATCATAAAAAAGTACAGCAACATTATACATTTATACTGTCTGCAAAGTAAATAATTTATGGGCCCTGGGAAAAGGTGTAGTAGCTTTACACCTGCAGGATGACTTTTGATCTTTCCACCTTACCATCTTTCCTAATTGATAGTGAGGTCCAGACCTTAGGCAGATAGTGAGCATGAGCATTCCAGGCTAACACTTTTTACTGACCTACATTTTGTATGTAATCAAATATATTATTGGTTTGCATTAGATATACTGTAGGCCTACTTTGTTGAGGGTTTTTTTCATCTTTTTTAAGGTTGGTTACACACATTTGTTTATGTTAATTTTAGAGTTCAACGTAACAAAAACTCCAACATAACTGAGCATTAAGTACTAACAAGTCTTTTTTAAACATTTTAAAAAAAACACTTTTTCAACATTCTGGCTGCGTTCCAGTCCAAAATTGACATGCCCTTCACTCGCTAACTTCCCTCGGTCTCGTTCACTCGGATGTACGTCATTGCTTACGTTGCACGAGTGCCCACTACTGGCGGAAACTGCAATGGGCTAAACTGGAACGTCCTAAGCCCTTGATCACTTGGAATCAGCTATGGAGTTGATTTATTATTTTAAAAAATGTTCACTTTAAGAATTTGTTTAATGCAGCATTCAAATGTATATAGGTGTGTTTGGGTTGTTTTACATTAAAAAATATAATTAATAGATCATAGAGTTGTTTGTTGTGGTTATGATTAGACGAGATCTGTGGTGACATCACAATCATACTGCATTGTGGGCCATATGGTGTCCTGAAGTGTACATATGAAGTAGACTCGCTCCCTCGGTCTAAATCGAGGGAACAAGTGTCTGTCCATATAAACTTCCCTCGTCCACTTCACGAAGTGGAACGCACTTCAAAATGGCGGCAGGGATTCCCCCAAGGGGAAGTGCTTAGGGAAGTTCGCAAGTCATGTCTAAAAGTGGACTGGAACGCAGCCTTACTCTCCCAGTTCATTCCTACGCAAAGCATGCTGGGAACTAAAAATCATACAACTTCAAGTTGCTGCTTCAACCCATATTTGGATAAAATATGGACAAACCATCCATGACTTTTAAGCTGTTGGTTTAAATTTTTAAACCCAAAGGTTGGTAAATAAATAAATCATAATAATTAAACCAAATGGTTGGGTTTGTCTATTTTTGACCCAAACATGGGTTGAAACAACCCAGCATTTTTTAGAGTGCATCTTTAATTTATGTAGCCAAATCAGTGCACAAAAGTTACATTAAAGTTCACGTTCATAAGAGAATACAGAGTGCTCTGCTATTTCCTACCAGCCTTTTTGCAGTCTCCACTTGTCCACTTGTGTCAGTATCATTAACCTTACTGGCGTAAAATGTCAAATCGCCATCTGGATATGGGACGTTTTCTCCCACACACACTCGCACACAGATTGCCATGTCGTGAGTGCTTGATGTCTACAAAAGTATTTATTATTTCTGTTGATTACTGTTTTATGCAGGTTCAGTTTACAGAAGTATTTTTAAACTATTGCTTTTTTTTATTGGTGTATTGTCTGATAGTAACCTTGGATTTATTCAGACCTTTTTCTTTCACAGACACAAACCAATTGTCTCCACCACATTTGGTGTCTCCATTGAGGGCATTGTTTTTCATTATAGTAATTACGCTTCTGAGAACACGCTCAACTCCAGGGAGCCTCTGGAAGTTAGCAGCTAGCCACTGCTCATCTAAAATTGAAAAGCTAGTCAAATGTGATTAGAGACAAAGGGATGTTTTGTTTTATTTGTTAAAAAGTTACTGCAAGAGTTTGAGTGTTCATGGAAAGTGTATGGCTATAACACTGAGTGATGTGGATGCAAAAGGTTAATGGCTTCCTTGTGTAATGGACATAGGCCAGTAAGAGCTGTTCGTGTGAACATCACCCCCCTGGCCAAGAGGCGCGCTAGCGACTCTGGCGTCCTTGTTACCACGCCCGCCTCCCACACTGGAGACCCCACTTCGAAGTAGGGACTGGTTACACTTCCTTTTTTTTTCATTCCACTTCACTCACACTTTTTGAGTGATACCTTTCAATACATTTAAAAAGTTCTTCTCTCTTAAGGTAGCAAGTAGGTCTAAATTCTCAGATAAAGTGTCAAACATGTCAGCAAACACATTCTGCGTCCTAAACCACAAACCATTCTTGACAGAGCAATTAAAAAATACAGTATTCATCAATATCACTGTCACATATCACTGGTTTATTGAATTTATGACCTTTTCATAGCCAGTTTACAAAATAGGAGGTGGTTGAGCAGCAATGGCTTGTGTAGAGTTTATGAGTGTGTATCGACACATAGCTTCCCCCACACTTACACGCTCCCTAACTGATTTCAAAGTTCGCCCTCGGTAGATTAAGATTGACAGGCGCAGCAGCAGCGATCAACACTTCAGGCTCTGAGTCTAGCAGGAGCGAGGGAGGGGGTTGATGTGCTTGACAATCAGTGCAGGAGTCAAATTAAATCAGAACAGGATAAGCCAAATAAAGTAACTGAAGAGCGAGGTTAGTTAACAAAAAAAATTACCGTTCCCTTTCGAGGGAACTCACGCTGCGTCAATGACGTTTTGGGAATGCCCCTGCGTGATTGCTTCTGAAGCATGTATCAACTAGTCCAATAATGTAGGAGCAGACATCCTGTTCAGACAGGGCCTGAGGCCCGGGGAATGGAGGCTTTACCCTGAGATGGTGGAGCACATTTGTAAGATCTATGGTCAAGCAGAGGTATATCTGTTTGCGTCTAAGGATACAAGGCACTGTCCACTGTGGTTCTCTCTCACAGATCCAGCCCCATTGGGACTGGACGCATTGGTACAGACATGGCCACGGCTGCGTCTGTACGCATTCCCTCGATTGCTCTGCTCCCAGGAGTCCTGGAGAAGGTCCACCGGGACAGAACAAGTTTAATGCTAGTAGCACCGTACTTGCAGAGCCGGTGGTTCTCGGACCTAGTATCCCTCCTCGATGGCTCTCCTCTGGAGATTCCTGTCAGGGGGTACCTTCTATCTCAGGCAGGAGGAGTGATCCTCCATCCCCGACCAGAGATGTGGAACCTGTGGGTTTGGTCTGGAAGACGAGAGAGGAACAGGCCTGGACTTTATGTTGTATGGATATTTCTCTTTTGTTCTTGTTGAGTTATAAAATCTTCTCTGTTATTTGAACTGCCAGTCTTCTCCTCGTCTTCTTCATGGACCCACATTTTGACAAGAACACCAGACCAGTGAAATAAATAAATAAATATATTATATATTATGGATTATACAGCAGAATTCTTCACTCTCACTCATGAAGGGCTTTCAATATTAGTTTATACTGTACAGGAGGCTTCCGCCTGCTCACTCAGCGCAGTCATTTTGACGATTACACTGTTAAATCATTGTACTGGATTGGGGCAAACTATTACAGCCCCCTGAACTTACCTAACTTGAGGAAAGGTACTTGGAGAGAGGCCATCCTTAGATGGCTTCAGTTCTCCTACTCTCAGTTAATGCCATCTCTCAAGACCACTGGAGAACCAGAGCCCACATCCACCACAGAGAAGGAGCCAGAGTTAACTTCCTCCACAGACCATGTGCCAGAGCCAATGCCAGCAACGGAGCCAGAGCCAGCAGCCACGTCCTTCCCGGAGTGGAAGACCGCCGCCCAGTCTGACAAGGTGTGTGAGCCGGCTTCTACATATGTGCCACTGGAGGGTTAGTGGAGCTTGATGAGGACGATTTTCCTCCATTTATCCCAGTTAGTCCCAAGTCTGTTTAATCGCCTATTTTTAAGCTTTCATCATCGCTGATGATGCACCCAACCAGCCTCCCTCTCCCGCCTCCTCTGCCTAATCCTGCCTAAGTCCTTTGTCCCCACATTCACTGGCTCCCTTCAGCCCTTTGGCTCGTCCTCTATTGTATCCATCTTTGGTCTTCCAGTCACAAGCTCCGCTTTGGAGAGTGGATCCCCTGACTTCGCCTCAGACCAGTCAGTTCCATCTTGGCTTCTCGCCCCCTCGGTTCCTCCTGGGACCATCATCCTCACTGCTCCACCAGGCTCCCTTGACTCTCTAGCTCTACCTTGGTGAGACGGTGGTGAAATTATGCCTCTTTTTGTCGAAACTCTAAACACAAATACTTAACTTCTCACCCAATTACCCAAACTTCTTCAACTTCTTCAAACTTCCCCAAACAGCACCTTATAAAGTTGTTTCATTCTGATTTGGTTTCGCTTGAGAATAGCAGCGTTTCCACTGCCGGGCTAGGGCCGGGCCAGGGCTAACAGCGAGCCGAGCTGAGCCAGTGGCCTTGGGCCTCAAGCACCGGGCTTGCGTTTCCACTGCCGGGCCAGTAGCCCCACAGCGCTGCCCTAAACCCCACCCCTAACACGCCTTTTTGGATCAAACGTCATACAACCCAACCCATTTCAGCGGGTATTATGAATTTTTTTATTTTTTTAAGTTAGGAAGATAGCATGTATATTAAATCACCGGCCGTGGCTGCAATAGTGTCCCGATTGTCTCGCGAGTCGCCACTAACAGAGGGACGGTGACCCAGCACACCGTCCATAAAGTCCAACCATGGAAAGTTCCTTCTCTGAGCTCCGCCTTGTACATTACTGCGCCCGCAACTCCCCCCCCCCCCCCCCCCCCGAACTTGAAGCGTTGCTCGCTCAATGCTTAGCTTAGAAAGTTCAGCATCGATGTAATTTATTACGTCCTCGTTTCTTCACACGCCGTCAAATTGACGTTGTACCCTTTCTTCTGCACAAATGCTCAGAAGAGCTTTGGTATCTTCGACAGACCAGTACAGGCGATTCTCCATTTCCAGCAGCGATTATTTTGCGCGATATAAAAAAGTGAAATGTGCATCTTGCTTCAGATCATAACGTCCCATAACACCAATAAACTCCGCCTTTTACCTTGCCCACGCCTCTAGCCCGAGCTGGCCTGCTTTGGCCCAAGGTATTCGACGGGCCAGAAATCCAGAAATCCCGAGTAAGCCCTGATCAAGCCCCGGAAGTGACAGTGGAAACGCGACTGGCCCGGCAGTGGAAACGTGGCTAATGTGAGTAATGTGGACAGACTGACTCGTTGAATATGGTGTTGTCTTGGATGTGGCTTTGCATTTCTTGTAATCTGATTTCATTATTTTACAAAACCAAGTTTACAATGGCAGCATCCTGTACCCCGGTGAACATTTGGCCCCTTCCTCTACCATGGTTGCGTCTCTCAGTCCTTTAGAAAAACAAAAAATATAGGGCTTAGACAATGCAGCCAAAAGATATTTACCCCACAGTAGAGTACATTGTACAGGAAACTTGTACAGTTAGTGTATGGCATCAGCCATTCATGAAGTAAACAAGTGTCACCCAACTGATACACAATGACATGGGGTGTACTACATGAAATTTTGGTTGCATATCTGTACTCCAGTCTAAATGTCCGGATGACACAGGCGCCAGTAAAACGGCTCAAGTTGGGCTGCACTCTCTGTCCAGCCTCTCGCATTGTCAGCCCATGGTTAATGACATGATCAACTAAGGTTTCTCTGATTTAATTTAAAAGTCTTCTTTGGCCATGAACTACTCTACCAGCTCTACCCCTACCTCAGTCTTCATCCCCCTTTCATTCTCACCCTCCCTCTTCCTCTTCAACTCTATGCAACTTCTTCCATTATTGTAAAAAACAAACAAAGGTGCTCACCTGGTCTTTTCATAGTGCTTACATCCTGATTGAAGTGCTAACAATTAACCATTGAGGTGTTTGGTCAGGTGGCACATGTATTGGCCAATTAGCTCATGTAGTGTCATTTTGAATGGCAGTGTTTTGAAATGGCAAACATGTGATTTTGTCAGATTGTTGTGTCTTATGCAGAGACCGTGTTCAGTGCATTTTGTGTCATTTTGTGTCAGTGCAAAAAGTGGCATTTTGTGTCAGTGCAAAAAGTGTCATTTTGAATTGCAAAATGTGTGTAAAACAGAAAATTTGTTTAGACTTTTGGAGACTTGAGAAGAGGTTTTGCTCTCTCTTTATAAGTGTAAATAATTGTGCTGTGCATGTCATTTTAAGTGTGTTAGCAATTTGAAAAAACTGTAACATCACTGGCTATATTGACCCAAGCCAGGCACTGGGGGTAAAATCCACGCCTGATCCACCCCTGGCATTGATGACCTAAAATATCAAGGCTAGCTTCTTCCATTCCATCATCTCTGTTTCCAACAAAAATAGAAATTCTTATTACTGTAACTTTTTTAAAAATTACAGTTTTTCTCAATTGTTTACACACATTTTCTGAAAGAATGCCTCATATTCTCAGAACTCTACACACAAATCAAAAAACACACACACAATTGTCAAAACCCCTCAATTCTCCTGCAAAATGAAACTTTACATTCAAAACAATGTTATTTCTTCTCAAAATGGTATTTTGTTTTCAAATGACACACAAAAACCATCATTTGAATAGACATTTATAAGAACCAGTTGAACACTGATGTGCTCAATGTAAAACACTGTGATTAATGGAAAACACTTCTTCTCCATTCATCATAATGACTCGGGCCTTTTTTGTTCAGTGTTACACTTACTACAGACAGTACATACATAAGTGTGTTGTAAAATATTTGAGAATATTGTTTTTATACCCAGAACACACAAATACACGGCAACAAATATATTTTATTTTTCCCACAAAAACAATGGGAGATAGATCGTCCATTTCGTACATCCCAACCAACACAAAGTTGCACATACAGTGGTCTGCATACAAAACAACAGAAACATGTACTGTGCTGTATGTAGTTACCGTAAAAAAAAAATAAAAATAACTATGCTGCATCTTCTGCTTCGGTCTTTTACGTATGCTAAAGCTCTGATTGCTAATTGTAAAACTGACATGTGTTTGCCCATGTGACGAGGCAGTGTCCAGATCTGAATGGCAGTGTGTTCCTTGTGAAAACAAGAGATTTTGTGCATGAAAATTGTGCCAAATGCAGAGAATTGTGTGTAGTGTTTTGAAAAACGTGTGTTTTAGAACTGCAATTTGAGTGTAAAGCAGGACTTGTGCTTGTAGTTTAGCAGAATTGGTTCAGGAGGTTGGTGAATGAGTTACATGTTGTGGTCATTGTGTCTCAAGTACCAGAAATTGTGTGTAAACAATCGAGAAAAACTGTAAAAGCATTCAGAAACTCTATCTGCATGTAAGGATATTTTATGCATTTCTTTTCATTACTGTATAGTGCAACAGCAACAGCTACAGTACATGTATGTGTTATAACAGCACAGAGTACAGTACTCAAAAGTATTTAGGAAGCAGTGTGAAGCACACCTACCAGTTTCCCCCCCGAAGGTTCTTATGATTGAGGCGATGGTGAAGCGACTCATGTTTGACTGTACTCGTTGCCCAACCTCCCTCATAGTCATACCATGGAAATGGTCAACTAGAGTGGCAAAAATATAATCCGAGACTGCTTGTCTTCTTGTCCTTCCCCTTCGTCCTCATCCTTATTTTTATCCTTGTCCTCTTTTGTCACCTCTTCCTTCACTCTCTACTGCTCTTCCTCCTCTTTTTCTTTGGTGTTCTCAACCTCTAATATCACATTTCTCTTGATCCAAAGTTCCAAAACTATCTTTTTAAGGTTCTGATTGGTGTGTGATCAATTTTGACTCTTAGTGTTTCCACCTGGGTAATTGTGTGCTGAAGCTGTGCTGACTTGAGTGAACATTATTGAATGCTAGTGCTTTCTAAATGACAACATGGTGTAGGCAATGAGAAATTTGTGTGTTGAGTTTTGCAGTGACAGTTCAACAAATCTGACTCATTTGTCAAAACAGGGGAATAGTGTTTATAGTTTAGGGAAATGGATGTGTTTTTTGATAAACGGTGTTATGGTTTCGATTTTTTTGTTCAAAAGCCTGCTTATAGCGTTTAAGCAATCGAGAAACTGTTATACCTTCAGTCCTCTGTGTACATTGTCTGGTGTTGGTTGTGTTTTAGTACACACTGTTGCATGGATTTTCTTGCTTTGTTTTTTGTATAAATCCATGGTTAATTTTCCTAAGGGAAGTTTTACGTTGAACGCTCACTGGTTCCCGCCTCCTTATTCCCTAAAACTTTGTTACATCCTGTTAAACATATTATTGTTCACTGTTTGTGGAAAGGTAACTTTTGTAACCCTACATTTACTGTAGAGTAAATATTATACATCTACTGTAGATTTTTTTAATTTTTACTTTCTTTTTCCATTGAAATTACATTAAAAAATAATGAATTAACTGCTTTGAGGATGGCAATAGCCAAAATGTTATTATGGACCGATAGCTTATCTAAGCTTAATTTCCATTCTTAAACCAACCCTAAAGTGTTTCTAATTTATGTTAAATTATGGTTATATTTAGATCCATGGCCATATGCAGTTGGTGTAATGAGCTGCCAACTTCTCTCATTTCAACATTATGAATGGACATGACCTTTTCCATTAGGGTCCTTATCAATGATTTCCAATCCAGAACACATGAACAGATTAATTAACAGAGTCTGAAATTAACTGGCCATTCACTAAAAGTCATCATTAGACAGCCAAACTAATTCTAACCCTAAAGTAATCACAAAAAGACCGGCAACATGTTGAATTTACCTAAACTTTGTATTGCTGAAAACACAAAATGTTCTTTGACTCATCACTTCCCCCCTTTATCTAGTGATATTTCCATCACTGCCTGCAGAATAAATAGTGTTGAAATAAAGAGTAAAGACTGGATATTTGATGCTTTTATCTCTGTTTTTGTGAACAGGTACACCCAAACATCAGCGCCCCCCAAGATTAACCATTGTGTTTTACGTTGTATTGTGTAAGAGGGTGTTTTTATTGTTCTAATATGTTTGTTGTTCCTGTAGTGCTAACGGAACGGTTTTGTTGGGGTTGAAGGAGGGCTGCTAGTGTTACTCCGCTGAAGGCAAAGGTGATAAAACAGTGATTGAGATTCTGCAATAAAACCATCGCTGCAGAAACAGTGAGATTCAATTTCACTGCTTTTATAAACCTATACATCTCCACAGAGGGGCCAAATGTGGAAAATGAGTGAAACAGAAAAACAGAATGATCAGCAGACAAACATCAGCTTGGATTTTTTCACACCATTTTCACACAGCCATTAAAACACTTGAAGTTGAAAAGAATGTAAATTTTTCATTTTACATCACTTAAAGGGATAGTTCACCCAAAAATGAAATTTAGCCCATAATTTACTCACCTTGAAGTCATATTAGGTGTATATGACATTCTTCTTTCAGACAAATATAATCAGAGATATATTAAAAATGTCCTGGCTTTATCCCCTCTTCCAAGCTTTATAATGGCAGTGAATGGCTGTATGTATTTGGAAATCCATCAAAGCGCATCCATTTATGGATCGACTAAATAACTAGCTTCCGGTAGATAGCCATACACAAGTTGACTTACGCCTGTAACGCTGTTGTGGTCGTTGAAGGTCCAAGACGAATATGAGGATAAATACATTCTTTATTTAAACTAACTCAGGCAGGATAGTTACAACCATGTTCAACATAAACGTCAACCGACAAGGGACTGAAAAGAACAGGGAGAATAAATACACAGGATGAAACTAACTAGAGAAAAATAAACTAATCAGGGACTAACGAGAACAGGTGCAGACTGGACAGAACATAATTGTGACATAACGCACCCCTTCAGAAAGGTGTGTCCTCACGTCATGATGGCAACAAAAGTTCCAAAAAACTGAAAAAAAGGGCAGTGACTTAGGTGGAGGACGTGGAGCTGGTGAGGGATGGTGATGAGGAGAAGGGGTCGGTGGAATTGTCAACCATGGTTGAGCTGATGGTGGGAGGAACCAGGGAGGAGTCTTGACAGAGGGAGCGGACGGAACCCTGGGACAGATAGGCGGAGGTGAACCATGATAAGTAGCAGAGCAACCGGTGGAGCAGAGAAGCTGATGGACCAGGGCGACATTGCAGGCTTGGAAGGCTTGCGCTGAGCCACTGAATCCTTGGACTGTGTTGGTGATGAGGACTTGGATGCCCGGGGTGACGCTGGAGCGAATGAGGACGACGGGGAGGTCGGAGGAAGGGAGGAGTCCGATGAAGCTGTAAGGGTGTAGTGTGTAGGCGCAGCCAGAGTCACAGAAGTCTAGCAGAGCTTCCGGGCAGACTGGCCGCTGAGGAGATGAGGGAGCGGTGAGCCGAGGCGATGTTGGTGAGCTGACAGGCCGAAGTGGAGATATGGGCCTGGAGGCCAGAGTTGCAGCCGGGGGCTCGGCCTCACGCCAAGCTGGTGGAGGGGAAGCCCGAGGTGCAAAGGATGATCCGCACGGAGTAAGCGGCGGAGGCAGAGCCAAAGAGCTGGACCACACCAGTGGTGCCAGCGGATCCAGGGGACTGGCAGTGACCAGCGATGGAGACAGGACTAAGAGGTCAGGCAGGGATACAGGCTGCAGGTTTCCGGACGGGACCGGCGACGAGGATGAAGACTCGAGGGTGGGGACTTGGGAGGGAATAGGATCTGCGGACCACAGGTCTGTTAGGCCCAGGTCCGCTTCTGGCTCTGAGATGGAGAGACCTGCCTGCGCCAACTCCAGGGCCTTGATGTTCTCCATGGGCGCCTCGGGCTCGCTGGCTGTGAGAGTGATGGTTCTGTTCCGGAGCCACCAGGCCAGGCACCCAAGCCACTTAAGGTTTTCTGGCAGGAGAAGGAGTCGCATTGCTGGTGAGTCCATCTTTTTCTTTCTCGTTTTTAAGGTCGGTTCTTCTGTTATGCTGTTGTGGTCATTGAAGGTACAAGATGACCTAACCTGAATGATGGTTAATTCAGTCTATTCAGTTATTTAAACTAACTCAGGTAGGATAGACAACCACGCTAAACATAAATATGAACCGACAAGGGACTGAAAAGAACAGGGAATATAAATACACAGGAGGAAATGAGGAAACTAACTAGACACAGGTGGAGAAAGATAAACTAATCAGGGACTAACGAGAACAGGTGCAGACTGGACAGAACATAATTGTGACAACTCCAAAAGAGCAACATTTGACGATGTTTGATGTAGGCTGTAGGAGTAGCGTAAGCTTTGACACCTCTCGTGGTTCAAACAGACAGGGCTGGCGCGTTCGTCATTACGTTGTGCGTCAAGTTCAAGGGTTACTCTTTCGCTGTAAATCGATGCGTATGGTCGTCTGCTGGAAGCTAGTTATTTTAGTCGATAAAGTTTTCATTATGAAATGAAAAACCTGAAAACCTCCTTAAACATGGTTTACCTACCTGGGCCTGCTCAAGGGCCTGGAACCACAGCTTCAAATTGGAAGAGGTCCCTTTTGGGGAATGTGGCTAGGTAACCCGAAGGAGTCCCAATCAATCACTATTCAGGGGAACATACTCACCTGAAATGCCACCAGGAAGACCTGGGTCACTTACATTTGATACTTCAGCTTGGTCAAATTCCTTTCTGTCCAAAGACATAGGCTCTGGACACTTGCCTTAAGTTAAGGCAAAACTGACAGTTAACCACCCAGATCTCAGAGATGGGGTATCCTGGAGAACATGACTCAGCTTAGCGCTTACAACCCTTGCCAGCGAGGGGAGTTTCTCTGCTCGATCGGGTCAGGAAGGCCTGCTAAGGTCAGGGCCTGACCATCAACACTGCTGAGAGATCTTAAAAAATGTTGGCAGTTACTGTGACCGGGTTTTGTCTGTTTGGTATGGAAAATGTACTAGTACGTAAGTGTGACAATTTAAATTATGCAAGTGGTTAATTAACAATAAACATTTAGCATGGTTACTGGTCTTGTTTGACTTCTTAACACAATACATAAATCAACAGAAAAAGGGCATGGTGAGGACAGGAACAACACTAAACAATACTCAATCAGCGATACACTCATAGCTGTGTTAACTGGTGTTAAAGTTTGCTCAAAACAGATAATGTGTTATGATGTTAGTATGAAAAGTGTATGTATGCAAGCAGTGTCACTGATGTAGAAGCCCCTAACCCTGGTTATAAGGCTAATCTTGACTGTAAATATTGATTGGTTGTCTAGACTGTCAAATCTTATTGATTGATTGGAATGTTGTTCCTGGTTCAACATGTTGAACTTGGCGGAATCAGGTCTGTGCCACACACACAGGGATGTCCACTTGGGATGGTCTTACACGCACACACATTATTACATTTGTGCTCAGAATCGAGGCTGGCATGATGACGCAAACATTGCTCTCTGATGCCCCTGATTCACACTCACTTAAAAACCTCTGCTGCCGGGACATATCATTCTCACCCGCTCTCTGTAATACAAATGAATCAGTTCACACCACACACACACACACACACCACACACACACACACACACACACACACACACACACACACACACACACACACACACACACACACACACACACACACACACACACACACACACACACACACACACCACACCCCAAAACACACAACCAACTCAACAAAACACTAAAGGAGAATTTTATTGTTCAGAGTGTTGCTTTAAAAAAAAAGCTTATAAGACTTAATAAGATTTTCAGTTTTGCTACAACCATGAAGTATCAACAATATAGTTTCTTACTTTTCCTAGCGGAGGTTTCTTAGCAAAGTTTGTGAAATCTAAATCTTGACTAAAACTCAAGAGAGGCACAAAAAGTGAGATTATTAGGGTCTTTAATATCAGTGATCACAAGTCTTAAGCAAGTCATATCCCTTTCCTTTATTCGTGCACGTATCTAGCAAGTTAATTGGGTTAACCGCGGGCACATATCGACTGTAAATGGGTCGCTCGCAAGCACCCTTCTGAAACCTAAAATGACAGATGGGACACCCTATCTTATGAACTTGTAAGTGCATATGAAGAGTGCCATTTGTGCCATTACTTCCTGAGAACCGGCTCAAAAGTATGATTCGTTCAAGAATCGATCATCAGTGTGAGTGCTTTGTTTGTTCCTATAGTTTTTTTAAAAGTATCTTTAATCGTCTTGGTGTGCCACGCATCTCTCTCTCTCTCTCTCTCTCTCTCTCTCTCTCTCTCTCTCTCTCTCTCTCTCTCTCTCTCTCTCTCTCTCTCTCTCTCTCTCTCCCCTCTCTCTCTCTCCTCTCTCTCTCTCTCACTGATTATCTACACGCACTGTAACACTAGGTAATTTGCTTCACACTTTTCTCCAAAGAATCTTAAAACTTTGAAAACATTTTTAATCCGTTCAGTTCGCTGGGAATCAGTCCCATGATATTGCTCTTGTTAGGGGCATGCTGTTTTACCTTCAGAAAAACAAACTGAAAAAGTAAATACTGTTGAAAACTTTAACTGTTTGTGTAATAACATGTTAATAACAATTTCTCATGTTTATTTGTTATTGATTATTTTTTTTTTTGTAATGTGTGAGAAGTATTCATATTCAAGGTTTACTGTTTTTTCCTGTTTGTTTTTCATGGAGTGATGTTTGGTGAATTACATTTGATCCAATTTGACCCTGACCATAACGACTGTATCCTTTTTTTAAACCTAATACTTGCTACAGTAGGTTACAGTACATCTACAGATGTATCCTATTCAGATAGGATTATTTTTATAATGATGTTTGCATTACAATTACTGGAAGTTAGAGTATTTGGTTGTCTGGATGTGAACGTTATGGAAGGTCATTTGTTCTGCATGCAACTTGAAATCCATTATAGTGAGGATCACAACAGTACTGGTGCTACTACAGTGCCTATACTGAGCAGTTATAGTATATAACTATATTTTTCTTATTTCTTATCTATGTCGAATGAGATGGCAGAAGTACTTGATCCATTACCTGATGTATTTCACCCATAAGCTTCTAAAAATCATAATGAAAGTTCAAGGGAAGTGCAACAAAACATTTAGCTTTAGTTACACCATTCAATTAAGTCCAAATGAATGAGGAGAAGCATTGAGAAAAAAAAGAAACCACAGACATTCCCATTCGGATTGGATTAGATTCCCTCACAAGAATTAACTGAAAAACAATATGGTCATTTTTCTTGGTTGGGTGAGGAAAAACATAGACATTTCCGGATTAAATTATCAAACTACGTCTGCTCTACAAATATTTACCTGAGAGAAAACCTGACAAATAGGTTTTAGGTGGAAAGATAGAGATCTCTCTCCTCTCTCTCTCTCTCTACTCTCTTCTCTCTCTCTCTCTCTCTCTCTCTCTCTCTCTCTCTCTCCTCTCTCTCTCTCTCCTCTCTCTCCTCTCTCTCTCTCTCTCCTTCTCTCCTCTCTCTCTCTCTCTCTCTCTCTCTCTCTCTCCTCCTCTCTCTCTCTCTCTCTCTCTCTCTCTCTCTCGCTCTCTCTGTAAGTGTTTCTTCACCCACCACCCAGGAATAAAGAATCACTCTGAGAAAGAAAAAAGAAGACACAGGAAGGCAGGTAGAGACCTCTGCCACCTGCTCGAGGCAAGGCTTCACCAGCCTCACCATAAGGGTGGACATTAATTGTGATTGAAAATGACATTCCCCTCTCACACACACTCATATCCCCAAACTCGGATCTACACAGTCAGTAAATCTTCATTTGGTCGCTGTGAGGGAGACTGTGTAGGTTCATAATGTTCGTGAAAGAGAGATCCTTCTATATCATTTCTCGTATTCTTCTTTTCCCACTTGCTCGGCCCCTTAAGGACACTGCCTGTAAAACCTTATCTTCTTTTTCCAGGCCATTCACCTTTTCTGACTGCGTTTGGGATGAGAGAATATGTTTAAATTTTAATTTAGCATTTGAACTTGTCATTATTCTCGCAAATCACATACCTAAATCTCTTTCAAAACGGCATGCTTAGAAGTGGACAAAGCAAATTCTCCAGTCCACTTTTCCCAGATGGATTGTGCGTTGTCGTGAAGTGCAGGTTTGCCGTGAACTTTGTGTACCACAGAGACATCTTGACGGGCAAAAAGCGCAGGCTGTGGCAAAGGTTCTACTTCAGTTTGAGATGACCTGCTCCAAGCTGTCATTACAGAGAAGAAAGGAATCTCAACTTATCAATATATTACCATTTTCTTCTTTTTTTATAGTATATTCCTAACAACTATTCCCAAAGTCTTCGGTTTGTTCACCCCTTCACCTAGTGTTCTTTCTATTTTCACTATTAGTTGAGGAAAGTTTGTTTCAAGACATTTTTTATCTAAAAAGTCATGATAACAGAATTTTTATTTCTGTATGAATATGTTTCCCTAACAAAATGCACTGGTGGAAGTTTTTTTACATTGTTACTTCACTTAAGTACATTTACACTTAAGTGTTTTTTTAGCTCACTACACACTCCAAATCATATTATAAGACTGTTTACTCCACTGCATTTCATAAAAAAAAAACATTGTTTCTCGTTATTTCAAAATGTAGATGTGTGGCATGTAACTCCATATAGCATTGTGAACAAGTTGATTCTTTTCAATGAATCTACTGAATCGCAAATCACATTAAAGATCCTTAAATTGGACTGATATGATTGAAGCTCTCAAGTCAAAAACTCACTGATTCAATGATACGGTCAGAGTCTCTAGTTAAAAATTCACTGAACAGTTCATGTCTGACTCAATGTGCTTATTGTAAATGAAAATCAAATTTATCATGACTGTCGGCAATTTGTGAATTAAATCTGCTCTTTTAACTGCTAGGCTGGATTTCCATTCCTACAGATTACATATAATCTTCTGATTGTGAAACCTTCGGCTTCCAAACACTGTTCAGCTTCAAAATTTGCATTTCTGTTTATTAACCCCCTTTTTTTATCAGGTATGAAAACTAAATGCTAGTAAATCTTTTACAGCAGCTGTATGTATGAAGATAATTATGTGGCACTTCCTTATGACCGTAATTAATGCGATTGGGAGAGAGGACTGTTACGCAGTTATTTTATGTTATGATCTGTGACTCAAGTAGCTTTAGCGTGAATGCAAAAGAAATGAGATCATCAATCAAGGCCAGATTAGATCAAGATGTGGAGAAAATGTAGGGACTTCAAAAAACACATAAAGGGAGAAACAAATAAACAGACAAATAAAAAGATAATCGACTAGATGAATGGGTAGGCAGGAGGAAATGGAAAGAAATTGAAGTTGAGTGACAAAAACAATAGATGAGGCGAGAAATGTTGAGTTTAAGCCGAAGGGTAATTTGATGTGAGTGTGTGTGTGTGGAGAGAGAGAGAGAGAGAGAGAGAGAGAGAGGAGAGAGAGAGAGAGAGAGAGAGAGAGAGAGAGAGAGAGAGAGAGAGAGAGAGAGAGAGAGAGAGAGAGGAGAGAGAGAGGAGAGAGAGAGAGAGAGAGAGAGAGAGAGAGAGAGAGAGTTATGAGTAAAGAAAACAAATGTGGGTTTTGCACATTTGGAAAAGAAAAATAATCATGAGCAAAAAAGTGGATGTATAAATGAAAAGACCTGCATTGTACACAACTCACAAAAGAGTGATGTGAGAAAATACAAAATAGCAAAGCATGGAGGGGGAAAGAACGGAGTTGAATACGTAGATCAGGGTGAATGCTTTCACATTTGTTTGATGTCAGCCAGACAAAAGGTGGTTTCACAACACACAGGCCATTACATACAAGCCTCTGCTCTAGAGACATGCATTAGAAACTAAATTTGTTTCAGCCAGCCCCTCACAACACCTCTGACAGATAATGTGTTCGAAACGGACAGTCTCTATTCTCTAGCGCACGGTTGCTATTGAATCACGAACAATGGATAGTATGTAAAAACTCTTTGTAATTAGCAGTGCTTTCTGAAGCAAGAATCACCATTACTTTTGTTCATACTTGGGGTTATGGGTCTAAATTAAATCTCAAAACCTCAAAAATGTACATTCACACACAAACTGACCAACCACAAAATTCAGACACCAGAATGGAATGCACAGTATTATGGGATATTTAAGGGAAGGGTGCCATCTTCAAAAATCGATCAGATGAAGGTATCTCACTAGACACAATAGCCGCGTTTCCACTGCCGGGCCAGGGCCGAGCCGTGCTGGTGCGTGCCAGGGCCAGTCGCGTTTCCACTGTCACTTCCGGGGCTTGATCGGGGCTTCCTCGGGGCCAACGGCCAGGATTTCTGGCCCGTCGAATACCTTGGGCCAAAGCGGGCCAGCTCGGGCTAGAGGCGTGCTCAAGGTAATAGGCGGAGTTTATCGGTGTTATGGAACGTTATGATCTAAAGCAAGATGCACATTTCACTGTTTTATATCGCGAAAAATAATCGCTGCCCGAAATGGAGAATCGCCTGTACTGGTCTGTGGAAGATACTAAAGCTCTTCTGAGCATTTGGGCAGAAGAATGACGGCGTGTGAAGAAACGAGGACGTTATAAAATGCATCGATGCTGAACTTTCTAAGCTAAGCATTCAGCGAGCAACGCTTCAAGTTCAGGAAAAATAAACAAGTCGCGGGCGCAGTATATTGTACAAGGCGATTAAAACGCACAATGGACAAAGCGAAGCTCAGAGAAGGGACTTTCCATGGTTCGACTTGATGTACGGTGACCCAGCACCGTCCACTCGCGAGACAATCGCGAGACAATCGGGACACTATTGCAGGCACGGCCGGTGAGTTAATATACACGCTATCTTCCTATTATAAATACATTCATAATACCCGCTGAAATGGGTTGGGTTGTATTGTATTGTATGACGTTTGATCCAGAAAGCGTGTTGGGGCGGGGTTTAGGGCAGCGCTGCAGGGCTACTGGCCCGGCAGTGGAAACGCGAGCCCGGTGCTTGAGGCCCGAGGCCACGGGCTCGGCTCGGCTCGCTGTTAGCTCTGGCCCGGCCCTGGCCCGGCAGTGGAAACGCGGCAAATGTGACACTAGGCTATATCATTGGATTCAGATGTGCCTTGTTCCCTTCCTACCTGCATTACCTTTGGAGGCAGTATGTTTCATCTTTTGGACACAGCCTTAATTTAAATTTATTTTGAAGCAGGGACTTATACGTAATATAGAGAACAGAATGTCACAGAGACTTTTTTGACTTAGACCAGTGACCAACCATCCAAAGTACCTTTTTTTGGTGTTTTTTTTTTTTTAGTCAGAGGCTTTTGTAGGGAGCCATCTTTACTTTTTACTTTATATAATAGGCCATGTCCCTAATGGCTTAATATGGTTTCATGGTCTTTGTTCGCATACATCTGCAATGTCCACGAGGCTATGTCCCATTTGGCATCTCAAGATTCAGGAGGGTGCTCAAGAGTGCCCCCTTTCCAGTCACTATGAACCACAGCTGACTATTATCTAGCATGCGACAAGGGGTGCAACCGAGGGTTTCTTCACACTTGGCATGTTTGGTTCGATTAAAACGAACCCTGGTGCGATTGCTCTGTTAGTGCGGTTAATTTGAATAAGCTGCCATCCGAACCCTGGTGTGCACCAAACAAGCGGACTGAGACTGCTAAAAAGATTGGTCCTGGTCCGCTTCCAAACAAACTCTGGTGCGGTTCAAATGATATATGAATGCAACTCAGACCAAAGACATACAAGAACAAAAAAACACGGAAGATGAGACCCTAAAAAGGACAGAATACTCACGTATACCTGTTAAAGAATAAGTAATTTTTTGAGGTATACATGCAGCACAAACCTTTGTCAACAAACTGAACAAACACAATAATTTCATACTTAAAAAATTCAGCCTGGTCTCATTAGAAAAAAGTACCCGAGGCAAAATGTGCAAAACGCAAAATACGTTGCGTCGTGCATATTTCGCGACAGTTTCAAAGTGAAATGTCCAGTGAGTGTCTTTAAAAGTGTGTTTATTTTTATTAAAAGTGTGGGCAACGTTTTATTACGTTGGAGTTTGTATGTGTCATCGCAGTTCTGAACTGAATTGTCCGGTGAGTGGGCCTAAAAGCTTAATGCTCCATTTTAAAATTACATACATCTACACTAAATCCTCAATCTATACACGATAGTGTTAACAAAAGCAAATGTGACATAAAAAGGTAATTTTTACAATGGCATTTTAGTTTGCTTTTGAACTCTTGTCTTTCAGCTCTTTTATTGTGACTCGTCTTTCACGCGATTCATACCCGAGTTCTCCGCATCACAAGAACAATTCTGTAATGTATCCATGCAATCATAATTGTATGTGAAAACGTTTAAAAGTGCTTGCTCTAGTGCACATTTCTGTTAGAAACTGCAGTGATATGTACCTGATGGTATAGGTAAAATGGTAAAAAAAAAAAAAAAAAAACATTACTGATAAGAAAAATTAGAAGAAACAAAACCATTTAAATCAATATCATATATATTTATGCTGTGTTTCACTGTAAATCTATGGTAATTCATAGTTTTACTTGCAGAAACCATAAATTAGAAATTTACAGTTAACATCTATTAGCAGTTGTTTACTGTTCCAACATTATGCATGGCATTCAGATTTGTCTGGCAAAAGCAACTCACATTTTCTTCAGAAAAAAAGTCAAATACAGTTATAGTTGTGAAGTTTGTGATTATGTAAAATGTTCATCATTAAATTCATAGACTGGAAAAACACAAGATGTTTTAAATATTAAAAGAAAAATCTTTTGAAATCAAACTCAAACTACTCAAAATAAACTGGAATATTTTATTTTACCAAGCATGGCAAAATGACTTCATGTGATATGTGTGGGAGCTTTCTGGGAAAGCAGTACCATGAGACTGATTAGGCCATTATATTATGATTGTAGATGGGTCGTAAAATGTTCTGTTCTCTCTGTCAATCTGAGAAGTATTGTATCAGAGCTGGTACAGGCTCACTCTTTCTCCATTTCTCACTGCAGCTCTCCATCCTCCATAGTAAAAAGGTTATTTTCCTGAGAGCGGCTCTCTTGACAGAGCGTTCACTTCGTCCTTCTTGGCACTCTTCTTTTCTGTGTCTCATCGTTTCTGGGTCCTTTCACCCTCTCTATCGCTCTATCTCTTTCCTCTTATTCATACTCCCCAAAATTCGAAAGGTTAGCCTTGAGTGTGTTATCTCTCTCACTCTCTCTCACTCTTTTTCTCTCTCTGTAGTGTTAAAGGCCTGAAAGGTTAACAGCAGCCCATTAGGAGGTAATATACTCCACACTGACTCCTTATGTAAGACACAAATTCACATACCCTATCTTGATGCTGTGAGGCTGCTAATGGACTTTTACCTCTGACCTATTTTATTGTCTTTTAATTCTTTTATTTGTCTTTTATTTAATAGCTTTTATTTACTTTGTTTAGCTTATTTGGTGGCTGAACGATGTTTTGTGTACAGTGGTGTTCGTTGGTGTTTTAAAATGAGGATGCAAAGTCCTCACATTTTTTTATATAACAAAAGTACATTTATTTCCCTGTTACTCTTAATTTTCCTGGTTAAATAACCATTACATAAAAAGAGAGACCAAATACAATTCTATTTTGTATTTTAAAACTAACTACGTAATGTTCTATTTATTGAAACAAAGTCACAGACAAAAACGAAGATGTACCTTAGCTGATAGCTCACTAAACCCCCACAGTCATCATTAATTTAACAATTTAATATTTAATATATTTTGCTGTGTTTTAAAGTGTACTTGTTACACACATGTAAAGTAATAAATTATAATTTTAACGGTAGTGTTGTCACTGTGTTGCAGGAAGGCAGATGAAGATGAGAATATATTTCTAACACGAAGGTTGAATGGTAATAATATAAACAATAGCAGAACAGGCCGCAACACCACCATACACAACGTAAATCGGACAAAGACTGACTGAACAGACGGAACTTAAATGCAAACACAGATGACGATGATTAACTGAACACAATGAAGATGACACATGACATGTAATGACAAGCAGACAAGTTCAAGTAAAACAAACGAAACAAACCAAAAACTGTGACAAGTGTCAATATTACATGTAATAAATTAACTAAATTGTAACTTCATCGTTACAAATGTGTAATTACAAATATATTTAAAAAACTTAATGCCATACAATTTTAAAGAGAAATTACATTAAAGCATATTTTATTTTGGCATAAATGCTTGTCAGTACATTAAACAGTACACTTTAACCATTTTTCAAGGACAATATGAATAAGTATGAAGTTAAATTATAAAAAAACAAGCCTACTCTAAAGTTCAGCTAAATGCATTTAATATACATTTTAACTGTAACATTTTTCTTATTTAATTTGCATTTAACATGCAATTTCAGTGTCTGAAAACATTACATTCAGTTCATACTATATATTATTTCAATATTATTAGATATTATTTCCATAAGTACTCTTTTAAAAGTACGCTTAAAGTACTTCTTTTTCCACAAGAGTTATGTTTTTATAAACTTCAAAATACTGCTGGTAAACAACTAAATCCAAGTGCTTCAGTGGATTCCAGTATATATCCAGTAGAGTAAAACTGGATTCCACTGAAGCACTTCTTTTCATTTATCAGCAATGTTTTGACGTTTTCAAAAGAAACATTTCAGAGGGAGCTGAAAGAAAACTTAATTAAAAAATAACAATAAAAAACTGAATTTGGTTGGATTGTTGGATTAACTGTAATAGTTGCAGTTATCACAATCAGCACACGTTTTGTTTTCTGTTGCTGTGCATGAGAATTAAAAAAAAATGTTTAAAGTCTAAATATGTTAGTGGTAATTGCAGTACAGATGTCACTATTCATTTAAAAAATCAAAACAACGAAGAAACTCTGAATAAAAAACATGAATAGTTTGTATGAGCAATATGAGACAATAGCAGACAATGAACTGAACAAAACTCAGGGCTTAAATAGAGCAAACTAACAAGCCACAGGTGAATAGCATAATCAATCAGTGAAAAAACGTCTCACGATTACGCATGTAATCATGGTTCCCTGTAGCCTAGAAATCTAGACGCACCCTAGCGGCAGCGGAAAATTATTTCGCTGCCAGTGTGGTCTAGCAACTCTCCATAGACTTTTGAGCTGTAAAAACCAAAAACTGGTCAGGCCAATCACATCGTGTATAGAGTTGGCGGGCGGGCTTAACACAATGACGGCACAGTTCGTTCCGCGTGATTTCCATAGGTGATTTCCCTGTACTTGAAAACAATGAAGATGCAGCGGTCTTTCGAATCGGCTTTGGCCGCGACTCTGGAGGACTTGGGGTTAAGAGAACGTCACTTAAGTCATTCTTAAAAATGTAAGATGTGTTCAGAGTTTTGCCGACCTGATACGGCAAAAGTTTAATATATCATTTAGCTCCGCTGGTGGAAAAACGCATGGGACTCACTCATCCACAGCCGTTCGTTGCTCTGGTTGGTTGTAGCGTTATCCTATTGCGTGCAGAGGGATTTTGAAAGGCAACCGTTTATCCCGCCCCTCGGATTGAGTATGTCCAGAGTTCCCAGACCTAACATCTTGATGTAGGTCTGGCATGCCAGGCTAGGTTCCCTGAGAATAGAGAACGCCCTAGAGGGTGTTATGGGGAATGCCTCCGGTATGACTGGTGCCTGAAGCATGTGTCTGTCACGACACGCACACAAACAGATAGATCCAAGTGCAATTTAATAGGGTAATCCGTAATCATAGGTCATCCAGGCAAAGTGTCAAAATCCATACAAAAGCAGTCCAAAACAAGAAAACAAACAGGAATAGATCTCCAAGTGCAGCTGACATTAAACAAGGATTCCATGACAGTGAATGAAACAGACAGGGTTAAATAGGCAGATACAAACAATGTGAGTGAGTGCAATGAATAGTAATGAGTACAGACAAAGGATTATGGGAAATGCAGTTTCTGATGTGGTGGTAACGGTAAGGGGAAGAGACCTCTAGTGGACACCCAGGGAACCCCAACCAGACATTGTGACATTGTGACAGACATTGTGACATCACCACTGGTGGGAATGTGAGTATAAAATTATACCTGTGGAATACGTCATCCACTTCTTGTCTGAAGGAGACGTGTGCAGAAGTACCGTAAGCATGGCAAAGAGACGCAGCGTCTCATTCTCTATTCTCAGGGAAACATGGTTACATGCGTAACCTGAGAACTCGCTCTGCGTCCCCTAGATGATGCTATGGGGAACGGAATATCCACGCTGCCAGGTTGAAGGGATGAGTACCCTATTGGCTGAGTCCTCATCCCTAACGTGCACACCAGCAACACGATCATAAACCAGAGCTTCTCTAGAACAGGGCCTCAATAGAATGACTATAAAGAGAGGAAGCCTAACTACGGTCATATACAGGCCAGCGTCCAAGGAGGCGCACAGAGAGCCTAACACTCAAAACTTCTGATCAGGCAGCCCTGACGTGTGGAGGCCTCAAAAAAAGTGGCCTAGCAACACTCTAACCAGGGCCATTCCCTATAAAGCTCAGAAGAGCTAAAGAACTCAGTCTAACTGGCCCACAAAGCACCGCAGAGTGGAGACCTCAGTATAATGACTCTGACAATGAGAGGAGGCCTAGCAACACTCCAGACTATGGTTCAGTAGTCATAGAAGCTAAAGAGCCTGCAACCTAGCATACTACCCTTCTGCCTAGCCGAGCTCTAGGAGCGGAGGCCTCAGTAAGACAACTCTCAAAATCGAGAGGAGACCTAACAACGCCTCACACTCAGGACATCTTGCAACGAGGCTCACAGAGAGCCTACCACTCGAAATCGCTATCCTAGCGGAGCTCTAGGGAGCAGAGGCCTCAAGAAAGATAACTCTCTCCAGTAAGAGGAGGCCTAACAGAGCTCACAGTAGCCAAGGAGTGTCAAGAGAGCTTAACAACTTAGCAAACATTAGCCGAACTCTAGGAGCGGAGGCCTCAGCATGATAATTCTCTAAAGAAAATTGAGAGGAGACCTAACAACGCCCCACACTCAGGATACCTGCAAGGAGGCTCACATAGAGCTTACAACTTGCAATTACTATCCTAGCAGAGCTCAGGGGAGGGGAGGCCTCAAAGATAACTCTCTAGTGAGAGGAGGCCTAACAACGCACGCAGTAGCCAAGGAGGCTCACAGAGAGCCTACACCTTAGCAAACTGCCTGAACGAACTCTAGGAGCAGAGACCTCAGAAAGATGACTCTCTAAATTGAGAGATGACCTAACGACGCAACATGCTCAGGACATTTTGCAAGGAGGCTCAAAGAGAGCCTACAACTCGCAATTGCCACCTGGTCAAGCTCTGCGGACGGAGGCCTCAACATGACAACCCTCAAGGTGAGAGGAGGCCTAACTACATCCAACACCCAGGACAGCGTACCAAGGAGCCTCACATAGAGCCTAGCTACTTGATATTGCTATCCAGGCGGAGCTCTGAGGAGTGGAGCCCTATACAAAGAGAAGACCTATCAATGCCCTATAGTACATGCAGTAACCAAGGAGGCTCAGAGTGAGCCTAATGATTCAGCACTACCTCCTGGTCGAGCTCTGAGGACAGAGACATCAGCATGACAACTCTCTAAAGTGAGAGGCCTTGAAACCTCGTTCCTGGCTCAGCTCATGGAACGGAGGCCTCAGCTCTACATCCTATGCCTGTCAAGGAGGTTACATAATAGGGCCAAAAGTCAGGGGAGCAGAGGCCTCTAACAGAACTACTCTTCATTGCGAGTGGAGGCCTAGGAATGCTCTGGCTAAGTGCAGTAGCAGATTGGTAAAATCCTTGGGGAGCAGAGGACCCTGCTTTAAGAACCTTGGTATTGGGGCAGGGTTCCTCCTCACTCAACTCTGAAGACTTGCTTACCAATGCAAGCTTGCAAAGAGCTAGCTACTACCACTCAATACAGCCGTCTTAATGGATATGTGATATGTCTAGGATCTATAGACTGCAGCTCTTCCAAAGGTGCCTTAAAACAAAAAGGGTTGCACCACCAGGCAATACCCACTTCTCGCCAGGTTCTTAGAGACCGGATAACTCTCATGGGGGGATCAGAAGACCCTACTTTAAGACCCTAACCACGGGGGAGAGTTCTACTCCACACTCGACCTTGAAGACTTGATTATCAAGGGGAGCTTACAAAGAGCTATCTGCAACACCTCGATACTGCTGACATGGATATGTCCAGGATCTCAAGACTCCAGGACTCCTGAAATTCTAGGCAAAAGTCACTTCTCTTACAGGGAGCAGAGGACCCTTAGGAAGAGACCCTTATTCTTAGGAAAGGAGGAGGAGTGAGAGTAACAACGCTAACCCTATGGCCCAGCCTCCAGTCCTTAGACTGTGACGCGCCAGGATCCTCTGAGGTTTTGGTGAAAATTTGGGCCAGTGAGGTATACATTTTCACCCGTCTTTCGCACCACCAAGCCAGATCAAATCTGTCTATTGTGCGGTCCATAACCTCCAGCAGCTCCACATATGTGGGGAGAGGTTGGGAGGGCTCACTGATAGCACCTTCACCCTCCCCAGCCACATACTTCTTGGCTAGATGCCAATAAAGTGCTATCTACCGTATCTAAAGATTCAAGACAAAGAACGCCCTGATCCAGTAGATCACTTGAGGTAGCGACTAAAGAACACGAGAGGGGCATACCTTCCTCGAATTCCTCAGTCAACTCAACCTGCGATCCCCACGAACTCAGTCTCCGTTTTGCCTCAGCCATCGCAGGTCCCGAGCCTGCCTGCCACGCATGTCTCGATAATAGGGACAGGGGAGACCAGAGCTTCTTCTTTAAAAAATTCTCACAATGAGTGCATTCAGCTCCTTTGAGAACTGGACATGCATGCTCCACACCTACTGTATGCACATAACGCACAAGTCATGTGTGTCTTCAGCTGTCAAGTATCTCTGACACGGAGGCACACACTCGACAGAGTGCTTTCCCATAGTATTCACCTTCACACGTAAGCAAACAAATTGCTCCTGAAGACAAAAAACTGATGACATGTACTACAGGTGTCCTTTTCCCGTATATACCCGAAAATAAGACGACCCTGAATATAAGACGACCCCCCATTTTTCAGCCTATTTTTAGGACAAAAACCTCGTCTTATATTCGGGCATATACGGCACTCTCAGGCACACAAGTAGTGACGTCACGGACTATCATCGGCCAATTAAAATGGTTGTGTTTAAACACATGCTTCGGACACCATTCGAAAGGGAACCCGACTGCGTCAATAGACTTTGTGGAAGGATAAGTGTGATTAGTTGCAACGTAAGATATTTTGATGGGGATTTTTACAGAATGAATTGCTGCAGGGTCAAGCCAGCTTTGCCCTGTGAGACACTGTAAATTGGGGATGACGTTAATGGTTCAGTATGGCACATAGACTGTGTTATCCTGCTGCAAAATGATCTAAATTCAAGACCCAGGAAGCGAGCAGCCAGCTCACCGTGAATAATGACAAACAACCGTCTGTGTGTATGTGTGTGATTGAAGACTGGCAACTGATGGTTTATACAATAATTAAGTGTGTTTATTCTGAGTCCAGTGCCCATTTAGGGTGTCAGCATGGCACTCTGTAAAATGCAGCTGGCAGAGGAAAAGAGAAGGCACTGTGCCATCATCCATCTCTGAAGGAGGAAAAGAGAACGTGCTGGAGGGAGGAAATGGACACTGGGAAAATAGATTCAATGTTGGCTGAGAGAGAGATACGCCAATATTAGTCACCATGACTTTATACCAGACGAGACACAATGGATATGATGATCTAGTTCTAGTTTGATTTCTCTGTATTAACAGAGTTATATTTATTAGCAATTATTAGTCTTTTCAGTATTGATTAGAAATATTTTTGAGTTGCAAGTCATCATAATATATTATTATAGAATGATTTCTTATGCTGAAAATTCAGCTTTGCATCACAGGAATATATTGCATTTTGAAATATATCAACAGAAAATCTTAAATCATAATAATATTTAACAAATATTACTGTTTTACTGCATTTTAATCAAATAAATTAGCATATGAAATTTATTTTAAAAACATCTTGGGTTGGGTCTTATTGACCTGCACTTTTGAATGGTATTGTATATTAATTTATTATTTAATGCAAGGATTATAGATATTTTTTTATGCTGATTTATATATATGCAATTGGAAATCATCAATTATATGTAGGCCTATTAGCATAAACCAAACGATGGAAATAAAAGGTTGCATGTGCACACTGTATCAGCTTATATCCACCAGAAAGCTCAGAATCGACAGAGAATCAATACTCAGTATACTCCTCTTCCATCAGTGGCTATTTTACACACAGTTATTTGATTTAAATGATGTGCCAATAACAGCAACACAACAAATATTGTGGGTAAACATGCTAGACCCATCTCTGACATATCACAGCAAATTTCTAACAGTGAAATAGAAGGTAATATCAAAGCCCATCCAGATCAGAAATACATTATTGTCTACAGCGTCCTGCATTTAGCACTTGTCTGAGAATCTGATCTGTTGTGGTTTGGTGGTGGTAGAACTGACAAAAGCTTGTTGTGAGTTATGACTGCTTGATCCCACTTGCTGAGCCCCAATTTAAACATTGCTTACGCTGATGCATGTTTCCTACTGGACTGAACCAGAACAGATTTCCAGGATCTTTAGTGCTATTTTCATTTTTCTTCTGCGTTCTTACACCTCCACACCCTTGCTCACACTTTTTTGTTCCTTTGTGGTTTTTTTTCTCATTTAGATGGGGTCGGTTTTTGATGTTATAGTTTAAATGCATCAAAAGTCCTTGATTTTTCTTCTTTCCCCCACTTGCCACGTATGGTTGTCTGCACTCATTTTCATCACCCCTCTATCTGTCGCTTTTGATTGGGATTGCTCTCATGTTCGCACAGGGTTACTTGAAACTGAACTGAGCTGCAGTGTTCTGCAAAACTGGTGTTACTGAGAATTTAAAGCATCGTATCTTTTCACCTTGTGAGAGATTTTCATTAAGTAAAATATGCTAAAACCCTTTACCTGTATAGTGTGGATACTTGTGAATTTGTGTACATATTTGTATAGTTATATCTTTTTGTTATTGTTGTTTTGGTAGGTTTATTGGTTTGGTACTCTGTTTTACAGGATTATACATATTCACTGTGGGACTATTGGATTTTCAGAGCACTTGTAAATAAACACCAGCATATACTCTGAAGAGTTTTTATGGGTTGAGCCATCATTTTGGGTTGTTTTGGACCTTAATGTTCCCCTGTGGAGGAAATCAAGCTTTTAATGTTGTTTATAAGTCTATGTGGTGTTTTTAATATGCTTTAAGACAAATGCAAAAGTCAACACAATTGATGAGTATTTTTTCTTAAACCTGCAGTGAACCAAAGACAGTCTCAAAAACACGGTTTGAAATCGCTGGTGTTTCTGACATCACAAACTACCTTGTAACCAATCATATGAACGTATTATCATCAACTGCTGGATCTCTGAGCTGGTGTGAATGAGTGGAGGCACGCTAATTTACATATTCATAGAACCGCGTTCCGCGTATACTAAATGAGGCAAGGGTGTAGAGTTAAATTCAAGCTATTTTAAGGCATGTTGAATTTTTTTTAAACGTTTTTTAATATATGCGTCATTTGGTCAGGGCCGTCACTAGTGGAGTGAAAGGTGGTGACAATTTTTTATAAAATATCAGTTCTTTTGGATGTATTTTTATTCAACTGTCTAAAATTTTGCATTTAATTTCAATGTATGGTTGAAATTTAACATAAATAACAAATACAAGATGGTGGTCCATACATGATTCAAGGGCATTGTAAATCTAGTTATGAAATAAAGTAATAATAAAATGAATCATATTTTTTTTAATTGAAAGTTATATATATCAAATCAAATATCAATTCCAAAAAGGCTCATTCTTGGCAGCTAAAATAATCAATACCATGTAAAAAGCAAAAATTATTTTGTAATATTAAAATGAATCAAAGCAATTATGTTTTGTTATTCACAAGTGTTACAATTTCCCCCCACTATTGTTATGGAGGCGATAATATTTTATTTGTATGTTTTAGGTCTTTGTCTTTTTCTAAAACACAGTTCTATTCCATGGGCAGACTCAATACAGCTGGAATATTTAATGCAACCTTGCCATGATCCATTTTTTTTTTTTTTTTGTATAACATACACAGTGAAGCCCTTCACTGCTGCTTTTACAGTAGGTATTACTGGCCGATCAAATGTAATAATGGGAAACTACAAGCTATAAGCTTTCATTTGTCATCAGATACCTTCAGCCTCTTCAGAATCTTTTTTTTAGATTATATAGTTATTGTGCTTTTTCAACAGCTGATATTTCCTATTTCATTTCCATTCTAAATAATACTTATTATAAATTGAACAACATAATGCCATTCCAAAAGACGTTTCAGTTTTTAATACCGTTGACTGCTGCTGAGAGGCTGAGCTCCTTTCTTGTATTTTCTAGTATTTCTCTGCTGTCACTCAGACCAATTCAAAGCAAGACTGGAGACCATCCAGACCTCTGGACAGAACCATTACAAAATATCAGAAAAGGGCTATGCAGTCTTGAAAATTATGTTTTGGCTCAATGATCCAGACAATGCCTGGTTGTAAAAGGAGTCCTCCGGAATCTTGAAGTAAACAGCAGTCATTGTTAGAGAGGTAAGGCTCCTGGAGGTTTGTTGTGAAGAGACTAAAATTTATGTCCTTAAGAATGAATAAGGGGGCTTTTATTAGGATTACATGCAATAAATTATTGATACCCGGTACTTAAGTGTCTAAAACATTTGTGATTGGGTTTCTCCAACCCCAGACACTCCCTGGGTTTGATTTTTATTAAAACTACATTTTTTTCTCTGTTATATAAGTTAACATAAAAAAAACTGCCTTGGACTTTTATTATGCCTTGCAATATTTAGAGTGCATTTATTTTTACTAAAATGAGAGTAAATAAACATAAAATAGCTCAGTATTTATTGGTGAAATAATATCTTTATACATTTTTTTTAATTGTGACTGTTGTCTCCCTCAGTTGTGATTTCATTTTTACCACAACAATTTTGCCATTAATGTTTTGAAAGTTATTTTCTCCTTTAATAAAAAGACAGCAGTGTCAGTGAATAGCTAGATTACAGAGTACATAGGCATTGTGGGTGTTCCTAAAAAAGCAGAACTCTCCTATTCCCAAGCACATTCATCATGCCCGATTCTATCCAGTATTGGCTAATAGCAGATAATTAACAGCTTTATGATCAGAAGCACTGTCGCAGGAACCTGGGGAGATGCTCCATCCCTGAGGAATGGAACTGCAAACTCCACAGTTTTCTGGTTTAGGGTGAGGATGAGCTTTATTGCATGTTTAGGATATTCTGAAATGAAACATGGCTCAATTTCTTTCTGTCCAGTCAGCACTATTCAAAAACACTGCAGACAAAACTGCTTTTTCCCCAAGATGCTCTTGATTATCTCTTTCGGGCTCTAAAGGGGCTGTGGGAGTTGTAGCATGTTAAGCACTATATATTATTAGCTGATTCTGCTGCAACTATTTTAGTGAAGACCATAGTAGGAAAGCCTGGATATAAGTAGCACTGTTGCATTCATTTCAGTCATTATCTCAGCATGGTAGCTGTGATGTTTTTCTGCAGTGTATAAAAGCAGTCGTCTTCTAACTGGATTGAATTCGCTCCATAAATAGGACAATATTTCTAGTGAATCACAGGGAAGTTAGCTACTGGAAACTGCCATATGAGCTAATGGCTTGCAAAAAAAAAAAAAAAATAGACCAATTTTGATACACTAGATATATTCTAATATTAGTTCGGATAATTAGTGCTCCATTAAAATCACCAGGCTGATCAATTAGCTTCACTAGCTATGCTTTGCTAGCACCGAACCAGTATGGAATTCAGGATAAAACCATTTTTTTCCGCAAGGTAAATCCAGCTGATAATGTTCTGGAATGGATAAAATTGTCGAGTTTGGCTATAGAACCAGTGTTTACTTTCCATTTGCCTCACATGTTTACACTTTCACAGTACATTAACTGCTGTGGTTTAACTATGAAGGCCGTGAAAGGGCTTGAATGCATGTCAGTGTTGTTGGTGAGTAGTTTTGACTAAATGATTGCGTACGCCCGTGATGCATTCGCTTCACCTCTGGAGCAAAACATTAGAAATGTGTGATGGTGTTATGTTCAGACACTTCTCCTAATTGTTTGGGACATGTTGGCTGTACTGGTTGTTCTTAGTCAAGCCTTTTCTGTTTGTGGATCAGATGTTTCACAAAATATAGAAATTGCTAGAGAACAAGCATTGGTCTGTTAAAATATGTGTTTGATTCAGTGAGATATGACCCAATTTATACATAGGCTATATGTTAGCAACGTCCACAAAAATCAATCAAGACGTTTGACCAACCTTGAAAAGTTACTTTAATGAGCACATAAAGTGCAGCAGTAATTTTCTCTCTTTGCTTCTTATTCTCTATCTCACTCCCTGCTCTGCTTCTCATCAATATGCAGCTCTCCAGAGAATTTGATCTATTTTACACCTGAAAGCCTTCGTTCAAGAAAAGAAGCAAGTTGGCCTCTCATCCGTCCATTCCACTGTTATGTTAAGCATTTAGGTAACTCTTTATTCTAAACTCATGAATTTTTTATGAGTTAATATATGTAGTTTATAAAACATTATGTTATTAGTCTCACAAGAGTGGTGCATGATTAATGTTGATCTACCTGAGGTATTAAAGTCATGATCAGACTCCTTAATTACCTGTAATGATGACAGAACTCCATCTTATACTGCAATTTTTTAAGGTGAAGGGTGTAATTTCTGTTTCAACAAAAGAAACGTAATGAAAAAAATAAAAAATAATGACTGTTTTCCAACAGGTTTCCTGCCATTGGTCAGACAAACAAGTAGCCCCACCCCAAACTCACGCCATTGGTTGGGCTGTTGCTGTGCCAGGCTGGTCAGGGTGAAAAAGAGTAATGTTTTGATACATCACAGAGCCACAGTGTTACACTTTTTTTTCAAACTATGAATGGCGAATAGTTGTCTCTGCATATTAAACCTCAATACATACAGTCGGCAACTAGTCATAGTTGGGGGCGTGGTGAGGGCGGAGTCGGCGAGGGGGAAAACACTGCGAACATAGTGTGTATTTGAATGACAAAAATGTCTTATTGCATTCTATAACTCCATAAAACCTTGTCACTTACCAATTGTATGTATGGTTCACTCCAAACTCTTAATGCTTTTGTAAAACGGTGATCAGTAGGCTACGAAGTTGCCGAGGGACTGTGCTGACAGTCACGGCTGGCGTCATTACGTAGCGATTGGCCTATCAAGCCAATAGGGGAGCGCGGGGCACAACCTAACGCGGGGTTAGATGTAACACGGACCGTTTACATAGTTAGTCAGGATCAAGCCGGTTGTGTTTCCGCTCTTTTTCTCTCGCTGCCAGAAGATGGTCTCCCGCGAATTTTTGGAAAGTTTTGATAAGATTTCATGAAGATACTGGACAAAGAGTGTTTTGACACTATGCAAGTAATTTTTTTCATCGTACGTTTTTTTCGGTTTCTGAGCTGGGTGTGTACGTCACCAAGTCTAACTTTATATTACCTTAATCGCCGTCTTGTGGGCTAAACCACAGCACCGTTTTGAAACATGTCAGCAACTCCTAGCAATTGTTAGCTATAGGCTTAAAATATGTTTTACACAGCGGGGTTAGTTGTAACACAGTGTTACAACTAAGCCGCCAAGTGTACAATGATAATCAAATGAAAACCGGGAGCCACACAAGTTTTCAGGTTTGAGTATTTATATATTTATTTTGCCACATTAAACTTTGTTGGGCTTTCACAAACAATGTTGGAATTAAAATTTTAAAATTGTGTTTACTATGCATTGATCACTTGTTTATTTATTAAAAAAATATAGCCTGTTTTTCATGCAATAAACCCTTTAAATTTGATTTTAAGCTAGTTTTTATTATTATTATTACTGTTATTATTATTAATAATAATAATTGAGCATGCAACTGCCACACACAAATATAATTAAATTTCAATTACAATATTTGATGATTTTATTTATTTATTTATAGCAAAACTGTGCAGCCTTTTCCTATATCTCTATCCATGATATTGATCCATAATAGAAGGATGATTGGATGAGGGATGGATGTATGGATATCTATCTATACAGATGCACAAACAATATCAAACTATACAGATAAAATAGTACTGAATTATGTGTGTTACACAGAAGTGTTACAACTAACCCCTCTGTCTGTTACAATTAACCCCGCATATGGGGTAAGTTGTAACATTTGCACTTCTGTCATTTTCAGTGCAACTGTACGAAAATGGTAGGTCCTAGAAAAAAAACTTTAAGTGTTCATTTGTAGCAAACATGTGTATGTTGCTTGTGTAAAAAAAAATATGAATCTAACTTAATTATTTTTTAAATAATTGAGCCAAAACCAAAATATGTTAGGTTGTGCCCCGCTCTCCCCTATTCAGCTGATAACGATAATGTGAATGAGACATCCCTTATGAAAAACAACCATTGGAATCTTGTAGTATGTTAGGATAAAATATAGTAATCCTAAAGGAATACTATAGTATTTTGGGACAAACTATAGAAGTACTATAGAGGTATTACAGAAGTATTATAATACAAATCCCTTGATCATCCTCATAGCCATTTTGTCCTCCTTTCCGGTTCTGTGCGTTTATTAGGAAGGGTGTAGAACTTCAATTTATAAATATTTTTTATATATTGGCAGTACAGAAAACGACACAACAACTCTTCGGCATGATTGTCACGTGTATTTCAATGAGTGCCATGTCAATGTTTTCCCCCACGGGCTAAATTACCTTACAGTAGCTTGGAAGGGTTCAGTTTGAGCAGATTTGAGAGTCATTTCAAGATTTGCTGATGATTCATTTCTATTATTTTGTTTTCTGGCTGCGGTAACTATGAGTGAAACAACATTTCATCATTGTGTTTTAGACATTGCCACCTTGTGGAATAAAGTTGAATTGCACTTATTCGGTCATCAAAGATACATTCTTTTGCATAAAAAATATATACTTACACTGTTACACACCTCGGGTTGTTTGCTACTCTATACAATTTTTATGTAAAATAAATGTGAAGACGGGCATTCAGTATTTTTTTCTTGTTGTATTGTATATAATGAATTAATTGAGGAATACTGAAAAGTTTGATGTCTAACTTTTTAAAGAAAATGAATGAGAAGGTGGATAGTAAATGATGTCCCGGGTCACTAAAGGCCCGAGGTATGCTTTAAGGGTTAAAACCAAAAGTTGTATTTGTTTATATTGGTTAATGGACCTCAGCTAACTCAAACTAACAATGAAAAATTGTATTTTTATTAACTAACTTTAACAAAGATTGATACTTCAAGTCTTTGTTAGTTAATGTATTTACTAACTTTAAATAATGGAACCTTATTGTAAAGTGTTACCAATCAAATTGTAAGAGTTAGCTTACAAAACAATATATGTTCTATAGATTTAATTTTGGAGTTTATTAAATAAAAAATTGTGATGTTCGTGATTACTTCAATATTTTGAGTTCTGCTAACCACTGTGAGTTTACTGGACTACAGGGGTAAACCGCTGTTTAAACCTGTAAACTAGTAGTTCATTCACTCCCCTACTTACAACCAATTGAAAAAAAATAGCTATGCACAACTGTACAACTACTTCAAAAATGCTTTGCTGCTGGTTGCCGTTGCCATATTTTCAACTGAATTCAGCTTTTTATTTTTTTATATTGATTACTTTTTCTATTTAAGATAATTAATGTCACGGCTCAGACCTTTATGTCTTTCTTAAACTCCTGATATCGTGCTCTCTCTCGCTCTCTCCGGGAATGAAGAAAAATATTTGTATCTCTTGTTTTGTTGCAGTGTTTAATGTTTGTGCCTGCAGATGGAACTCACATGTCTGCTGTTGGGCTGATTGTATTAGAGGATTATCATCAACCCCTCCTTGTTTTATATAGCCCATCACAAGACCTGGATCAACTAAATCTTCCCCTTTCTGTAACATTTGAACCTTGTCTGCTGGTCAGTTGATGTTTCAGTCAAGTGTGTAAGAGCAGATTGTATTCTTTTATTACAGTGGTGGCTATGCCATCTAGACAGTGTGGCAATGCCGTTGATGTGACTGAAGTGTGTGTGCTGATATTAAAGATTGTACATGAGGAATAGTGGTTTTAAATGACTTTTATGGGGTTGTGTCTTTCGCCGCAGGCTCTTTTTTATTATTGAGTTTTATCTTTCTACATAAAGAAGACACCAAGGAAAGCATGTGATGCCATCCAGCGAGTCAACCCTAATTGCAGCCATTACTTGAGTCTATTAAAACTATGAATCAGTGGATTCTTCAGAGGAGCTGAATTAAGGAATGTTTCAAGTTTCAAGTTTATTTGTCACATAAATGTCAGTGACAATTTGAACATTGAAATGTTTAGGTTGAGGCTCATGCATATGCAATACAATACAATACAATTTTGTGTGAGGAAGAAGGGGAAAAAGAAGATATTAAAGTCACCCTCAATAATTGTACCCATCTTTGGTAATCAGAATGACATACTAAAAAAAAAAAAAAATCCTTGAATTTTTTTTTACTCTACACCCTTGCTTCATTTAGTATACGTGGAGTTATGAATATGCAAATTAGCCCGCCTCCACTCACTCACACCAGCTCAGAGATCCACTCGTTTACGATCACACGTTGACGTGATTGGTTACGAGGTAGTTTGTGACGTCAGAAACACCATTGGTTCACTGCAGTTTTAAGGAGAAAATACTCAGCAATGGTGCTGACTTATGAATTTGCACATAGTTTGTCTTAAAGCATATTAAAAATACTACATATAAACAACATTAAAAACTTAATGTTCACCACAGGGGGACTTTAAATAATAGAATGTGTAGTATATGTGCAGTGTTTTAAAGTGCAAATGCTCTTTGTAAGGGAAAATAATCATGAAGTAACTGCCTAAGGTTTGTGTGCAAAGAATGCAGTGCAAGAACCTGTAGATAGTAGAAAAATTGCTGTCATGAACAGACAGTGCAACAAAGAAGGAGTGAAGTCTGCATTACAGTGTGTTCAGAGTTCTGATGGCCTGGAGGTAGAAGCTGTTCTTCAATCCGCTGGTTCTGGATTGAATACTCCTGTACCGCCTGACCAGCCCGATCTCACGACCAATTCGTACGAATTTGTACGAGTGGCTAATTCGTAACAATTCATACGACCTCACTCGTACGAATTTGTACGAATTTGTAGGATTTTTGCTAAATCGTACATATTTTACGAATTCCAAATTCGTATGAATTTATACGAATGACCTACTCCTGACCCCGCCCCTAAACCTACCCATCACGTGGGTTTAGACAAATCGTACGAATCCGTACGAGTGAGGTCGTATGAATTCGTACGAATTAGCCACCTTTTAATCATTCGTACAAATTCGTACGAATTGGTCGTGAGATAGCGTTGGCCTGACGGCAGTTTGTTAAACAGCCTGTGTTCTGGATGACAGGGGTCAGCAATGATTTTACGAGCCTTCCTCAGACATCGCGTATGGAAGATATGTCCTGTATGATAGTTGTTTGCATTTTTTAGATTAGCGCACACGAGTCATCGCCCGGAAATTTCCTGTGCCGACAAAGGAAGGACATTAATGTGTCCTTACACTGCCATTCATACATAACGTTTTTGTCTTTGGCCTGTAATTACAAGCATGGGCCCTAGTTGGAGCCATATCACATGATGACTTTGTTTGCTTTAACATTCCAAATTCTCTTTGATTGTTTTTCCCTCAGCAGATCCTGTACCCCATGACTAGGCTGCATGGGATTGTGCAGAAAACTCCTTGCATGTTTGTTTATTAAATATTTCGGATAGACTAATCTTGTTTTCATTTTTTTTTATCACGGGATATGTTATGCAAGGTTGGCAGTCCGAATGAAAAATCATGAAATGCCAGTTACCAGGAAACTTTTCCAGAATGCATCCTTGCTGATGTAGGCTATTCAATTAAAAATAAATAAATAAAACAAACTTTTAAAACTGGTGCCTGAGATTCAATACCATAAGCTGTCCTGTTTCTAGAACCACCTTGCATAATGTTTCTCATCTATGTTTTCTTCCATCTGATGTTAATCACAGTAAACACCTAAAGCCTGATGATCCATCTAAATGTTCTGATATTTCCGCTCACACTTTTAAGTGGTGCTATCTGAAATCCTTTTACCGTCTGCCCTGGTGACTTGTAATCCCCATGATTTGTTTTATCCTTTTTCCCTCTTTCTCTCTCTCCCACTCTTACTGCATTCTTCCTGTCATGCCTTTGAACTGTCAGAGGTCAAAATTCCTGTCCGAATGATTGGCCCTCCATATGCTGCTGCTGAACTCTAGAACTCTTGAACTTGGACTCCTCAGTTGATCAAAAAGTTACTCCCAGTCGGTGTTCACTCAGAGTTGACAGTGGAGGGTTAAAAAAAAGAAAAAAAGTAAAGTAAATCACATATGAGATCTGACTTTTGGTGCCCCTCTCAAAGGGGGCCATACAGTATATATGGCTATATGTCTGAAGATGCAAAACACATGTTGTGCAATGTTTTAGAGCAGGGGGACAAAAAGACAAAAAAGTTTTAAAAGTGCATATTCATGGAGGAAGAATATCAGAACTTTTCTGAAGAAAAAAATTACCGATATAAATGATAAATTTATGAAATCTTGTGCATTTGGAGCTTAGTGTGCTTAGTGATTTATGCATATTCACTTGCCGCCTTAAATTTTTAAACAAACTATTTGGCCACTACATATCTCACCTGTGGGATAACATTATAGTCATTATGCATAACTTAAAATTAGATTTTTTCACTGAAAGAAATATTTTACTATTCATATCCCTTTAATATTACAAATAGACTCACGCCAATCCTTTTGTTATAAAAAAATATATGACATGGCTTTAAATAGCTCTATTTTGAGCTGAAAGATATTTATTCAGAAACTTTTATCATTAAAGAATAAATGAACATGCATGGGTGCAGAACGTGGACAATCTGTCACTGATGGGCATTTAGATTCTATGGAAATCTGCACAAATTCATATAATTCTCATATTGTGCAGCATAATTAATGATTGTACATCACCAAGATGAGAAAGATCATTTCTCACATTTTGTGATGAGGCTAATTTAAAATTTGCTAGATTTGTCATCTGTTTACCACTACATTCACATGTATTACCATGATCACATCTTTAAAACATTTAGATGGTTTGTTTTTAGCCAAATTTCTCATTACTTTACATTTACATTTAATAATTTAGTAGATGCTTCTGTTCAAAGTGATTAACAGATGAGGAGAGCAATAAAATAAGTTAAAACAACAAAAGAGTAATAATATGTAGCTCCAGTAAGACAGTACACGTAGCAAAAAAAAAAATAGAAAGTGTAAGAATAATTATAGTGTTGACGAAAAAGGTGCGTCTTTAGCCGTTTCTTGAAAGTCTCAGCAGCTCGGGTTGAGTTAGGCAGGTCATTCCACCAGCAGGGAACAGTCCAGGAAATGGTCTGTGAATGGGATTTTGTGCCTTTTTGGGACAGCACCACAAGGCGCCGTTCACTTGCATAAATCAATCTTCTGGTGGGCACATTGGTGTGAAGTAGTGAGTTTAGGTATAGAGGTGCAGAGCCAGTGGTTGTTCTATGAAAGCATCAGTGCCTTGAATTTGATGTGAGTGGTTATTGACAACCAGTGCAAATTGATAAAGAGAGGCGTCACATGCGCTATCTTCAGCTTGCTGCCGCATTCTGGATCAGTTACAGAGGTCTGACAGTTCAAGAGACCATTACAATAGTCCAGTCTGGATATAACAAGAGCTTGGACAAGGAGTTGTGTAGCATTCTCTGATAGGAAGGGTCTGATCTTGTGATTATCAATCACAACTCCAAGTTGTTGCGGAAGGAGTTACAGTTGATGAGCCTAGCTGAATGGAGAAGTTGTGGTGAAGTGTTGGGATGACTGAGAGCACAAGCAGTTCTGTCTTGGCAAGGTTGAGTTGAAGGTGATGGTCCTTCAACCAACAAGAAATGTCTGTCAGGCAGGCTGAGATGTGAGCAGCTATTGTCGGATGAGAGGTAGTTCTGTGTCATCAGCATAGCAGTGATAGGAAAAGCCATGTTTCTAAATGACAGATCCTAGTGATGTCATGTCGATGGAGAACAGAAGTGGTCCAAGCACTGAGCCCTGAGGCACCTCGATAGTTAGCTGGTATGACTTTGACACCTTACCTGAGAGATAAGACTACTGGAGTGCAGTTCCTGAGATGCCCTTCATCATGTGTGTTGACAGGTGGATCTGGTGGTAAAATGTGTCAAAAGCAGCCGACAGATCCAGTAAGATGAGTACTGATAATTGGGAAGCTGCTTTTGCCAGTCTCTTATAATAACCTTTAATAACTGAGAGCAGGGCAATCTCAGTTGAGTGGCTGTTTTGTTTCTTTTTGGGTCTACTAGAATAGGTTTTATGCGTGAATGTTAAAAAAGCACATATTTTTTCACATATTTTAGTTGCAGCACCTCTTTTCCCAGTCTGTCAGTAACACTCTGTTAACTTCATGTCTCTATGAAGCCACTCCTTCTGAAAAATGTGATGCACTCTGCTTGGTTGGCTGTATCAGTGTGTGTTGTGATTGATCAACAGCTTTGAATGTGTTTTGGAAAAGTCACACCCCTTACCATAACCGTGAGTTTCAACACACTACTAACGCAACTCAACTAAAACCTCATCCCTTTTTTATTCGAGTATGCGTAAGATTATATAGTGTTATGCTGCCACAATGTCAGATAAAAACTTCAAAGTAAACAGAGACTTCTATCAAGCCAGTCTTCAGA
Organism: Chrosomus eos; assembly: GCA_036326025.1. NCBI lineage: Eukaryota > Metazoa > Chordata > Actinopteri > Cypriniformes > Leuciscidae > Chrosomus > Chrosomus eos. Next base: position 16,055,238 of record CM070836.1, on the reverse strand, counting down.
TAAAAGCTCAGTTGAAAGTTGTCTTTATCTTATGCTGAATGTGATTTACTGCATGCATACATTAGCAATCAGTATGACAGCATGACAGAAAGGCAAGGCTTCTTTACACTGCCTCTTATGGATGGCTGATTGTCAAGTGTTGCCCATACTATATGGCCAAAATGTTACCCTTCAACCTCTGCATTCACATGAGCACAGTGTTTTAATCAGCATTTGAAGAAGATCAGCGGGATCAGATGATGTAAGAGGAAAGTAAATAGCAATGCGGGGTGGGGTGGGGGGGAATGTAATCAATTTATGAGATAAAGTTCATTAGAGTAGACTACCCGTGAAGTTAAGGTCTGTAAAGTCTGTCTGTGCACAATCCACAATGAAAGACTTCCGAAGGTTTTCAGTTCATGTGTAAAGCTCTTTGTAAGTGCTTTCAAATACACTTTGTGCAAAAATCAAAGCTATTTAAAAAAAAGAAATTGCCCATAGGACAACATGACATTGCAGATTTGAGCTTTTAGGAGAGAAAAAAATGAAAATGCATTAGTTGCAAAAGCATGTCTTGTCTAGAAATTCGTTAGCTTGTTTTCCAAAACTATTACCCTTTATCTTTCAAAAGGAATGTCAGAAGACTGACTGGGAAGTAGTCGTACATGAAGATGATCTGACAGAAGTAGTCCAAGATTATTTAAAATGCACAAATGATAGTCTATGCCTGCACATTGTGAAATTACCCAAGGAAAATCAATTGTGTTCAGGCTTAATCAAATTCATGTCTCTTGTTCTATTTGCTGAAATGTACAAATCACCAATATTTTTCTAAAAGTCTCCTATTTATTTCAGCATTTGCAGCACAGACGTCTTGCTAGTTTGTGAAGTAGCATCTCGCGAAGTGTTTTGACAATGTAATGAATACATCAAATGGCCATGGGAAAATGAGATATTAAAAATTAATAATGTGAATCATGTGATGTGGGTAGTATTGATGGATAGGTGGAATATTTTGATAAGCCTCTTGACATGTACACTTGAGCTGCATCTACACACATACTGTTGTTCATGACTTAAAGAAAAGTGGAAATTATTCACGAAGCATGAGAAAAAATATTTAATTCCTTCATAAAATAATTTGTTTGTAAGGTGGTGCATTTATTTAACTTAAAGTAACACCAGGTAAAATTTAACTTTTGCTCTCGGGGTCCCCCCCCCCCTACAGTTGGGAAACAGTATTGTCCTCTACTTACTGTCGTAAACCGTCATGAATTTAGCACATGCATTTGTTGACAACCATCATAGCCATGAACACTGTAGGGGAGGTCACATGCAGCTGTTCTGCTTGCGTCGCGTGTGAAATGTCTTCATCCCAGGTACAGTGGCATATATTTCAGCATGTCATATGAATATAATTTCATGGGTTTTATTTATTTCTAACGACAAATGATCGCGTGCTCACGTTTACAAGCCAGCGTCATTATAGTAGCCTAGTCTAGCCTATTGGTTACCGTTTTACTGAATCTATACTTCAATGCAATGTTTGAGTGCTAGATAATAACCATATATCGTCAATATTATAATATCAAGCTGCTATATTATTATATCAATAATACGCGCGCGTGCGTATTAATGCGTAGGCTACTCTAGCACACACACGCAAGGTCTCTCGCGCTCTCCTTCTCTCTGTCGTGCGCGCGTGTAATTTTAATGCGTACTACTCTAGCACACACACTCAAGGTCTCGCTCTCTCTCTCCCTCTCTGTCCTGCGCGTATTCAATTTAATAAGTCGGGACACTAAAATTAGAGTTAAAATACGGGACTGTCCCGGGAAAAACGGTCACCCTAGCTAGTATGGTCACCCATACTAGTATGCAAGCAATATACTTACTAGTACAAAAGCATGACAGCCCATCGGTCAGGCACCCCTCCTCCTCCTTCAGCTCACGCCAGCGAGAAAACGCTGGCCCAATTTTGATCCTTGTTTTGCCTTTAACGCGATCACTTTCTCTTTTGCTTTGCTCCGATAAAACCTTTGCTTTCTCGTTTTTCTGTGCTGCTTCGGCCATGACTATAACATTTGGCTCGCATGTCCGATTTTAAGGAAGTGGGGGTGGTGATGGAAGTGACTTATATGCCGTAAAGCAGTCAAATTTTGTAGTTCTCTTTGTTCGCCGGTTACTACCCAAAACCCGAAGTTTAAAAGTACGATTAAAAACGCTACAGACCGTCAGTTGGCGACGTGTCATTCAACCTATTGTAAGTCGATGTACCATCACAAGAGATTTGGAAATATATATGAAGGTTGAAAAGTTACCCGGTGCTGCTTTAAGGCTTTTAACGACCGATTTACACAGAAATGTATTCTGCTGGAATACATTCATGAATGAGGCCCACTAGAAGCCGTGGACAGCATGTGTAGCCTATATTTTGTATGTTTTTTACCTTGAGAAAAGCCTTTGGATCACACACAACAATAAAAGTTTCAACAGTAGAAAAGTGTTCACTCTACATTTATTAAAATAAAATTGTATTATTGTTATTTTATTAAAATAAAATATTATTGAAATAACATTTAATTTTTTTAATGCATTAATTTTACTTAATTAATTGTCATGACTATTTGACAAAATTTGGACTGAAAGTAAAATAAATGTAGGTAATTTAATAATTTAAATATTTTAATATTTACAAATTTGTCTATGTCACAGATCCATCAAAAATGTTGTATGATTTATGTTAATGCTACATTTATTTTAATTCTAAATGTGTTTTTCTTTTTAGAAAAATTTATGTTGACTACATCAGTCTTATTATTTGTATTATATTTATCGTTTATTATTTATGTATGAATTTATGTAAATTCTACATTTAAACAATTTATAATGTTATGCATTTTATTTTTGTATAAAAAATTGTGAATTATTTTTATGTTATTTTAATAACTTATTAATATTTATTTAATAATTGTATTTAATTAATGATCATGATTGATATTTTTGACGGAAGTTTTACTAGAATTAGAATAAATTTCTAAATATAATCCATCCCTTGGCTGTCACTGCTGTGGGAATTTTTTTTTTTTTCCTGGACACATGCTCAACCCATAATTAGGCACTGACCATGTTTCAAAACAAAGCTGCTGTTTTTGACCCTGAGAGGAAGTTTGTTTAACAGCATGCGTGATTATATACAACATGAGACTTTGGGAACTCTGAAAACACTCCTGGAAAGCCATTCATTAATTTACATTCCGATGCAGTAAAATCAGTAACCCACTGGTCATTATCCCTTCATGTCATCTGAAGTAATTAGATCCCTCTTTGAGTGTCCCTTTAGCATTCCCCTCCAGTTATAAGGCTTCTCTCATCCTCTCTTTCCCACATTAATTACCACTGGTATACAATTAGCAACCCACCTTCCATGCCAGTGATTCCCAATCCCAATCTATTTCTAATTCTCAATGGTTCCTCAAAGCCCACATGTACTGTGGCTCAGGAAACAGATGACTGGATAATGATGAACAGAGGCTGAATTAGTCTTCTGATTTGGTATTAGTGGTGTCAGGAACTCTTATCTTCACACAAACATCCACAGACTCTGTTTATCGTCCTTTTGTCCCCCAACATATTTGCACTGAGACTTGTTCAATACTAATAGGGTTTCTAAGTATCCTGAGATGCCAGGAGCACTGTTTAAACCTATTGATATGTGTATAGCGTGAAGATTTGCATATCACTGATTGTGTGGGTACTGATCTATGTTTGCTAGTATACAACTCAATATGCGTTCTCACTGGGATTTGATCAGCAAACCTATTCTCTTCAGTGTTAACGCGTTGCATGCTATTCTGTCTTTATTATAAGACAAGCCCACACTCATTAATCTCTGTGTCAGAAACACATCCGTATCTCAGTAGATTTAAGATTAGCCTTTTTTTTTTGGTCTTACTATATTCATCGGATACTGGGATTATTCACTAATTGTCTGCAGTGTTTAAATCCTTGTTTTTTTGTGTGTGTTTTTTATACAGCAGATCATTTAAGACAAAAAATAGACTATGCTATTTAAAGTTATAGTTCACCTAAAAATGAAATTTTGTCAGCATTGGCTCACTCTTGTACATCCTCTTGTATCATTTTCAATTTGTATGACTCTCTTTCTTCAGCAGAACACAAAAGAAGATATTTTAAAGACTTTTTTCAAAAGATCTACTTTTGTGTTTCACAGAGGAAAGTCATACAGGTTTGGAATGACATGACAGGGAGAAATGATGACAGAATTTTCATTTATGAGTATCATTTTAATGTCCTGCGGCCTTTGATTATCACGGGCCTGGAAATGTCAAATTTATATTTGAGCTTGTAATAAATATTTGTGCATATAGCATATAGCGTGATAATTTTCACAGTTTTTGCCACTTGTTTTTTCTTATATTTTTTGGTATGATTTCTTATCATTCGGACATGAGAAAAACATGTCAGAATAATAAAAAAAGACACCCCTCCCCCCAAAAATGATAAAATTCATATAAAATATTTGATATAAAATACTATATACAATATTTATAATTATAATTGTTGAATTACAAGAATCTATAACATTATAGCCTTTATATTTACATGTGTTATATTTTTAATAATCAAATAACAATCAAATAATCTTGCTAGAATGTCCCAAGACCTAAAGCAAATCATTTTTGAGAAATGAGACTCCCCCCCCCCCCCCCCCCCGATGCCCAATGAATGTTTTAGAGCAGGAAAACAAAAAATGATGTTCTATACATAAAAAAAGCAAAAATCACTAAAAGGTCTAAGGGTGAGGGAAAAAAGAGAAAAGAGACAAAAGAGAGAACACACTATATTGTTATTTCGAGAAAGGTCAATCATTTTAGCACCCACTTTTACACCTACATGATGCACACACAAAACACACACACACACACACACACACACACACACACAGACAAACACACACACCACACACACGCACACGCACACACGCACACACACACAACAGTGCGGCAAACACACATATACGTACATAGTCATAGAGGTACAAGTACCTGCAGTGTGCAAAAAATCTACTTTTTGGACAATGTCTGACATTGACGTCACGCAATATCCTTTCGAATGAATGTTATTTGACAGTGTCACCTATTAAAACATACATGTAGGCTAGACACTCACACAGTGTTATTCACAACACTTCAGCTATTTTGAGGCCGGCTTTTGTCTTGTGAACCGCAAATGCCTTTTGCCCCGTCAGCACCAATCAAAGGAACTGGTTATATGTTTGGTTTAGTTGTCAACTCTGTGTGAAGAAATTGAGCCTGAATTCTTGAACTAAAGAAAAACAAGGGATGTACTTTAAAGCAGGGGGTTTTAAACTGGGGTCTAAGGATCCCTAGGGGGCTGCAAGAGACAGTCCGTGGAAAAGTCTATAAAAGACAGTGTAAAAAAATAAATAACTTTTATCCAAAGCGACTTACAATTGCTATATTTCAGAGGTCGCACGCCTCTGGAGCAACTGGTTAACTGTCTTGCTCATGCAGGGACACATTGGTGTCTCACAGTGGATTCGAACCGGGTCTCTCACACCAAAGGCATGTGTCTGCTGAAAAAATATTATATATATATATTATATTATATATATATATAATAATTTTAATCCTCTTTATTCATTTGTGACAAATCTGTATTAGTGCTCTTAATATGTAACCTCTTTGTTATCTGTCTTTATTTTATAATTGCCACGATTTTTTCAAAATCTGTAGGATTTATGTAAATCCTATTTCAATTATGTTATGTCAGGAGATCTTAAAGTCTTTTTTTTTTTTGTAAAAACCAAGGGGTCTAATCCCTTATTATATCAACTTATTCATGTTTTTCCAGTAATAATAAATCCACTCGGATGGAGTTTGTGCTTTTGGACTGAAATGAAACAGTGTTTGCTAATGCAATCAGCAAGCGTCTCTTATTACCTAGGCAGCTGGCCTTTTATGTATCAGGTCACATTATCTTATGCCAAAGGATGGCACTGTATCAAAAGAAGAAAAAGATGTAGTGATTTCTGGGTGAGCAGAAATCAAACACATCCAAAAACCTTTCAAAATGATTTCATTTGAAAAGTATTACAATGAAATTACCAGTTGGATTGTGAGACGAAGTGATGGCAACCTTGCAAACGTTTTACAAGCCAGAAGAAAGGTTATAAAATGGAGACCTGGGCTTCAAGATGTCCTTTGAACAGACAGGGAACTTTTTACAATTTCCTGGAGAGTTAGGCAAACATGATGACTTATTCAACATCCGGACATCCGTTCCAGCATAATCCTGTTCAAATAAATAAGACAAGAGGCAGGGCAAATCAAAGAATGTCAATAAATAAATAAAAAAAAATCTGAACAGAATGAAAAAGAAGACAATACAGCAGGGAGTAAAGAAGTTTCGGGGCTTGTCAAAATAAAGGGGAAAAAAAAGAATAATAGAAACGCTGAAAACTGAAGGTCGTGGTGGAACCAAAGGTGTTAGACTGACTGCAAAAAAATAATGCAGATACTGGCTGAAGCAAAAACAACTGAAGCAAAGAATAAACAGCATTTTAAATCAAATGTAATTTAATTGATTATTTTCTCTATCCTATAACTATCTAGCAATATAATATATAATATAATATAAATATATAATATAATATAATATAAATATATAGGGCTGTTGATCAATAGTCTTGATTTTGATACCGATGGGTTGACCGAAGTAAGGTGTGCAATTATTTTCAGGGAAACACAGTTAAAGTAGTTCCAGGCATGTCTTGACCGCATTATTCAATATTACTTCGCCAAATGATTTATATATATCCGCTTCGCGTCGTGGCCGCATTGCCACCTCGAGTGTGCATTATTTTTCTAATAATTTAACGTCCCGTCGTCAATTATTCCTTAATATATATATATAATATAATATAATATAATATAATATATATAATAATATAATATAATATAATATAATATAATATAATATAATATAATATAATATTATAATATAATATAATATCTATGAATGCAGAATAACCTGTATGTCCTCACCTGTAGGGGGCGATGAACGGATGAGCAGCATTAATAATAACAGCAAGTGTAATTGCCGCAGGTGAGTGATGCATATCAGTCGTTCTTACTTTACTCGATCAAGATACATATTTTAATTTGTAGCTTAACTCTTTTAATATAAACTGTGAGAAATATTGTGGGATTTTGTGGAGCATGGTGGACTTTAACGAGCACCGGGTGATATCTAGCCTCGTTTTGCTTGATTTCTTCCCACAATAATGCTGCTGAGGCCTTTTTATATTAACAGATGTGCGTGGGTCTATTGGGAACATAGGAAATGAGTGTTTTCTCTCTTAGTCTTAATTCTGCTTAATGGATAACCTCAGTTTAAAGAAGTTCGTACCCTTGAGCTGTTTTACTTTTGTCCGTCAAAGAAGCAGGCAGCTTTTGTAAGCAACGTGCCCTGAATGATTTTCTAAAAACACTTTCATACATGGAACTGCTGGGTCCGGGTGATTATACCATCTATACATATGATTAATATAAATAATATTATATCATGAGACACACTCGAGTTTTCTAACGTAAGTTATATACATAGACAGTATAAGAAAGGTTATATATATAAAAAGAAAAGACTCGCGCGTGCGTTATGTTTTGATTGAGCGCATGCGCGTGAAGTAGAGCTTCATTTGTACCTAGATATATCTATGCAGGTGCACGCGGCTCATCAAGTCTCGTGAGTGATGGCGGGTTGGTGAGTCACGCCACATTGCTGGTAAATATAAAAAATATGCGGGTCATTATTGTTGTGTAGTACATTTTCATATGTCAAATATTAAAGTCACCATAAAATCAAAATTTACAGTAACGTTAATTATTTTTAAGGAATAATGCTGTGCTGCTTATAAATTATTTCCGTGTAGTTACCAGTCTGTCAGTAACACTCTTTAGTTCCTGTCTCCATGTTTTTTCGAAACACAGTGTGCTCTCTTTGGTCAGACAGAAAATAACTTTTTGGAGTACACTTTGTGTTGAAAATGTAAAAAGGCATAATAAGTCCTCTTTAATCAAAATAAGTTCCCCTCGCTCTTGCATGCAGCGACATCTCTTCTCATCTCTGATGACATGAGATCACAGCAATGGCACACCACAATGATCCAACCATCCATCAAATAATTCCTGATGGACAAAATCAAGTCCCGTCTTACATTTGTCTTGTTCAACAAGCAGTTTCTCTTGGATTTGTCAAAATCTGCTTGTTAATTCATCATGACATAAGGAATGCTGTTTCCGGGTCCATGCTTCACAACTCGTTTCACTTGAGAATACTCAACAGCAGTTTATGTGCACTTTTTATTCATTTTACACATTTAAAGTTCCCCTGTTGTCAATAATTTTTTCTGTGAAATTTTGTTTTTTAAATTTAATCTGTATGAATATGCAAATTAGCCCCACCTCCACTCACTCACACCAGCTCGTTCACAACGTCTGACACATGTGGGTAATTAATTATGATTAGCCTTTTGCTTGACTATGTTATCAAACAGCTAATAATGTGTTACTAATGTTACACACAAACCATGTTCCCGTTCGCCATCTTAGAGTCAGACAGCTGCCTTTTAACAATCCTCATCCTTAAAAATGCTTTTCGATTTTCAACACAAGGGGACTTTAACAAGCGGATAGGGAAGAAAATACAGTCACAACTTGCTGACTTTAAACAGTTTAAAAGATGAAAATCATATTCGTTTTTTTTTATCACAATATAAGGATTAAGTGCATTGCGAAATGAAATGTTTCAAACTAAACATTTTATTCAGAATATAGTTTTCATTTTTAAACATAAATCATAACAATTTTGTCCTTTACTCATGCTTATGTTGCTAGTTTGTAATTCTGTCATTACAGAATCACCCTCATGTTTCCAAAACCTGGTTTTCTTCTGTGGGAATTCTCAGTCACTTCTCAGTCTTTTTTTGGAAGGAAAGAGTGACTAGAATGTATTGTTTTTCCATGGGAGAAAGAAAGTCCTTGAATTCGGAACAACTGAGAGCAAGTAAATTACAACATCACACAGAAAGGATTATTATCCTAAACTAAAGCACAATAATCAGGAAGTCGGAATTTCAAAAGATAATTAAAGTAAAACATTAGAAATAATTAATTTAAATTCTACACGGGCTTGTAGCTTTAGGTTAGTTTCTCAATATGTGTTCTTGTAAAGTGTCATCATGCGCTGGGCAGTTACAGTTCCAATTCAGATTTCACATCTAGCAAAATACAGTTCAAATCCGGACTACTTGCGTAAGTGCGAACTTGGCATACTTGGTATTGAGAAACGGCTAGTAGGGCTGCATGAATATAGCGTTTTAGCATCGATATCGCGATGTGTGCATTTTGCGATGTTACATCGGATGTGCGATGTCAAGTGGATCGTAGTTGATACGCGATCCATACGGACCAGGCACCAGGTTTAAAACGCATGTGATTCTTGGATTAATTGCAAATCATAGTGTGAAAGTTGATAATTTTCACGTTTTGGTTCCTCTCAGTTTAAACTTTCAAGCAATTTTAAACCATTTGAGTGCGAAAGAGAACTCTATTAGAAACTCGCAAAAAGCATGTGAAAGCAAAGCTCTTTCTCATCTATTTGTGCTTGAACTGACAAAATTATCTCATAATAATAATTAAAATAATAATTAATCTCCTGTCTCGGCGAGTATCAAAGTAAACACAATCCGAATCGCTTATGGTTTACATAAACGTAAACAATTGAGGAAGAAAACGAATGTGTATCATTACATTTGTTCTGTGCATTAGCTCTTAAAGTGACAGCAGCCTAATATAACCTCTGCTGTCTGAGTCATTAAAGCTTCAATATGTAATTTTTCGCCGCCAGAGGTCGCCTATTTGTCAAATGATTTGGTGGTTTAAAGCTGCGCAGTTTTACACATTTAAATCAATCGTTCTAAAAGAAAATTTTAACGTAACCATAGTATTTGCAAGTAATGGCTAAATATTTTTGTGCAACACAATACTGTATTTAATTTCACTGCCATAGACTTGGTCACCAGACTTGATAAAAAGCATTACTGAAGTACAAAGAAAGTGCAATATATCTGTATGTGTACAATTTGCTTACTAGTCTATTAAAACACATGCGAGAGCCTAGTCTCTGTGAAGTCCAAGTTTTTCGCGAAGCTCTATCCATCTCGAAAATTCCACGCCGATATTGATTATTGTTTTATTTTTCCCAAAGCCTGCTTGCCTCAGTTGATCTACGTCTACGTTTTTTTGGGGGGATTTTCTGTACTCGCAATCATTAATCGTGAACCATGTAGGGCTGTCGCGGTGAAGGAATTTCTCTTGCGGTAATTTTGAGTGGCTCAATAGCACGATACGCGGTATTACCGCCATTTATTTATTTATATTTATTTGTTGCTATATAAATACGTGTTATGATGTGGTCAGCATACACAAAAACAATGTAACCAAAACTAAACAGCGTCTCTGCGCATTGAAAGACTGTCACTCAGTGCGCAGTTACATTGTTACACCAACAGACTGTCTTTGAGTGAGTCATTAAACCGTTCATTCAACGAAAACGTTCAAAAAGCTGATTCCTTAAAGGGGGGGTGAAATGCTATTTCATGCATAGTGAATTTTTTACACTGTTAAAGAGTTGGACTCCCATGCTAAACATGGACAAAGTTTCAAAAATTAGGTTGTACGTTTGATTGAGTATTTCTGTTCTTAAAATACTCCTTCCTGGTTGTCACAAGTTTCTGAAAGTTTTTTTGAGTATGGGCACGTCTGACGTCAGCTGCGCCGGAATTTCCTTATACGGTCCTAAGGGCACTTCTCTCGGAAGGGCGCGCGCGCAGCTGTAGAGCGATAGCCGTAACCTATGCCCATCAAAGCGCTGTGCATCGGCTGCACTGCAATATGTCACCAAAGAAGTGTGTTTTTTTCGGTTGCCAAGGCAAGACAACACTGCACAGATTCCCAAAGAATCAAGCGTTAAGGGACCAGTGGATGGAGTTTGTTTTTCCAGAACATCAACACAGTTGTGCAAGTGTTCTTGTTTGTTCCATGCATTTCGAGGATGTTTTTTTTATAAACAAGGCCCAGTTCGAAGCCGGATTTGCTAATCGTTTAGTTCTCAAGGATGGAGCAGTCCCAACACTAAAGGTTAACGGTCTTGCGTTGGATCCGCAGGCGGTGAGTAGAACTGCTTCAAATATCTGTGTGTGTTTATCGGCGTATAACTTAAGCACAGCAAGTAAGTTAGGCTAAACAACATGATCACGTATGGTTAATGTATCTATGGAGCTTGCGATGTATGGTGTGTGTTTGTTTAAATACATTTGTTTAGGTGGCTACTGTAGGTGTCTGTTTGTTTATTGTAAAACCAAATCATGTCTTCATAAACCACGAGTAGACGTGATTATTTAGCTCCGCCCACACGGCACGCCTCCACCCGCTCGGCTTTTTCCGGAAAGACTCGGTACAGCCTATCTTTCTTTATATATATATAATAAAACTAAAGATTTTTGGAGATATGATGAATGCAATATTACTCTATAGGTACTCAAGGTTAACATGAGATTGACTGAAACTGAGTGTTTCACCCCCCCCCTTTAAATGATAGATGTAATGAAACAAGTTGTTAATTTTTTTTTAACTTTGAGCTCCACTTTTCAAGGCTCAGCTGGCCAGCAATGCTTCATTTTTGGGCAAAACTGAAGCAATGCTTCACTTAATAGGAAGTAAATACAGGTATGTGAGCTGGGTGAATTAACAATTTTTATTAATATCTTTCACATCCACTGCAGTCAGATTGACCGTGGTCACTTTTAATAACACCACTCACATGGCTGTGCACTTGTAATGACAAATCAAGGATGTTAAGAGGCTAAATGCAGGTTTAGAACTTGCCCCATTGAAGTCAACAGGGTGCGAATTTTAAAAAGAGGAAAGCACAGTGTCGGAAACACCGATTTTTGTCGTTTTTGTCTGTACTGGCAGCACTCCAAATGTACAAAAAATGAGCTCAATGTTAAAATTGAACGGAGTTCTCCTTTAAAAGGATGATTCGACAAATATTTCGCTTTCCTTGGAAACGGCAACCTTTTCACAAATATAAATGATTTGACTTCAAAGACAGATGCAGGTAATTGCACGCGCTCAGGTTACTTGCATTCCTCTGCGGTTGGCCTGTCAGTAGCGCGGTACTGCAATATTGCGGTTATCCCGACAGCCCTAGAACCATGATGACTGAACGACACATTCGTGAGATACTATATTATATTATATATATATATATATATATATATATATATATATATATATATATATATATATATATATATTAGGGCTGGGGTAAACGATTATTAACTAAACGATTAGTTGGCCGATTATTTTATCGATTAGTCGACTAATCTAACGACTAATTGGACGATTAATATAAAGATTAATTTTCTGCTGCTCAATTAATAAAAAAATAATGTATCTCAAATAAATACGAACTAGCGTACTGAATCATGATACTGTATATAAGCTGGCTAATGTTAGTCTAATGTTATATTTGAACACCGTCATTAGAACTCTATAACCGCCAAAACCGTGTTATTAAAATATTTTGTACAAACATTTTTTATCATAGAGAATGTTTAAATACTAATATCATCTTACGAGGGAAACGGAGGCGGAGTTAGTGGTGCTCCTGCTGGAGATAATTCGGGAGAGTCTGTTCCCCTTTACCGATCAGAGTGCGCGCTGACACAGAGCAAAGCCTGTTTACACTCGACGCGTCCGCACGAGCGCGCGGCAAAAATGGCGCGTTGGGTGCGCAAGACCACCAAGACCCCATTTCGCTTGCCTGTGTGCACGGCTTCTTTTGTAAGGCCTGGGACACACTGGCTGCGTGGCGTGAGCGTGGCGTTTCTGTTGCGTGGCGGCTGCGTCGCGTTTTCTGTGGCACATCAGAAGCGTGTCTGACGCGGCGCGTCATATTGTTCGACATATGGGAGAGAGTTGTGCAAGCCCTATACTTTGTGTTAAGCATAAATATAAAGCCTATAAAGACACTGTCAGCAAAGCAGTATTGGCAGCAAAACTACAGAATGTTTCGTTCTGATGCAATATTTGAAAAATGATAATTAGGCACATTTATTTAGCCTATTTATTTTTAAATTAGGCCTATAGGCCTATTTATATCTGAATTTGTCAAAAATGTAATTTATTAATATGTATTCGTGTACAAAATAACATATTAACATCTTTTTTGCCAGGAAATGCTTCCAACACGCTTGCGTGTCGCGTGAAAAATAGGTGTCGGTTCTATTTCTAGTATGCACGCGTTTTCCTGAGTGTCACGCAGGCAGTGTGCAAGCTCTAACCTGTTAACATGGGAGCTGAAATAAAAACGGACACGCCACGCAGCTGAGACGCGCCTGCCACGCAGCCAGTGTGTCCCAGGCCTAACAGCGCGCGCGGCGCCGCGTCCGCGGATGAACGACTGGAAGCCGATCTGCCCGAGCCGTACGTCTCACCGCACCGGCACCCAGTTTGCGCGTCTAAATTGCAAAGGTTTTTTTTGTTAAGGATGTGTTGTCTGTGTGTGATTCATTTAATGGAAAGCACATTCACTTCTAGTGGACTTCGTCCTCCATTATGCAATGTTTCAGTCTCTCACGTGTGTTGGCGAGCTGTACAGCCGGAAACGGTGCAAAAAAATAAATAAATAAAGAATAGTCGACGCAAAAATATGGCGTCGACGTAATTTTGATGTCGAAGCGTCGACGTCATTGACGCGTCGCTATAGCACTAATATATATATATATATATATATATATATATATATATATATATATTATACACATAGATCCTCATTGGTGGCTTACGTACAGTATAGCATGCCATTGAAACAACCGCTAATGAGGAGTCTGTGTATTTAGTTCTATGGTTTCTACAAGCGGAAACCGAGGATAGCGCGGATATTATGTCATTGATAGGCGACAATGACAAGGGTCGAGCCATTATTTACAACTGGAATTTCTCTGGATTTACAAATTTTGGGGATAATGTTAACTACAAAACATTAACTAAAAGTGTTTTTTAAAAATATTTTATTACAAAAATCTTACATATTGTATAGGGGTGTCACGATTTCGATTTTAAATCGAAATCGATCGAAATTAAGTTACAATCTCGATAATCGAATTCAAAAATGGAATCGTCGATACTGCCACGCCCCCATGTCACGTCCAGTCGCTATATGCAAAGCGGAAAATAACAGCGTTGAAGTGCTGCGAGTCCTCTACCTCAGTTACAGCCAGTCAAAAGATAGCATGGCTGCAGATGCAGGAGACCCATCGACAGGACTTCTGACCTCCTCTTTCCTTAAAGTCGCCGGTGTGGGACAGTGGGAGTATTTCTGATTTCCAGTGAGTTATGTTGACAACGTTCACATTCGCGTTCAAAGTTCGCGCTTAAAAAAAGCCACACTTTGCAAGCTCTGCTACTGTATGTCCGTCAGTGCGTGTACCACTCTTCCACTTTTTAAATTAAAACTTTAAATTGACAAAAACAGCAGACTCAGAACAGTATAAATCTTTATACAATAAATCTAGCATGTCACAAATAACTTGATTCTCCACCTCCACGAATGAGACAAGTGTCGTTCATTTCCGCACCTAGTTTATTTTTGCTGCACGCGCCGAGTTAAAGCGACAGCGCACAGTTCGTGGTCAAAATGAACATGACACGAAAATGTTGTAATTTCATCATAAATGCATTTAATTAAATTCTACATTAAATACTAATATTTTTCACAGTCATGTTTGTACTTTAAGACCGAGGTAAAGCAAGGAAAACATATATGTATCTGTTAAACCTTGTTTGTTTTGTTGTGAACTTGAATGTCATCTTCTGTGAATAAGACTGCAGTTACAAAAGAGAAACTACATGGCAGGTTATTTTGCTTAAGTTTCTAATTGACTGAAGATATAAGTTATTGTAACATTATTTTGTTAATAAATGTTTTAAATTTGACAATGTAGTGTGGTACATTGCGAACAAAGGTCATATATTATATTACATAAAAGTCTAGTCTAAAAATGGCATCGCAAACTGTGCTTAAAAAAAATAAATGTAAAAATCGAGAATCGAATCGAACCGTGACCTTAGAATCGAAAATGTAATCGAATCGAGGATTTGGAGAATCGTGACACCCCCTAAGTACCTTTAATATGAATAAAACTGTAAAATACCAAGAAAATCACTTTTGTAGACTTAACAAAGATTAATTATATTTAGTTCATTCAGTGAAGACTACAGTATGCAGTGTTATTTTACATTTGATTACCTGAATACTGTCAGACTTAAAAAGGAAATTTGCTTTAGCCTATGTTTTTTTTTTTTCAGGTATCTTTGTTTTATTATATTTATCTATGCTTGGAATTAGTTTTTCTATGCAGATTCACTCCCCTACAAAATCACCCCAATCATTTTAGAATAATGAATTATTTCCAAATCGACTGATTTATCTGGTGAAACTGTTATCGCAATGTCAGATTTCTTTTTCTAATATCGTGCAGCCTTAACGCCTAGTGTTTGCAGTAACAGATAAAGAGTGACATGCAGTAGATATTCATGTAGTGTGCACGTTCTCCACAAATTGATCTAGAATACACAGCATACATTATTTCATGAAACAAAACTACTTAGTAAACGTATCTCTGCTGCATACAAAGTGCTCATTAGTAGTGAAATGAGTGCTACTAATTAAATGGAATGTGAAAAAAACACAACTGAACAGCCACGAGTTCAAAAGGTACTGCATAACAGAAAAACTTTTTTGTCCATATTAGTGCATAGTTTTAAAGTAAGGTTCCTGAAGGTACCCTCTTAATCTTTTTTTTTTTTGCCAGAGCTTTTGGCAGTGTTGTTCCTCCCTTAGGTTGATTTTTAATGAAAATTGAATAATGAGATCGAAACAAGGCCAGAAACATATTTCAGTATGCAGATGCCAGGTCCCTTGAACATACTTAAAAGTGCACTCTTCTGTTGCTGTGGTGGTAAAAAACTTTAGTACTCAATGGGGTGATAGTTAGCTTCAAATGTTTGTGCCATTAAAGTGGATTTGTTATTATTCAGGTGACTAGCTACTATAAAAATGACTTTAAAAGGATAGTTCACCCAGAATAGAAAATTCTAGCATCTTTTAGTCACCCTCATGTCATTCCAAAAGATATTTTGAACAGTTTTGATGACCATTGAGTTCCATTGTATAAATAATAAAAACCCAAAGTATCTTGATGTTCCACTGGGAAAAAAAGAAAGCCATGCAGGTTTAGAAAACACATAAACTGGCCATAAATGCAGTTTACTTTACACAAATGCCTGTTATAGCACTCCTTGCGTTGTGTTATGATTTCTGACACATTTCGTAATGAAACAATGAACAAAATTAAACAAGCATAGTTCATTTCTGCAATGCAGAGGTGGATGTGGAGAAAAGGAGTGAGAAATGAAAACTGGACTAAATAGAAATATGGAGATGTTCGGACATGAAATAATTGTAGCTACAGGGGTGAAGTTTGATGAACAGTGAGATACACTCAGCTTTGGAGAGAGATTGGGATAATGACGTTTTTGAGGTGCTGGGAGAGAATGAGATTTTAGGTCTAGTCTTGTTTATGCTTGTGCTGTTATTATTGGAGAGAGGAAGCTTATTGGATTTCAATATTAATGGCGACGCGGTGAAAGACACATTTATACAGCTTAAAAACTTCCAACATGTGTTCCCTCAATTTTCTTGAAGGATACATTTTATGAATAAAATGCTGCTATGTAAATGAACCATGAATTCTATATACATTTTCCTTGTGGGTTTTATGTCTGGTCAGCAGTTAGATGTCATCAATAATTTTGCAGTCAGCTCAGCAAAACTGATGTTAAGCTTCATCTTTTTTAGATAATAGAGGTCATTCAGTATTAGGGCTGGACGATATGGCCAAAAAAAGTATATCTACAGTATGTATTTTTTTTGGGCTGAATGGCGATATGCAGTATATATCTCTGTATTTTGTACTTAATAAAAAAAAAAATCTGTATCTTAAAGGTTATTTCACATCCCGCAATGTCACAAGCATCTGACGGGGCAAGCCACATTAAACTATACTTGTTAACTATATCAAGTTATTTTGAAGCCCTTAATATAAAGCATGTTTAGGACAAATTGGATGATATATTTTAATGTAAAAAAGATGGACGATGCACTTTCAATCTCTTCCATTGAAGAAAAGTGAAGCCGCCAATGTCCTAATATGGTGCTGATCATGCAGACTCAAGGCCCCGCCCACAATCCTGCAGAATCAGTTAATACAGTATACTGCAGAACAAATCATTACAATCAATCAATCAGTGTAAAATAAACTGTTATGGAAATATGGAAATTAAAGTTAAAATTCCAATCTCTCGAGGATCCCAAAAAAGTCTGTTGGTGCCTCAGTGATTACTTCCTTAGAGAAGCTGTCAATCACAGCTGTCAATCATGACGCCACACTCCCGTTTTTATAGCATCAATTCCCTAACTAAATCCAAACTTATTTAAAAAAAAAAAATGAACACTTGAACTTACATCAGCATGATGAAAACCACCTAAAATGACAGAAAAAATCTTATGAGAAAATGTATTTGATATTGTTTAGTTAGATTACATGTAGAGGGTGGGGTTTATGACCTATAACTGGGACCACCACCTGGGGGTGATCAAAACAATTTGGCTTAAATTTTCAAGACTTGTGCAGCACACTTTCTCCAAACAATCCAAAACATATGCTGTTTCTGAGGACATTTCACAAAGCTCTTTTAGTGGCCATAAATGCAAAAACACACTAAAATATATATGTAGGAATATCGTCTATTTGCATCTTTTCTTTCTCATTTAAAGATGTGCATTGCCTAACCCTCTTGTGTCTTTGTTCCTGTTTAACTTGAAGTCTTGGAGCTACTCAGAAACTCATCTCTTGATAAACAGTATGCATTTTTAATAATCTATCATTTTTATTTCTTCAGGATTACTTCTGATGGTACGTTAGCAACTTGGTTTGAAGAATCATGGACCCAGACAGCGAAAATCCTTCCAGTAAGACTGCAGTTTCTTTCCAGCCCAAACGCCCCGCAGTAAGACTTTTCATTTCACATGACATATCTTACTGTTATATATGTGGGGTTAGAAGTGCTGAATGTTAAAGATTGCAGAACGTTTAGATTAAAGTAACTTCAGGCTAAGACTTGAAGTTAAAAGTTTGTTACTTTATCTGGGAAATTCTTTGCATTTAGGTAAGTCTTTGTGTACTTCATTGATTACTGTGTTACCTCCTTTGGAAATCTCTTTTTTTTTAAGACGATGCCAGTAATTCAATCTCTTATGCAGTGGCAACTAAGGGATAGTTCATCCGAAAATGAAAATTCTGTCATCATTTATTCACCCTCAAGTTGTTCCAAATCTGTATGAATTTTTTTCTTCTTCTGCTGAACACAAAATAAGATATTTTGAATAATATGGTTTTAATATAATACCAACCAAACATTTGTTGGTCCCCATTGACTTCCATAGTATAGAAAAATAAATATGGAAGTCAATGGGGCCCATCAACTGTCTGGTTACCGACATTCCTAAAAATATCTTCTTTTCTGTTCAGCAGAAAAAAGAAATTCATACAGGTTTGGAACAACTTGAGGGGAAATAAATGATAACAGAATTTTCTTTTTTTTTGGGTGAACTATCCCGTTAAGACTCTGCACACTTAGGAATATATGTATGTAAATGTGTGTCTGTGTATACATACACTACCCTTCAAACGTTTTGGTCATTATGATTTTGTTTTTGGATTTTTCAGGATTATTTGATGAATAGAAAGGTCAACAGCATTTATTTGAAATTGCAATCTTTTGTCATTTTAAATCTTGACTTTAAAAATGTCTTTACTATCACACTTGGTCAATTAAATTTATCCAGTAGGGGTGTAGCGATATTCAAACCGAAATGAAAAAACGCGATACACCACCCACGGTACGTATTGCGATAATCTCATGGCGTACTGAAAGTGCCCCACCCAGTCCTGGCCCAATGTTGAGGTTGATCTCACTTTAGTTTCTTACAAAACAAATTTTTCTTCCTTGAGATTTGATTGAATAGTAATTAAGGGTGTAACGATACACGTATTCGACCCGCAAATTTTCTTTGTCTTATGTTTACATGATGAATACAGCGTTGTAGCCTAACCACCACGAATAAGCGCAATAAGCCCTGCGTTTTGTTCATTTCTAATAAGAAACAGAGTGTCATTTTTCAAATTATTTCCATTTTATCACGAATTCAAACAATAAATGCCATTTCTACGCTCTTTAACGTGGCGTGACAGCAGCAGCGCAAGCGGAGTATGAGTGAAAACGTTCATCTCTTCCTAATAAACATGAATGAACATCTGAAGGTATGTTGAAAGATACAGTACAACTTACTAAAATGTATTATCTAGCGTGATCGCTCAATCTGTGTTTCAACAGCTGAAAGACATCAGTAAATCAGCTTGTGTATATATGACAATTTATATATGACAGCTTGTGACAATATCCGATGGAACATTACATTTACCTCAGGCAAGTCATTCAGTGTCTGTCCACAGCTTTTTAGTTTTCAAGATGTGTGTGTGTGTGTATATATATATATATATATATATATATCACCTGCGCTAAATATATGCACTACATTAGCCCATATGTTGTTTAGATTTTACTTAATCTGTTATTGATGTCTTGAGTATTTAATGTATGTTTTAAAATGTGTCATGAAAATGACAGCCACTGTATAAATAATTATATTTGAACATTGAATTGGAGTAAAACATAACTAAATTGTGCACTTTGCATACAATTTGTTATTTGAGTGTTGATTATTATGTCTTAGAATAAATAGCAACTGAATTTGGGCTAATAGTTTGGGCTCTGATGTTAACATTTAATATTATAGTAATGTGCAAGTATGTAAGATAATTTTGTTATCCTTAACCCTTTAGAACCTGAAGCTAAAATAGGTGTTTTTCACATATTTTGATTTTTTGACTGTAAAATTCTAAAACAATGTGCTATCTTCAACTACAATGTGTCATTTTTTTTTTCAGAAAAAGATAAGCTTTCAAAAAATTACAGTTATTGACCATTATTGTGTGTGGTGAGTTTGTAAATAGTATTTAAATAGACAAAAATAAAAAAAAAACGAGAATACATTTTCTGATTTTTATTTAGAAAAAAACTGAAAAATCACGAACGAAAGAAACTAACACTTTAAAGTTAAAAAATGAAGTATAATACATCTATACAAGTCTTTTTTGTGACATTGGGTTGCACAGTTTAAATTTAGGAGACTTTTTTTCATACATGACACATACAAATGCGTCCATTCATAGGCACGCACACATACACACGCATACACCACATGTAAAGATACGTGAAAAAATAACGGCCATCCGCCTCCCAAGTTTCATTAAAAACCATCCCAATCCCCTCTTCTGCTGTCAACCACTTCTTTCGCGATGTATTTGTTAGTTTCTTTTATCATTTTATGCAATCCAAAACACACTATGCAAACCTGCCGCTCTTCGTATCGCTCTGCCAGAAAGCTGCTGTCATTTGCTGACAGAAAGCATGACATTACCGTAATAAGCCGAAATATCGCTGAAAAGCGCATGTTGTCTACTACTGTCAGGGGCAATTTGAATGGTTTTGATAGTGCAAACGGTTGAAGAGGTACGGCACAATGAATACAGCTTGCTGGTCTGTGTCGGAGATGACACAGCCGGTTCTAAAGACACTTTTAATTATAACTGAATTCATTTAAAGACAAAGAGACAATTTGTTCAGGAAACCACTGTTTAATATATATAAAAAAGCTATTTTATGTTTAGTTCTCGCTGTACCGAACTGTCACGTAATAACCGAGGTACGTACCAAACGTCACTTTTGTGTACCGTTACACCCTTAGTATCCTCTGTCAATATTGCCTGGTCAGTGTGCAGAATATGCTACACAGAGACCATGGTATCTATGAACAATAAAGGACTGCTCTTGCTTTCATATTTTCACTTATCCAACCTCTCTCCAAATCCACCTACTTTCTGGAAGATAATTGAATTCATAACTCAGACCAGCTGCAGACGATTAGTCCAAACGCCATCCCATTTTCTCCCAGCTGTTGTTGGCAGTTTTGGTTTACCCCCGAAGAGCTGCTGACTTGAGTTCACCTGAACAGTGCTCATATGTAGATTATCTGTGATTCAGTCCACTTGAGGATTCTTGATTGGGTCTTTGATCATCAGGTAATCCTCTTATTCAAGGGCAGGGTGGATACATAACACAAATAATGAGCTACTGTCAAGTCAAGTCACCTTTATATATCACTTTATATATTACAGATTGTTTCAAAGCAGCTTTACAGGGGTAAACAGGGAAATGACAATTCAATGATGCAAACATAATTCAATTCAGCTGTAAAGCAGCTCTAAAGAGAAAAGTGTCATTGTTCAGCAGAGGTCAGTTCAGAATTGATTCTGTTCTGTTCAATAACTGTAAAGATCATCAAAAATGAAATAAGATCAATTCAGCTATAAAGCAGCTCTGTAGAGACAGTGATGTCATCGTTCAGTTCTCATCCAATAGTGTCAGTACAGTCAAATCAATAATATTGCTGAATCCTGTATTGTGTGTCCCCAACTATGTGTGGTCGAGTAGTAAAAAATGCAATGTGACATTAGTCTTTGATAAAACTAATGTTGACAAGAAAAAGAACACTGAAGATGACAAAAGCTTTGTTTAGACGAGCAGCAAAAATCTGATTTTTGTATCCCACTCAAACCTGTTTTGTTGTTTGTCACATGAACTACAATAAACGGTTTGGAAATCTGATTAAAATGAGTGCTGATCGGTCTTATCAAATTTCAGTAGTGTGTCCTGGCCCTGCAATTACTATGGAAACCTCTATAGATGATGACTGTCTAAACGAAAATATCTGATTTCATCTCTTGTAAAATTGTTTGAAAAACAAGATAAAATTGGATTTATTGTGAACAAAGTCAAAAAGCTCTTTGATAAATTTCTCAGAAGCTGCTTCCCCTCAAACGCTGATGAAAATGACCTGAAATGTATTCCATTTTTGATTGGTTCATTAGTGTTGCTGTATCAGATTGAAAAATGTTATCTGTGTTTGTAATGATGGTGATTATCATAATCAGATTCAAAGCACAGCACCAGGTAAGCGTAAGGTAACTCTTGCCTCCGTTAATGAATGCACACACACGGCCAACAAGCTCAAACACACAGACTGTCAGGAGTCAAATCATGTGGAACCTTTGTGGGATCGTTATATCATTTTTTTCTATAATTGATTCAAGATGTAGATGTACTCACCTGGCCAGGAATAAGGTTGAAAACTTGTCAAATTAGATGCAGTTGTAGAAATAATAACAGAAATGCACGCAGTTTTCTGAGCAAGGGTTCAACAAACAATTTTCCCCTTTTTTCCTGAGTCTTATTAGGTTGGAGAGAATATTTTCTGCACAGAGCCATGACAATTTTATGTAATTTAAGTTCCAGAACCAGACTTTTTGTTCAAAAGGATTCTTTAGAATAGTGTCTCCCATAGTCTTTTCCCAACCGTTTGGTGTCAGTGATGCTCAAGTCTCGAAATACATTTATTTTAAATCACAAGAAATATAATAAAAAGGAACATAAATGTATCTACATCAACAAACCAAATTGAACAGAATAAAAAAATATTTTCATTGGAAAAATACTTATACATGGACTTTAAAGGTGCCCTAGAACGTGAAATTTAATTTATGTTGGCATAGTTAAATAACAAGAGTTCAGTATATGGACATGACATACAGTGAGTCTCAAACACCATTGTTTTCTCCTTATTTAAATCTCGTTTTTTTAAAAACACCCCTGAAAAACAGGCGAATCTCCACATAATACCGTCTATGACGCAATAGTCGGGATTATTAATATGTACGCCTCCAAAAATTTGCATATGCCAGCCCTCAATGCCACCAGTCGTAACTGCGCAGCCGAAGCATGGCAGTAGCTCAGCGTTTGGATGTACACATGAACACAAAAGTATTTTTTAGTTCCTTCATCCAAGCCTCTGAAGAAACAATTTTCTCTGGAAATTTACAAACATTTCACCGACGACTGTTTCCTCAACTTAGGCCAATACAGAGCTGGCCTCGGATCGAGCTACCAAGCAACACTTTCTGATGTGTAATTGTTGAAGTTCAGACAGGTAATCTTTCTCTCAAAATCGTTCAATACTGTTTATGCATCAGTGAGTCAAACCAGTGACTAAAATATCAACTTCACATTGTTTGTTTTAGTAGGATGGAAAAAAGCTTGTTTAAATTGTGAATAAATTATATACAGAAAGCGATCAAAGAACAATCTTTCCACACAGCGTGAGTTTATCTGGACAACTCATTATGAAACAATGACGCAAGTTACTGCACAACAAAGCTCTTACAGTATGTACATCATCGTGTTTGCATTGGTGAAAGCATTAGAGAGAGTGCAGAAACTGCGTTGTAATGAAGAGCTTCAGTCTCACGATCAACAGACTGTCATCTGCTCAATGCTCATCACGGCAACATTTTATGTGATGGAATAGATCTAAATACTTTAAAAAAATATCACGATTCGTTAATAGTAAAAACGTATAATATCTGAGTTTCACATGTAATACGTAGCTATTTCATATGCAAGCATGTCAGCCAATCACAGCAGTGGCCGGTTCTCACAGCAGACACACCCCTTCAAACAAACAGAGCGTTCAAATCAGAGGCTAAAATCAGGCTAGAAAAAATGCCTTTTATTTCTAAATTATGACTATTTTTGATCTAAAAAACATACTAGCATTATAAGGGCAACCCAGGAAACATTATAAAATAATAAAAAAAAAAACATTCTAGGGCACCTTTAAAGTGGACTTCAACTCTTTCTAGCTCGTGAGAGTGTGTCTCAGTAATTATTATTATTAGTATTATTTCAAATAAATATGTATATTACTATTGTAATACAGCTGGACTGTAAACAAGACCAAAAAACTTTGTAGTAAGTATATTCATTTTTTAATTTACACTGCAGTAGTAAATTTGCAATATTTAAGTCTTAATTTCTTGAATAGCAAGAGTTAATTATTATTCAAATGTTTATTTTGGTGGAAACTGCTGAGAGACTTATAAAGTTGGCATGAAATTAAAATGCACCTGATATTTGTAAACAGTTCATTTGTCACAGGTTATTTGACCTTTTACAGCACTATCATTTTCCTGTTTTTACACTAGAGGTGACATTTTGCCTGTTAGAAATGCATACCCCAGTTTGGGAACCACTGTTCTAGTGAAACGGCAGATGTACTCACGACTTCTCCAATCATTTGGTCCATTTAAACCCTGCTTCTTTCTTACTACTGACTGTAAGCTTGCATTCAGATATGCCTTTTTTTTTGAGTGCCACACCCACTTCTCAACATCAGGTGGTTAGGAAAAAACAATTTTTTTCTGTAATCCGTTACACTCAGGTGTGCATCACAATTCTTCATTTTCATTGCCACTTTATGACAAGTTTACAAATTATAAATCATCTGGAAATCATCTGTCCATTATAATGTTGGAATGTGAAAATAAAGCTTAACTGGCACACATTGGGTTACCAAATGCATGTTAAACCCACAGTACAGTATTTTCTGGACTATAAGTCACACTTTTTTTCATAGTTTGGCTGGTCCTGTGACTTTTAGTCAGGTGCGAATTATATATCAAAATTAATTCATACTGACTGACATGAACCAATAGCCTATTCCGCCTCCCAGGTATGTTCTTTATATTAATGTGTAGCTGAATAACTGTTACGTGTTACGTTAACATACCAGACACCTATTCAGCCTTGTTCTGTGTGCTATTGTGTAGTTGAATAACTTGCCTTTACAGATTAAATGTTCTTGGTCTTGGATTTTGTGAAATACATTTCTAAATAAATGCGACTTATGTTTTTTTCCTCTTCATGACGCATGTTTTAACTGATGCGACTTGTACTCCGGAGCGACTTATAGTCCGGAAAATACGTACATGCAGAGATGGAGTCAGCTGCATTCATTTTGAACCGTGCCACTCTAATACACTAAAACACTGGATCATGAGCTTGCTCATCGCTCTGAAACCCGCAGAGCATCACACTATACTTTTTTTTTTTTTTTTTAGTTGCAGCCTTTTGTAAATTGATAAGTACACAAAGCCATAATCACAATTTAGATTTTTGTTCAAATGAGAAATCTCAGGTCAGATAGCAAAAAAACACACACATGAAATCCAATTTCTACAAGCACGAGCCAAACAACCTTGGTAAATGGTTTGAAATCCCATTGAAATTAGATATTTGTTAATGCGTCACAGTCTGAATAATCCTCACAAGTTTGCCTTGTTACTATGACAACCAACGTGTACCTGATAGCAAAAGTGATTTTGATCTGAAAAACTAATTCAAGAATAAACTAATTTCCCTGTAGAGTGAACAAATTGAATGTCTAATTTATGTATATGTATTTGAAACATTCAATTCTTCAATTCAATTCAACGGTCTAATTCATATATTATTATTTGTAAGATATTTCTGTTTTACTCTTAAAACCAAAGCATTTGATTCTTATCTGTTCTGAAATTTGAGCTGAAGTGAATTTTAATAAAACCATTACAGCCTAATGCAATTCCTTTGGATGTCAGACTATATTTTCTTGCTTTTATTACTCCAAAGACAGACACTATGGTGTCAGTGAGCCCAAGCTAATGAAACATTACCAGCAGAAATAATGTTCTGTTGAAAAGGAGATTAAAAGTATTAACCTGGGTGCTGGAGCCCCCATCCATTATGCAGTCTTATTTAATAATTGATTGCTGTAAGTGATATTTCCCCACACAGATGATTGTAATGGCGTCTGTTGTTGAGACGGCTTTGAACGATGATAAATAAGTCCTACTGTCTCCAGCCATGTCTCTTATCCGTCTGTGCTAAAATGTTATTATTAGGACCAATTGAAATTGATGTCATCTTCATTTGAAATCTTTCAGGGGACGGCACTCTGTCACAAAGGCCCAAATTGACTGCGAATAAATTGTACCATCAATTGTGGCACGGTTGTAGTAACATCCCTCTGTTTGCATTCAAACATTGATCCTTCTCTCTTTGATGTTGAAAAATGTGAAACAAATGAAGCGATCATAGAAAAAGATAAAATTGGAACATGTTCCATCCCGGAGCATTGTTTCTTATCTCTCTCTCTATGCTGAAAGTGCTGACGCTTGTATCACGCAAAGTCCCAGTTTCAAATCCTCAGTTTCTTTCTTGCTTTGTGTTCCGGCAAACCCTTTCATATGTTTCTGTGTGTGTGTGTTTCTCCTTTTGGTAGCTGTCATGGTGTGTGAAAATCAAGAGGAAGTTGAAAAGCGTGGCTCCTTTCCTGGGCAGGTTCAGGCCGATGGTTGGACAGTGCTGTCACCAATGCACCCCAGAGAGTCTGGTGAGAAAACGAGAGGGATGAAAGGATTATTTGAAGATAATAAAAGGACAAACAGCCAGAGGCAGATGGGGGAAGTACACAGATTTAGGCTCACCTGAAAAACTGCTTTCACAAACCCATATCATGAGGGGCGATCAAAGGGATTTCAGAGCGCCAGCAAAACGTGTTACTTATGGTAGGGATAGCAAGAAAAAAGGGATTAGTAGTGGAGAGAAAAATAATGAACACTCAAGAGCATAGTTCCCCCCCATGCTATGAAGAGCTTTTCAGAAAACTGCAGATGACTAAGCTTGTTTCCAGCAGCACTGGTCCCAGTGGGCATATGGTGCTGAGAGCTGGGATGTGAGGCTAATGGAGCAGTAATCAGAGGGTTATTGGATCGAACCGCTCCTGAACTAATCTATTAATCTCAGGCCAGCCAGCCAGATAAATCATATTTGATCTATCTGGTGTTTGTATTAAAAGTCATTTAAAAAGCGCGCTTGGATTTTATTTAACAACCCTGTCAAATAAATCTGCACTGAACTAGGTACGTAGCAACCAGCATAATTGTACTTATGCGATGTCTGCATTTGCCCCCCCCCCCCTAGTTTAACTGAGATAATTATTGACAATCAGGCTTTAAATGAATAGTATTTACTCAGTCATGTCATTCTGTAGAGCGCAAAAGGAGATGATTAGCAATGTTTCTTTTTTTCAACGTACGCTTGTTTCTGCATTGAAGTAAAAAAAGAAAAACATATACATTTGCGACATTAAATAAAAATGAGACCAATTTAAAGTTAAAGGATTAGTTCACTTTTTAAAAAACTTTGCTGATCATTTACTCACCCCCATGTCATCCAAGATGTCCATGTCTTTCTTTCTTCAGTCGAAAAGAAATTAATGATTTTGATGAAAACATTCCAGGATTTTTCTCCATATAATGGACTTCAATAGTGGCCAAAACGGTTCAAGGTCCAAATGAGTTTTCAGTGCAGCTTCAAATGACTTTAAACCATACCAGACGATGAATAAGGGTTTTATCTAGCGAAACGATGCGCCATTTCGAAAATAAATAAAACAGTTAAAGTTTTATTAGCACAAATGCTCGCCTTGTTCTGTCCTGAGATGTACGTTTGTGATTCTCCTGTTCGAACTCGTTATCAAAATGAAAAATCTTTTTTTGAGTCATTTCGTTCGTTGATGAACAAATGACTCGAAAAAGACTCGTTCAAAATTAACAATCTTTTTTCGAGTCATTTCGTTCGTTGAATGAATAAAATGACTCGAAAAAAGATTTGTTCATTTTGATGAACGAGTTCGAACAGGAGAATCACAATGTGCATCTCAGGACAGAACAAGGCGAGCTTTTGTGCTAATAAAACTTTAACTGTTTTATTTATTTTCGAAATGGCGCATCGTTTCGCTAGATAAAACCCTTATTCATCGTCTGGTATGGTTTAAAGTCATCTGAAGCTGCACTGAAAACTCATTTGGACCTTGAACCGTTTTGGCCACTATTGAAGTCCGTTATATGGAGAAAATTCCTGGAATGTTTTCATCAAAATCATTAATTTCTTTTCGACTGAAGAAAGAAAGACGTGGACATCTTGGATGAAATGGGGGTGAGTAAATTATCAGCAAAAGTTTTTTAAAAAGTGAACTAATCCTTTAATTTAATTAAGCCAGGGTTAGGTGTTAGTTAAATTAGGACATTGAAATAGCTTTAATAAACGTGCCTTTGAAAAAAAAAAAACATTACTAGTGTGCATCTTGAGACAAAAAGCCACTGACATATTTTGAGGATATGTCAGTGGCAGTTAAAGTAGTTAAGACCACTCAAACATGCATTTCAGTCTGAGACTAGACTTATTTCCCCCAAAAATGAAAATTCTGCCATCATTTCCTCACCCTCAGGTTGCTCCAAACTGGCATGAATTTATTTGTTCTGTTGAACACAAAGGAAGATATTTTGAAGAATCTGAAACAGAACAGTTCTGAGGAACCATTGAATTAGATATATTTTTTTATACTATATGGTAGTCAATGGTGCCCCAAAGAGGTTTTGTTACAAATTTGCTTCAAAATTCCTTCTTTGTGTTCAGCAGAACAAGGAAATGTATACAGGTTTGGAACAACTTGAAGGTGAGTAAATGAGATTTTTGGGTGAACTATTCCTTTAAGCCTTGTAATTGCAACTTCTTGGCCTGGTTTCACAGACAAGAATGTGGGAGATCTAAAGTTGCAATTTAATTCTGTACTTTCATTTTAGGCCCTGTTTGCACATGGTCTCTTCTCTGATCGGATAGCTATCTGATCGTGAAAAGACCAGGTGTAAATGCCCTCCGAAATGCTTCAGAGAATCACATCACTCAAACCACTTCACGCATTTCAGACAAAACTGGACAAATCTAAATGCATCTGGTTGGTTAAACCACATACCTGGATGTAAAATTTACTCAGCCAAAATGAAATGAAAATAAACATGTGAGCAACCAATGCGCAAATTGCCGCAAATTAATCTGAAAGTAAGTTGCAGACACTCAACATACAATCATCTTCATTAAAAAGTATTGAGGTCATTAATTTACTTTTTGAACAAACTTTTACAAATAAGTCTTTATTCCAGAAGCTTTTAAGAGCGCTGATGCTCAGAGGGTTTAGTAATGGTCGACCTAAATGGCATCAAATCATTAAAATGTACATTGTTCTAACTTCTATATTCACAACATTTCAAATAAATCTATTCAAGATACTTTTTAGTGATGAATAGTTTGTAGCTGATGCAACTGCTTGAAAAGACTATCTTAAACTAACTCTTTCAGAGAGATTTAAATACACTTTTTTTGTCTACTTTACTTTCGTACTGTACAACCAAAATCTATTTTATTAATTTATTTTAAATAAATAAAAGGAGACAAAAATCAATCAGGAACTAACAGTTTTAAATGTTTTATTCTATCATTTAGAAACTTGCATGCTAGTGTTACTTGCATGTCACTATGTTTTGAGAAACATTTTATTTTGGAAGTATTTTATTTAGGCCCAATTTTTCATCTTTCAAGCTATGATTTATAGTGGAACTAATAGGGTGCTATTTTGAACACTAAAAGGCTTCCCTAAAGTGTGTCATTATCTCAGTCTATATAGGACAGCAGAGCAGAATCTCTGTACTGTGATGGAGGCTGGTTAGCGAGCTTTCCATCAAGTTTGATCAAATATCCTCTTGCCACTCTCAGGGTCTGAAGTTGCTGTGTAACACTCCTCCCCTGGGCTTTCAGAACCTGACGTGTGTGAACGAGACACACACCGGGTAAGTGCACATCCTTCACTCAACTCAAGCCCTCCACATCCGGGCCATTAAAATAACAATGCACCTCTCAACTCCAGCTTCAAACTGCTCAAGTGTAATTACTGTTTGTGTTTGACTCGCAAGCCTGGCACATGTACTTCAGTCGCGAAATAAAGAGCCCTAGAATAACTTTCTCTTTATT
The DNA here is from genome assembly GCA_036326025.1 of Chrosomus eos. NCBI lineage: Eukaryota > Metazoa > Chordata > Actinopteri > Cypriniformes > Leuciscidae > Chrosomus > Chrosomus eos. The sequence goes on along the minus strand of CM070836.1, from coordinate 16,025,098 downwards.
TTTTACATCGCGGACCCACAATCAAGTGTAGTTCCACAATCCTGCTTCCTTTTTGTAAAAGGGTACCCTTTTTGTACCCTTTTAGCCAATCACACACCAGAGCTGGGGAATATACTATAAAGATGCAGCTTTCCAAGCACAAACACAGGTTTAATAATTTATGTATATATATATATACACTACCGTTCAAAAGTTTGGGGTCGGTGAGATTTTTTATGTTTTTAAAAGAAGTCTCTTCTGCTCACCAAGGCTGCATTTATTTGTTTAAAAAATACAAAAAAACAGTAATATTGTGAAATATTATTACAATTTAAAACAGCTGTTTTCTATGTGAATATATAGTGAAGTGTAATTTATTCCTGTGATCAAAGCTGAATTTACAGCATCATTACATTACATCATTAAAGTCTTCAGTGTCACATGATCCTAAAGAAATTATTATAATATGATGCTCAAGAAACATGTATGACTGTTATCCATGTTGAAAACAGTTTTTAACATTTTTATTTCAGGATTCTTTATTGAATAGAAAGTTCAAAAGAACAGAATTGATCTGAAATGGAAAGCTTTTGTAACATTAATCACTACCATTCAAAAGTTTGGGGTCAGTAAGAATTTATTTTTTATTTTTGGGGGAAAAGAAAAGAAATTAGAAAATACTTTTATTCATCAAGGATGAGTTAAATTGATCAAAAGTTACAGTAAAGATATTTATAATGTTAGAAAAGATTATATTTTAAATAAATGCTGTTCTTTTGAACTTTCTATTCATCAAAGAATCCTGAAATAAAAATGTAAAAAACGTACTCGGTTACTAACGTAACCTCGGTTCTCTCTAGAGAGGGAACGAGTACTGCGTAATATCTTACGCTATGGGGAAACACTCTTTCCTCGAGATATTGAAGCCAAAAATTATCCTTAATTTTTTTAATCATGCAAAACGCTTTTGCAGCAGCAAGCAGACAAGGGCGAAACAGCTCGCGCGCCCATTGGCTGCCTCGCTGGAAAAGCTGCAGCCTATCGAGTGAAGGCACTGCGTGACGTAATGACGAATGAAGACGCTTCGCGCTCATTTCGTCATGTCCCGCCAGTATAGGCGTGGTCTCACCCTATAAATACCCCTCGATAGCTGTATTTCTCTGATTTTGTACACCGAAGCGAACCAGAGCATAGTTCAAGCACGGCAAGATACGCAGTACTCGTTCCCTCTCTAGAGAGAACCGAGGTTACGTTAGTAACCGAGTACGTTCTCTTACGAGAGTATCTCTCGTACTGCGTAATATCTTACGCTATGGGGACCCCATACAAAACGCCGTGCGGACAGGGATCCAACACCAGAGTCCCGGGGCAAAGCCCGGGGCACATCTAGTGCATAATCACCATAACTCACATAGAGTAGAGGAGGAGAGGCTAAAGCATCACTCCTTTATAAAGTCCCGTAGGGACACTGACCCGTAAGGGCAACATAGCCGCATTGGCGGCCAATAAGCCCGAAGTTCAGACCGCCAAAAGCTTAGCTTGTAGGGCGGGCACCTCCAGGTTATAGTACTTGATAAATGTCGACGGCGAGGCCCAGCCCGCAGCCGTACAGATATCCTGCAGGGAGACCCCGCTATACCATGCCCACGACGAGGCCACGCCTCTCGTGGAGTGCGCTTTGACACCCAATGGGCACCGTAGGCCCTTGGAAGTGTAAGCCAGCGCTATGGCATCCACTATCCATCTGGATAGGCTCTGTTTTGAGGCGGCGAGTCCCTTAGAACGGCCGCCAAACAAAACGAAAAGCTGCTCGGTCTGCCTGAACCCAGCCGAGCGGGACACATAAGCCCTTAACGCCCTGACAGGGCAAAGGAGACTCGCGTCCCTCTCCTCATCGAGAACCGGAAGGGCTGACAGGGAAATCACCTGGGCCCTAAACGGTGTATTGAGGGATTTCGGCACGTAGCCGTGCCTCGGTTTGAGTACGACCTTTGAGTCGTTAGGCCCAAACTCCAGACATGACGCGCTTACAGAAAGCGCCTGCAAGTCCCCTACACGCTTCACTGAAGCGAGAGCCAATAGAAACACCGTCTTAAGGGACAGGTGCCTCATATCCGACAGCTGGATCGGCTCGAACGGGGCGCCTTTCATGGCCTCCAAGACCGTGGAAAGGTCCCAAGCCGGGACTGAAGGGGGCCTGGGAGGATTTATTCTCCGAGCCCCTCGTAGGAAACGCACGACTAAGTCGTTTTTTCCCCAGTGACTGGCCAGACACAGGTTTAGCAAACGTTGCTATGGCCGCCACGTACACTTTGAGCGTGGATGGGGTTCTTCCCTTATCCATCAGCTCCTGAAGGAAGGCAAGCACTTCCTCAACCCCGCAGTCCACGGGTGAAAAGCCACGGGCTCGACACCAAGTAGAGAACACCGACCATTTCGAGGCATAGAGCCGTCTGGTAGACGGAGCTCTAGCCTGTGCGATCGTGTTTAGCACTCCTTCTGGGAGGCTAGCGGGTACCCGTTGATGGCCCATGCGTGCAGGGACCACAGTTCCGGGTGAGGATGCCAAATCGAGCCCTCTGCCTGAGAGAGGAGATCTCTCCTCAACGGTACAGGCCACGGGGCAGTGCTGGTCATCCGCATCAGGACCGGAAACCAAGCCTGGTTCGTCCAGAGCGGAGCCACAAGCAGCACTGGGCATCCATTTTCCCTGATCCGCTCCAACACCTGTGGCAGGAGCGAGACCGGGGGAAAAGCATACAGGGGACCGCTGGGCCAAGTATGGGCCAGCGCGTCCCTGCGCTTTGAGAAGAATACTGGGCAGTGAGCGTTCTCGCGGGACGCGAACAGGTCCACCTGCGCTCTGCCAAACGTTTCCCACAGGAGCTGGACCGTCTGCGGGTGCAGCGACCATTCTCCTGTCAGGACGTTGTCTCTGGACAGCATGTCTGGACCCGTATTCAGGTGCCCAGGCACGTGCGCCGCTTTCAAAGAAAGGAGGTTGCGCTGGGCCCAGACCAAGAGGGGTTCCGTCAGCCTGCAAAGGCGTGCGGACCTGAGGCCGCCCTGGCGATTTATGTACGCCACCACTGACTTGTTGTCCGATCGGACCAAGACGTGGTGGCCCCTCACCAGGGGACAGAAGCGCCGCAGCGCTTTGTCGACTGCTATCAATTCCAAGCAGTTTATGTGAAGGAGCTTCTCCCGCTCTGACCATAGGCCAGCCAACGGTCTGCCCTCGAGCAGCGCTCCCCACCCCGTGGTGGAGGCGTCCGTCGACACCACTTTCACCCTTGAGGCGGTCCCCAGACTCACACCAGACTGATACCAGCTGGTTACTTTCCAGGGTTCCAGAGCCGAAACGCACCTTTGGTCGACCCTGAGGCGACACCTGCCCGTGGACCATGCCCGGGGCGGGACCCGTGCTTTCAGCCACCACTGCAGCGGGCGCATGCGAAGCAGGCCCAGCTGGAGTGCATGGGATGCTGAGGCCATCAGGCCCAGCAATTTCTGAAACCGTCTGAGCGGGACTATGGAGCCGTGGCGGAAGGATTCCGCGACGCGCTGAATACTTAGTACGCGCTCCGGTGACAGGCGTGCCGTCATGGAAAGCGAGTCTAACACTGTTCCCAGGAAAGAAAATTCTCTGGCTGGGACACAGCAGGCTCTTTTCCCAGTTGACCGTCAGGCCCAGTGTCTCGAGATGCTCGAGCATTGTGGCCCTGTGTTCTATGAGCTCTGACCGTGATCGAGCTAGAATCAGCCAATCGTCCAAGTAGTTCATAACTCGCATGCCCTGAAGTCTCAGGGGCGCGAGAGCCGCGTCCATGCACTTCGTAAATGTACGGGGTGCCAAAGACAGGCCGAACGGCAGGACTGTGTATTGATAAGCCTGGCCCTCGAACGCGAATCTCAAGAATCGCCTGTGATGGGACGCTATTTGTATTTGGAAATACGCGTCTTTCAGATCTATCGACATAAACCAGTCCCCTTGGCGCACTTGCGCGAGGATTTTCCTGGTCGTAAGCATCCTGAACTGGCGCTTCACAAGCGCTTTGTTCAGCTGTCTCAGATCTAGAATGGGTCTGAAGCCCCCATCTTTTTTCGGTACCAGAAAATATCTGCTGTATAAGCCCCCTTCGCTCTGAGCCTGAGAAAGGGGCTCTATGGCCCCTTTGCTCAGTAGTTTCGCTATCTCGGCTCGAAGTAGATGAGATACTTCGTTTTTCACCGAAGTCTCGACGGGCGCCGTACAACGGCGTGGACGTCGTGCGAATTGTAGCGAGTAGCCTCTCTTTATAGTGTTCAGCACCCAGTCTGATACCCCGGGTAGCTTCGACCACGCTTCTGCGCGAGTAGCTAGGGGTAGGATGCAGACCGGGCTCTGGCCGTGACCTGGCAACGGCTCGAGAGCCCCAGTACCCTGGGAACACGACGCCGTGTTTACAGCGTTCGAGGCGGGGGGCGCGCTGGGCACAGCGGGCAGTCTGGCCGCGCTCACAATCTCTATGGCGGGACGCATAACGAGAGTGAGCGGGGCGAATCCCGTGGGATTCGGCGTGCTTGCGGGAGGATGTGGGCGCAAACCTACGGGCACATCTACAGCACTGTGCACGCTTTCGGCCGGAGCCGATAGATTGTGTGTTGGTTTCGTTTTTACAGAAACCAAGGGACACGGGGCATGCAGCGTGAGCGGGCATTGTATGGGCGCAATCGCTACATTGTTTGCACAATCGACCTGAGTCAGATTTATGTGTGCTCGCCTCGCACCGTGGCGGGCTGTGTCTGGGTGTGGGAATGGGCACTGGGGCGTGGGCATTCTTACAACACTCATAACACCATCGGCCGTGGCCGGCATACCAGAAAATACACTCTTTATTGGATTTATCTGGGTAGCCATGAAAACGGCTTTTTTGTGCAGGCAAGCGGGCTGAGACACCGGCTGCTTCACTGCTAAATACACTGGCACAGTCACATCGCAAGGAACTGAACGAGCGAATCTTTTCGGTGGGGAGCCGGCCGCAGCGGGCTCCGAACACCGTCGCTTTCTTAGAGTGGCTAGGAAAGCTTCGAGGCCTCGGGCTTGAGCTCAATCTTCGGCCGAGGCCCGCGCTGAGCGGGGCGGCGTCCAGCAGAGCGAGAGCGCGGTCTCTGATCCCGGGCCTGGCGGCGCTGTGTAGCGGCGGCTGCGGGCGATGCAGGCCGAGGCTGCGAGCTGCGAGCAGACGGCTGCTTAGAGCGACCTGCAGCGGAGCTCGAGCGCTTCGGAAGGAAGTGCTTCATGGCCTGCGAAGTCTTCTGCTCCTCCGAGAATCTGTCCGCGAAATCCTTGACGGCAGATCCGAAGAGGCCCGCAGGGGAAATGGGCGCGTCGAGGAATACAGAGCGCTCAGCTTCCGTCATCTCAGACAGCGTCAACCACAGATGTCTCTCAGCAACGGCGAGAGAGGCCATATTCCGCCCCATGGCCTGAGCAGCGGCTTTAGCGGCGCGTAGAGCAAGGTCCGTAGCGCCTCGTAAATCCGCCACGTTGATCGCACCCGGGCCTTCCTCGTCCAGTTTAAGGAGAAGGTCGGCCTGGTAGATCTGCAAGATCGCCATCGTATGCAGCGCTGAGACCGCCTGTCCAGCGGCTGTGTAAGCACGTCCGTGCAGCGATGAAGTCACCCGGCAGGCTTTAGAGGGGAGCGTCGTCTGCGCGCGCCGTCCCGCAGAGGGCGGGCAGAGATGCGACGCGACCGCCGCCTCGACAGGAGGAATGGAGAGATATCCTTTATCTCCCGCGCCGGTGACAGAAGTGAAGGCCGCAGAAGTGGAAGTGCGCAGTCTGGCGGAGAACGGGGCGGTCCATGACTTAGCGACTTCGTCGTGGAGCTCAGGGAGGAAGGGGGCGGCCCTAGACTTAGACGGGGCTTCGTCTTTCTTGAGAAAGCGCCCGTCGAGTCTGTTGCGCGGCGGCAAGGCGGGCGCCTCCCACTCGAGGCCGATGCTCTCTACGGCCTGGGTGAGCAGACGCATCAGCTCAGCCTCAATGCCGGGTCTCCTCACAGAGGGTTGGCTAGACACGTCAGCGGGGGGGAGGTCCACAGAGCTCGCCCAATCCTCGCTATCGGAAGCCACAAGAGAGCATACCTCGGCAGGCTCGTCCAGCTCGGGAGCGGAAGCGGCGGCAGACGGCGGGCGCTGTCCGTCCGGGAGCGACTCAGGTGAAGCCGGCGAAGCAGGCGGGCGAACCGGCGAGCTTTGGCGGGCTGGAGAAGGCTCGGGAGCGCGCTGGGCGCGACGCTTCTTACGGCGCGGCACAGACGGCTGGGACGCGGGTTCAGAGAACGACGCCAGGCGAGTCCGCAGAGTCGCCATAGGCAGAAGTTCGCAGTGCGGGCATCCACCATCCGCGAGCGCGATAGCAGCGTGCTCATGACCCAGGCAGGACACACAGATGACGTGACGGTCCTCATCGCTGAGTTGAGAGCGGCACGAGCCACAGAAAGGCATCTTTAAAAAGACGCAGCTCTTTTAGAACATAAAATGGGTGTTGCGTCACGTAAGCAAACACACACACACACAGTGACAGAGTAAAGGATATAGTACGCCGGAAAGCGCAGCAGGTACGGCAGTTGAAGGCGGCTGGGCCAGCGACTTCAGAAGATGGCACGTCCCGCTGAGAAGGCTACAAGTCAACGGCGCGGCTTCTCACTCTGGATCCCGCGATGCGTGAGCTTCGCGTGAAGAATGAAAAAATCAGAGAAATACAGCTATCGAGGGGTATTTATAGGGTGAGACCACGCCTATACTGGCGGGACATGACGAAATGAGCGCGAAGCGTCTTCATTCGTCATTACGTCACGCAGTGCCTTCACTCGATAGGCTGCAGCTTTTCCAGCGAGGCAGCCAATGGGCGCGCGAGCTGTTTCGCCCTTGTCTGCTTGCTGCTGCAAAAGCGTTTTGCATGATTAAAAAAATTAAGGATAATTTTTGGCTTCAATATCTCGAGGAAAGAGTGTTTCCCCATAGCGTAAGATATTACGCAGTACGAGAGATACTCTCGTAAGAGAACTGTTTTCAACATGGATAATAATCATAAATGTTTCTTGAGCATCATATTATAATAATTTCTTTAGGATCATGTGACACTGAAGACTTTAATGATGTAATGTAATGATGCTGTAAATTCAGCTTTGATCACAGGAATAAAATTACACTTCACTATATATTCACATAGAAAACCGCTGTTTTAAATTGTAATAATATTTCACAATATTACTTTTTTTTTTTTGTATTTTTAATCAAATAAATGCAGCCTTGGTGAGCAGAAGAGACTTCTTTTAAAAACATAAAAAATCTCACCGACCCCAAACTTTTGAACGGTAGTATATATATATATATATATATATATATATATATATATGTGAACATTTAAATACAGTAAAACAATACAAAAACTCTTTAACTCTTTCCCTTACAGCATAAAAAAAAAAGTTGCCAGCCATCGCCAATGTTTTTGGTCATTTTCACAATTTCATGACCCTAGATAGAATACTTTGTTGTTTGAATATCTTAACATGCAATATGTCAAAAGAAAGAACGGAACCTGTGCTTTAAAAAAAAAACTGTTTTATTCTAGCTACATGCATTCTTTTTTTATCAACACTTGACTGTGGGAAAGTTTAATAAAAAAAGCAACATTTTGAGCAAAATTGCTGAGAAAATCATGTTTTTGTCAAAGACTACATCCAGATCAGATTCAGAACGATGATCAAAATATAGATTGAGTCCATCAACACCCCCAACGCTTTCACAGTCCTAACCACTTCCTGGGTCGACGTTTCACTCTGTAACGTTAGGCCGTTCTGATTTATATGCTGTTTATTGTTGTTGATCACATTATTTTTCATATGCATCTGCTTACACATGAGATCGCTCGTTTCTGCTTGTTCTTTGCCTGTGATTTAATCTGGAGAGACTGTATTTGTTCAGGAGATGCTTAATAATGGCCCTACCTTATAACAGTGAAAACACGAAAAGCCATAAAAACTCGTCAATGGCAGAGAAGCGTTTTCTCATAAAAGACGAGATAACTCGTCAATGGTGGGGAAAGAGTTAATGTAAAATAGTTAAATTTGTTACAGTAGTTGTTATTCTTTGATAATGTTAGTTAAAAAAACTGATCATTATCAGTTCATGTTAGCTCAGGTTTTGATTTTAATAATGTATTAAATGTTGAAACTAACATTAGATTAATAAATGCTTTAGAAGTATTTTTCATTTGTCAGTTTATGTTAACTAATAGAGCCTTATTGTAAAGTGTTACCGATCAATAATAAAAAATCAGAACATTTTAAATCAATATCTAGGCCATGTTGTAGTCCAAATTAGAATGTAAAAATTTTAAAGATTGAAAATAAATGGTTCAACCTCAACTGCTTCAACCTTAATTTTATGAAACAACAAGACTACTTTTTGTGCGCAAAAAACTAAAATAACGACTTTATTCAACAAATTACTTTCTTCCATGTCAGTGTCTGACACCGTTGACTTGAGCCCCACGCAGGAGTCAGCCGACACTGAGCCGGCGTTCTGACATAGAACCCGGAAGACTGCACTGTTTATGAATGATTGAATGAGGCATTTACAGGTGCTGGTCGTATAATTAGAATATCATCAAAAAGTTGATTTATTTCAGTAAATCCATTCAAAAAGTGAAACTTGGATATTATATTCTTTTATTACACACATACTGATATATTTCAAATGTTTATTTCATTTAATTGTGATGATTAAAACTGAAAACTAATGAAAATCCCAAATTCAGTATCAGTATTCAGTAAATTTGAATATTACTTAAGACCAATACAAAAAAAATATTTTAGGAATGTTGGCCAAGTGAGTCTGTGGCACTGCTCAGGTGTTACGAGAGCCCAGGTTGCTCTGATAGTGGCCTTCAGCTCTTCTGCATTGTTGGGTCTGGCGTATCGCATCTTCCTCTTCACAATACCCCATAGATTTTCTATAGGGCTTAGGTCAGCAGAGTTTGCTGGCCAATTAAGAACAGGGATACCATGGTCCTTAAACCAGGAGTATACCCAAGTACAGGTAGCTTTGTCACTGTGTGCAGGTGCCAAGTCCTGTTGGAAAATGAAATCTGCATCTCTATAAAGTGGGTCAGCAGCAGGAAGCATGAAGTGCTCTAAAACGAATCGGTTACCTAACGTAACCTCGGTTCTCTCTAGATGAGGGAACGAGTATTGCGTAAGCTAGCTTACGCTACGGGAAAGATTCCATCTTTCTGAGAAATTGAAGCCAAAAATTATCCTATAATTTTGTATCCATTGTCAACGCAGTTCAGCTGCAGCAGACCATGAGAAGGCTAGCTAGCCGCTCATTGGTTCGCTCACGGAGAACTGCTTAAGCCTATGAGGGAGCGCGGATGAACCCGCGACCAATGAGAGTCTGACTCGCTCTCCCTACGTCACCGCCCCCGAAGCGGGCGTGGACGAGGCTATAAATACCCCGAATAGGCTGAATAAAATCTGGTTTTTTCAATTCTGAAGCGAACATCGCCAGTAGCACAAGCACGGCCAGGAACGCAATACTCGTTCCCTCATCTAGAGAGAACCGAGGTTACGTTAGGTAACCGATTCGTTCTCTTACGAGAGGTTCTCTCGTATTGCGTAAGCTAGCTTACGCTACGGGAACCCATTGTCAACGCCGTGCGTGCTAAGCATCCACTATTAGTCCCGCGGGGCATCCCGGGGAACACCGAAAGTGGGAATGAATATATGTATCTCTGACAAACGGCCATCGGAGCGGGCCGGTTATTGTGTAGTACATAAGCACATAAAAGAGAGGGACAGAGCGAACTCGGTCTGTGTGAATTAACCCCCTATAGTGCAGCTCAACCAGAAGAGCTGAAACATACTAGACTGCTAGTAGTTTAGCCTGCAAAGCGGGTACTTCCAGATTGTAAAATCTGACAAAGGTGGAGGGGGAAGCCCATCCCGCTGCCACGCAAATGTCGTGAATGGAAATCCCACTGGACCATGCCCACGATGAGGCCATGCCTCTAGTGGAATGAGCCCTGATGCCCAAAGGGCATGGCAGGTCTTTCGATGCGTATGCTGCTGCAATGGCATCAACAATCCATCTGGGTAGGGACTGTTTCGAGGCGGCCAACCCCCTGGTGCGCCCGCCGAACGAAACAAAAAGCTGCTCGGATCGTCTGATCGGAGCTGTGCGAGTGACATATAATCTCAGAGCCCTGACCGGGCATAGGAGATTAGAATCTGATTCGCTATCGGAAGCAGGCAGAGCCGATAGGGATATAACTTGTGCCCTGAACGGGGTGCCAAACGCCTTGGGAACATAGCCATGCCTAGGTTTGAGAACGACTAATGAGTCATTAGGTCCAAACTCAAGACAGGACGCGCTGGTCGACAGCGCGTGCAGGTCTCCCACCCGTTTTACTGACGCGAGCGCGAGTAAAAAAACGGTCTTTAGCGACAGGTACTTTAGGTCCACGGTGCTTAGCGGTTCGAATGGGGGAGCTTTCATAGCATCAAGAACTATGGAAAGGTCCCAAATCGGCACCGAAGGGGGGCGCGGGGGATTCATCCTTCTAGCTCCCCTGAGGAAGCGGACTACCAGCCCGTCTTTGCCCAGTGACTGGCCGCGTCGGGGTTCAGCAAACGCCGCGACGGCTGCCACATATACCTTAAGAGTGGACGGGGATCTGCCCTTGTCCAGCATCTCTTGGAGAAAATTTAGTAAGGAGGGAACCTCGCATAACCGCGGGTCCAGACCCCTATCTGTGCACCACTTCGAGAACACAGACCATTTTGACGCATAGAGCCTTCTGGTAGAAGCCGCTCTAGCCTGTATGATCGTGTTTAACATTCCCTCTGGCAAAGCAACGGGTAGTTGTTGATCACCCACGCGTGAAGCGCCCAGCGCTCTGGGTGGGGATGCCAGATCGAGCCGCGAGCTTGGGAGAGGAGATCTGCTCTGACTGGAATGGGCCACGGCGCTGTCTGTGACAGCTGCGTGAGCTCCGGAAACCAAGTCTGACCCTCCCAGTGCGGGGCTATGAGGAGCACCGAGTGCTGCACTTCTCTGATTCTCTGAAGCACCTGTGGTAACAGAGAGACCGGAGGGAAGGCATAAAGCGGGCGGCTGGGCCAGGTTTGGGCTAGCGCGTCCTCGCTCCTTGAGAAAAATATTGGGCAGTGGGTGTTCTCCGCCGAGGCAAAGAGGTCCACCTCTGCTCTGCCGAATAGACGCCACAGTTTCTGGACTGTAAGAGGATGCAGGGACCATTCCCCGGGGGGAATGGGGTTCCTGGACAGGCTGTCTGGACCGTCGTTCAGATGTCCCGGCACGTGCGTCGCCCTGAGCGAGAGCAGGTGACACTGAGACCAAACTAAGATGCGTTCTGTCAGCTGGAAAAGATTCCTGGATCTGACTCCGCCCTGACGGTTTATATAAGAGACCACGGCTATATTGTCCGAACGGATCAGCACGTGGTGGCCCTGAATGCGCGGGAGAAAGCGCATGAGCGCGTTCTCGACCGCCAACCTCTCCAAACAGTTTATGTGTAGGAGGCTCTCTTGAGCTGACCGGGGCCGAAGGCCGGTGAGCCCTCGCAGACCGCTCCCCAACCCGTGTTGGAGGCGTCTGTCGAGATGACTTTTCGGCGTGAAACTGTCCCCATGGAAACGCCCCGCTGAAACCATTCTACCACTGACCATGGCTGCAGAGCTGTGATACAGGTCTGCGTTACTTTTATCAGCTGGTGGCCCGTGGTCCACGCTCGGTGAGACACACGGCTCCTCAACCAAAGCTGAAGCGGGCGCATGCGCAGTAACCCCAGCTGGAGCACCGCGGAGGCTGAGGCCATACAGCCCAACGCTCTCTGAAATGTTTTCAAAGGCGTGAGTCTGTTCATCTGAAAAGATGCGGCGAAACGCTGCACACGGTGCGCGCGCTGCGTTGACAGACGCGCCGTCATCGTGACCGAGTCCAGCTCTATACCCAAGAAGGAGATAGTCTGACTGGGTTGTAGTACGCTCTTTGTCCAGTTGACAGAGAGGCCCAAAACTTTCAGATGGTCGAGGAGAACTGTACGATGAGACAGTAACTCTCTCTGAGATTGTGCCAAAATCAGCCAGTCGTCCAAGTAGTTCAGTATTCGCAGCCCCTGACTCCGCAGGGGGGCGAGCGCCGTGTCCATGCACTTCGTGAACGTACGGGGTGCTAGGGATAGGCCGAACGGTAGGGCGGTGTATTGATAAACCTGGCCTTCGAGGCGAAACGTAAGAATGGCCTGTGAAGGGGATTTATCTGGATCTGAAAGTATGCATCTTTCAGATCTAGTGATATGAACCAGTCCCCCTGGCGCACGTGCGCGAGGAGTTTTCTGATAGTGAGCATTTTGAACGGTCTCTTCATGAGAACTTTGTTCAGCGATCTGAGGTCTAATATTGGTCTGAGACCGCCGTCTTTCTTGGGGACAAGAAAATAACGGCCGTAAAACCCCGACTCGCTCATAGCCAGAGGCACCCTCTCTATAGCCTTTTTGCACAACAGAATTGCTATCTCTGAACGGAGCAGCGCGTCACTGCTTCTGGGTTCACAGTAGTTTCTAGCCGCGCTCGGAAGCGAGGAGGGCGGCGGCAAAACTGTAAGCGATAGCCTAGCTTTATTGTGTTTAACACCCACTGCTTCCCACGCTTTTAAGCGTGACGCTAGGGGGTAAATGGCTACATGGTCCCCGTCGCTGCACTTCGCGGGCTGCGTGAGCGCGCTGATAGTGTTTACAACAGCGGGACGTACACTCGGAGGGGAGTTTATGGGCCCTGTAACAGAGTGAACAGAAGTAAGACGCGCACAGGGCTTGTGGGCGCGCTTATACACTCTGAGACTCGAGCGGGCTTGGCCCGCATTATGAGAGTGGACTCTGTGTGAGACAGGGGAACTGGAGTGTCTTTGTGTATGAGTGAACACAGTGTTGTGGGCACATTCTCTACACAAGTTTATGGACCGTGTAACGGAGGTGGGACGCGCGCACGGGTTCGTGGGCGCGCTTATGTACTCTGAAACTCGAGCGGGTTGGGACCGCTTTATGAGAGTGGACCCTGTGTGAGACACGGGAACAGGAGTGTCTTTGTGTATGAGTGAACAGTGTTGTGGGCACATTTTCTACACAAGAGGCTTTTACTCTCTTTTGAGATTTCTCTGGGACGCCGTAAACACGGCGTTTTGTGTATGAGTGAACACAGTGTTGTGGGCACATTTTCTACACAAGAGGCTTTTACGCTCTTTTTGAGATTTCTCTGGGACGCCGTAAACACGGCGTTTTGTGTATGAGTGAACAGTGTTGTGGGCACATTTTCTACACAAGAGGCTTTTACGCTCTTTTTGAGATTTCTCTGGGACGCCGTAAACACGGCGTTTGTGCTCATGCAAGCGGGAAGGGATACCAGCTTGGTAATGGCGGGGTACACTGCTGTAGTAGCCGCGTGAGCGGGGACTAACAGAGGGCGAAACTTTGACGGCGATCCGGCCGCGGCGGGAGAGCGCCGTCTTTTTCTCAACCACGCTAGGCAGACTTCGAGTAATCAGTTTTCAGCGCGATCCTCTGCCGAGGCCCCCGGGGAGGCGGCGGTCTGTGGCGGCTGTCAGAGCGAGCGAGGGCGGCCGCCCTGGTGTCGCTGAGAAGTCTGACTGTGTTTAGCTAGGCGCTAGGGTGGGGCTCGTGCAGGAGGCTGGTCACGTGAGCGGCCTGCAGAGGAGCTAGCGCGACGAGGCAGAACAAAATTCGCAGGAAATCCTCAATCCGCGACTGAAGGGGGATTTTTTCCCCCGCTCTCGTCCCATTCACGAAGTAGCTCACTCTGTAGTAGACATGGGGTGCAGAAGCTGCTTGGCCGGCGGCTGAAAGCTTGAAGTCGGACTGCAGGCTTTAGCGGGTAGCACAGGTGATGAGCGCCATCTCGCGGAGGGCGGCATAGACGTGCGGCGACCAGGTCCTCTACAGGGAAAATGGAGATAAAGCCCTTCTCTGCGGCTCCGTCCACAACGCGACGCGGGGTGGAAGAGTCAGAGCGAGTTCTAGCAGAGAGCGGGGCGTTCCAGGACTTCGTGAGTTCTGCGTGCAGATCAGGCAGAAAGGGCACAGCCCGTTTAGCGGCGGGAGTCGAACGCTGGTGGAAGTAGCTGCGCGGGTCCCGGTTGATTCTCGGGCCGAGGAGGCGTGAGAATCGGACCAATCCTCACCGTCTGAAGCGAGAAGCGAACATGTCTCCTTGGTGTCCGCGGCGTCAACGGAGGCAACAGAGCGGCCACTCGGCGGCAGCTGTATGTCCGGAAGCGGCGGAGATGGAGAGCGGGAGCGAGAGGCTCCGGCGGGATGAACGCTTCCGGCTGGGGGTCCGGCGGCCTCTGAGAGCGGCGTTTCTTTCTCCGCGGCGAAGTCAGAGGCGGCACGGACGCATCTTAGTGGCCGAAGTCGAGCCCGCGGGGTCAACAATGGCATAGTTTCGCAGAGCTCGCAGCCGCCACAGCGGGGGCGAGATCGGCGTGCTCCAATCCGAGGCAGAGAGCGTAGAAGAGGTGGCGGTCCCCAGCCTCGAGGGGAGCGCGGCAAAAGCCGCCAGAAAATTTACGAGACATCTTGAAAAAGACGCTCGCTCTTTTAGATACAACAATATATAGGAAGCATTTTAGTATAAAGGATACAATCCGTCGGATGGCGCTAGCTCACAGGACGGCTGAAGGTGGCGAAGACGGCCGGCTTCCTCAGTCTCCCAAACGCTCGCTAGAAGGTGCCTTTTCAAACGACGGTGGCTTCTCTCTCAGGATCAGCAGATGCAGGTGCGTCGCTGAAGGATGAAAAATCAGATTTTATTCAGCCTATTCGGGGTATTTATAGCCTCGTCCACGCCCGCTTCGGGGGCGGTGACGTAGGGAGAGCGAGTCAGACTCTCATTGGTCGCGGGTTCATCCGCGCTCCCTCATAGGCTTAAGCAGTTCTCCGTGAGCGAACCAATGAGCGGCTAGCTAGCCTTCTCATGGTCTGCTGCAGCTGAACTGCGTTGACAATGGATACAAAATTATAGGATAATTTTTGGCTTCAATTTCTCAGAAAGATGGAATCTTTCCCGTAGCGTAAGCTAGCTTACGCAATACGAGAGAACCTCTCGTAAGAGAACTTCCTGGTAGACGGCTGCGTTGACCTTGGACCTCAGAAAACACAGTGGACCAACACCAGCAGATGACATGGCACCCCAAACCATCACTGACTGTGGGAACTTTACACTGGACTTCAAGCAACATGGATTCTGTGCTTCTCCTCTCTTCCTCCAGAGTCTGGGACATTGATTTCCAAAAGAAATGCAAAATTTACTTTCATCAGAGCACATAACTTTGGACCACTCAGCAGCAGTCCAGTCCTTTTTGTCTTTAGCCCAGGCGAGATGCTTCGGACGCTGTGTCTTGTTCAAGAGTGGCTGGACACAAGGAATGCAACAGCTGAAACCCATGTCTTGCATACGTCTGTGCGTGGCGGTTCTTGAAGCACTGACTCCAGCTGCAGTCCACTCTTTGTGAATGGGTCTCCCCCACATGTTTGAATGGGTTTTGTTTCACAATCCTCTCCATGGTGCGGTTATCCCTATTGCTTGTACACTTTTTTTCTACCACATCTTTTCCTTCCCTTCGCCTCTCTATTGAACAGCCAGCTTCTTTAGCAATGACCTTTTGTGTCTTGCCCTCCTTGTGCAAGATGTCAATGGTCGTGTTTTGGACAGCTGTCAAGTCAGCAGTCTTCCCCATGATTGTGTAGTCTACAGAACTAGACTGAGGCCCTGTCCACACGGACACGGGTATTTTTATAACCGTGACTTTTTTACGCGGTTCGTCCGCACGGAAACGGACTGAAACCGAACATTTTTGAAAACCCCTGCCAGGGTGAGGATTTTTCAGAAAAGCCGGTTACAGTGTTGTCGTGTAGACAGTGAAACCAAAGTTTTTGCCTTGTGACGTCAGAGTGTGCGCCGTTATCCACTGTGTTTGACGTCAGATTTGCGCTTCCGGAACCGGTAATAACTTTGTTAGGCTTCTGATTGGCCAACGTGGCTTTACGGTTAAGGGTTATATCACCGCCTGCTGGCGTGGCATGCTCTTGACCGCGCTTGATAGCGTGTTTTTGCATTTTCATGTAGACAGAGACTGAGCATGTGTGGACGGGATTTTTTTTAAAACGCTGGAGGAAAAACTCTGGTTATAAAAATACCTGTGTCCGTGCATGGACAAGGCCTGAGAGACCATTTAAAGGCCTTTGCAGGTGTTTTGAGTTAATTAGCTGATTAGAGTGTGGCACCAGGTGTCTTTAATATATTGAACCTTTTCACAATATTCACATTTTCTGAGATACTGATTTTGTGGTTTTCATTAGTTGTCAGTTATAATCATCAAAAATTAAAAGGAATAAACACTTGAAATATATCAGTCTGTGCGTAATGAATGCATATAATATCCATATATATATCCGTATAATTGCATGAATGGAATTACTGAAATAAATAAACTTTTTGATGATATTCTAATTATATGACCAGCACCTGTATATTAGCACTTTACAATTGTACAGTAGGGCTTTAAAATTTTGGGATTTCTCCTCACCCACCACCACCAATGTGCAGCATCCATTTGGATGATGCGACGGCAGCCACAGTACAACGGCTCCAGTGCGCTCACCACACACCAGCTATATGTGGAGAGGAGAGAGAGTGATAGAGCCAATTAAATGGATTGGGATTATTAGGAGGCCATGATTGGCAAGGGCCATTGGAGGGAATGTGGCCAGGACACTGGGGTTACACCCCTACTCTTTACGAGAAGTACTATGGGATTTTTAATGACCACAGAGAGTTAGGACCTCGGTTTAACATCTCATCCGAAGGATGGATTACAACGTGAACAGCATCAGAGTACTGATGACACTACTGTTATTTTTTGCTTTTTTTTAGCACAAAAAGTATTCTCTTCGCTTCATAAAATTAAGGTTGAACCATAGTAGTCACATGGGCTATTTTAATG
This sequence comes from Chrosomus eos, assembly GCA_036326025.1. Taxonomy (NCBI): domain Eukaryota; kingdom Metazoa; phylum Chordata; class Actinopteri; order Cypriniformes; family Leuciscidae; genus Chrosomus; species Chrosomus eos. Next base: position 16,008,025 of record CM070836.1, on the reverse strand, counting down.
GTGTCTTTACTCTCTTTCTGGGCCTTCAAAGGGGCAATGCAGTCTATGTGGGGGTCAGAAAGGGTTAGGGTTAGGGTTAGCTCTTAGATTTCATCAAAACATGTTGTTACGAAGATAAACGAAGGTGTTCTGGGTTTGGAACGACATTAGGATGAGTAATTAATTGCATCATTTTCATTTTTGGGTGAACTAATCCTTTAAAATGGCTTCAGTCTAAACGCTCTTACTTCATAAAGTATGCTGTACCAAGAATATGCAAATTAGCACAGCCTCCACTCACTCACACCAGCTCAGAGATCCACTCGGTCAACTTTACTGTAGTAAACGCTGCACAATGGAATCACTATTTGCAATGTCTGACACATAACTGTAATTAATGATTAGCCTTTTGCTTGACTATGTTAACAAACAGCTAATAATGTGTTGCTAATGTTACACACAAACCATGTCCCGTTCGCCATCTCCGAGTCAGACAGCTGCCTACTAACAATCAGTATCCGATAAACTTTTTTGATCAACTTCAAATGTTGACTAGTTCATCATAACATTGTAATATATTGTACATCATATACGTAATTCACCTTTTTGAGGCACATTTTTCAAATCAACAGAAAAATATTCCGGGGATAACCTGGCTTCTCTTGATGGCTTGACCCCTGCTTCAGAAAATAGTTAATGATATGCTAAACCCGCCGGCTCGTTCACGTGATTGGTTACAAGGTAGTGTGTGACGTAAGAAACACCAGCGATTTCAAACAGTGTTTCTTTTTTCTTTTTTTTTCACTGCAGTTTTAAGGAGAATATTTTCAGCAATGGTGTTGACTCGTGAATTTGCACATGGTTTGTCTTAAAGGGGTGGTTGATTGCGACTTCACTTTTTTCATTTTAAATAGTGTGTAATGTTGCTGTTGGTGCATGCATATTATCTGCAAAGTTGCAGCGCTGAAAGTTCAATGTAAGCAGAGATATCGTCTTTTAAAAATCAGGAAGTGTAAATGCCTACAAAAACGACTCGATTGGGACTACAGCTGGGTTTTAGACGTCACTAACCCATCAACCCTCCCACCGGAATGCGCAAAAAAGGGCATGGCATTATTTCTGCGTCTTTGCTGAAGAGGAAGAGTTACAGGGAGAGCTAGCCATGCCGTGGAAAGTGTGTTATTTTCACCCAGCTGTCAGGTCTTCTGTGTTCGGGCTTCCTACGGACGCTGTAGTTCGTCAACAATGGCTACAACTTATGTTTGATAATGTTTCTGACAATTACAATCGTAATTTAGCTCTTTGTGCGGCACATTTCACTGAAGACAGCTTCCTAAATCTCCAACAATTCAATACCGGATTCCACAAGAAACTGTTGCTAAAACCTGAAGCTGTTCCAACGCTAAAACCAGATGCAGCAGTTGTTGGGCCACAACCTGTAAGACTTAATCATTTTAAATGTATTTGTATAATTTTAGACGTAATGGTTTCGTTTTATCAAGGACGTAAACAAATGCCAGCGCTGGCTTTATAATGCACCCTTAATGCACGCTGTCACTGTAGCTATCGTGTTTCTATGGCAAACGCGTACAAACATTTTGGACCTGAATTTGTAATCATATAGATTTCGTAAATGTATTTGCCATGTATAGCTACTTTCTGACGTAATTTTTCGATTTGATCATGAACGTGATCAATGTAAACAGTGTTTGTTTATAGTAACGTTAGCCATGTACACTAAAGAAAACGATACACAGAGTAAACTAAGTTTTCTTAATAGCTAAACGGTTATTCATTATATCGATAAAATAATAACTTTAAAAAACTGTATTACTCATGTAATCATTTGTATTAAATGTTTAATCAAGATAAAAACGTATCTCAAAAAGCTAACAAGCAGCAGTAGCATTTTCAAGTATAACAGGTATCAAATTTATGTAATAATAGAAGAATAGAATAATAATTCAAAAACGTCATTCAGACGTTTTGTAACAGCCGTGTTTGGCGAGGTTCACTTGACTCTCTTCATCGCCGCTTTCTGGGTCTGATTCGGGCTCAAACTGATATAATACGGCAATATCGACTCCATTATTTACATTATTGAGGGGAGCACATGAGACTCACGCCCGTAAAGTCAAGGGGCGTAGCGGTTCCGGACAACGTGCGTTACGCAGTTTAGCCAATTACAGCACACTGGCCCAAACTAACCAATCTGAGCCCACTGCCTGTTTCTGAGGGAGTGGTTTCATAGAATCAGGAAGTCAACCGGTCGTTCAAATGACAGAGGAGAAAGAGGCTTACAATAAAGGTGAAATTTATGAAAAATAAGACTTTTTAAAAAAGAAAAACCACGAATACATGTTATATTGCACCCCATAAAACACAATCATGCAAAAAAAAAAAGCAGTAAACCACCCCTTTAAAGCATATTAAAAACACCACATTGACATATAAACAACATTTAAAAACTTGATTAAATATCTATTTCGGGTCCTGATTAGGAGAGGACGAGCATATGAACCGTTTTGCCACTTGTGCTGCTATTTATCAGATTCTGCTTCCAAAATAAAGTGTCTGTGGATGAAAGTATGAAGTGAGGACTGATGGAACGTTGTTCTGCTCCCCTTCACAGACTATTAGTGATAGGAGAATTGTATTTTTGATTCATTAATGACGTCATTCGTCATTACGGCATTTCTACATCGTTGCACATGCGCAGTCCTTTTCCATTTTCGGCTTTCAATCCGATGAAGTGTTTACATGTTCTCTCAATTGGATTAGAAAGGGAATAAACCATCTCTTTCAATCCAATTGAAATTTCATTTGGATCGATTAATGTTTACCTGAAGGCTTTTCAGTCTGATTGAACCGTATTATAAATGTATACCTCTGATGTATCTGTGACACTTCAAGATTTAAACAAACTTGTTGATCAATTGCCTACCCCTTTCATTCTTATGGGAGATTTTAATAGTCACAGTCCACTATGGGGAGGACACCACACAAATACGAAGGGCAAAGATTTTCATTAGTAACAATGATTTGTGCCACCTCAATGATGGTTCCAATACTTAATTACACCCGGGACATGGAACATATACTGCCATTAATGTAACAATCTAAACTTTTGCTTGACTTCTCATGGAAGACCTGGGATGACTTATGCGAAAGTGACCACTTCCCCTTGATAATTCCTCTGAAGAATTGGACAAAATCTTACTTGAAAAACCTGAACCTTAATTTGGAGATCTTGACTCAGACTATTTTTGCTGGGACTGAAAGGTTAATCAACCTGTTATATCAACCCTGAAACAACACAAAAAGACAACAACACACCCTCATGAATATCAGAAGAAATTTTTGAAGTTAAAATGCTATTTTTCCTCTCCATTGGATCTCTATTCACAGATGGATCCAAAGCAGATAATCGTGTTTCGACAGCAGCAATAATTGGAGATCAATGTCATGGCATGCGAATCTGAGGACAAAGTTCCATCTTTACAGCTGAAGCTTGTGCTTTACTCCTGGCTGTGGAAAATAGAAAATGGACAAGAACGAAATATCTTAATCCACCGACTAAAAATCCTGCCTTCAGGCACTTGAATCTGTAAAGACTGATCATCCCATAATTACAAGCAAATTAGCTAAAGTAGATATGTATGCAAGAAAAACTTCAATATGTTTTTCTGCTGGGTTCCAGGTCATATTAGTTTTATCTGGTAACAAGAAAGCAGGCATCGCTGTAGAGGCTTTCAACTTGAATATTGCAGACTGTCAAATTCCAGCCTCTGATCTCAGACCAGTAAGAAAGTCTTATATTAATAACGTGGCAGGATGGAATGGCATGAATGGCACGGAAATAAGTTAAATGAAATAAATGCTAGTGTAAGAAAAATGTTAAAGCTAATATCAAATCTTGGTATGATCAAGTTGTTTTTACTAGATGCGGTTTAGGTATAAAGACTTCCACAAGGGTATTTATTAAATGGTGAAGAACACCACCATCATGCCGTCTACAATGACTTTATGGGTGGGCTATATACCGGTAGACATGATTTACCAGTAAAAATGTATCAACTGGTAGAGATTTTGGACTATCGTCTCTATCACGGTAGAGTGTGTCACGAAAGCTTAGCGTTGAATATGTTAAGTCGTTAAATCAAAATGCCTGTATTTGCTAGTGTACTTGTAAACATAGTTGTTTATGTCCTAAGTGAACATAAGTAGTTGAGAGAGTACATGGGAATCAATAGGCCATATTAACCCGTTGACGCGTACGATCATACCGGTGTAATAAGTCTTGGCTAGGTCCCTGAGCGTACGATCACATCGGTGTGATTAGAACGTTCAGTGCATCACGTGATCAACTGCTAACTTCAAGTGTGCTGGAGCTGAGCCAGAGACTTGTCATATTTCACAACTATTCAGTGTTTTACAACCACAAAATGTTTTTAGTTTCAGATATTTAAACACCATAAGCACAGGCAAAACAATACATGTACAAGTTTGTAAAATACACACTGATGTCCATGGAAGCGGCAATAACAGTACATTCAATTATACATTGACACACAATGTGTATCTGATATGAATAAAACACTGTGTTGGTAAGTATAACTTTTACTCCATTCTTCTCCCACTTCACCGGAGTAAAAGTGAAATAAAAGCGATACATCTGCCATACAGTGCTATTGTGGCTGCGGTGTGTAAGAGGCCGATACAATAACGGTCACTAGATGAACATGTTTTCCAAAATACGAAGAATTTCAACAAGAAAACGCATCTCTAGACCTTGCATGTTTTTTTTGTTCCACTGGTGCATCTCGTGTTTTAACCACAGTGTTCTGTGTGAATGGCCCTTTAAGCCATTGCTGATGGATCCTGACGTGTGCTATGGTGATGCAGTCATTGATTCCCAGAAAAGAAAGAGGGCTCTCATGAAGAGGGGTTTCTAACTTCCTAGAAAACACTTTATTAGGCCAAATAAATGGGATTCGGCTCTCCTGCATCAAAACACACAGCGACTGACTCTGTGAGCACCCAGTTTATCTTCTTTTCAATCACCCCTCTCACTTTAGAAAATGTCAGAAGCCGAGCTCTGCAAATCCCGCTGAAGCGTGTAATTCGTCTTGAATTAATAGGCCAAAATCAGAGCCTGCTCTTTCATTGGTTGAGCTAATTAACATTTTGGAGCCTGATTATGCTGAGAATATGATGTAATCACTAATTTCTGATTGGTCAATGATTGTTTTCATTGTCCCAAGGTGAGTGAGACAATATCTGTTTACACAAGGGCTCCTTTTATATTTGCTAATTGGGTAAAAGAGAGCGGGCGTACTTGAATGTAGTGTGCAGTGTGTGTGTGTGTGTGTGTGTTTTCAGGTACCGTGGCTGGTTAGTTAGGAGAGTGTGCTGTTTGCTGTTTGTCTGGGGTCGTGAAGTTCACCCCAGCCCTGCTGGAGACAGACGGCATAGAGTCCACAGCAGCAAGAGGTGCGGCTCGCTCGAGCACTCTTCACTGATTAGATGACATGCCACGTGTAGTGAGAGAGAGAGAGAGGATGCGAGATGCTTTTGAGGATTGAGAGGCGCTCCCATTGAGATTTAATTCAGATGTCTTTCTCCTCTGTTAATATAGAAGATTGGTAGCCACTTAATCTGACATTACAATAGCTCGCATGCAGAGATGGGGAAATCATTCTTCTTTTCAATACCGACCAGTACAGGGGATTTCAACCTTTTAGATTACAGGGAATTTCAAATATAATGATTCCCTTTGTGAGGATCCTTTCTAAAATGTAGGCCTAATATTTGGATTTATGTATTAAATTGATCCATTTGGATTATTTTGTTTTAATATAAACAAACAAATAAACTTGTATAATGAATAACTGATTCACAGTGAAGTTGATTCTCAAATTGAGGAAAAAGATTATTTACATAAAATCAAACGGATAAAAATGTTTAAACTATGCCATGGTTATTTTTGTAGTGTAAAATATAAAGGCCAGTTTATACTGTGTGAGACAAAATAGCAATTTGTTTCCAAATAGCAATTTTCAATTCAAATGCAATTTAACACTTAATACCTTTTGACAGATCATGTTAACTTAAAATACAAATAATACACTGCTAAACTGTCAATTTAGCCTTTACTAAAAAAAATAAATAATTGTGGATGTCAATAAAATCAATTGCAACAAAATAAATAGTTGTCAATATAATAATTTCAGCATTCAAAATGTAGCTGAGATGTAAAATGTTCTCCCTTACTGCTGGTTAAAAAAGTAAGTCTAGAAGTCCAAAGAAGCCCCCCCCCCCCCATGCATTTCTTAGTCACTAATCAAATAAGCAAAGTTGGGACATTGACCTTGTGAACTCATTTGTATACGTATTTTTCAACACCATTTTAATTTTCTTTCTGTCCTTTCCTGACCCAGAAAGCAGAAGTCTGTTAGAAAATATAATGTTGAATAAATTTAATATCTTATGTGACCTTTTTAACTTTGACAGCCCTAAAAGTACATTTGGTGAATGCTCTTTTTCTAGAGACTCGAAAAAAGAAAAAGAAAGTTAGGTGGGTTGCTTGAAAGACTAATCGGTCATGAATCCTTGTACCGTATACAGTTATGCGTATCTGATAGGAGCAATTACAGAAGATACATTCTTGCATTCAAAAACAGTTCAACTGAGCACTATTGCACAATTGTGTCCCATCGCCAACTGGAATGTCATTTATTTTAATGTTGCTGTCAACCTTATGCCACAAATGCCATGCTAACTTTTATTTTTGCTTCTCCCCTTGGTTCAACCCTGCAACCACACCCTCTCTCCATTCATCTAACCCAATTTGGGCCCTAACATTTAAATAACCTTTTATATGCCCAAACAGCATGGGTGTGTTTTTCACTCTGCAGGCATAAGCGGTGTTGCGGGGTGTTTATGTGATGATCCATCACACAATATCCTCTTTGTTTTCTCTGCGGTCTGTTGTCCTGTGACTCTGTGTGTGTTTTTATCCAGAGTGAGGCAGGCTCTGGAAACATCATGTTCCTCAGATGAGACCAAGCTGGTGGAACTGGTGATGCCTAAGGTCAGAGGTTATTTAGGCAGACTTCTGGCCCTTACTCAGACCTTCATCTCCCCCAGCCTACTCAGGTCTGAACTGATTTTAAATCTCAAAGGAATTGTCAAATGAAGAAATATTTCACCCCATGCATTTCTCGGTCACTAATTAAATAAGCAAACTTGAAACATTGACCATGTGAACTTATTTGTACAAGTATTTTTCAGCATTTCAATCCTCTTTAAGTGTTTTTTTTTCCAGTTCTGCAGTGTGACATGACTTTTTAAAAGCTCATATTCCATGTAGCCTTTTAATTAATGGGGTCATGAAGGCTACATAACTGCCCTATATGATTTACTAAGAACTAACATATTATAGCTTTTAATGAAGGGCAGCTTGACATTTTTAAGGATACTGCTTGATATGTCATGCCAACTGTCCCTCTGCAGATTATTATTAAGATATTTTCATCTTTTCAATCGATGTCTCCCCAAACTCTTTTAGGATTGTGAGCTGGATGCTGCTGAAGTTCTTCAGTTTAATGTTCTGCAATGTACAGATCAACCTCAACCAGCTGGCAGCTTTACACCGTGCCACACGACTGGTAACCAAATATACAGCATTTACAACCCCAATTCCAGAAAAGTTAATTTTCTTTAACGTTTATTAAACTGACAACAGAACCAGATTTCCAATAGTTTCACTGGCCAACTTAATTGTATTTTGTAAATATATACAAATTTTTATTTTGATGGCTGCAACCCAATCCAAAAAAGTTCACAGAAAAGCAAAGTCAAATGGTTTTTAAATGATCCACAATTAGCAGTTAAACTGGTAATAAATGAGGGTATCATGTTTGGGTATAAAATGATAATACTGCAGGGGCAGTCGTGGCCTAATGGTTAGAGAGTCGGACTTGTGGGTTCGATTCTCAATACCGACAGGAAATGACTGAGGTGCCCTTGAGCACTGGTGCTGTGTGTGTGTCCACGGCTTGCAGTGTGTGTGTGTGTGTGTGTCCACTACTCACTGCTCCTAATATGCGTGCACTAACATGGATGGGTTAAATGAAGAGGACACTTCACGTCACTTCGCTTCACTTCACTAAATGGAGCATCTCAGTCTTTGTAAGCAAAGATGTGTCATGGCTCACCACTTTGTGCCATAAGAGAATTGTCAATGCGAGATTGTGAAGTAGTTTGGTATTTCTGCATCTAGCTGCATATAGTGAAAAAATCCAGGGAATCCAGAGAAATTTCAGTCTGTGTAGGACAAGGATGGAGTCCTCCATTGGATGTGCATGACCTTTGAGTCCTCAGATTGCACTGCATGAGAAACCTTCATGTTAAATATAGCCACATGTGCTCAGAAGTACAGAAAACCATTGTTACTTAGCACAGTCTGTCGCTGCATTAAGAAATGCAACTCGAATCTCTGTTACACAAGGAGAAAGCTACACATCTGTTCAATTCAGAGATGTCACTGATGCTCTCTGGGCGCGAGATCTTCTCAGATGGTCCAATAGATACTGGAAATGTGTGCTGTGGTCAGATGAGTACACGTTTTCTGCTTGTTTTGGTGCAAAAGCCAACATCTGTCATGGTATGGTGGTGCATCAGTGCAAACGGCATGGGCGACTTGAATATGTGTGAAGATACCATTGATGTGGAGGCGTATACTGGGATTGTACAGAGACTTCAAGATGACATCCTTCCTGGGAAGCAAGACAATGCCAAGCCTTATCATTTGCTACAACAGAGTGGTTTCGTATGAACTCTAAATCGTACAGTGGATGTGCTTGACTGACCTGCCTGCAGTCCAGATCTGTCTCTTATTGAAAATTTATGGCTCATGAAAAGGAGAACCGGACAACGATGACCACCGACTGTTGAGCAGATGTCTTATATCAGGCGAGATTGGGCAAAAATTCCCAGAAAACAATTAGTATCCTCAATTCCCAAACATTTAAATAGTGTAATTAAAAGGAAAGGTCATGTGACACTGGTAAACATTTTTTGGAGTGTGTTTGCAGCCATCAAAATCAAAATTTGTATATTTACAAATTACAAAATACAATACAGTTTGTCAGTGAATACATTGGAATTTTGTCTTTGTACTTCTGTCAGTAAAAAGAAGTTGAAAGAGAATTAACAAATCTCAGATTCTTTATTTTATTCCCATTTTTTGGGAATTTGGGTTGTATTTCTTCACCCCATTCTCTCATATCACCCGCTTTCCTTCCCTGTAGGCGTCCTGTGCTTCATGTATTGCATGCTTTCATTCTTCCTGCATCTCATTAGTCTTTACTGCTTTTCTTCTTTCACCACTATTTCTCAAGTTTTTTTTACATTTGCAGTGTGTTTTCTGACCCAAACTCAGTTATTCTCAATTTCACTGTATGATATTGTGATTTAAATATATGAAGCTGAAGGCTGCTCTCTATATCAAAAGGCTCTTTTTGTGTGTGCCTCTTTCTTTCTCCTCCTCTCAAGCTATTGCTCCATTTATCCTGTTTACACATTTATTTTTATTGCAGTCAGGTTTTCCACCTCAGGCTTTTGGTCACACATAATCCTTTATATGGAAGTAAAAGCACACTTTGAAAGCTTTTTTGTAGCATTCGATTGTGTGATTCTTACATTTGGCACAAGTGCAATATGAAACAAAACATCAGAGAACCGATTAGACCTCATCTAGCTTGTGGTTTTATAACCAATTAAACATGCATTCTACAGCACAGCCAGGAATCATCTTTTTGGCCTCAGTCCATGTGCATGACTCCGGAAAGTATTGAGCTCACCTGTTCACCTACTTGCCAGTTGCCGCCCACCTGAATAGCGCTGATACAGTTCTGCACCACTCAGTTTAACTCCACAAAAAGAGAGTTTGAAAGAATTCAGTACATATAATGCAACATCCTATTCATTGTCAGCATTGTTGCCTTGTTTTAAGTATAAATATGTATATTTTAGGCGGATATGCTTCTATCTCATGTGAGTGTAGATGATTTTAAACCCTTTCAAATAAAAACATTTACATTTTTACTGTTCATGTCTATGTAAATGTATATTTATTCCAAATAATAGCTATAAGAATGCAGTAATACATTTTAGATTTCATGTAGGCTCTATAATATTATGGGTAGAATACTTGATCAGAGTTAAGATGAACAATGTTTTATTTGCTGTAATAGGGCTATTGTGACCTTTGACCTGTGCTCTTGTCTCTCAATGTTTGTTAAATAAGAAGGCACCAGTTCAGAAATATTAGCACAGTTGGTACAAAGGGTCTAGAAACACAATCGAGTGCTATTTTCTGAAGTACAAAAACAGTTCATTTACGGGTTCATTTTCAAGTGCGCACTTAGCACTGAACTTTATTTCTCCCTGCGCTGAAGTGTCCTCTAATTTTGTCCGTGTCTGTGTGTGTGTTGTAGAAAGCTCCGCTGGTCTATGTGTGTGTTCGGCAGAGCGGCATCGATCATGCTCTCGTTTGTCTGACTCTTTTCTGCCACAACTTGAGGGTTCCCTACACCATTTATCCAGCCCACGTCCGACAAACCTGGCTAAGGTACACACTCACACTCGCTCAAAACACAATACATCATCATGTAACACCCACAGATGCATAGTTTGCTTAGGTTATTTTCGCAAGTTTACTTCCCTACCTGCCCTCTAATATTGTACATATACAGTACATATCCGCTCTGCCATAGCCGTACTAGTATTGTTAAAAAGAACATTCTAGTTCATTAGTTTCGTACTAGTTTGGTGCAAGCGCAGCAGATTCTAAAGTTCAGTGCACTTATTCAGTCTGTTACACAGCCAACGGAAGCACCTGTTCGCGTTTACAGGGCTTAATGGTTCGGTAAGTAATGAAACGTACAATTCTTAAAGAATCACGACACAGAGTGCTGGAAACGGCAGTCGACCGCGGCGAGGGAGTGGTGGGGGTAAATAGTTTCCTCCTGCAGGTAACGGAAGACTTGGACTCCAAGCCGTGGGGAAGTTTGTGCTTTGTTTACAAGGCTACATCAATAATTACTTAATAGCTGTTTATACAAATTGCCCTGTCAGTAATTGTTAATGTATTTATGATATGCTTCGAGCTTATGGTGCAATGCTTGATTGATTGTCACTGGATGTGGAGCACACATGAATAAAAATGTCAAAATACAGCTTGAACAGTATTTCCAAGTCCAAGTTTCAAATGTGCCACAAATTCACTGGGGGAAAGAAAGAAAGAAACAAACAAGATTTTTCTTGCTCTTTTGAAAGAAGAGTTAAATTGTGTTGTGTTCTCAATCTTTTTGACATCATGCCTCCCTCCCCTTCCCTTATACACACAAACAGTGAGCATTTATATATTTAATTAGCCACAAATAAGGTTGTCATTTCAGAAGTATCAAGATCTCTATGTTCTTCAATAGAAACAACAAAGGGGGAAAATGTGATTTCAGTTTACATCTTTACATTTTAATTTAGATTATAGTTAGATTATTTAAAAATATTATTAATAAGTTAGTTAGGTATTAGTGTTCTTGCAGCCCCATTTGAAGTTGGCTGAGGCCCCCTAGTGGGCCCTGGGCCCTTTTCCAGTAAAATTCTCTGACCGTGTTTCCTGCAGTTGTGTCATTAAATTTTGGGGATGTGCTGCTACCAAATTTATGTTTTAGCAGGGTTGTGAGCTTAGTTTGAATTTAATCTGACTGAACGACTGCCTAAGGTGAAATAAGAAAAATACTTGTTGGTTTGAATTGGTCTGAGTTGGTGTTCAAGTACTCAAAGAACTGTTAATGGAATCGAACAATTGGATGAGAATCGTTGATTTCTTTGTGATTTCCATCCATATTCTCAGTGCTAAGTTCTGGAATTGTATTGGTTCCTGGATTCTTAATTCATAACAATAAAGCAGCAAAAAAGTGGAAAATGGTCATTTTACATGGATGAATCAGTAAACACAATGTCAGGCACTTGCAAGGACCTTATCCACTAAACAACAGTCTACTCATGACTCATTGCCTGCGATCTGCCGGCGACACGATTATGAGGGTTGTGCGTTAAAATGTAGCTGGTATTTATCAACATCTCTGCATGATACCTTTGTTGTAGGTGTTAGAATGCATCTCATGGAGTGCCTTTATGAAATATGTTCTGCCTATTTATATTGAACAAAGCAGTTAAACAAGATATTAGTACATTATTGCAAAGTGTTTCCTAAGCAGCGAATCAGCATATTAGAATAATTTCTGAAGGATCATGTGACACTGAAGAGTAATGATGCTGAAAATTCAGCTTTACCATCACGTAAATTATATTTTAAAATAAAGTTATGTGAAATTTTTCGGTTTGTACTGTGTTATTTATAACATGAATGCAGCTTTCATGAACATAAGAGACTTCTTTCAAAAAAAATCTTACTGACCCCAGAAGTGTGAACAATTAATAGAAACATAAAAGGAAGGCTTGTCTTCATACATGTTTGCCCATCCTGTGACTTGAAAGGCTCTGAAGTTATGATGACATTTCCTGCAAAAGTCAATATAATCAGTAGCCTTGCAGGTTTTTCATGGTGCATTCTGGGAATTCTAGGGAGAAAACATTGGCGTTCTCTAACTCTTTTGATAATAAATGTGAGTAGAAATGGCTGAACCCTTTTGCAGTGCACCTACCACTGAACTAGGGATGGGATTGAGACACTGTAAATTCTGACCTTGTCTCTAAGTAGACATCAGGGAAAAAAATAGTGCTACGGAAGTGCTTTTATATGGCCCCTTGAAGTCTCATCTATGTTGATGTTTATTTGGCTGAATAACCTAAAGGAATGTCTCATTAGTCACTGTTAATTGAGACCGTTTTGTCTTTTCAGGTCCATCCTTCAGAGGCTGGGTGTCGTCTTGCTCCCAGAAGGCACTGGCTCAGAGCGGGACGTGGAGATGGACAGCCTCTATTCTCCAGTCATGACCTCTGTAAGCCCCCACAAAGCCTGAGTTTGCTGTTCTGCTTGAATTGCTCAGATTCAGCACACGATAAGACAAGTGAAACAGACTGTTGCTTAAAGGGTTAGTTCACCCAAAATGAAATTGATGTCATTAGTTACTCACCCTCATGTCATTCCGAACTCGGAAGACCTTCGCTCATCTTCAGAACTCAAATGAAGATATTTTTGAGGAAATCTGAGAGGTTTCTGAACCACCCATAGGCAGCAATTTAATTACCACTTTCAAGTCTCAGTAAGGTAGTAAAGACATCATTAAAATAGTTAATGTGGTTCAACCTTAATGTTATGAAGCGACAAGAATACTTATTGGCTGGCTCCTGCGTCAGCATCACGTGTCGTGGTGCTCACATGACCAGCGTCGGCAAATTGTGAGGTGGCGTTGAAAATAGTTCTCGATGCTTCATAACAATAAGGTTGAACCACTGTAGTCACATGGACTATTTTAACGATGTCTTTACTACCTTTCTCGGTCTTGAAAGTTGCAATGAAATTGCTTCCTATGAGTGGGCAGAAACCTCTTTGGTTTAATAAAAAATATCTTAATTTGTTTTCCGAAGATGAACGAAGGTCTTACGGGTTTGGAACGACACAAGGGTGAGTAATTAATGACAGAAATTTCGATTTTGGGTGAACTCTCCCTTTAAGACGTTTGCACAGACACACTGCTTTTGAATGCCATTGATACCAGGTTTAGTCTCAAGACGGACAGTCACCCACGTTTTCAGGGCGGGTGAGGATACATTAGTAACCTGGCCTTGATGGGCACAGTGGTTCCCATGACAATGGGGCACCTGCGGACTGCAGATGTTTCACTGGGAGGGTGCATGAGTCGCTGAACCCATTACTCTGCCTCACTGATGCTTGGAGGTGGATAATAAATCTCCTCGGCCTCCAGATTTCATACTACTATCTGAATTTTATTTGGAGGAGCATCTTATTAGCAGTTTAGAAGAAACATTACCAGAATTTGAATGTTGTAGGGTTTTAAACAGGATTTGACATAAACTGCATTTGAATCTTGATTGAATGTAGGGCTAATATGTTTTAATATGAAGGGCTTTAATTAGATGTGTGTGACTTCTGATTGGCATAAATGAACAGAGGAAATAATCTGTCATGCCTGGAATAGCATATGAGCTTATCAGGCTTCTCAAGATGGATTTAGGATGTGTGTGTGTGTGTGTGTGGGGTGAGAGAGAGAGAGAGAGAGAGAGAGAGAGAGAGAGAGAGAGAGGGAGAGAGAGAGAGATTTTTCAGTGTTGATGCTGTTCTGTCCCATATATTAACACAGACTGAGAGCAAGGGCTGTTAAAGGGATAGTTACCCCCCCCCCCCCCCCCCCCAAAAAAAGACAATTTTGTCATAATCTACTCGTCCTCGAGTCATTTCAAATCCATAAGACTTTTACTAATTTTTGAAACACAAAGGAAGATATTTTTAATGAAATATGAGAGATTTCTAATCCTTCCATTTGAAAGTCCATTCTACCAAAACACTTGGACACTTCATTGGAACGTCTGTGTTTTGGTGGAATGGACTTCCAGAGGAGGGACACAAGTCTTTAAGGTTTCATTAAATATTATAATTTTGGAATGACATGAGGGTGAGTAAATGAAGACAGAATTTTTATTTTTGGTTTAACTAAACTATCAATTTAATTCACAATGAGCAGTTGTAATTAATGAAGAATTGAAATATTAAAGAGACAATCAAAATACTAATAACAGCCAGATGAACACGAATGTGTCCAAAGATTAATTGTGGAGTCTTCAACATATGAAAAAAAAAAAAAAATGATGTGAGCTCTATTTATCATACTGATGCATCGCCCTCACATCTGTATGGGAAATGTGCAATCGTTATTTTACCTAAAACATATTCGATGCACACAATGAGCAATGACGTTGATGTCACAAATCTGTTGTATAACTTCTTGAAACAGCAAGTTTAAATACGTTTTTTTATTGGAAACTTTATTGTAAAATTGAATTGAAATAAAGCTTAGATAAAAAACAAACTTGAAAAAGTGTTGCAATGACAACTGAAATAAAATACCTAAAATTAAAATAAATTTAAGCTAAATAGAAATATTTGACAACAAAAAAAATAAAAATGATAAAAGCACATAAATGACTAAGGGCATGGTCTAAAGCGCAGGGCGCAATTGCACTTAGGGCATGTCAAAATCTACTTTTTTGCTAGTTTAACGACGGGAAAAATGGTCGGGGCATCCGGTGCATGGTCTAAAAGGGTTGTCTCTATTTTGTTAATGAGTAATATGTGTTTTGGGCATAACGTGAAATAAACCAACCAGAGTCTCATCTCCCATTCCCTTTAAAAGCCAGTTGCGCTCGCTCCTTGGCGAATTGTTATTTACATGACGGAATTTGCAAGCGGAAAAACTGAACGTGTCTCCGGAGAGCAAACGGATCTGCTCGTGCGCGAGGTTAAAATGCGCAAGCAGACCATCTACGGGACAAGCCGAATTCCACTTTATCTTTATGTACACAATATTAATCTTTAAATTGTAATCCTTTTATTTGTAATATTTGGCAGGTTTGTGTGCTGCTGCGTGTCCGTCTGTGTTTAATAAGCAGAGTGCACACGCATTGTGGACTCGCCTATAGGCGCACATA
The DNA here is from genome assembly GCA_036326025.1 of Chrosomus eos. Lineage (NCBI taxonomy): Eukaryota > Metazoa > Chordata > Actinopteri > Cypriniformes > Leuciscidae > Chrosomus > Chrosomus eos. The sequence continues at coordinate 15,992,344 of CM070836.1, read as the reverse complement.
CTGTACTAACGCCCTCTTAAAATAACAAAAAAATCTATTTCAGTTGCCTCTATAGCAACGCGCCAACAATGCGCCTGAACACACCTCGTTTTCAGACCAGCACGCCCATGGGTGCATAAATAGGCGCAAAAGCATTTGCTATTTAAACAGTGTGGTGCAGACATGAAAATGATAACTGCGTCAGGCTGAAACTAGTTAAACACACTTGATACAACCTGTCGCTGTATTGCGCCGAGTGTATGGTAGTGCCCAAAAAGCTTGAACTGAAAATATCTGACAAAACAATAAGTTAATAAAAATGACAAAAGCACATAAATGGCTAAAGCTTAAATTGAAACTGAAAACTGAAAATTTAAAATTATTCAAAATATCCTGAGACCCAGCAATCGAGTTTTTCTTCTGTTGAGGACATTTATATTTTAGCTAATTTCTCTGATAACATGCATGTCACAGTTTTTAAGTCTGGATGTCATGTAAAGAGCACATGTAGTGCTTTGCAGAGATATCAAATGTTTGGAGGTGTACCCATGGCAACTCCCTCTCCTTGGTCTTTAAAAATGACTGAATGATGAAATGTAGCACACATGAAAATATGATCATATTTTGTAATTATCATTTAAATCCGACTCATTTTCTAATTGCTTGTCAGGAATCAACATCTCAAGAAACCGTTATGGGGTTTCAAATCAGAATATTACTTTCTGATACAAAACAGGGCATCGATTTCACTGCAGAGGACACCAAACTTACTGTATCTTTATCAGGCATTTTGGAGGCACAAGAAGTGAATAGGGAAATAAACTAGATATCAATATTCTTATGAGATATTCTAATGAAAATATTCCCAATTATTACATGTCTTTTTTTAATTACATGTTGCCCCAAGAACACATTAATATGCAGATTAGATAGTGTGTCGATGCATTGCATAGAATTGGAATGGCATTTATGACCATGTCTACATGCACACTGCATAAAGTAAAAACAAATCTAGGTTCTCAGGAGGATAAATACTATAATAATACTGAAAATTACACTTAAATGGTTTGAATATGCACAAGCACGATTAAGATATGAGAGCTAGATTTTTATAATGACTTAATGTTCAGTCTGACAGAACACTACTAGGAATATAGCGCATGAGTCACACGAACCATTTCTATGGTGCTTTCTTGTACTTTATGTACTAACTGGATAGCTATTGGTCACTGCATGTAATATCACTAAAACAGTCACCAGAATTTCTCCCTGTGAGTCGTATGGATTTAGAAGGACGCAAGGGTGAGTAAATATGACAAGTCGTCTAATGCTTTTTCCAAGCATTAGAAAAGCACCATTTGATTCTACATTCACCAAGCTTGCCACCTTCTCTCTTCCTCATTTTATCTCTCTCCTCCTTCTCACATATAGACACTTTCCTCAAACATTCACCACACTTTCAATTCATTTTTATCACTGATTTTGCAGATATTGCAGTTAATTTATTCTCAGCTTCATATCTGTTCTACATAAAACTATCCATCCTCTCTATTTTCCCACAAACATTTTTTATGCATCATTTCTCCTCTTTTGTCCCACTCCACAGTTCATTGGCGAGCTGTTACGAGAGGGCGCCGCTCTCAGCGTGGGCATCACCGCAGCCAGAGGTCACGGCGGGCAGTGGCTGGCACGCGTACATCAGGCCATCAGTGACGGTCTAGTGCCTGATGTTAGCATCGTGCCAGTGGGCGTTTCCTATGATTGCCTACCACGCCACTTTATGCATCCACAGGTGACGACCTTAATATTAACAATGCACACTCCATTCCAAAATGACCCGGCAGTCACCGTCACCGTCAGTGCACAGGGCTATTAAATAAACAAATTACAAACAGAAGTAGATCCACATTTTTCCTGACAAAGGCAAACATGATAATGGTGCTCGCAGGCATAATGATCATTGACTGATTGGGGAAGGATTTACCAAACTTTTAACTCGAGTAATAAACTTGTCATGTTACTCATTAGCATTATTTTGCTACCGATATCAGTGATGCATAAAAACGTTCAATCGGTTTAAACTAGCACCCACCATAACCAACAGGGGTAACACTAATCCAACAAAACTCGACAATCTGTTGCCGTTTAACCTCAATTTTATGATGCGACACAAGTTTGAACATAAAAACATAATTGACCACTTTATTTACAAAATATGAATCTCCAATGCACAATTATGAGAGCACCACAATGCATGCGTGCTGTTGATGCGAGAGCAGCCGTTGTTGCGTGACCGTGCGTTGGAGATTAACATTTTGTAAATAAAGTGGTAAATAGTTTTTTTAGCACAAAAACGAAGCCGTCGCGTCGCTTCATAAAATTGAGGGTAAAGCACTGGAGTCACATGGATTACTTTCATGATGTTACTACCTTTCTTGGTCTTGAAATTGGTAGTTGCATAGACTGTCAATGGAGGGACAGAAAGCTCTCAGATTTCATTAAAAAGATCTTCATTTGTGTTCCGAAGATGAACGAATGTCTTACGGGTTTGGAACGACATATAGCAATGCGTTATAAACCACACAGAAGTTTTGCACAGGAATTGCAGTCATGTAGTTTTGTATTTTTAATTCCTGAGGTGAACTGATTCATTACACACTAATTAGCAGCAATATTCAGTTAATTAAAACCAGACGCTGTGTTTTTTGCATTTTGATTTGATGATTTTTAATATGCAGATTGTGAGATGCGTTTTCCTGAACGAGCAAGGGTAAAGACACGGCTAGAAATTTCGTCTCGCATTTAGAGGAGAAGAGAGGGATAAAGGGCTCTGAGAAATCCATATTATTGTGTGCATCCATCTCAAATAAACACCAGTTATTATAGTGATTACAGCCACTAATTTCTCCTCTAATGGCTCTTCACCATTAGAGCGCCGTGAAGATCTGAATAGTTTTCTCGAATTAGATCCAAGTCATTTCCTCAGCTCGTGTGTGTGAGTGGCAGCGTATTTTTTCATTTGTTTGTGTGCTCTCTAGGCCGGCGTGCTGCCTGCTCTGCGGTTTGTGGTCTCCCTGCTGAAGGGTGATCACAGAGGAAGTGTTAGGATCCATTTTGCACAGGCTTTCTCTCTGAAGGTATGACTCACACACTTGGAATTACACACGCTTGCTCATCCGTATACACCAGCAAATAAAATATAATAATTTCATACAAATGGAGAGCCTTAGCGCAGTGGTTCTCGGCTGGTGGGTGGTGTATTCATCATGACAGCAGGGAAATAAAACAAAATGCAAATAATAAAATGCAAGCCAAATAATAATGAGTAGTAAGTATATCAAAATAAATTGTCTAATAGACTTAAAGGATTAGTTCCCTTCTAGATGAAAATTCTGTCATTATTTACTCGCCCTCAAGCTGTTTCTTTCTTCTGCTGAACACACAAGATATTTTGAAGAATGTTGGTAACCAAACAGTTGATGGACCCCATTGACTTCCATAGTATTTTTTTCCTACTATGGAAGTCAATGGGGTCCTGCAACTGCCTACAGGTTTGAAACAAATTGATGGTGAGTAAATGATGACAGAATTTTCATTTTGAAGTGAACTATTCCTTTAAAAAGGAGGAGAACCATTTGTAGATTCGCAAATTTATCTAGAGCTTGGTAATATTGGGGTTTCTGCAATACCAAAATTGTAGTACCTAATACCAATTGAATATCTAATATCTATTGAAAACAAAAATCAGCATTTAGAATGATTTCTGCAGGATCATGTGACACTGAAGACTAATGATGCTGAAAATTCAGCTTTACCATCACTGTAATAAATTACGTTTTAAAGTAAATTCAAATAGAAAACAGTTATTTTAAATGGTAACAATATTTCTAAATATTACTGTTTTTACTATTTAATCAGACTTTTGAATGGTAGTGTTTAAATATTGCTTTAAAGTGTAAATTGCAGGTTAACCACCACAACCGATTAATGTGTACATTAAAGTGCACAATATGGATATATTAAAAAATTTCTGTCTTAAAATGCGTTAAAATAGCATTTATTGGGGTTTCTTCAAAGGTAGCGTGTTTTTTACCGTAACTGGGTGATGATGTCATAACAGGGAGCTGCGGGCAGTAATGCACTCACTCTGTGTGTGCTGTTTGAGGGAGAATAAAACGATTTGCGGGACTCCCGCAAACTAGAAATATCTGAATAAAACGTAAAAACTAATAAATTTGTATTCATCTGTTGCAGAAAATCAATAAGAACATCTAAAACAAAATAGAAACGGTTTACAAGCAGAGTTTCTATTTCTAACATGTCAGCAGCGAGGAGCGATGTAGCCAATCACAGACATATGTGTTGATTTCTTGAACGCAATAATGGCCAATCAGAAGCATTTACGATAGATTCCCCTCACCGCTCAAAACTGACTTTTTGTTCAGTGCTGAATTCTGTATGCTGGCAAATCCTCTAATTATAACAAACATAGATAGTGTAACGTTATATATTATGGAAGCTTCATTGATAATAACAGAGATGTGTGTGATCGCGATGAACTGATGTCAGCTTTAGGAATTATTATGGGATCGCACTTTGCGCGCAGTCATGCCAAACCATGCACGCAGTAGCCCGCTTGCTTTTATGTTATAACAGTGGTTTGTTGTTAATGCTTTAATAACAAACAATTGATCAGGAGCACGTATGCTGATGTGTATGGCGGGCTAACACGTAGGCTAACTTGAAAGTATTTGGAGGTACAGAAAAAAAAGTATTTTGCGGGCGGGAGCGGGACAAAACATGAATGTTGCGGTCGGGAGAAAGTAATATAAGAAAGTAGTTGAGCACGTCAGTTATAACGACACACGTATTCAAAAATAGCCGGGTTTAAACCTGGCTTGGGCTCATAATTACAGTTAATGTGTCGGGCCGGACTCGGACACAGCGGGCTCGGGTGGGTCTTGCTTGATGTTTTGGGCCGATCTAAGCTCTACCTCGGGTAAGTTATGCTAACACTTACAGGCACGAATCAGCCGTTTGTTCTTGGGGAACTTGTGGAGCCTCTCCCCCGTTTTTGATGTATTCGTACATCCCGCACAAGCACAATAGTTAACCATTTTCGCTAGCTAGGTCTCCAATATAACGTAACTCTAGGCTTGTAGCATAGACCGTAAAAGCTTGCAGTCCCTGTTATGACATCACGCCCAGCCTAGTGGAAGGAGGGGGCGTGGTTAAAAACACTGTAAAACGAACCAACTTTTCATTATATTCAGCATTTGGTATAAAAAATATAAAAAAAAACAATGGTGGGCGTTTCTTATCTTTATATTTAGTAAGCACATTGCATTATCTTCGTGAAAATTTTTACCTGCAATTTACACTTTCAATTTCTCCATTAAAGTTGCCGTACTATGTAACTTTTTTTACTAGCATAAAAATACCTTAATATGATTGCAGATATTTAGGAAACATGCTAAGGTCGCATACTCATTTCTCTGAAAAACACTTCTAAAGCCAGTTATTTTACTTTGAAATGTCTGTTTCCAGGCTGGAATGTTTGTTTTTTTTTCATTGTCCATTGCGCTTGTTTCTGTCGAGTGTGCTCAAACTGGCCACCCGAATGAGCGGGTTCTTTCAGACTGCACCTTTAATTGTTGCAAATCATTTTATAATAGTCATTTAACTAAATATAATACTGATTTAATGGTTTTTGATAGAGAATCAGTATTTTTATTTTTCTATTTTATTAAAGTTATCCAACCAAAGAGCAGTGAGATTTATCTTCTTTTGTGGCTAATACTGTTTGATTAATAGTTTGATTAATGATTGCTTTAACTACTTGAATGACTGCGGTTAGACTGCATTTTCATTGCAAGACCTAATGCACAGATACGCTATTTCGGGCATTCTTAAAGGGCACCTATTATGGAATTTTGAAAATTACCTTTCATGTAGTGTGTAACATAGATCTAAGTGAACGAAAACATCCTGCAAAATTTTAAATATGAAAGTTCACCGTCTCTCAAAAGTAAGAGTCGACTCCGAGTCGCTGATATGAATCGATAGACGAACGATGCTTTTTCTCTGTCTAGATAACATAAGATAAGCCCACTCATTGCGCGCGCCGTAGACACCAGTGAAACTTGACAACATCATGTCGACAACAAGACGCTGTGTTCTGAAGCGCGAATCAAAAGCGAACTTTTTTTTCACTGCCCAGGGACGAGTTGGCTAGAGTTTATATTTACAACTATACCACACAAGTATAGCCGAACCTTGAGCTGTGTTTGCATCATTTTAATGACGATTCCTTTACAAACATAAATGCTTTAAAGTGTGGATTCGCGAGTCGCCTGATACTGAAGGAAGGTTCAGTACCAGTTTTATTTGGATCAGCTTCCTCCGAATCACAACCTGTAAGTACTATTAATTATTGTTGCTTTTATGGGTTTTGTAGCATGCTCAATGTGTGTGTGTGTGTGTGTGTGTGTGTGTGTGTGTGTGTGTGTGTGTGTGTGTGTGTGTGTGTGTGTGTGTGTGTGTGTGTGTGTGTGTGTGTGTGTGTGTGTGTGTGTTTGTGTCAGTTACGCTGAGCGCAGCTTAGGTCTCCAATGTCAATATTTTTTTATTTTTTTTGAAATATGTAAAATGTTTGTCGTTGTTATTGGAGTATTGTATTGTAGTACTGCAGTGCTTTATCAATATGTTTAAGCTTTGGGTTAACGCGAAAAATAACTGACTGGGTCGTCTGACCAATCACCGCAGATTAGCGTCACGTAAAGGCGGGGTTTGGAAAATGAGTCGTCGAACGAATCATTTGGTAATCGGTGAGCAAATCAGGTAAAAATAAATGCATATTATAAGACAACAAAAGTGTTTTTTGTCATTGCATGCTTGTAAAACTGTTGTTGGGGACTCCCAGAACAACATTAGGAACATTTTAAATGCCATAATAAGTACCCTTTAAGAGCATGAATACCCATGTGAGTGGCCACATGTCAAACAACACTCACGCAGTAAATTGAGATGATATACAGTACTTTGGTGTTCTGTTTCTTTTGTCGTGTTCCTTTTTTTGTTGTGAAAACTACATTGACGGATCTATCAGTTTGTGGTAATATTAATAAAATTCCATGTTTGATTTTAAGTACTTTTCGTACAGTACTGCCATTTGATTTATGCCATTTGAGTACGATCCAAAATCTGGTCTTGAATCAGAACCAGTTTAGCCTTAATGCGAAATCTCAATTTTTGAAGCTTATGTATGGGCAATGTGGAAAAGTTTTTTCCCTCTCTCTCTCTCTCTCTCTCTCTCTCTCTCTCTCTCTCTCTCTCTCTCTCTCTCTCCTCTCTCTCTCTCTCTCTCTCTCTCTCTCTCTCTCTCTCTCTCTCTCTCTCTCTCTCTCTCTCTCTCTCTCTCTCTCTCTCTCTCTCTCTCTCTCTCTCTCTCCCTCTCTCCTCTCTCTCTCTCTCTCTCTCTCTCTCTCAGGAGATGTGCGAGAGTGGAAGGTGTCGTGTGGATGGAGGGCGCCCCCTACAGGAACTGCTGTTGACCGCCATACTGAACAACAGGTCTCTTCAATCCCTCTGTTCCTGTATCTCATTGGCAGAATCCACTTATCATCCATCTCTTCCTGTTTGCCACCCTAGCATCTGTTAGCACATATGGTCAAAGACGAAAGAGCTCACGCGTTTCACTCCACTTCACCATCCTGCATCCTTCACTGTAGTCTTTCTTGTCAGTCATGAAGGTCCCTAGGGTTCTGGTCCTCCAGTTCAATTCTTCACCACCTTTATTTATCTGTTGTGCCAAATTGGTAAGACAAGAAAAATAACAGGAAGAACTAATAGTGATGGAAGGATTCTGGTTGGGGACGATGAATTGTACCTTTCAGTCCACTTTAGCCAGTTCAACGTATCGCTTTCTTTGAACTTCCTGTGTAACTTGAGTTGCTTAAAACGTTTTATGCACGTGACTCTGGAGGTCTTATTCAGTCTTCTATTATATAATTATCTAATAATTATTTTGCATATTAGTTGCATCTTTGTATTATTGTTTTTATTTGTTCTATTCCTTGTAATTTGTTAATTAAATTTGTGGTTACATATATTTGATTATATGTACAGTAAAACAGTTATATTGTGAAATATTACAATTTAAAATAAGTTTTCTATTTGAATATATATATTCAAATATAATTTATTCATGTGATGCAAAGCACTGAGACTCCAGTCTGCTGAATCAGAGCTCAAGAGCCAAGTGCATAAAATGTTTCTGCAGTGCACTCATTTCAAGCAACTCAGGTTCTCGGGAGAAGCAAGTTATTCCAACTCCGGCTCATAATGAGCTGGAATATCCTGGAAAATCTACAAAGAGCTTCTCATCTGCTCTTCACTCTCTTCTAAGAGCCTCAGGCGCAGTTATACATTTAAAGCGGAACATCCACAGCAGGGAAGGCTTTATCGTGAAGATTCAGCCCTGCGGGGCTCGACATTTGCATTCTGACAGCTGGTAATAATGTATTGTTGTAAAGCCTTTTGTTGTAAACGTTAGGAAGTGAGAACAGTGAACAGGTGATAGTCACTTGAGGTTTGCAGAGGACTGTAATGCAAATTTAATGCCGGGATTTCAGAGAATGAAAGTATGTACAGCCCTACAAAAGAATGTTGTAATAAAATGAAATGTGGTTTATTTCATCAGGATGGACTCCATCTTCAACCAGAAGGATGTGTCCTGGCTCCTCCCACCCGCTGTCATGCCTGAACTGCCTCCCGCTGATAGACAGCAGACTATCGCACTGACTCTTCATTTAATGTACTGTGAGTCTGATCGACACACGCAAGCTCTCAATGATCAAACCCTTGTACTTTAGTGTTTTATTTATGAGGCTAAGTTTTGTCTTTTTTTTTTTTTTTTTAGCTTCAACTACAAGTATGGCCGTCATGTCTACCAGTCTGGTGTCCTGTTTGCTGCTGCACAAGCATCGCAGGGTGTGTTTTAAAAACTCCTCTTGGATATCACATCATATATGAAGTATATATATATTTTTAATTAACATACAGTTACGTATAAAGTAACGCATTACTTTTACATCTGAGTAATGATTTTGAAAATTCAGCTTTGAATTCAATTCATTTCAATAAATTTCATTTAGGGACCGTTCGGTATTTATGGAAAGGGCCACCGGAGGAAAATAGGGGAGGGTCATGTCTTTTTTTTCTTTGTTGAGGGGAGGGTCATCCAACTTTTTTTAGTCTAGGGGGAGGGTCACCCAACTTTTGTATTCATGAAAAGAGCAAAATTTCAAAGTGGCTTGTTTGGTGCATATTTTTTCCATGTAGCTCTCTCGCTCTCGACCCCCCATCGCTATCAGATGGGTCTGACCCAACACAAATCCAGTTTGGCGCTGTTTGACAGCGCGCGCGGACTTCAGTACGCGCTCAGAAAAAGTGCATTACAGAAGGCCAATGAAATGTTTACCCGGCAAAGCTTTAAAGCACGAGCAAATAATACTTTTGTGATTGCGAATAAGGTCAGTGTCCTGTGAGTGTATAGCTCTACCGCTGCATTAACATGTGATGTGAATGTACGTCGAGTTTTACCGTATTGGGACTGAGGCACCAGAACTGCAGCTGATATAATGTGTGCTGTAGCACGATACTAACATATTTTAGTTTCCATTCTTATTGTGTTTCCACAACAATGTTAGTGAGTAAATCGACTGAAATTGCCACCATAACAGTGCGTGTGATGTGACGTGGGGCTACCACATTTTTAAATTACTATTAGTGGGCTATTATTTGAAACTTAACATAATAAAATACGTAGGCCTACACCAAAAAAAAACTAGTTGAGGATAAATTCTTTAAAATTGGGCAATTCCAGCGTTATGGACGTGACATTTGCAGTCAAAACTTGAAATATAAATTCTCAGAAAATGCATTTAATACTGAAACGTCTGTTTATATATTCATACTCCCTTAATAAAGGAGTCCACTCCAGACATTAGAAAAATATCAGACAAATTATCAGTCTACACATTTATACACGTTTTATATTTAATATGAGGGAAATACACATGCAATGCATTTGTCACAAAAAATATTTAACTTTTAGGTGGCAAAATATTTTTTAGTAATTCTATGAACTACGCTGCGCAAAGCAAAAGTAGGCCTAGGCTACTACCCACCGGATGAAGAAGGGTCGGCCTCTACATAAGATAAAATATTCTTTTTATTTTATTTTTCGTGTTCGCATTTAGAGGGGAATAAAAATGTTAGGACGTTATAGTTCTCCGTTACGGTCCGGAATATGACCGCTCTGGAAGTGACTTTAAAACTTTCAGAGACCTCAAACAGAATGCACAAAGCCTTTCTTTAAAGTGAATTTCGTTTTTTATTAATTGTATCTTAATTTTACTCAATGTTTAATCAACCAATTGCCTGGATTTATTAAATAAGTAAGTAGAAAATAGATCATAATGACACGGAGCGCCTGGGTGTGAACTGGACTCGTCTAATAATAAATGATCCGAAACTCAGCGTAGGCCTGTAGTGAGAAAGCTTGACATGCCTACTTTTTAACAGAACAATTCAAAACGAAAGAAAACAGACAGACTGCTCTCTGCTTATGTAATCCGTATGAAATGTGCATTTCTCTCTGGCGCGTTCACTAGGCTACTGCGAAGATCGCGAGTCAGCATCACCTTTATATTTGCAGTCGACACTAAAAAAAGACTTTAACATGTCTCCTTGCTATATTTGACATATCCATAATCATTACTTTTGCCGGTTCTTTGTGGCAGCTTTATTGGCATCACCCTTATGTTACATCGTCACCACTGAAAACATGATTTTTTTTTAATCAAAAATCGTGATATGAACCGAATTTTGGTCTATCGTTACAGCCCTAGCAAGACGAGAAAGCAGGAGTTAGTCGTTTGTCATGGTTGTAAAAAAACAATGGCTATCTGAACATCTTTGCCAAGCGCAAACCAGATTTAACAGATTACAGTGCAACGTGAGTATAATATAAGGTTTTGATTGTACTAGGCTACACTTTAATATTGTAGGCTAACTCGTGTTTTGAAAAGAATTTATAAATGAAATAATTAAAAAGGGAAGAAAAAAATAGAAATACACATCTAAATTAAATGAATGAAAAAAAGTCATAAAAGAAGTAATGTGTGAATTATGTTTTAAAAACTGTGCAAAATAGGGATGAATTAAAAAAAAAATTGCGGACCTCCTTCCCTGATCTTTGAACACCGCTGGTTGCAGTTAGTTTGCAATGTCCTCCCTGATGTTTTGTTTTTCCTTATTTGTATGGTGTCCTGTACAATATCAGTCAGATAATATTATAATTATCTGTTAAAAATAAAATCTTTGTTTCGCTCTATCTCCTCTAAAAGGACATTCATTTTACCTTTTTTCAGCCATTTTGTCAGTGCCTCCGCCTGTATAGGTGCTTTAGACTTGTCTGGATTTCTAATCCACAACAAATGACGATTTTTAGGTTAAACGTTCAGAATACGATTCCATATAAGGTTATATTTCAGCACTTCGCGAATGGACAGCGATGCTTAAGTAGCACGTATAGAGAGCGTTCTCGCGCGTTCATGTTAAGTGCATTTTTGGGAAACGCGCGTGGAATTGCGTTCGTAACCTTGCACGTAGAGAGCGCTCTTAAGAGCTAAGATACATCGTTATCGGGAAACCCGGCCCAGTACAGAAGTAATCAATAAATTATCGGGGAGGGTCATGCTTTTTTTCACAATCATTTTGGAGGGTCATAGAAAAAATTATTGCTGGCGAAGGGAGGGTCAAGTCTTTTTTGACTACAGATCTCAAATCTCCTCCGGTGGCCCCTTAAATAAATAACGAACAGTCCCTTAGAAATATATTCAAATAAGATTTTAAATTGTAATACTATTTCACAATTATATTACAAGTTTTACTGTATTTTTTATTTAAAAAAATTCAGCTTTGGTGAGCATGAGCTCTTTATAAAACATTTTTTTTTGTCCCTTTGTGCACTGGCTAAGGAGCATGAGTCAAACTGAAAAAAATGAAACCAAAGTTTTTCTGAGGTAATGTGTTATGTAATCTTGTTAAAATGGATTTCATAAAATTGGTATCGAAAAAAGTATCGTTAGGAACCGGTATCGAAACTGAGGTATCGAAATTGGCACCGGATCGAAAGATTTTGAACGATACCCAGCCCTAGGCGCGCGGCGACACTTTGACAGCCCATAATTCATTAGGATCCAAACAGAGATGAAGTTAGAAGCGACCAAACACCTCCACGTTTTCCCTATTTAAATAGTTACACAAGTAGTTACACGACCAAGTATGGTAAAACAAAATAAAACGTGGCGCTTTTCTAAGCGGGTAAAATGGATAACTATAATGTATGTCGGAATAGCACTTGGGAGCACTTCGACTCGGCGCAGTAATATCATCACTCTCTCCAGGACCATTCAAGCGTTGATATTACTGCGCCGAATCAAAGTGCTCCCCAAGTGCTATTCCGCCATACATTATAGTATGTATGCTTAGAAAAGCTAATTAATTTGCTAATCAGTTAATTTGCTATTTATATAACAGATGTAATAATCTTCACAATTCAAGTCTGTTTTCCATATTTTATGTGCTCCATGTAAACAATGTAACATTAAACTGTTTCTATACTTATGTTGACAAAAGCCTAAATTAAATCTGTTCATCATACAAAGAAAATTGTCTCTTCAAAAGAACAGCTCCATTCATATGAAATACTTGTAAGATTGACATTTTTCTTTTTTGAAAATGTTAAATGTGTTTATACACATATAAAATAAATAAATTAATATACAATAAAATAAAACCTTTTTGATTTTAACATCTAGGAGCCGGAACAATTTTATAATAGTACATTAATTGGTTTATTAGTCATCGACTGGTTGTAGATGATTCATACAAGTGTGAAACATGATTCTGCGCGCTTGAATGATTTTGCTAATGATTGTAACAATCTTCTCCCTCTTTCTCAGGGTGTGCGTGTATCCGTGCTGTGCAGGGACATCTGTTGGCTGTTGGAGGAGGTGTTGTTCAGAAACACAGACGTGGGTTTCGGGGGCGCTCTGGTCGGACTGGTTCATCACGCGCTGTCTCTGCTCCGCCCGTATCTGCTCCTGGCTGCAGCTCCACCCACGGGAGAACCCATCATCGCACCGCGGCCCGATCCAGAGTCTCTGCTCACACTGAGCCAACACTGCCATTTGCTCACTCATGTCTTCATACACGAGGCTGTAGGAGGTGGGCAGAGTGTGTTGGTGTTGGCAGGCGTCATGTACCGATCTTTTTTTGAAGGGCAATCAGTGGCAGGCTTATTTAGTATTCTGTACCTTGGGGAGATAAGATATGGCTAAAGAAAAAGAAAATTTAGTCGTTTTTATGTGTACGGCATGTTAGTCTTCTGACATGTTTTTGATTAGCAAGCAGGGATCTTGATATTGATACAGATTTCCTGATTCGATGCCAATTAATTTGGGTGTATTATATTTATTATTCCATTTCACATACACACTACCTTTCAAACGTTTTTGAAAGAAGTCTCTAATGCTCACCAAGGCTGCATTTATTTGATCAAAATACATGTTGAAAACAGTTGCTTAATATTTTTTGTGAAACTGACACATTTATCCAGATTTTTTGATGAAAAGAAAGTGCAAAAGAGCTGCATTTAGTTGAAATACAAATCTTTTGTAACATTATAAATGTCTTTACTGTCAATTGATTGATTTAATTTAATTTAAAAGTCATTTAGAATAATCTTATAATTTTGAGATTATAAGTATCGATCAATCAAACAAAGATTAGAATTAATAAGAAAATCTACCCCCAAAAACGTACCCAGTTTTGGCATTTTAATATTTGATAACTTTAATCTTCTCCAATCTTTTTTTATACCCTTTTTTTACCAACAATATTTGTGCAACTGTTCCTTTAACAATATAAGATAAAAAATATATATACTCTGCTCAATAATCTGAGGGGGCACGTACCCAGTTTGAATGGTTCTGGCGCTTCAGGGTGTTGATGTGTTTGGGTTGAGTCACGTTTGTACCACAGCAGGGTTTATTGACAGTGCTAACCCCAAAGGCATGTGTGTTTGTGTGAAGCGTGTGCCGTCTCAGCCATGCTGAGTGAGGTTGTAGGCTGTGGAGGGGGTGGAGACCAGGAGTTTGATGTTGTCCTGGGTCAGGAGGAGCTGACGGAGAAAAGCCTCCAACTCACACATTTACTATCTCCCGGGTACATACCGGTGAGTCTCGCTCAAACACGCACATATGACGTTAATAATCATTTTGACGCAAGTTGTGTTTCATACAGCTGCCTTGCTCTTCAGTCAATCAAAAAAAAAACTCAATTTATTTTTTCAAACAGTCTCTAAATTTCTCTCTCGCTCTTCCAATCGATCAGTTGCTCCCCATCTGTTCGCTTTATTATTCTCTCTCGTTGTCTCTTAAATCGAGTTTCCCGTTCAAGGGTTCTTTAGCGGCGGGAATAGAATGTGTAATTATTGCAGGCACATTTTATACTTACATCAGCAAATAAACACTTGTAAAGGCTGTGAAATGTCAAGAAGAACAAGAACACTACACAACTAATTATTTCTCCTTACTATCTGCTCTCTCCCGTATCTGTCTGCCTCTCTCTCTCTCTCTCAGCCGTGTCAGAACGCTCACAGCTTTGCTCTTGATGTAGTGGACAGCATGGTGCGCTGTGGGGTTCTTGTTATGGAGGAGGTAAGACACCTGCATTAACAAACAAATGCTCTCATTCTCCGATCATAGTTAGTCTTCACACATGCTGCATTTATTAATTCCTCATCAGTGCTCAGTCGAAGTGGGTTTTTGTACGGCCGTAATATTCTACAGAATAGAGTAGCCATAGTTTGCTGTGATGAAATTTTGTATCATATAATACAAATTCATTGTATCATATACTACAGATATGGTACAATTAATACAAATGTTATATATATATATATTAGTGTTGGGGGTAACGAGTTACAAAGTAACGGATTACAGTAACGATATTACTTTTTTGGGTAACGAAGTAAAGTAACGCATTACACTAAAAATATCGGTAACTACACTACTTTACTATACTATAGGAACGCGCTTTCCTACGTTACCCAAGCCGTGTTTGCCTGTGTGTAAAGTTCTGTCTAGTGGTGCGCGCACCGTTGCCATAGAGATCGATTTGAGTGACATAGCTGCCGGTGCGAAGGAGAGAGGGAAATGGAGACGGAGACATGGGTCTCTGCAGCGCAAGTCTCCGCAGACTGTGCGCGAACACCTCCCCAAACGGACGAGGCGTTTATACTCGACGCGCTCGCCATGTACTATTCTGTGAAACGACGGGGCGACTCAAGTAATTGTCCTCTTAACCATCAGGAATCAACGGTGAGAAGAAGAAAGGTCCACACGTGACTATGTTTATTTTAGTACATCACCACAACCCGCGCTGTTACAAAAACTTTTCTCAAGTCTTGGAGCGCAGCAGTAGGTAGGCTAACACAAAACGAAATTAACAGGCTTGTTGCAGGGTTCATTGTAGAAGACATGCTTCCCATGCCGACCATTGAATCGCCAAGAAAATGCATTTTAAATTAAGATTAAAAATTTAAAAGTTACCTTCATTTGTTTATTTTTTATTGACCACTTCATTTTTTGTTTTTATTGCCATGAGTCGAATAAAAAGCTGGTTTTGTTCTCAGGAGAAGAGTTTAATTCTCATGTTTCCCAAAGCCTGTGTTTTGAAACTTGTGTGTTGACCCCATTTTAAAATGACCGCACCAAACTACCTTTATCCTGTTGTTTGTGGATTTTACAGTGAGATATATTTATTTGTGCAGACAGGGATATTGTTCTTTCATATGGTTTTACATGTCATTTTGTATAGATTTATACAATAAACACTATGCAGACAGGCTAAGTGATGATAGGGCTTTGATGTTTGTCCATGTATCTACACGGTAAATTAAGAAACAGGAAACTAAAGTAATAAGTAGTGAAGTTACTTTTCAAACGCAGTAACTAGTCAAGTAATCTCATTACAATTTACAGAAGTAACTAGTAACTAATTACTTTTTTTGAGTAACTACCCCAACACTGTGTAATATAATATATATATATATATATATATATATATATATGTGTGTGTGTGTGCAATACAAATATTTAACAGTTGTCATCTTTTGGTTGCGCTACAGTATATGATCATGCTATCATTCAATCAAGTGCGATAAGATGCAAAAAAAACAAACAAACACGTGCACAGAATGCCATTTGCCCACTTCAGACAGTGTGTTAGCACCGCATTGAGTTCTCCGTGTGTATCAGATCCGGGTCATGTGCGTCAGGTCTTAAACTAGCCGGCCGCAGCTTAATAAACCTGCTACTGTCTGTCATTAATGTTAATCAAAGAACAAAATACAAAGAGACAATCTCTCATGGTTCACTGAATAACTCTTGTAGCTTTAATATGGATTAATCGTTATTTATTATTTATACAGTGAAGATTATTCAATTTCTGTATATTTACCTGTTAGACCTACCTAAAAACCTGTTTACATTTGTCAAAAATAAGAAAAACAACAACTTTTTCATGCATTTTAAGAGTGAAGATAAAAAAACTAATCTATTTTGGAGATTCAATGTGAAAGTATTACAATATATAAATATATTAAAAACTTAGGTGTTGTTAATCACGATTAATTAATATCAGAAAAAATGTGTGATTATTTAGTTAATTTGTACATGCATATAATATATATTATATATATATATATATATATATTATATATAATATATATATATATATATATATTATATTATACACACACACACAGCCGTTCAAAAGTTTGGGATCAATAAGATGTAAAAAAAAAAGAAAAAAAATGATGCTCACCCAGACTGCACAGTAATTACTTAAGATTAATATTTTTCCACTAATAAAGCCAAAATTAGCATAAACTGAACTTTTTTTAATAAAAAAAAATCACTAACAAAATATCTGGTATCTTGTTTCTCTACTTTACTATTCACACTGTAAAATATGGTAATATAACTTAAAATATTTTTTTTTTAAAATGTTTGTGCTTAATAACCCATAATAAAAATACCAAGTATATGTGTGTTTATAATATAATATACACCAAAGTTTTCAATGCTTAGATCAAAACAACGGTAAATTTGCAGAGACATGGCCAAAAATACAGTTTTCACTCCACTGCCCAGACATCTAGCAAGCTCTCAGGCTCAATCTAATCTCTGACACTGACCATTCAGTCTGTGCCTATTTATTTTCAAGTGCTGCCAGAGTTTTCAGCTGACTGCTTCACAAACACCCACAGAGATGAAAACTATTTTAGTTTACTATGCTTAAAGGTCATTTCAACCCTGAACTGATCATTTCTCAACTTACTTGTTGTACGTGTCTTTAGATATGTGAACTTTGTGTATGCAGGTTCAGAAGGATACACCAGCATGTGACTTCATGAAGAGGCATGGGTGTTATCATGGGCTGCTTCAGACAACCCTGACCAGAGCAGCGATTCAGACTGTGAGGAACCAGACAAACACTCTTACAAGGTACACAAACCCACCATCAATGGACATTTAGTGGGATTTTTGTGTTTATAATCATATATTGAGATTCATAGTACTCACATCATCTCTGAACACTCAGGATCCAGAGTTCCAGTGAGATGAAAACCAATAGAAAAACACTAACATGCAAACCTCATTCATAATTTATAGACGCGCCACACACAGACAGACAAAACAGCCCCAAAAACTAAGACAGACAGTTCTGCTGCCCTTGAAATGTGCTTCTGTCTGCAAATTGCGGTTTCTCGGTATCTGCCATGAATCCAGCAGAAAGAGAACAGGCGGGGAATGCCAATGGCATAAACTGCTGTGGATTGGTGGCGTCTGTTGCATCAGAACCTCAACCAAACATTTCAGCCACAGTTTTAGGCTTTCCTCAGGTTTTAGCTTATCCTTATTGATATTTTGGGGGTCATGTTAAAGCTTTTGTACGATTATTTAAGTGGTGTTTGCTAGCTTCACTATTACCAAGTAAACAGTATCACTAATACTATCGCTCATACTTCCCTTGCCTTTACTGTTGAATTCGCTCAATAACTGGGCATGAATGATACCTCAAATCATGTGGCTGCCTTCTGTAATCAGACTATTGATTTTCTTCTGGTGGACAATAAAACAGACAATCCCACATACTTACATTAAAGGATAATTCCGGTATTTAGCACTTTGAGTCTATTTTCTAGTTTGTTTTGGATGAACTAGAGTGGTGGACACAGAAATTTTGACGATGGGTCCGTCTCGACTTTTTGTTCTTTTAGAATCGCCTCTGAGCGCTTCAGAGTGGCTGTCTATGAGCATACTCAAACATGTCCTTAAAACAACCCTTAACGTTAGTTTTCAAAACTGTGCAACTCACCGAGTGGTTAGTGGTGTTCGTTGATGTTCCAAAACAAGTAGCGTAGCGAAATACAGTTTCTGTCGTGTTTTATTTGCCATTTTTTAAAATCGCATTGATGTCTGTTGGAGGACTCATTGATCGTTGATATTACTGCGCTACCGGAGTGTGCTAACGCTTCAGACTCAAATATCGAGCGGAAGTTTATATGCGGTTGTGAGGTATCTGAAAAAATAGTTCCACTATAGTAAATAACACGGATTGAAATCATACATTGCGCCGATATATTTGTTTTTATCATCACATACACCACTAATCACTAGGTCAGTTGCACAGTTTTGAAAACGAACGTTAAGGGTTGTTTTAAGGACATGTTTGTGCATGCCATAGACAGCCACTCTGAAGCGGTCAGAGGCGATTCTAAAAGAGGCAAAATTTCTGTCCACCACTCTAGTTCATCCAAAACACACTAGAAAATAGACTCAAAGTGCTAAATACTGGAATTATCCTTTAAACGAGGACAGGACTTACTTAAAAGGAACACTTACTTGATTTTAAATGCTTTTATTATATATTTATATTAGAGGTGGGCATAGATAATTTTTGTAATCTAGATTAATCTTGATTATTTTAAATTAACTAGATTATCTAGATTAAAATGCTCATTTGAATTCTCCCGAAGCATTTATAATATGTGTGCTACCAAATAATGACTAAAGTAAGTTTTGAGAATATTCACTCGCATAGGGGATGTGCATTTCTGCAAAAATGCCATTTGACATCGAGGAGCCAAAAGTCGAATATCGGTTAAAAAAAACAACAAAAAAACCAATGACAGAAAGGAAGGCAATTTCATCTTTAGCGATTTGTCATCAAACAAACTGTTTATTAATTGAACAAGTAACATGTTCTCTTCGGGGTTTTTTAACATAGTAATTGGAAGAAAAAAAAAACAATGCGCACGACAGTCGTTTTTGCATCGCCAATGCTCGTTAGATCAAAAAATAATGTCATCATATGTCATAATGATTTTATGTGAACCTGCCTTGTTACTGCAATAGCCTCCTTTTTAAACAAATTAGTTTCAATCAATGTAAACTATTCGTGTGATTATGCCACTGCGCAATACACACACATTACCGCGGGATGGCGGGTGTTCATTTCATAAACTTTGGACAATGGTAGCTTATTTAAACCTGTTAACCAGTGCACCGACGCCCTGAAGCGTTTTTTTGTAGCCTATAAATTAATGTAACTGTTATGTCCAAAAACCGGATAATGTCATACTTTTTAGTAGTGCTATCGTGGCGTAATAATCTGTTTGGTTGTAAAATGTATTACCTGAATGAAATGAACTCGAATGTATCGTCCTGTGGAATCCTTCATTCACGGACAGTTTACGAAGATGTTCAACTAATAAAGATCTTCATCGCTGGCAAAGATATGATGCATTTGCAGATTTGCTTTCACTAGACTAAACTGTAGATCCACGGCCACTTAATCCAACGCTCTTGATGTTCTTAAATCTTCCTGTTACTTACGACTCTCGAGTGTGAATTGAAAGCGCTTCTGAGTTCAGACGATTCAGTGCGTGAGGAACTGAACAGATCAACTGATTCGCGAACCGATTTAACAGATCTGACAACTTGTTTGATGAAAGCTGCGTCCCAATGTGCATACTATGCCCTAAATAGTATTGAAAATTACTAATGTCACATACTATTTAGGATGGATAGTATGCACATTGGGACGCAGCTGAAGTCTTTGAACAGAATCGACTCAAAAGAGTGATTCATTTGTAAATGAGCATCGCTCATGCCCATACAAAGGATACAGCGCACTTGGAATGAACTCATTTAACAACGTATTGCATTAACATAAAGTAACGAGAAGAACGTCGCCCAACATAACAAAGTAAAAGTACACCTTGTGTCCCTGACAGGAAAATACCCTGCTGCGCGATCTGTGACAGTAGGCGCGGCGTCAAGTATGTATGTCATACTACACACTAGAATTGAGCGAAAATAACGATATTCGAAAATGCTATTTATGATCCCAACCCAACTTAGATTAACGGCGATATTTTTTTTATCGCGCGATAAGAGTCTCACGTTAACGCAGCACGTTAACGCCGATAACGGCCCAGCACTAATTTATATACACTCTCACCAGCCACATTATACACCTTGCTAGTACTGGGTTGGACCCCCTTTTGCCTTCAGAACTACCTGAAGTCCATATTGAAGTCCATATTGAGATAGCATCACACAGTTCCTGCAGATCCATGATGCGAATCTCCCGTTCCAGCACATCCCAAAGGTGCACTACTGGATTGAGATCTGGTGTTTTAGTGTAGAGAACTCACCGTCATGTTCAAGAAACCAGTTTGAGATGATTTGGTCTTTGTGACATGGCATGTTATCCTGCTGGAAGTAGCCATCAGAAGCTGATACACTGTGGTTATAAAGGGATGGACATGGTCAACAACAATACTCAGGTAGGCTGTGGCGTAAACGATGCTCAGTTGTAGGGATGAGTCGCGATCTTCGAATAGTCGATTAGTCGAACTGCGTTCGAAATTCGATCATAAAATTGCTTATTCGAAAATCGTTATATTTTCACGCAATTCCAATGTAACATAATTGACGGCGCGCCTACTGTCACAGATCGCGCAGCAGGGTTTTTTCCTGTCGGGGACACAAGGTGTCACTAACATGAGTGAAACCCCCTCCTGCGCGATCTAGGATACCATCGTTTTATACTGTGTAAACAAACAACAGAAGGAGAGCATTGTCGTGAGTGACCGTTAACTCTGCACCCAGAGGTGGACTAACCTTTACTGTCTATATCGTCTATGGTAGGCTAGTAACAAAGTAGGCTACATTTACTTCACTACGTTGGGCGACGTTCCTCTCGTTACTTTATTTTAATGCAATACATGTTGTTAAATGCGTAGTTACTTTATTCCAAGCACACTGTATCTTTTGTATGGGGATGAGCGATGCTCCATTCACGAATGAATCACTCTTTTGAGTCGATTCTGTTCAAAGACTTAATCAAACAAGTTGGCAGATCTGTCTAAATCGATTCGCGAATCAGTTTGAATGATCTGTTCAGTTCCTCGCGCACTGAATCGGAGTCGTAACAGGTAGATTTAAGAACATCAAGAGCGTTGGATGAAGTGGCCGTGGACCTACAGTCTAGTCTAGTGAAAGCAAATCTGCAAATGCATCATATTTTTGCCAGCGATGAAGATCAAGACATCTTCGTATGATGTCTGTGAATGAATGATTCCACAGGACGAGTTCATTTCAGTCAGGTAATACATTTTACAACCAAACAGATTATTACTCTACGATAGCACAGGGATGCAAACAGCGCGCTTTTCGGCGCCTCGCGCTTTTTTCACGTCAGTTTGGGTGACTTGTGTGAATCGTGCAGATTCGAAGAGTTTTTTTCTGGGGGGGGGGGGGGGGGGGGGGGGGTGATTTCACCAACAGTAATTCTGGATTGCATCCACCAAAAAAGTAAATAGGAAATAAGCAAATCAAAACACTGCGCGCCAAAACAGCAGGCCTATCATATGCGCGCAAGCGTGAGCCACTAGCGTTTCTTCTTGCTGTGTAAAGGTCCTTTCACACTGGACGCGATTTTGACGCACGAATAATTCGCGCGATGGTTTTATTTTTTGATCAGCTGTTTGTGTAATGAGTGCTTCCACACCGAACGCGAATGTGCTGCGGCGAAAAAACGACTTTTATTTTTTTCGCTTCGATGTCGATTTTTTTGTACTTTTGCTGCGACAGAAACGGCTTCAGCCAATCACATACAAGGAAACAAAGGTGCTTGTTGACGCTTTGGCTGCTCTGACGTAGCAGCATTATGTGCGAGAGAAGAGAAGTGTCACAAGTTACATGAAATGTAAACTAAAAACAAGCAATACATTGAAACTATAGAAACCTTTTATAATGACAGCATTTTTATATTGCCTATTCCGCATCTCAACGCACGCATGACATGACGTTGTTTGCTTATAGGGACCAGTTACAAAAGAACGAGGCATTGGATAAAATAGCTGGGATTGTTGGTGTCTCTCCGGTGAGTTGAAGTGCGTGCTGATGATTTATAATATTTTTGACTAGGAGGGAAATAATTGATTTTAATCATTTTCAACATTCATGATTGTGTGTTTCATATTATTTTTGCATGCCACACACCAGAGCATGGGAGTAAAACGGAGCGGTGGGTGACGCAAAATATAAGTTAAAAAACTTAAACATAGGCTACGTTTCATATATATGTTTAAATAATATAATGTTATTTTTTTATTTCATCTATGTTGATTAGCTATATGAAAAGGGAACCGCATGAGATGAGTAACGAGGATCATAAGATGCCCAATATTATCGAAAACATTTGGAATGGGTCAGACATAATTTTGGCCACTTATTAAGTTGTGTTTTGTAGAAAGCCTTTCTTTAAAGTGAATTTCGTTTTGTATAAATTGTATCTTAATTTTAATCAATGTTTCGTCAACAAATTGTCTAGATTAATAAATAAGAAGAATATAGACAATATAGGCTAATCGAGGCGACTGCGCGTGAACTGCAGCACGTCTCATACCGAAAACGGACAGAAAAACACTAGTTTATTATTAAACAATTCAAATGTTTAATGCATAATCCTTACTTTGGCTGGTTCTTTGTGGTAAAGTTTTAGCTTCTTTACAAGATTAGCATAGGTCTACTCCCCAGACTCTCTGTTCTTTAAGATTGGGTGCACACAAAACCTTTCTTTTCTGTCTTTTAAAGAAAATGAAAAGCTTGTCTTCACTGGATGATGATGATGATGATGATGATGATGATGAAGTGTCCATGTTTTCTCAGCGTCGGCGCGAAAGTTT
Source organism: Chrosomus eos (assembly GCA_036326025.1). Lineage (NCBI taxonomy): Eukaryota > Metazoa > Chordata > Actinopteri > Cypriniformes > Leuciscidae > Chrosomus > Chrosomus eos. The sequence continues at coordinate 15,968,967 of CM070836.1, read as the reverse complement.
TGGAATGTTGAAGCTCTGAACGTCGCAAACTCGCGTCGCGGCTGATGTGAATGGTTTTGACACGAACTATTCGCACGCGAACCATTCGCTTTTCCGTTTCGCTTTTTCGTTACGCGTCCGGTGTGAAAGGGCCTTAACTGTCACTACAACAAATTTCTCCTGAGGACCAGAGTTCGGCGCCGCGTATTCCCGTCTTACTGGCATTTGACTTTTTTTATTTATAATGTTATATAATCTACTAGTCATGTAATTTATTAAACATTTCAACAATGCCTATTTCAATTGGGTAGGTAGGTTGTGTGTGTGTGTGTGTGTTGTGTGTGTGTGTGTGTGTGTGTGTGTGTGTGTGTGTGTGTGTGTGTGTGTGTAATCTACATATATATCATTACGTTTTAGCTAACGTTACATCAAGTTCACATGTAAAAGACCTAACGTTAGTGCTTGCTAGCAGATCAAATTATGGATACCTGTAGCTACATTGAAAAAGTTGTTCGACTATAATCATGTTCGTTTGCACGTTATGCATTTTAATATTAAATTCCTGACTTGGCTAACGTTACTATCGCCTATCTTGTACAGTAATATTAAACCCTACGTCACCGATTTTCCAATGTTGTTGTTAATGCTAGATTAGGGGTAATGCTAGATAAATGCTGCATGCATGCCCATGGATTTACTATGGTTAATGTGTAAGGAATAATTGACGACAGGCCGTTGAATTATTATAAAAAAAATAATGCACAGCCGAGGTGGTAATGCGGTCATTGTTTTTTTTTTTTAGAGTTAGTAACGGAGGTTTGAGCCACTGATAGCAGACTAATGATAGGGACACACTTACGACTTGCTGAAACATTTGAAGACTGACGGTTTTCATCGACTGCAGCAGGTCTTAACAGGTCACCAACTGTGAACACACTGAATGCGCTGAACACGCGTTTGGGCTTGATCAGTCATAAGTATAAAATTACATTCATAACTGGCCTTAGAGTAAGTGTGTCCCGGCTTTTATGCAGTTATTAATGCAGTTATTAGAGAGAGAGAGAGAGAGAGAGAGAGAGAGAGAGAGGAGAGAGAGGAGAGAGAGAGAGAGAGAGAGAGAGGAGAGAGAGAGAGAGAGAGAGAGAGAGAGAGAAAAGCGAAAAGCATGTCCGTCAATATTATTATTTATGTATTAATTTAATTCGTTCATTCTTTTTTTCTATTATTGACAGTAGATAACCTAATAAATGAAACACACAAAGCCCTTTTAAGAAGTAGGCCTATCAATAATTATTTATTTGTTATATTATCTGGAATAATTACAAAAACCCGTGCAGCAGGACTATTAATTTATTTATATATTCAGTTTAATTTTCTATTTATTATAGATAGGACTATATACTTTATTTATTTAAATTAAACTACATGTGTCCATTGATTGTGAAGTTAGACATAGAAAATTGCAGATCAAGCGCATGGGGCTGCATGTTTTTTCTTTTATAAAAATTGTATCCTATTTTCCGTTACTACAGTTAACTACGCACAGTGGAACTGTAATGCGGTCAAAGCCCCGTAGTATAACTATTGCCCTTGACTTTGCTTACTGTTGGTTATAGCTAGCAACATTGCGTCAAACATTACTTCTCATAACTTTTTTTCTCCATATCCGTGTCCTTGATTTTTTCATAGTAACGTTTTGTTTACGCGATCCTACTAAAAAATAGTTTTGCTATTTTTAACCTTTTATAAATCCTGCTAAATTTGCCTAAAACGCCTAAAAAAGGCCTAGCCAAATTAAATTGCATGCTGTTCTTGAACCATTTGGAGTATATACATGCTTTTGGTCTCTTTTGAAAGGTGACACTCGGAGGTTTGTTCCTAAACCATCAGAATGAATTACTGTAAGTCTGACTGGTATTGAGTAATATAACTTTGAACACACTGAAAAATGACCAGAAAAAAATCCGCCTACATTTGTTTTGTAAACAGATGCCTGCAGATAACTACAGCTGGGAGCTATTAGCTGGAAAACACAATGGGGTCACAGCATGAAGCCTTACCAAAACACAGTTTCAAATTTGATTATAGTATCTTAGAAAATGAGTGTTTTACACATGTTTATCTAAGTGTATGTCTAGGCACTTCCAAAAAAAGCCACTTGGAGACTCCAAATGACCCTTTGTGACCATAGACACACAAAATGCTGCCATTCTTGAATGCTTTACTCTACAGTCATAAAAGCAAGAAGAAGAAGTGCTAGATAGTTAAATAAGAGTTTATTGTTCAGAATTAAAAAATGAAATTGAAATTCCAAATTCGTCTCGGTGTATTTGATTTTCAGTATTTCATTATACTCTATGTGCCTATAGGGGTGGGCCGGGGATGGCAGGGGTTGGTGGCAATGTAAGTATCTGGGTATTTTCCGCAGGGCGAGGGCTTCGATTACCTCTCTCTTTTTTGACCATACATGTGTTTGCATCCCTGATAGCACTACAAGTATGATGACATTATCCGTTTTTTGGATATATACATTCATTTATAGGCTACATTAAATAAGCTACCATTGTCCACAGTTTATGAAATGAACACCCGCCATCCCGCGTGTATTGCACAGTGGCACACGAATAGTTTTGATTGAAACTAATTTGTTTAAAAAGTAGGCTTTTGCAGTAACAAGCCAGGTTTGCATAAAATCATAATGACATTTTTTTTATCTAACGAGCATCTGGTTTGCAATGCAAAAACGGACTGTTGTGCTTATTGTTTTTTCTTCTGTTAACTACCGGTATGTTAAAAAAAAACGACTCCCTTTCTGTCATTGTGAGTGTGCGTTTTTTTTTTTTTTTTTTCGATTTTCGAACGATAATCGACTTTTGCTCCTCGATTTTCGAATAGCATTTTTGGCAGAAATTCACATCCCTACTCAGTTGGTACTAAGATACCCAATATATGCCAAAAAAATATCCCTCACACCATGACACCACCAGCAGCCTGAACCGTTGACCCAAGGCAGGATATGGATCCATGCTTTCATATTGTTTCATGAAAATCCCAGTAGATCAGCAGTTTCTGAAATACCCAGACCAGGCCATCTGGCACTAATATCCAAACTACATTCAAAATGACTTTTCCTCCTCATTCTGATGCTCAGTTTGAACTTCAGCAGATCATCTTAATCATGTGTACATGCCTAAATGCATGCCATGTGATTGGCTGATTAGATATTTGCTTTAACGAGCAGTCGAACAGGTGCACCTAAAGTGGCTGCTGTGTGTGTATACATTCAATAAATAAATACATTTTATGCATACTTTAAAATTATACATATTAAGAGCATACAATATAATCATAATTAAGTGTTCCTTTTATTTATTTTTATAGAAATCCAAGCATGATAACATGGTATCATGCATGGATTTCTATTTGTATAATTTGTCATTTTATTACATCTCGAAAACACATCTATGCAACATGTGAATGTATATAAAGGCACATTTTCAAAAGACATAAATCTGAACAAAAACAGCATTCAGAAGTTTGGGGCTGGTAAGATGCTCACCAAGATCAAAATACAGTAAAAACAGTATTCTATTTGAATATATTTTTATAAAAGTAATTTATTCCTTTGATTTCTGAAGGATCATGTGACACTGAAGACTGGAGTAATGAAGCTAAAAATTCAGCTTTGCATCATTTCAATATGCTGATTTGATGCTCAAGAAACATGTTTTTATTTTTTATCAATGTTGAAAACTGTTGTGCTGTTAATATCTTTGTGGGGGAAAAAAATTATTTATTAGAAATATAATTTTTTGGTAACCATGTAAAAGTCTTTACTGCCCAATCAACATATGTTTCTTAATTAATAATAACCTTTGCATGTTTTCTCACTGTCCTCTACCCTTCTGCTGTATTTTCTCTCTCTCTCTGCTTTCTAGTTGAGTCAGCCGTCTCAGTGCCCAGAGCTGCTGTTCTTTCTCTGTAGTTTACTGAGTGTCCAGCTAAGAGCTCTGTGCTGGGCGCTAGAAAGCCTTCATTACATCCCCACACCCATCACAGGTTAGTACACACACATAAACTCTGACCTCTGGCCACACATGCTGTTGCCATTTGTGATGAGTAAGTGTTATTTGGCAGCATCTCTGTCACTATTCACACTGAGTGTGAACAGATGAGTGCTTATAACCTAAAAACTGTTTATTTTAGAGACCGACTGTTTGAGTATACTACACACACACTTGAAGAACCGAGCTCAGCTGGACAACGCACACTATGGTAAAAAAACAAAAACATGCTTTTCATTTTACACTCACCACCATGATACTAAAGGATTAGATGTTTCCATGTGGTCATCCAATCACAAGTGGTCAGCACTACATTCAGGTGTAAACATGGTCCAAAAAATGTTTTTGCAACCACATTTTGAGGTTGTTAAAAATGCATGTGACATAAATCGTCTTAATGCACCACAGATGAGAATGAATAAAAACCATGTAGCACTAGAAGTGTAGTCTGATTCTGAGGGAAAGCCTGTGAGAGAAGGTCGAAATGCATTAATTGTGTAAATAAATATCCTTAAATGTATATTGATGGTAATTTCAATACAGATATTTAAAAAACTAAGGGTCCTATCATACGGCAGGCGCGACGCAAGTGTTTTTTGCTAGTTTCAGCCCGACGCAGTTATCATTTTCACGTCCTGCGCTACGTTGTTTAACGTAACGAACTAAGCAAAAACACTCACTGTAGCTCCGGTGACACTATCGCAATTTGGATTACAAAGTTTAGGGTTCATATTAACAACATCCAGTATCTAAAAATTGGATAAGATTAATTCCAATTGACGAAAATCAGTGCATGTAAACATAGCTAGCGTTCGATTTCTGTTGTCAAAGCAGATTTAAGCATCTCTCCTCTTCAGGATCATTGATAGAGAATAAATGAAGTGGCTTTAACCGTTCCAGCCTACATAGATGCTGACAGCTTCACTTCAGCTTCTTTAATGTATTATTAATCCCGCTGTCTTTAACAGATTTATGAATCACAGCTCTGGGTAGTAGTCTAACTCTGCTGAAGAATAGAGCCTTGATGTTTTATAAGAGAGTTTCTGCAGATCAAATTGTGTTCCAGCATTATTAAATAATGCTTCAAAACCGTAGTCTTGGTGTCATTTGATGCTCCAGCGCTGTATATTTGATGTGTTTGTGTGAATCTTCTGTAGAGAGCTCATCTATTGACTTGGTCGGAATGGCGCTTCGTACGTTCATTGATCTCGGGGTAAGTGATTCTATACATCCTGATTTACTGTATATACCCACACACACACACACAAACTACAGCAGCTGTAAATAAAAGCCCAAGGCCAGATAAACCGAGAACAGTAAAGTGTAACAAACTGTAGCAGGTGTTGTAATAAAGGACAGTTAATTTGGCCTCTCCTGACTAAACACCGTTTCTCTGTTCCTGCACTTCAGGTGTTGACTGAGGACAGACTGAGAGAAGATGTGTATCTAGACGTCAGTCCTCTCTTCTCTCAGTGCACTTACAAAGAGAAACTCTTGCAGTTTTTCAAACAGTTCATTATACTAAAAGAGAAAAGTGACTGACTTCTCAGCTGGGAATGATAACAGTTGGCGCTTCTGAATTTACTATTCAGTTCTTCAGGGTTGTTTAAATGATTAATTATGTCTTTTTTTGTGTGTGTGTGTTTTATACATGCATATTGCCTAACACTTGCTTTCTGTAGAATATGATCCTGAGGTTGCTTTTTGTGTTCATTGTTGTTGAGAGCCCAGATTTGGTTTAGTTATTGGTTAGATAATCACCATTTTACATGGTTAAATATTGTTCTCTGTTTATGAAGAGCAGATAAATTGCAAGATGTTTTTTTTTTTTCATTTAATTTAGTTTATGAGTCTTGTGTTTACTTGTAATGAATATATATAGGGCTCTGTTCAGTACACAAGTTTCTAACAATTGACCCAGTTTGTAGTGTTTCTGTCATTGTTTGATTTATAGTTTTTCCACACAGCACTATATACTGCATGATGTTCATATGCACAAATATTCTGAATTATCTTTATGACATTAGGATGGATTATCACATTCCTTTCCTTCCTATGCATATTCTGCTTTCTTTAGCACTTTAAACACTGAATACCATTAAAAACTATTCCATGGGACCAAAACATGTCCTGCTCTATCTGTATGTGAAATGACAATATTTTCACTTTAAAATGAATGTGAGATTGAGAAAAAAAAATAGATTTATTACTTGTACACTAATATATAAAAATTTATGTACACTAATAATTAAAAAATGTTCTTTAAAAAAAAAACTTTTTAAAATAAATACAAACCCAAACAATACTTAAATCTACATCTTTGATATGATGATGAAATTACAGAAATATACCATGTTCTGAGAGGGAAGTGTTCAAGTTTTCAGTCTTGTTCATAAGATGTTTTTATGAACTATAAAACTATAAAAAAAATATCACATCCTTTCCTTTTCTTATTACCCCACCTGCTGTGTTCAACATCACAGGCTCTAGTGAAATTTTAGGTAATTGGTGAGAGGAAATGAGTCGAGTCAACCCAGCCATCAAAACTGCCAAATTATAGAGAAAATGGTTTGAGATTTTTTAGATAATTTGCCTCTGCTTTCATTATTATGTCAGATAAAAGAGAACATTGTCATTTTATCACCACTGCAAGATTTTCTGTATTCAAAAGACAGCTACAATCTTTTGAAACCATCCTGTAGTCTAAATTCATAACTAGAGTTAAATGCTAGATTTATAGAATTTGACATTTAGAGAATGTAATACTTTTGTATCTGATGGCGTTGCCACATTTAGTTATAAAAAATTGAGCCTGAAACGTGCTTCAAAATGTAAATGAATGCTTCTGAACAGATTCATCCTAAATAACTCAGTGATTGTATTGGTCTTGAGTTTCAGGTTTTCACTAAATGACAGGTAATAATCATGATGGATGCTACAGAGATCACTCACTGGAAATGGCTTTGGCTCTATATATACCGATCACTTGGCAATCTCATATACAAACACCCATGCATGCAACACGAGAACCGTTCTAAATGTGCTTTTTACCCAGGAACATCATTCTTGTGTATCTTAATACTGTGCAACACACGAGTGAGTGGCCCTGAACGTGTTCGTCTGAAACAGAAAGACTTAACGGACGGCTGCTGCTCGTAGTTCAGAAGTGCTGAACAAGCTCTCTAGAGACATCCAGACAATCGACCCGCGGACACTCGGCTATCAATAACTCATGAGCGGGAAAGCTGGAGACTGCAATAGAATAGGGTCATTAACAAGAAATAAGATGGCTTGAGAAATAACAGCTGGCCACTGCTCTCAGGGATTCACATGATTAACACTGTTCCCTACTTGATCCCACTTTCCTTCCTGCATTTATTCAAACAGTCGGAATGAAGCTGAAGTTACGCGATGACTTCCAATCAGCGATTGCCTTTTTTTATTTAGAAGAAAGTATTCCACCATATTGCGCATTGCAGTTTCTCCCATTCATAATAGGAGTGAACAGCACCTAATGAGGCAATAAGCATATCCAGATGGGTTATTAAACCAAAGAACTGTGTTGAATGAATCAAACCTACAGGCAGAGTTGAAACCAATTTGATTCTCAGAGAGAACCAAATGAGCTGGTTCTACTGTCAAAGCTTTCAGAGGGTAACTGACGGGGTCATTTGGTCTTTTTGATTCGCTCATTTCGAACCGTGGTTCATTCAGTGCATCTTGCGTCATCAAACCAAAACCTAGTTCGATTCTGTGAAACGGCTTGACTGGTTTCCAGCTTAAAAGAATGATTCGTTCAAGAATCATCACTAGTGTTTAGCAATCATAAAGAGAAAGCTGGTCATTTCTAGCAAAATAGCAACAACAAAAAAATCATTAAAGCCTTTTTATGGTTTTTATCATTTTAAAGGGTTTCAATAAGAATCCTATGACAGTATAATTCTGGGAGCCAAGCCTATATCTCAAGCTGAGAATAGATGGACAAGAATGCTAAGGTACACGGGTCGGTAATGCCCTCTACTGGAAATGAGCAGTTCTGTATCTTGTTCATGAAAACCCTGTTTGACATTCACATTTCTTTTATGAAAAAATACATGTGCGCCAGATTCGGTTATGATTAGAATAAAATGCTGCATTCTAAAAACATTTTTATTTAAGAAGTGGCCCAGAGCATAATGCTAATTTCATTTACTTCAGCTAAAAAAAATAAAAAATCCATTGTTTTACGATGACAATAGGAAATAATTCGATTCGGTATTGGCACTTGCATCTGTGTTGCAGATCTTCCTGTTACACGACTGTGTTCCGTATCGACCCAATCTCATCAATCTGACACTCCACAACATCTCCCCTCTGAAACACATCATTAAAGTCACTTCATTATACCGACCTTCAATAAATACAACAATATAATGATATCTACTGCCTTAGGAAACGGATTATACAATTTATACACCTAAGGACTTAATTCGTAAGAAATTGGCTGCTTTTTTATTTCACCAACTACATCTACTGGGACACAGATTTAATATACATGTTATACATTAAAATATCATTTTTGAGAGAGTAAAGTTTCTGTTAACAATCTAATGATGTGCTTTTACCCAGTGGGGCTTGTAAACCCCAGTGTACAAGATAAAAGTAAAAGTTTTCTAAAGGAACTAACACTTTTCTATTGTGTAAATTGCATTTCTAATCACACAGGATTAATGTTAGTTATTTTTTCTCAAGCAGGTCATTTGGTGTAAATGATGTGTGGCGTGGCGGCTGCTTTTCTCTTGGGCACGGCGTGCTGCACGCTCAATAAACAGTTTTTGTATGGATGAACGATTAAGATTTTTTTTATTCTGGTTGGTTTCCGAAGGAAGAGTTGCAGCAGCTGCTGTTCTGAAGGTTTGATGTGTTGGTGCGATCACTAATATTATTAAAGCTTTTTTTTTATTAAAAAGTAATGAGAGGGTTCAAAGAAAATCCATCTTTCAATGGAATCGTTGCATTACGGCAACGTCAATGAGGCCATTACAGGTGGTCTCGTATTGTTCTGTTTCAACTGTTCTCATTGTGTCGGCGTCAGTCACACTGGTCTGAGCGTTTGAACAGAAGAGAATCAGAGGTTTTGAATTTAGGCTTTATCTGTGCAGCAAAACAAAGGTTTTAGGAAAGGCTGTAAAGGGGTGTTAACAGCCTCTGCCAGGTGCAGTGATTGTGAGTTGTGACGCTAACCCAGCAATGTTGAAATATACATTGATTTTCCTCACCTTTAGAAAGACAGGTGGATTTCTGAACACCCCCACACCTGGAGGCGTTCCCGTCAAAAACACATCGCCAGGACAAAGAGTCACAAACCTGCAGAAAAAAAAAAAAATTACAAGTTGAGAAGCAAATTTATAAACACTTACATATTGCAACCTATAGAAATTTGGACCTTTTATTTTTGCCGGATATTAACAATTGAATATTAAATAATTTAATACATTAAATAATTAGATATTAAAAATAATATTGGCAGCATTATGTACTTACATTAATAAAATACATTTAAATAACGGCTCAGCAATAAAAAGATAAAATGTAGACCAGAATATCCCATAAAACATTACTATACACAATATATTATGGTAACACTTTACAGGTTTCATTAGTTAACAGACTAATAATGAACTGCAATTCTACAGCATTTATGAATCTAAGTTCATTTAATTTCAACACTTACTTACTAATATATTAAAATCAAAAGTTGAATTTGTTAACATTAGTTAATGCACTGTGAAATAACATGAACAAACAGCTGTATTTTTAGTTAATGTTTTGTTTGTTTTAAAAAAACTACTTTTATTCAGCAAGGATGCATTAAATTGATCAAAAGTGGCAATAAAGACATTTATAATGTTACAAAAGTTTTCTATTTCAAATAAATTCTGTTCTTTTGAACTTTCTATTAATCAAAGAATCCAGAAAAAAAAATCACAGTTTCCACAAAAATATTAAGCAGCACAACTGTTTTCAACTGATAATAATCAGTCTCTAACGTTTCTTGAGCACCAAATCAGCATATTAGAATGATTTATGAATGCTCATGTGACACTGAAGACTTGACTAATGACTACTTCATCACAGGAATAAATTACATTTTAAAATATATTAAAATAGTTATTTTAAATTGTAATATTTTCACTGTATTTTTGATCAAATAAATGCAACATCAGAGAGCATGACGACTTTTATAATAAATATTATATTACACATTTAAAAGCAGAGTGAGTGTTCTTACTGTGAGACCCAAGCCACCAGCTTCTCTGTGTGAAAGATCAGCTGACTGGTGTTACTGTCCTGAACTGCGGCCCCATTCACCAGACAACGGATACCCAGCTTATGAACATCTGTTTGAACAAGCAGGATTAATATCACTAGTATTACCTCCCAAATGTAATGTATGTCCTACATATTCAAGTACCTTTCAGTGCTTCAGTGGTAACCAGCGCTGGCCCGAGTGTGGACAAAACGTGTCAAATGTTTTTCCCAGCAGCCACTGCTTTCCATTGCGCTTCATCTGCCAATCACGAGCACTCACATCATTCGCTACAGTGAAACCTGCAACATAGGAAAGAGCCTCTTCTTCCTGAGACAGAGACACATTTATTTGACATCAGTTAGGTTGGGACATTTGTTGAAATTCCAACAGGAATGGCATAAGATTGTCCTGATGCTAGGAGGCGGAGTTATACTTAATCATGTAAGCCTGGCATACAGTATGAAATAATAGATAAAAAAAAAACTAAAAATGTTTTAATGAAAGAAAAAATAAAATAAAACTTTGCATATGTTAATTTTATACAGAGGACCAAACTGAGTAAAAATGGGCAATTTCAAACAAATGTTATTTATATTGCCAAAACCTTGTAATGTATTGTAGTGTAATGTAAATTACAATGTATCGCTTGTAATGTAACTCAATGAGATCTTTATAACTGTATTGCATAAAATACATATAAATATTAGTTGTCACTCTATATCTCCCAATAATGACTTAAAATTAGTTATATGATCAGAGCTCTGTAGTTTTTATTGTAGGGGAAAAACATGAATGTTCTTTCTTTTTTTATCAGGTAATGCAATGCAAAACAATGATGATTGAGAGATGTACAAATAAACATTCCTCAAAAGCCTGATGTATCGTATATGATACTCGCATTTTAACACGATTTTTCTAAAAAAATTAGCTTGGATTAATTAAGTAAAAAGTTACTTCAGTCAGGGAAGTGTTCATCTTGAAATATTACTAACAATATCAAAACATTATTACATTTATTTAATAAACATCTGTTTTCCAGCATTTAACAGCTAAAAGACACATGTCCTACAACCTGAACTATTAATCAGCAAAGTTTTTTATGTTAAAAATTAGAAGCATTTGTGTATCAATTATGATAAAGTAGATTTTATAGTTAAATGTGTTATACTGCATATTTTGACTTCACATTCAGCATTTGTCAAAAAATTGTGCTGAAATTTCCCTATAATGTTTAATATAGTAAATCTGATCAATCAATTAACAGAACATTTTCATTTTAAAGATACGTCAACACATGGAGATATAAATTACTCTTTTACTACCTTAATATGCTTCCCTTTTCGTCCAATCACAAAGGCAAGTTCCACTTCCCAGTCCACTTCCTGTGAATGAGCCGCAACAATGTGAAACTAAGGATTTCATTCTTGCACACCGGAGTAAAAACACTAATATTACTCTACATGTACAAAATCTTCAATACTCAAGTTGTATACGGCAAACAAAAAGAGTTGAGTATTAGTATTGAGTGTAATTGTTGGGTTAAAGTGACACCAAGTGTTTGTTTGAGATTGTATTATAATCGTGAGCTCACCTGACTCTCCTCTGGTAGAATGATGTCATCATAAGGGCCAGTGATGGCGGAGGGGAACTTGCTGAATATGATGGGCTCTTCAGGAATCGGGGTGTTTTGCTCTAGGCAGTGGTCCTTATAATTCAAACCAACACACACCACCTTCTCTGGGTCGGTCACGGGGGAGAGAAGCCTGATATCTGACCGCGACACCACATGCTGACCGCTGGACAAAGCCCTGAGAGAGACACGGTAATATAAAGATGTCTTCCATAACAGAACACGCTCCACATATGCATCAGCTCTTGAATAATTAACAAAACATGTTAATGAGTCTTTAGTCTTCATAAACACAGCTACATGGTGGACCAGGAGACCACACGATGCTGGAAAAAGATGTACTGCAGAAATTGCAACTCATGCATTTATGTATGACAATACATCAATAATTTCTTGCGTTCTGGAGAACTACCCATAGTTTCTATTTAAATTACATTTATATTACCATACTTACCTTTTTACCAACTTGCCAAATTATTTTTTTGTGAAGATATTTTTTAAATGTAAAAAGTAGAGCTGTGAAATGATTAATCGCATCCATAATAAAAATTTGTGCTTACATAATATGTGTATAATTATTTTGTATATATAAATACACACACATGCATGTATATATTTAAGAAATATTAGCATGTATATATATATATATATGTATATATATATATATATATATATATATATATATATATAATTTATTTTACATAGAAATATAAATATTTTATATAGAAATAACACATTTTTCTTTAATATATACATGCATGTTTGTATGTATATATATACAAAATAATTATACACAGTAAACACATATATTATGTAAACAAAGTTATTTTGGATGCGATTAATCGTTTCACAGCGTAAAAAAAAAGTCAAAAGTATTTTCTTTTTTACAAATATCTTGAATTATTAATTCATAAATATTCAGTTTTTGTGGAGTTGCACCACTTGACATTGTAAAGCCTGACCTGAACTTGTCAAAATATATATATATATATATATATATATTTCTGTTATGTGGTTTATTTTGATAGGCGAAACTGTCTTTGTAGTGTTGGAGAAGGAGAACTAAATGGCCGTTTGTTTGTTTTTTTTGCACCTCCGCTCCGCGCGTGTTCTTAAAGAGAAAGACACGTCTTTTCAGCTTGCAACTATAAATCGCTATTTTTCTGCACTAATCTAGTGAATTTTCCCCAAGATATATTCAGAGATGATAAACAAGATGTTATAGAATAATAATTTATTGAAAGCCCAAATTTGACAATAAACTGACATTCAATCTATTTTTAGACTTTACTGAAAATGTACAAGCGCGACATCCGACGGGTTTTCCCAGATCGCATCACATATGGAGGTATGCTGCCCTGGCTACTCTACCGATAGATTGCAATTGCTAACGTCATTTATACTCTAAATTAGCTTTTCCGCCATCACTCTTCTTACTGCGTGAACTTCAGGCGTGTGCATGTGATTGTAATGTGCGCGAGGGGTGGCGTGTGCCCGATCTGTGATTGACAGTCAGATCTCACACCCCCCTGCGCTGATTGGACCCGATGATCCGGGAGCGGTGGATTTTTGCAAAACAAATAACACGCTCCAGGTGGAGTTAGAAGCCGGTTTTTTTTCTAAAACCACTTTATTTATGTTGTTCTGTCAGATTATAGTGTCGATTTCACTGAATATGATCAAAAAAATGTTGCCGACTGCAGCTTTAAGAAAAATATCCATATTTAAAACTTTATCGACTAAAATAACTAGCATCCGGCAGACGGCCGTACGCATCGACTTACGCCAAAAGAGTAACACTTGAACTTGACGCACAACGTGATGACGAACGTGGTTGCCCAGCCCGGGTGTGTTTGAACCGCGAGAAGGCCTCAACTGCCGTCTGCCTTCAGCAAGTTATTTTAGTCAATAAAGTTCTAAATATTGATATTTTTCCTACACGAACGCATCGCTTCACTTCAGAAGGCCTTTATTAACCCCTCAGAGCCACGTGGAGCACTTTTATCATGGATGGATGTGCTTTGATGGACTTCCAAAGACATACAGCCATTCACTGCCATTATCAACCTTGGAAGAGCCAGGACATTTTTTTTTAATAACTCTGATTGTATTCGTCTGAAAGAAGAGTGTCATATACAACTAGGATGACTTCAGGGTGAGTAAATTTCATTTTTGGGTGAACTATCCCTTTAAGGAGTCCTCTCTATGATATTATATCCAGATTTTAAAAATCATAGAAGAGGTTGCATTTTTAATGCTATTTTTAAATAAATCAATAGATCCGGACAAAATGACTGTTCTATAATGTGGCAGGCGACTGTAAATGTTGTAATCTCTTTGTTGAGTTTCTGTAGTTTATACCTCTTAGCACAGTCCATTCCCTTTTGCCCCATTTCTAGAAACTCTCTCATAGTGGAAGGCATGGAGGGGTCGAACGCTTTCAGATCAATGACCCCCTGACCTTCTGCCTGCTCCACCCCGACTCTGACGCTCCCCTCGCCGCCTCTGTTGCAGAACTGGACGAGTCTCATAGCGGCTGAGCTTGAGGTGCCTCTGATGGTGCCTGCAGAAAACACGGCATTGAGTCTCCTCAAACTGAGCTGAGAGATACCCAGAATTCTCATCTATTAACAGAGGAAAAGAGAGACAGACAGAAGAAAGGACATACAGCAGTGAAAGAGAGAAGTGGACAAACATGGAAATAGATGCAGGATGACAGGATGTGTTATGTGCCCTTCAAGTGGAGTTATATATATACTACATACAGTATCTCACAAAAGTGAGTACACCCCTCACATTTCAGCAAACATTTTTGTTATTTTCAAGGACAATACTATAAAATGAACTGTATATATTTTAGGAGTAATGGCTGCTGTATAGCAGTATGTATTTACTGTCCTCTGAAAATAGATCAACATACAGCCATTATTGACAAAATAGCTGGCAACAAAAGTAAGTACACCCTAAGTGATACGTCGTATAACCATGCAAAGCCACATTCCTTTTCATCATGTTCATGTTTTTGTCTGCTTGACAGGACCATACAAATGTGCGTATCTTGTATTAGAGCAGTTCAAAATTTGCGCTTTAAGTACAATTCTCCCATATTGACACTGGTGTTCAACATGGCATCATGGGAAATAATTCTAGATTGGATTAATGTGCTTCACAGGACTTGGCTAAGAGATTTGGACGAACGAGTACAGTAAGCAGGGTCATCAGAGGTAGAGGATCTGGAGAGAGTCGTGCTGAGGCAGGTGAATGGCTAAAAAAACAGGCGCATGAGTCCTCCCAGCATGGCTTTAGACTCTTAGAGGTTGCAGAAACGGAAGATCAGCTTGTCAGTGCTAAGACCAAACATTGCACACTGCAACAAGTCGGTTTACATGGCCGTCATCCCAGAAGGAAGCCTCTTCTGAAGCTGGCTCACAAGAAAGTTGAACCTGTCCAAGAGCATGAATTACTGGAACCATGTCCTGTGTCTGATGAAACTAAGATAAACTGGTTTGGGTCAGAATTGCAGAATTGTGTCTTGCCTACAGTCAAGCATGGTGGTGGCATCATGGTCTGGGGCTGGTTTAAGGCAGTGCTAGATAACAATGGTGCTCACTGCTCACACTAAATATTGACACTTTGGACACAGTTTTGACATGTTCACTTAGGGTGTACTCACTTTTGTTGCCAGCTATTGTCAATAATGGCTGTATGCTGAGGATTATTTCAGAGGACAGTAAATATATACTGCTATACAAGCAGCACATTGACTACTCTAAATATAGGCTATACAAGTCAAATTTCTACAGTATTGTCCCTTGAGAACATTTACTAAAATGTTTGCTGAAATGTGAGGTGTACTCACTTTTGGGAGATACTGTATAATGTATTAACTGCTTTTAAGGGTCAAATTTAAATTTGGAGCAACGTTAATGAATCTACTTCATTTATTGTTTACAATATAACTATTTTGTTTGTTTTTAGGGCTCGTATGGAAGCAAATAAGAGACATAACTATTTGAAATTTAACAGCCACTGAATACTTAGTTTTGAAATATTTTATTTAGAAAAACATTTAACTGAATTTATTTGCTCTGAATTCACCCCTTTGAAATTATTTTACTTTGGAAACCATTGCTGCGTCCCTAGTCGCATACTATCCGTCCTAAATAGTATTTCAAAAATAGAATTAGTACGTCCCAAATCATAGTATGTTGAAATGAGTGTTCCAAAGATACCCGGATGGTCTACTATTTCCGGTCAGAATCCGAAGTGTAGATCGATGCGCACTCTAACGGCTGATATTGCCCACAACCCATCGCGCGCTGGACGAGGATTCAGTTAGAACTACAAACACGAGTGAAAAGTGTTAAAAAACTACAGACATGGAGGACGCGCAAGTCCGGCGGTTGTGTTGAGAGGTT
The DNA here is from genome assembly GCA_036326025.1 of Chrosomus eos. Lineage (NCBI taxonomy): Eukaryota > Metazoa > Chordata > Actinopteri > Cypriniformes > Leuciscidae > Chrosomus > Chrosomus eos. The sequence goes on along the minus strand of CM070836.1, from coordinate 15,952,584 downwards.
TAGATAAAGAGGTTTGAGTGATTAATTATCAGTATCTAACCTGACGAAAATGTATTTATTCAATGTTGTCGACATTATATTGCATCTGCAGTAGCATTGTGAACTTTTGTAAAGATACGTTTAGCCATGAACTTTTAAATGCATCATTATATTCAAATTGCAAACACACGATGAGAGTCTCCTCATGAAAGACCCACGACTGGCAGGTGAACGTTACGTGCTCTTTTGCTACACACTCAAAAGTATGTACTTTTTCTTCACAAAAAGAGTACATACTTTTAGGTCATAGTATAAGTAGGCGAATTGGGACGCAGTATGTATCTGAATTTATTTGTTTCAAATTTACCTCTGAAATTTAAATAGGCCTATGAAAATTCTTGATTTCCATTTTAAAAACCTGAATTTCGATCAATATTTTTAAATGCTCACAAATTCATAAACAAAAAAATATCAACTTAAATAATTTCAGATAAAATAGATTCAGGTCGATCCATAGACTGTAAAAAAACATGGAGGTAGTGTCCGTGACGTCACCCGTAGGTTTCTGAAGAGCGTTTTTGAAGCCTAAAGTGGGCGGGGCCAACTGTCGCCATCTTGGCAGCGCGTCATCTCTCGTCACTCCCGGATGACAGAAAATGGGCAAAGAGGCGGGACGTGGGTGGAGCTGAGGTGCTACTGGCTTTGCGCTGAAGTGACAGCTGATTTAAGAAGTAAAGCCAATAGTTAAAGTTCATGTTTTTGCCCTTCGAAATACTATATAGTTAAAATACGTAACTAGAAGTGAGATTGTGTATCGTGATGCATTATTCTGCTAACGTTATTAAAAATGTATTATCATGCAGATGCAGTAACTTACAATATTGCTCTGAGTCTGAGCTTGTGACAGTGATTCATGTGCATACATGTCAGTCAGCGCGGTCAAGTTCATAAAGAGCTTTATTCAGTCCATTTTAAAATTTGATTTTGGCTGCCTCACAATTTCTCATATGGGTTAAACCAAATATTACCTCATATCTTGAAGTTCAAGTAAATGCATTAGAAATCCGCGCTCATTCAAGGGTGTGCACTGTGCATGGACGGGACAGAAAGCACTGACACCTGCAGGATTTCATGATCATCTGACCATACCTGTCAAGTATCCCGTTTTGGCCGGGAAAGTCCCGTATTTTACCCTTCTTTCCCGCCGTCCTCCCGTATTAGTATTTTCCCGTAAATCTCCCGTATTTTAACCTGCGTTTTTAAAAAATAATAATACCCCGCCGGGCGGAGTAAAAGAAAAAAAAACATTGGGGGGGGGATTTCCCTTTTTTTCAAATCCAAAACTTGACAGGTATGCATCTGACTGTACTTTATATTTAACACAAAGTTAATTAAGCATATCTGTTCCGTGAGAGCAACAGTACCACATATCGCGTGTAGTCTCTATATCTATAACGTCAGACATTTTTAAATCTAAACTCCAAAAAGCAACGAAATTTTCAGACATCCATTAGTGCATGCGAGGAAAACAACTGGAAATACAGCGCTGGTTGTTCTCTCCATAATCGACGGAATCCAACAGCATGGGTGAAAGTATAATGCGTGTATTAAATTGTATGAAATAATCTCGAGAAAAAGCACAAACACTGCAGAAATGGCAAGTACAGCAGCTGCTGGCCTGGAATTAGCTGAGGACGACGCTAACAGACACCAGACAAACGGCTGTCACTCGAGTGACCACGCCCTTAATTATGCAGAGCTGTAATTTAAACGGATGAGTTGTAAAAAAAATTCACCCCCCTCACAGTTGTCATGAAGGGCAAAGTTAGCTATATAGACCAAAACAACTTTTGACACCAGGCTTTAAACATATCTTTTGCTGCTGTAAATTTGGGCATTTTAACATGGGAGAGATAGTTTTGACTCACTTTTGCTGCCAGCCTCAAGTGGCCAGTCGATGAATTGCAGTTTAATTCACTTCCGTGTTGGTTTCAAGAGAGAGACGGGGAGGTTGCCGCTTGGGTTGATCAAATTCGACTGCTCAAATTCTGATCGAAAAATTCAAGTTAAATATTCACATGGTAACATCCGGGCTACGCAGGATATGCCACGCCCACACAGGATATGCCACGCCCACACCGGGGGGGGGGGGCAATCCAACCGTCTCCATTGATTTGCATTGCGAGAGAGGCTGCCTCCTTGTCAAAACAATGTCTTAAAGCTGTTGTGAGACAAGGTGTAAGTTACAGCAAACAAGCTAAATAATCCAGACATTATTTTTTTATAAGCTGTCGACCCCAAAAACGGTTTGTTTCAGGACATAAAAGTGGATCAATTGAGAAAGAGCGCAACTATTTCTCGAACTACTCTGAGAGAACTACGCCCACTGGAACGCGACATGATATTGTAAAAAAAAAAAAAAAAAAAAACCTTCATAATTTTAACCATGTCGATTGCTTATTTCACCACCCTATGTGAACCTGAGAAGAGGAGATATATTAAATGTACCAATTCTTCCTGCTAATGCTTCACGTCTCTTATTCTTGACTAGCCTATCTACTTTTGTCTCCAAAGGCTGGCTTTTATGTTTCGGAAGCTTATAAAAATGTATTTCAGTTTTTTTTAGCTTGTTTGCTGTACACCTTGTCACACAGCAGCTTTTAGGCATTTTTCTGTCTTTTCTATGTTATAAGGAGGCAGCCTCTCGCAATGCAAACTTAATAATAATGGAGACGGTTGCGGTTGGATCGTTTTCCCCCCGGTGTGGGCGTGGCCTAAATACACTCTGTCTCTACACGGCTGTTTTTCCTATCCTGGGTAGCCCGGATGTAAATATTTAACTTGAATTTTTCGATCTGAATTTGAGCAGTTGAATTTGATCAACCTGAGTCTATTTTATCTGAAATTATTTAAGTTGATTTTTTTTTGTATCTGAATTTGTGAGCATTGAAAAATCCTAATCGAAATTCAGGTTTTTAAAATGGAAATCAATAATATTCATAGGCCTATTTAAATTTCAGAGGTAAATTCGAAACAAATAAATTCAGATACATGGTTTTCAAAGTAAAATAATTTCAAAGGGGTGAATTCAGAGCAAATAAATTCAGATAAATGTTTTTCAAAATAAAATATTTCAAAACTAAGTATTCAGTGGCTGTTAAATTTCAAATAGTTATGTCTCTTATTTGCTTCCATACTCTTGTTATGTTTCTGACTTGAATGCCCTGACTCAGAGGTGCGAGTTTCCCAGGTGCACCAAGAGGCAGAATTATTTAAGATAAAGACATCAAAGCAGCCCAACCCAAGCGTTAGCAGGTTTTTCGATTATTTAACAATGTTCAGCAATCGTCGGATTACGTATTGATTAAGATAACATATTTATCGCTAGAAATAAGATATCATGCAAGGCAGTGTAGATAAGAGGTCGCTCTCCCCTGTTTTCAGTTTCTTGCAGTGCTGTGTGATATCCTACCTGATCTTGGTGCAAAGAAGAAAAAAAAGTTTGATCGTGCACGTTGAAAAGCGATTACAAAATGACCTGTCTCAGGTTTAATGTGTTACTATCTCAATGTGATTCGACTAAAATAACACAATATTTGTACTTTGATACAAGTACAGCTCACGCTCACTCTCTCGTCGCTGTCATGTGACTTCTAGTGATGTGTCACTGTCAAAGAATCGTCTTCTGAGTCGGATCTTTAACCGGTTCACAAAATTGGACAGAATGATTCATGACCTGCACACTGTGAGGATTTGAAGTATTTAGAAATATTGTTCAGAAGAAGAAAAAAACAATGTATGTTCACGACCAATCAATTAAAGACATCAGAAAACAAATCAGTAATCTACTGTACGTGAAAAAAAATATCTAAAGGCTAAACTGGAATACATATAAATGCAATAAACACTCTTCTTTGTTAATAAAACTTAATACAAAAACGTAATAGTGGCTAGATAAAGCGTGTCAGCCACGACAGGATGATAAAATAATTACAGGTTTGTATTGTTCAAGAGAACCGATTCGCAGAAATGAATTGGACTTGTCATCACTGGTGACTTCCGGTTTGTATTTTGTAGTTTGAGGAGTATTTGTTGAGAAAGATTAAGCTATAAAATACACATTTGGGTTAAAACATTAAGATGCGTATTAAAATCGCGCATTTGAAATAAATAAATGCATTAATTCGACAATTTCTGTGCATTTTATTTCATTGCAAAGTTCGAAAAAAACTACATTTTCATACATCACGTGACTCCATTGGTCATGTGATTAGACTCTCAGCTGACATCACTCTCTGCAAGGCGTGAAGAGGAAACGTGAGGATGTCTGTAAGGTAAAAGGATTATTTATAAGTGTTGATGTTTAAAATAAGTTTCCATCATTACTACTGTTTGTATTGGGGTATATTATGTTTGGTATGATCATTATATCTTTTTTTCAAATTAAATTATTTTAAGTAAAACTTGCTAAAACGTTAGATGTTGGTTCGTTATAGCCTAAGCCTAGTCAGTGCTAAAATAGACGTGTTAAAATGTTTTTCTGTGTAGATTTATCTTTTCATCTGTTTGCAGAATAATGCAAATGACCTTTGGTTGGGTTTTTGCGCTTTGTTCATAGCAGGGGGTAAAATATAATGGCGGCTATTTTTTATCGACAAAAGTGGAAAAATACAAATATTATAAATATAATTAAAATACTATTTGAGAAGTATCTACCTTTTTATTAATTAATTATTTTCTGATTTGATATAATTTCCATATGATTTCCGTATGAAACCATTATAAACTCAAGTTTGATAAATTGTTACTTTATCATGTTGTTGTGCAATTTTGTAAAACTTTTCATAGACCCCTCCCAGAGTATCACGTTTATGAAGGGTAATTGAATAACAGTTTCAGCAAAAACAATTCCTCCTGCTGACATGACAAAATAGATACTTCTTAAATGTCAATGTTTATTTTTAACGGTATCATGTCAGCAATGAGGAACTGTTTTTGCTGAAATTGTAATTTAATTATCAAGCAGTGAGGAACTGTTATTCGTCCCTCATCTGAAAAATAGTGCAATGTTTGAGTGCATTAATTAATTGGAATTGAATTGTCATTTAAATGTAACATCTTTTCAGTAGCAAATGTCCTGCAATTTCTAGGATGCTAATCAAATTTGTAAATGTGCATATATTGCCATTAGTAAAAAACAAACAAAATAAAACATTGTTCATATTAACAGTCCTTTGTCTCAGTTCTTTGGACCCTACTGTACATAGATGCCAAAAGACACTCAGATGTTAATCAGAAATCATGAGCTAAACATCAACTCATTTTTTTATTCTTGAAGAGCCTCTCATGACCTTAAGCATAATATCTAAGCACGATTTACTAAACATTCATTAAATCAAATTTCTCAGCACATGTGTAAAGTTTTTAATCTTTTCTCTGTTTTTTCCTTCCATCCAGTGTTCAGCCTATCCAGTGGACCTCTGACTGCAAGGACCAGAAGTGAGTAAATCCTGTCTCAAACTTAATCTGCTATTGCAATCCTGTCCCATTTGTCTTTTTTTTTTATTATTATTATTATTATTCAGAAGGGTGATAGACTACTTAGCAGCATTACATCACCATCCAACACAGTCTCATGAAAGTGCGTATCAATACCACAAATGTTATTTCTCGTGCCATTTATATGCCAAAAATGTTTTTTTGCGTGCAAATGCTACGCACTGAAAACCCCTTGGGGAGGGGGGTACGTGCGTATTACATGCCATAAGGTGCGTATCATATGCACGTGAAAACTGCGTATCATATACACGCAAAAACTATTTTTGGCGTATAAATGCCATGAGAAATAACATTCGTTGTATTGATACGCACTTTCATGAGATCGGGCTGCACCATCACAGGAACTGTGACTTTCTATTAATCAATCTTCACTGCCGTTACCTGACCTGCCTGCTTTACAATCTACAACACACAGACTTTAGACTTTACACTGCTCTCTTATCCCTGATGTGTAAGAGTACAGTTAATTGTGTCGAGTGTGACTCTGTGAACTGAGCTACATTTCCAATTCATCCTTAAAATCACTTACCTGAACATGTACATGAAAAGCGAAATTATGTAATATGAGACTTGTGTTTCATGAATATATCTTTTTTTTTTGTGGCAAATCATTTATTCCTAATCCTAGTCAACAAATGTAGTTATTTTTAATACATTTAACAAACAAAAGTTATGCCAGCAGAAGCAGCTTATTTATATACGATTCTATACGTTATTCATATTTTTAATTGAGTTTTTTTGGTTTGTAATTTTGTTGTGTACTGCTTTAATTTATATCATTTCAGTTTTAGTATTTTTTTTTACTTTAGCTTAAACATATTTCAGTTAGCTGCTAAAGCAACATTTCAGTATTTTGTTATCTATTTTCCCTAATATCTATAAGAATCTTTATTGTCATTGTATGCACAAAGTAGTACATATCAACAAAATATTGCTTTTTAGAGCTGCTAACTCCAAATAATAATAAATAACTAGTATAAATAAACAATATAAATATAATTTAAACAATACACCGTAAAATCAGTAATGCAACCACAGTATAGTGTTGTTGTAAAGTTAGGTAGTGCAAGAGTACTTTAAAGCAGTGGTTCCCAACCTTTTTCCTTGGGGCCCCCCCCTATGTACATATTTAACAATCCGTGCCCCCCCACCATATATATATATATATATATATATATATATATATATATATATATATATATATATATATATATATATATATATATATATATATATATATATATATATATATTCACATAAACAAAACACACACACACATAAACAAACACACACACACACACACACACTGTATATAGTAACTAAATTTAGTTTTAAGTTTTTAATGACATTTTATTGAATAACATGAATACACAGGAAATATTTCTTTCAACTTCAAATGTTTCCTTTAAGCCTAATATTTTAATTTTTACACAACTAGTAAAACGCAGTTGTTTCTCTTTTGTCCGAATTTTGTGTATAAACATAGAATACTGAATGTTATGACGTAATGTTAAATATGCACGGTAGAATGTAGCATGCAACTTACATGCATGCACAGATCCTTATTTTTTACAAGGCTAATCATAACGTCAGCGTAAACACATAGCAACGCTAATGTCCACCTTGGGCTTGCATGCCTTTGACTAGTGATGGAATGTCAGGTGTAATGCCAGTGACAGCCAGTCTAAAATCGCTGTGAACTTCCAGTCTGTTGCGTGACTTTGTTTTTATAGCCACAAGGGCACTGAAGGCTGTCTCAGAGAGGTAGGTGGTACTGACAGGAAGAATGATCTTTGTAATGGCATAGTTTGCGAGTTTAGGTGCGACAACAGGTCCCCTGGCAATCCAAAGCCTTTTGAATCCATTCTCCTGGAAGTACTTTTTTGACAGTGAATCAGTTTGTAGTTCAGCGAGCTCATCTTCACAGCCAAGATATTCCACATCTTCAAGCCTGGATGTGAATGGGTCCATAACCCACGACTCCTTGGATAATGTGTCAACATCCGCAAAGTGGGACTTTAATTCCTCCTGTAGCGAAGTCATGTGACGGCAAAACTCGGCGCGCAAATATGCACTCACGGTACCCCCAGAATGTTGAAGCAGCAGTGGAAAGTGTTGTAAATGCCCCTGTGACATTTTTCCAGCCCTGTATTCCAGCTTGCGCATAAAAGCATCGATTGCTTCTTTGCACTCCAAGATGTTTGACTCAGAGCCCTGCAGTCTCTTGTTGGTCTCATTATAAAGAGTGAATATGTCTGCAAGGTATGCGGTTTTGATCCAGAACTCATCAGTCAGCTGCTCCAACAGTGTGTTTTGATTTTGCAGAAATTCCAGGATTTTATCCTGCAGTTCTAGAAAGCGCACAAGCACTTTGCCACGCGAAAGCCAGCGCACCTCCGTGTGTAGCAGTAGAGTTTGGTGCGCTTCATCCTCACACAGATGTGCAAATAATCTCTGGTTGGTAGGGCGAGCTTTAATAAAGTTTACGACTTTTACAACTGTTGCCAGTGTGTCACCAAGGTCTCTGGACAGTTTTTTATTGGCGAGTGCCTGGCGATGTATCATACAGTGGAAAATTACACAGTCTGGAGCCTTTTCCATCAAACGGCTGTTAAATCCCTTATTTCTACCCATCATCGCGGCAGCTCCATCCGTGCAGCAAGCGACGATATTTGTGTAGGGCAGATTGTACGATGTGAGGTATGAATCAACAGCCGTAAAAATATCGTGACCTGTAGTTGTTGTGGGTAAATTGGTAGACATAAGTATGTCCCGTTTCAACTCATCTCCGTCCACATACTGTACATATACGATAAGCACAGACTCTCCCGCTACTGTGGTCGTTTCATCCAGCTGTATAGCAAATTGGACTTCTCGAAGCTTTGTGTGCAACTGTTTTTGCAGTTTTCTGCCATTTTATCAATTCTGTCTTTGACAGTGTTGTTAGAAAGTGGGACAGATTTTACCTTTTCAGCTGCTTGCGGGCCACATAGTCCCTCCACTATTTTAATGCAGGCGGGTTTGATTAACTCCTCTCCAATATTATGCGGCTTTTTTGCCTTGGCAATCAACAGCGAACACTCAAATGAAACTTTAGTGGCCTTCTGTAAATCACTACCTGCTCTTTCGAATACTTTTCTGATGTCTGTCGATCTTTTTGACAGAGCCATCTCTTTTTTTCTCTCTAAGAAATCCTTATCTTTGCCGATTGTCTCTGGGTGCTTCGTTTCCTGGTGTCTTTTGATCTTGCTTGGTTTCATGCTGTCGTTTGCAAGTTTTTCACCACAAAAGACACATTCTGGCCGAGGCTTGTCTTGGCCTTCAATAAAGCCAAAATTTATGTATGTTTTGTCATAGTGTCTTAACTTTTTCTTTGCCTCTGATGAAGAATCACCGCATTTACGTTTCTCTGCCATTTTCCTTTTGTTTTTGCCGTTACTATGACAGCAAGCACATTGGGCAAGTGACGGTGTGCGCGCAAAATTTAAATAATTATTTTATATAAGAGATCATTTTTGACTGCCTTATCTTGGCATTGTAAGCATATGATTTAAAAAAAAAAAAAAAACTTTGAAAAAATATTTTTTATATAAATTATTAGTGAAACATTTTATGCATCTTTATTCACCCAAAGCAAATCGGGGCGCGGACCCCAGGTTGGGAACCAATGCTTTAAAGAGTACTTTAGTATATTGTATTTTAGTTTCAACTTTATTTCAATAAACAAAAATGATTTTTAATGGGTATATTGTCTGAAAAAAAGTCTTCTGCTTCACAAGTTTTTGTGGTTTAAGGATGTTTTTATATATGTTTAATAGAAAACAAGACATAGACAAGCAAGACATTTTTTTTGCTGTGTAATAGTGAGATAACAGACTGTTTGGATTTACTGCAGACATTCTGCTGTATGTACATTAGAGTGAAAGTATGTACTGTATATTTGCTAAATTTTGAAGGTTGATTTGGATTTTTCTTCTCTTTTACAGTTTTGATGGCATCATCTTAATAACCCAAAGTTATGAGCAGCTTCCTGATGAACTGGAGTGTTTGAAAGCACCATTACAGGACTACAGTGCAGTGAGTTCAACACACACACACATCTAACCAGAACTCAGTTTTCTATTTTATTGCTCACTTCTGTCACTCTTCTCGTCCAGGTGGACTGTTGCTTCGGGGAAGAGGTCGTGGTTGTCAAGGCTCCCGGTCTCCCTGGTAACAGATTAGTGTTTGCTTGCACCGGTCCAGTGAATCGGGACTATGATGATGTCAGGCGGTTCAGTGATGCTGCTGCTAAAGGCATTAAGAGGTGCCTATGCAAACATGATCACCTTACATCCTCTGAAAACAACATTGTGTTTTTAATGTCCATGTCCTTGTCCTGTTGTCCTTCTAGGATATATTTCTGTCTTTGAAGAAGACTTTTACTCATCTAAAGGTTTTGTTAATGATTTTTGATCATATAGGGCTCTGAAAACCGGCATGCAGCGTCCTCTGCTGGTTTGTCCTCCCACAACAGCTATGCAAAAAACACCCTGGCAGCCGTGCTTGGAGCCCTGCAAATACTCTACATGGTGAGAAGCATTATTTTTGTTTTCATTTTACATTTTTAATATTTATTAATTAATTCAATCATCAAAATAGTCACATTAAAAATTCAGTGTACCCCAAAATGTACATAGACTTCCTATTATGCTATTTTAAAGGTTCCTAATTTTGACCTACAATAGGTTTACATGCATCCGAGGTCAAAAACACTTTCTCATAATATACATTGCACGTGACCTCACTTCCCAAAGAGTCTGAAAATAACTCGTTCGAAAAATTATGCTGCGTCCCAATTCGCCTACTTGTACTACGCCCTAAAAGTATGTACTATTTTTGTGAAGAGTGTGTAACAAAAGAGTAGGAAAGATTTGGGACATAATACTTAATCTTTAACGGACAGCTTTGTGTACAATAACTCAATTATCGTGCACTTTGACCTTTGAAACTTTTCAGACCTTTTACGGAAAGGCTATAACTGAAAAGTACAATGTGGCCACTTTAAGCTAAATTAAATTAAAATAGTATATAAATATTAGATATAACTCAAGCGAGACTTAGAAATGTTGCCTCAGCAACTAACTGAAATAAAATGTTTCATTTCAATGACTAAAACTGAAATTAAAATAAATTAAAGCCAAAACAAATCAATAAAACGAATAAAATTACTAAAACTTAAATTAAAATAATAACTGAACATATAAAAAGAAAGAAAACCTAATTCAAAATATTAATAAATACTAAACAAACACTGGATCTCATAGAACTAATGCTTTATTATTATCTCAAGTTTTAGACCGTAATGCTTGTCAGTCCCAGCGTAACCTAGTTAATGTGTGTGTGGTCAGCCTCTAGAGGTGAGGGAGTCCAAGCCGTCCCCCGGTCATAAGGTGTCCATTCTGGGCATCTGGGTGAAGAACCAGGCTCAGGGAGCCGCCATTACTGAGATGGCCACTGCTCTGGAGAGCGGCAGGTATGAGTGTGTGTCCTTTACTGTGTTCTCAGGAGCATCATATTGACTTTTGTACAATAAGCAGGTTTGCGTATGATGCAGGTTTGTCTGTCGTGATATCGGCGGCTCTGACCCGGAGCGAATGGCTGCCCCGCGGGTATCTGAGTATGTTCAAGCTGTCTTCAAGGATAGTCCTGTCACTGTGAGTCTTTGAGTGGACGTTCAATAGAGTTTGAAGCTGTATCTCGTGAGTCAGAATTGTCCTGCTTCATTCATCTCCATGTGTTTCTTAGGTGACTGTAGTGAGTAATTTGAATACTCTGGAGAAGGAGTACCCCTGTTTGGCTGCAGTCAACCGCTGTGCTAACAGTAAGAGCAGTTTCATATGGAATATATGGATATTATATCGATTTTATATAATATGGAATTGCAGAGATCTTTTACTCTTATATTAAACGGCTTGTTTCAGATCAGTTATAACCAAAACTAGATCCCTCAAAGTACTGATCCATACCGAGAACCAAGTCTGATAAATAAAATAGAGAAAATACAGGATTTAATTATTCATAATAAGATTTTATTTCAAACACTGAATTTGTTATATTTTTTCTGTTGGAAAAATTAATAATTTATTTTCATTTTTTTTTTTAAAGAAATTAATACTTTATTAAGCAAGGATCTAATAATTACATTTAAAATGTCACAACAAAATTATATTTCAAGTAAATGCTGTTCTTTTTAAACTTTCTATTCATTTAAGAATCCTGAAAATAATAATAATCATGTTTTCCTCAAAAATATTAAGCAACACAACTGTTTTTGACATTGATAATGCATCTTAAGCGCCAAATCATCATATTAGAATGATTTCTGAAGGATCATGTGACCCTGAAGACTGGAGTAATGATGCTGAAAATTCAGCTTTGTCATACAGGAATAAATTATATTAAAATGTTCAAATAGTTTTAAATTATAATAATATTTCACAATATTACTGTTGGCGTAGTTCAAATAAATGCAGCCTTGGTGAGTATAATAGAATTCTTAAAAAAAAAAAAATGTAATCTGCGCCCCTATTTTTGAGAATTTTCTGAAACCAATTTCCCCAAATAAAAATGTATGCAGCTCTTAAACCCTATGGTCTATATTCATAACTCTGTTCCTATACTACTTTGAGTTATTATGACTCTTGGGTAACAACATTTAAAGTGTCTGGTTTAAAAAAAAAAAAAGACCAGAGTAAAACATGGTAAAATATACATGAATGTGACAAACGATTTCTTTGAATGAAAAATTTTTCATTTCTTTGAATGAAAAATGGATCAGACTTTGTTGTTAAAGGCCTGAAAATACCATAAATATAAAACTCTTAATTCTTTTTTGCATTGTCAATAAAAGTCAAGTCAATAAAAGTAAGCATGTGGTTATTGTTGAGCCCATTTTCACCTAGTACAGTGGAAGTAGGATGAGGTATGAGACCGTGACCCAGACAAAGACTCATCTCTGGATCTCATTAGTGATTGTGTTCTGTAATGTGTCATTTTTCTTCTTCAGCTGTGCCGCGGCATCAGGCCAGAGTGATCAAACTGCTGTACTGTGGAGAAGGACCCATTCAACAGACTCTCATGGTGGTTGGCAAGGTAATGTAGGTTCATTGTATCTGGACACCCAGGACAGAGCATTTTCCAGGCCATATGACCATTGTACGTTGTTTCAGGGCGTTACGTATGACACCGGTGGAGCTGACATCAAGGCCGGTGGGATCATGGCTGGAATGCACAGGGATAAATGCGGATCTGCGGCTGTTGCTGGATTCTTCCAGGTACCGGTCTCACACACACCTAACTGACGGTCAGAAGAATATTAGAGACTAATATCATTATTGTTGTTTTAGATCATAGCCAAACTGAAGCCCAAACACCTGAAGGTTGTGGGTGCGATGGCAATGGTGCGGAACAGTGTCGGGTCTGGTAAGCAACTTTTTCTGCATGTGTTGACCAGTTTGGGTGTCTGTTACTAAGTGAGGTTTTTTTTTTACCCTTTGACAGATTGTTATGTGGCGGACGAGTTGGTGGTGACTCGCGCTGGTCGTAGAATCCGAATTGGAAACACTGATGCTGAAGGAAGAATGGCCATGGTGGACTTGCTGTGTGAGATGAAGGAGCAGGTACATGCGTATATCAGCTTATAGAATATTATGCAATACTATTTTAAGATTTAAAGGGTCCTATCATGAGATCAAGATCATCTTGTTATATGGAAATGTGTAGCGCATACAGCTCTGCATATGTTTAGATGTTAGTAACAAGCATCTGGATTTTAACAAGGTCCCTGATCACTTCAGTCTGACCTTCTCAGTGTGAGCTGCACATTTCAGCAACGTTCGTTTATGAAAACGTCAATAATGCAGGCTTCGCATAGATGATTATATATATATATATATATATATATATATATATATATATATATATATATAATTATATATATATATATATAATCATCTGATGGCTATGATGATTTTATATATATATATATATATATATATATATATATATATATATTATATATATATATATATATATATATATATATATATATTGTTTTCATTTTAGTCATTTTGTTGACCATTTGTGTGTGTATGTGTGTATATATATATACTTGTATATATTTTTTTCTATTTAGCTTTTTTTGTTGTTTTAGATTCGTTGAATCAATGAATCAAACTTATTAGATGAGAAAATGTAATTTAAAGAATTGAAAAAATATTTTTATTTAATTTTATTTCATGCTGATTTCAATTTTATAATAATAATAATATAATAAACTTTATTTTATATAGCGCCTTTAAAAAGTAGGCTATCTCAAAGCGCTTCACAAATATAGAAACATAATAAAACATACAATTAAACAAACAATGCATTAGTAATGCTGACAGAGAGACGAAATAAAATACAAAATAAAAACATTATGAAGTATAGGATTAATAATAATAATACAACAATTATCTAAAAGCTACCCTAAACAAATAAGTTTTAAGTGATGATTTAAAAACACTAAGCGATTCTGCTTGCCTAATCTCAATAGGCAGGGAATTCCAGAGTTTTGGAGCATTTGACGAAAATGCCCTATCACCCATCGATTTTAGTCGGGTATGCGGAACAATTAAAAGGCCAGCTTCCGAAGAACGGAGATCACGTGCTGGTGTGTAGGGTGTTAAAAGTTCAGTTATATAATGAGGTGTCAGTCCATGCAAGGCCTTATAAGTAAGCATTAAGATTTTAAAATCAACACGGAATCTGACAGGGAGCCAGTGTAAAGATTCCAGTACCGGAGTAATGTGATCCCTCGTCCTGTTTCCAGACAGAATTCGAGCGGCAGATTTTGTACCAACTGTAGTTTGTTAAGGGTAGCTTTTGAAACCCCAGCCAACACAGCATTACAGTAATCGATACGTGAAAATACAAAAATGTTGATTAGCTTTTCAGCCACAGGGAGAGACAACATGGGACGCAATCTGGCTATATTTCTGAGATGAAAGAATGACGTCCTGACAGTGCTCTGAACATGAGGAACAAATGTCAAATTATTATCAAATATCACCCCCAGATTTTTTAATTTAGTCTGAAATTGAAGTGTAGAACCTTCTACACTAAAAGTGGGGGAACCAGCCTTCCGTAGCTGATGAGGTGAACCAATGAGCATTACCTCCGTCTTGTCACTGTTTAGGCATAAAAAATTTCTAGACATCCATTCTTTTATCTCAGAAATACAAAAAGAAAGATGAGACACAGCCACATCTACATCAGGTTTTGAATGTATATAAACCTGGGTGTCATCTGCATAAAAGTGAAAACTGAGTCCAAGTGATTTTAAAAGTTGGCCAAGAGGATAAACGTATATGTTCAAAAGTATAGGGCCCAGGATAGAACCTTGAGGGACACCAGAATGCACTAAACCAATAGCAGACCTGAAACCACCCATAGCAACAAACTGCTTTCTATCAGAAAGATAGGACTTAAACCAGCTTAGTGCAGTATCAGAAACACCAAAAACAGATTCTAACCGAGCAAGTAAAATATTATGATCAACAGTGTCGAAAGCGGCACTAAGATCAAGAAGAATAAAAATAGAGAGACTGCCGGAATCAGAAGCGATTAACAAGTCATTAGTAACCTTAACTAATGCTGTCTCAGTGCTGTGTAGTTTACGGAATCCTGATTGAAGGGGCTCATAGAGATTATTTGCAGCTAGATGGGAGTGCAATTGAATAGCAACAATTCGCTCTAAAATTTTGGCAAGAAAAGGAAGATTAGAAATGGGGCGGAAATTATTTAGATTGTCAACGTTTGTGTCTTTTTTTTTTGGTACAGGAGTCAAAGCAGCAGTTTTAAATGTTGTTGGCACCACACCAGTGCACAGAGAATCATTTATAATATTCAGTACAATAGGACATAAACTAGCAAAACATGATTGGAACAGACAAGTTGGTACAGGATCAACTATGGAAGTGGCAGCTTTCATTGTTGAAACCTCATTACAAAGAGAATGAAGGTCCAATATGGAAAAATTTGATAGGGGGGTACCAGAAAATTCAGGAGTGATTGTGAGAGAAGAAGGTGAAGGAAGAGTAGAAATGATACATTTACGGAGGTTTTCAATCTTTGAGCTAAAAAAATTAAGAAACCTATTACAGAGGTGAGACGAAGCTGGAGCAGTTGAATAACTGTTACATTTAAGGAGTTTGTTAATAGAGTTGAACAATTGTCTTGGGTGGTTCTGATTGTTATCAATTATCTGTGCAAAATAAGCAGACCTGGCCGATGCAATTTGGGTCTTATATTCAAGTAATTGATCTTTCCAAGCCTGGTAAAAGACAGTCAAGCCAGACATACGCCACCGACGCTCCATTGTACGACAGGATGTCTTCATAGCACGCAGGTTTTCATTGTACCAAGGAGAGGGTCGACCAAAGGAGACCAGACGTGATTTCAAAGGTGCAAATGAGTCCAGGCCAGATGAGAGAACAGAATTTAACATGAGAACTTTGTCCTCCAGGGTATCAGATGAAGAAAATGCGCTCAAGGAAGAATCAATAAAATCGGAGAAATCAGAGGGTTCAATCAATCTCCATTTGCGATAGTTAATAATGCGAGAAGAGGTAGTGTTTATATCAGGCAGTTCCATATTAAAAAAGATTGACAGATGATCAGACAGCCCCAAGTCAGAGGTGTACAACTGTGACACAAATGAGCCGTTTAAAATCACTAAATCAAGAGTATGGCCTTTATTATGTGTAGGACAGTCCACGAGTGGTTCAGATCGAAGCACTCCAATAAAGATAAAAACTCTTTTGTTGTTATGGAATCTTTTTTGTCCATATGGATGTTAAAGTCCCCCAAGATTAAAGTTCTCTCAAATTTGAGGCATAGCAAGGACAACATATCTGCAAATTCAGATATAAAGTCTTTATTTTTCTTTGGAGGCCTGTAGACTGTAGCTATGGCAGTAGAAATGTGGGCAGGTACACTCAAAACAAGACATTCAAATGAGTTAAACTGTGGAACAACCACAGGACTCAAGCTGAGTTGGTTTTTATATAGCACAATAATGCCCCCACCTCTTCCAGAGCAACGCGGGAGATCAAATAAGCCATATCCAGCAGGAGTAAGTTCATTGAAGAGAACACCATCTGACTCTTTGTGCCAGGTTTCCGTTAAACACACAAGATCCAGTTTACGTTCTGTAATAATGTCAGATAGTATCACAGCCTTGTTATTGACAGATCGTGTATTGAAAAGCGCAGAGTTTACTAGACGGGGAGCAGTTGAAACCAGAGAAGCAACCTCGCGCTTGGGAAACGACAAGTTGTTGGAATTAACCCCCCTAGGTCTACCCAACTGCGTTTGAGATTTACGCAGAAATGCAGGACAAGCAACGGAGGATGCAACAGTGGATGTAACAGATGAGAAGGAAAAGCTACGTCTTGAAGAGCGATGTATATAACGCGTCGGTCGTAGTATTCCAGCATGACTGCAAAGAGTGTATGTGTCGTTCGCCAGATAAAAGTTACCCTTAAGGTTCGACAGTTGGCGAACAGTGTACCTTAGGGCCATGTTGGAGAAGTCCACACCAGCCGGGACTTCACAGTGGTGTAAATCCTGGGATGGACAGCAGAAAAGGCGATTCCAGCGAAGAACAGTAAGTGATAAAAGCAGTAATCCAAAGAGTGAAACGTAATTCCACATCATAGAAGCAGTAATCCAATGGGCGAAGCGTAAATCCTCCTCACGATAAAATAGGCAATCTTCACATACTCCAAAACTCTTAATGAACGCTCATCAATACTAATAATAAAACAAACAAACGGATGAAAGGAGCGGCAGCCAAAACGCGCCAGCGTACCCTTCCAATCGGAACCGGTTCCGATTCCGGAATCGGAATTTTAAAACTCTTTTCCCACCAGCGTTTTTGAGTATTTTCACAAATTAAAGTAATTCGAGTAATTAACTGTGGATGTGGACTTATTGTAAAGTTAACTAAAGTTATCATGAGCAATGTAATGTTTGAAGCGACATCATAACAAATGTCAGTAACATGGGAAGATTTTAAAACGAGCGGTTCATTCATAAATGTGAAAATACAAACCGGACGACAGAACACAGGGAGCCCGGCGCTGAAACTGGGCGGAGCTACATAAGGGGAAAGCTGGGAATTTCCATCAATGGCAGGGAAAGAGTTAAATATGACATTTATATTGGACCTCTCGTGTCTGTTTCTCTAGGCGTTGCGGGAAGTGTCTCCTCATCTCTTCACTATTGCCACTCTGACCGGACATGCTATCAGAGCCATGGGGCCGCACTACTCTGTGAGTACTTCATCACACGTCAGTGCTACTGTGACCGCTTTAATTTTGACCGTGTCCCTCTCCATGTGTCCCTGTAGATCATAATGGATAACGGTGCTGCTCAACGCTCAGGAAACGCTCTGCAGTGGCAGAAAGGTAAGAAGAGCAAAGACCTTTTTTGTTTTTGTTTCCATCAACATAGTTTAAATTGTCTGAAATCTGTTTGTGTGTCAGCGGGAGAGGTGCTGGGAGATATGTTTGAGGTGTCCACTATCCGTCGGGAGGATTATGAGTTCCACAAAGGGAAGTCTGAGTATGAGGAGATCCTGCAGTCCAATAACCTGCCTTCGTCTGCCACACCGCGCGGACACCAGGCGCCCGGCGCATTCCTCATCATGGCTTCTGGACTGGATAAGGTAGATATTTTAGAGAATAATCACACAACCTATTCCATATTCTATTATAAAATCAACTAATCGAATATTCAAAAATCGTGACTCATCCCTGCATGGAATATCTTGTTTCTTTTCCCAAATCTTCACTCACGTCGGTTTTAATTAGGCCTATTATATTCTTATTTTTTACTGTGGTAAAGTAGAAAAAAGCTGTAGAACGGCCTACATTTTTTTTTTTTACTTGCACGTCGAATTCTTTTTAACACAGTTTCTGCTTGTTATTAGACATGGTAAGGCGTGTCACGTTTATTTGTAAAGCTCTTTATACTTTTTACAAGTAGAAAACATGAAGATATCAGAAAAGAGATCAATGGTCCCTTTCCTGCTCGTGTCCCACATGCCACATCCCTGATCCCTCTCAAAACGCAAAGCGATAGGCTATATGACACGTCTTTGAGGAAATATAAAACGAAAGGTTTTTTTTTTTTTTTTTAAATAGATTTAACTTTGTTATATTATTTAAGTTTCCATTATTTACTGATATTTATTTCAATGCTTTACAGGCTTTAGTGTGTTGTTTCTGTGATGGAATTGCTCAAACACTTTCTTGCTCCAATAAACACTATTTTTCTTTATTTTTAAATAATTTTAACGCCCCAAACATCGCCTGTAGTTGGTCCATTACCATCGCGGTGGTAAAAAAACTGTGCCCGTCACAGCCCTAGTTTCAAAAAAAGGTGCATTTGGGAACACATATAAAGTCTGACATGCTTTGTTTCATTGCAAAGTGTTGCTCTGTTATCATTTACATGCGAAGCTTCTCAAACTCCATCTTTGCATATGCTGTGAGTTTGGCTTGGTTATAACGTTCATCTGGGAACATAATGTGCCATTTCACCAGATTTGTAATAGCCTACGGCTACGCCAACACAGAATACATCAATGTGTTTCTAAATATGCAAATTTCAAAATAAAAGTTGAAACCCTTGGTCTAAGTTTGCGCAACAAATGTTTTTGTTCAAGGAATTACAGTGGCTGTAGCAGTTCTATCATAAAAAAGTGCGAAAATATTAAAGATTAAGTTGAGATTTGAATTTTAATGCTGTTTGGCTAATATTAAACAAGGATTTGAACTGTAAATTTTAACCACAACAATCACCAGTCTGTAGGCACCCTCTGCAGGCATTTGTTGTAACAATGTACATAAGTGGATTTTTTTTTTATATATATTATGTATATCACATTATGTGTTTTTAACAGTGTTGTTCAATAAAACCGTGCGATTACTTGCTTTTGAACCAATTATAATTGCTTCATTGTTATTCTATATGTATTTAAGTCATTTTAAAGGCTTTCACTTTTTATTACCACTAAAATTATCTGATTACTAGATTAATCATTAAAATAATCTATCGATTACCAAAATAATCATTAGTGCCAGCACTAGATTAGTTAAAACATTTCAAAATGCACCTGCATTGTTTTGCATTTTGTGACTTTCAGTTGAATAAGAGAATGTTCCAGTCATTTATTTCGTCATTTGAAGATGTCTTAAGTGATTTAAAATATTGTCTCGTTCTTGTGAACCCAATATCACATATTCAACGTAATAGAATGATTTTTTTTAACATGCGAAGTCTTTGAACAAAAAGCTGAGAAAATGGCATTTTTAATTAGTATTTCCAACATTAAAGTGTTGATAAAAAAAAGAGTATATTTTGTTTTTTGTTCGTTATCATACAACAAAACATTCTGGGGGCCATACAAGTTTTGTGAATATGATCAAAAAACTGGCGCTGTCTGGCAACCTAAAATAAAATTTTAAATCGTAACCCTTTTGCCAAAATGCATATAATAACCATCTACACATTTGCCCCTCAGCATGGAGTGGACTCAGTCAAACCTCTGCCTTACTCCCATATCGACATTGCTGGATCCAGCGGCCCTTTCCCTGGGGTCCCGACAGGAGCCCCAATACTTGCCATGGCGGCAAAATACCTGGAGTTCTAAACATGCGTCCAATGATCTTTTGTTCCTTCATCAATTCAATTATTTCTGTCTTGTGCCATTTCTCGATTAATGGCTTTCACATCTGTTCCGTCTGACAGTGTGGCTGTGGCCGAATAATGGTGCTTTTATCCTCCCATTACGCCACCCATCTTTATCATTTTATCGTTTCATACATGCATATATTCATCTCTTCACATCCTAAAAAACCCCTATATGCTCCTCTCTCATACACAAAATCATCTCATATCACATTTTGTATTATTTTTGAACCTGTGCAGGTTTTCTGTATCTAATACACATTTACCGAGATGAATTAACCAAAGCAAAGTGTTTTGTTTCCGTTCTTACCCTGTAGCCTTACAGTTTCTCAGTTGATGTGACATTAAAGAGGGGGTGAGGAGGAAGTCGAGTCAGTGATTTGATATGGAATTGCATCTGTGAATTTGTTTGGCAATACTTTTGGAAGAATATTGCATATCGTGTAACCACCCATTTTGTATGTAATCAAAATATGAGAAATAAATTAATAAAAGCATTTTGGCAAACTAAAGGAACCTGATGCCTTCTTTATACAACTGGAAGTCCAGTTTATCTGTGACCATAAGAATACATGTCTCTGTGAATACTGAATAGAATATGATTTGAAAGTTCGTGAAATGCCAAATTAAAATGTGCATCTAAAATGTTTTAATTTACTATTTTGTTTTATTTGTAACACTTTACAATAAGGTTTAATTAGTTCATATTAAAATGAACTAATGATAAACAATACTTATGTACGATAAAGCATTTATTAATCTTAGTAAATTCTTAACATGTGAACATTTCTATTAACTAGCAGTAACAAAGGTTGATAATAAATGCTATAAGAATATATTGCTTATTGTTAGTTCATGTTAATGCATTAACAAATGAGACCTTAAGTGTTACTGCTTTATTTAAAACATCAAATAAACCATTTTAAATGTTTAATAAAATATATATATACACTGAATAAGGCATTAATATGTGCTTTAAGTGTACCAGTAAACAGCCAATATCCTAGTAATATGCATACTTGCATAATAATAACCAACTAGTTTATAGTGAGAATTGAACCATAAACTTAATGATACCATTAATTTAACTACAATGAAGTAAATGTTTCCATTTCAAATGTTTATTTTTGTTAGAATTATTAAATTGATAACATTCCTTCATTTTATTTGTCACATTAGTCCTCCACATAAGTAAAAATATTTAATGCATGAATCTTGTATAACACAAACTAAAGATGACAATTCAGCAATGTAAAATAATGAATTGCACTTTAAAATTGAGAACTTTTTGGCTTTATAGTCACAAATCTTAGATAAATGGGATTGCTAACATAGATCAATTCAGAAAATAATTATTTACACCAGCCTAAGAAAACATACTATGCTTTTCTTTCAAACAATGTACAGAACTGTATGATGTGAATGTAGGTATGTGTGAATGCGGCTTTAAGCAAATATCAAATTTTGAACTTTTGTTTTCAAACTTTTTACAAAGCAAGTGATGATACAGTGCATCCGGAAAGTATTCACAGCGCTTCACTTTATCCACATTTTATGTTATGTTACAGCCTTATTTCTAAATGGATTAAAGTCATATATTTCCCTCAATTCTACAAACAATACCCCATAATAACATGAAAAGTTTGTTTGAAAAAAAAAATCAATCACATGTACATAAGTATTCACAGCCTTTGCCATGACACTCAAAATTGAGGCGTTTGAGTTTGGAGTCCACATGTGGTAAATTCAGTTGATTGGACATGATTTGGAAAGGCACACACTGTCTATATAAGGTCCCACAGTTAACAGTGCATGTCAGAGCACAAACCAAGCCATGAAGTCCAAGGAATTATCTGTAGACTTCCGAGACAGGATTGTATCCCAGATCAGGGAACTACAGAAACGTTTCTGCAGCAATAAAGGTCCCAATGAGCAGAGTGGCCTCCATCATCTGTAAATGGAAGTTTGGAAGCACCAGGACTCTTCCTAGAACTGGCCGCCCGGCCAAACCGAGTGATCGGGGGAGAACGGCCTTAGTCAAGGAGGTGACCAAGAAACCAATGGTCACTCTGACAGAGATCCAGCGTTTATCGGTGGAGAGAGAAGAACAACCATCTCTACAGCACTCCACCAATCAGGCCTGTATGGTAGAGTGGCCAGACGGAAGCCACTCCTCAGTAAAAGGCACACGACAGCCCACCTGGAGTTTGCCAAAAGGCACCTGAAGGACTCAGAAATGTACAGAGATCTCCTTGATGAAAACCTGCTCTAGAGCTCTCTGGACCTCAGACTGGGCGGCTGTTCATCTTCCAAAGGGACAACGACCCTGAACACACAGCCAAGATAACAAAGGAGTGGCTATGAGACAACTCTGTAAATGTCCTTGAGTGGCCCAGCCAGAGCCCAGACTTGAACATCTCTGGAGAGATCTGAAAATGGCTGTGCACCGACTTGATGGAGCTTGAGAGGTTCTGCTAAGAAGAATGGGAGAAACTGCCCAAAAATAGGTGTGCCAAGCTTGTAACATCATGCTCAAATACTTGAGGCTGTAATTGGTGCCAAAGATGCCTCAACAAAGTATTGAGCAAAGGCTGTGAAAACTTATGTAAACGTGTTTTTTCCTGTTTTTTATTTTTAATAAATTTGCAAAGATTTCAAACAAACTTCTTTCACGTTGTCATTATTTGTAGAATTTGAGAAATAATTAATTTAATCCATTTTTGAAAAAGGCTATAACATAAAATGTGGAAAAAGTGAAGCGCTGTTTAAAAAACAACAATTTTAACTGTATGAAAACATCAAAATTCAAATAAACCTGTAATTTAATTAATTTATTGCAGTGCCATCTTTCCAAGCCAAAAACATATGCAAATGTTCTCAGAAATATGATCTTTTTGTAGAGTGTAATTAAATGTTTTAAATAAGACAAACAGAATACCAGTGCATAAGAATCCTTTATTGATTCAACTTAATCTATATGCATATGGTTCTTTACCACAGGTTTAATCAGAAAAAAAAGCAAAGAAAATAGAGGAAAAAAAATTAACCCTCTACAAATTTGATATAGCCTCTCTTTGTCTTTACATATTGTGTTCACTCAACACGCAGCAAGCAGTGGAGTGAGCCTCTCTCAACGTCTAGAGAACATGAGCAGCTCTGAACCCCATCTAATAGTTGGAGGTTCTAATAGTCAAGTGCTTAAAAAGACCCGCTAACTTCTCAGCAATTCCAGCAGAAAAACAAAAGAAAAAAAGATTTCTCGTTTGCATGTTTATCTATTTATGTGTCTGATTTTGAAAGGCAGTTCTCAGGCTAGACAAATAACAGCTGGTAAGTTGAATAAAAACTGAAGTTCACAATAAGAGCAGGGAGAAAGATGTGTGATGTCGTGTAAACAAACAAGCATGAACGTGTTACAATCAGCATATTGTGTGCCTGACAGGAAGAATAACTCATATGCATACAATCCTCACTTCAGGTTCCTCATTTTTTTTCTTTCATTGCTAAGGTTTATTCCAAGATTTAAATCATGAAGGTTGAAGTATATCGTTGTCACAGATATGAAGGGGGGGGCAGGACATCTCTACAGCTGGCTGACTGCTACCTCAGGACCCCCCGAAATACATCACTGCAACCCATAACCAACAACCAGATCTTTTTCTGGACAAGAATGGAGTATCGGCACTGAGCTACAGCGCCATGTCAAATGAGACTGATCTAAAGCTCTTTAATGCTGATAGGAGACACACATGCTGAAGTTACAGGAGTCTCTTCTGTAAGAGACACTGGAGAACTGTGGGACTGATCAATAATACTGAGTCAATGGCGAGTACAAACACTGCTGCTATTGAACTTCCTGCTGGTCACTGAATGTCTGGAGAGGGTTTCGTTCAATCGGGGCGTGAAAGGAGGGATGCTGCTATTGTGGGATATAATGAAACTGAAGCAAATGGGAGGAATAAGGCAGAAGAAAGTGACAGGAGTGAAGGGTGAACTTCAGTGTTTACTTGGTGTGAACCATAGAGGTGCTGAACAGAAGCTTCTGCTTTTTCTTTTTCTTCTTCCCCCCTTTCTCATCTAAAAAGAAAAGAAAGGGAATGTGTAATGCTTAAAATAAATTAAGCAAAAGTGAGTGTAAAGACATTTATTATGCTACTAAAGAATGATTATTGAAGGATCATGTGACTGAAGTAATGGCTGCTAAAAATTCAGCTTTACCATTACAGGAATAAAATAATTTTAAAACATTTAAATTGTTAACAGTTATTTTAAATAATATTCCACAACATTACTGGTTTTACTGTATTTTTTTATCAAATAGAAGCAGCCTTGGTAAACAGAAGATACTTTTCAATAAAAAAAACCAGTGACACTACATGTAACGTGTAATGGACACTGTAAAATAGTTACTGTAGTAAAAACTATAAATTATGCATAATTAATTACATAACCCTAAGCCAACCCCTATTCCTATCCCTAACGCTCAAGTAAATACATGTAATTATTATTACTCCGTATTCCACTGTAACATGGACACCTTAAAATAAACTGTAACCCAAGCTCTTTTAGAACAGTAGTGTATATGAATGTTTCTCTCACCAGGGATGGGTAAAGCCTTTGCTGGGCCTTGATTTCCATTGTCCAGCTGAGACAAAGCCTGCTCGAAGGCCTGACTGAAGGAGTTTTGGAAACTGGGTACTGGGACCCGGTCCGAGCCGTCACTCTCTCCATCACTGTCTGCCATAGGAGGGGCCAGGAACATGTCTGCTATGGAGGAAAACACACACGTCACTACAAAACTACGCTAATAAGAGATAGTTAACAATGAGCCAACATGAAACAAGTATATCAGTCAGGCCAAGTGTTGACAGGAGGCTCACCTTTCTTTGGGATGCTTTTAGGCCCGGAATCCACACGAGCTTTCCCATCTTTCAGCATCTACACCAGAGAGGATCATCAGTATGGGACAATTTGACACTCACAAATGGCCTTATTTTTTTTACTATATTCAAATTTAGTTTTAATTTTAGTGCAGATTTTCCCACTACATAAAGACAATGTGATGGCTACCAAATTGACTATTTTGATTTATAAACATGAAAGAAAGTGCTTTAGGCAAACCTGAGCAAAGGACATGCAGTGAGAGTCCTCTTCCACACTGGCGACACTCAAAGACGGACTGTGCTCACTCAGATTAGGGAACATCACTCCATCTGAAATAAATATGGGAAATAAGCACAAAAGAAGGCACTGAAGGCCAGGGCGAGCGAGAGAGCGAGGGTTACCTGATAAAGGGCTGGTGCTCAGAGGGGACGGGGGTCCCAGGAGGAACTCTGGGATCTGCATCCCTGAGCCGCTCTGAGGAGGAGATCCAAACGCAGGAAAATGCTGGAGGTTCTCCAGCCCAATGTGCACCTCTGGATCTGAACAACAGACCGAGACATTTAATAACCACACCCTGAATAGAGTTCAAAATCTGACTTTGTCTAAGAAACTAGAAGCACAATGGGGAATTAAATCCTCACATTTCCCCTGTTTCCTGTTTTCCTCTATCTCAATCCTCTTCTCCCTTCTCTTTTCATCCCTTGCTTTCTTCTGCCTCAGGCGCTTCCGTTTCTCCAAGTCGTCTGCAAGACAGACAAAAATGTTTAAAAAAAAAAAATTCAATACTCATTTTGTAGAACTCGCAAAAATGATTACATGATACATCCCTATTTATTTCCCCCCAAACTTGAAAAGCAAAACATTGAATCATCACATATGTAGTATAAAAGTTTCCCATTTCCATTTTACAAACATGGCTTTCACAGAAAGTGCAGTTTTCCACCAAAATAAAAGCTAGATGGTTTAACTCTGGCAAGTTCAGAAATTAAGATAAAGAAATATTAAATAAATCTAGTAAAATTACATTATATTCGTATCACATTTATTTTATATTGGAGTTGTATTTAGCATGCATGTACCTGCGAAGCTGTCCAGGGTCTCTTTAGAGAGAACGGGTGGCTGAAGACTAAGCTCACACAGGCTGAACTCACACGTGAGGGGCAGGTGAGAGAGGTAACGATGGCGACGGCGAATGTCCTACAAATGAGCTCTGTGTTAATTACTTCATCATAGTAGGCATTACTTAAATCCTGATCCTTTGAGAGGAACAATAATTCACTCTAGTAAAAGATTATTTTTACACACAAAAATACCCATTTTAAATGCCAGGATGTTAACTGCGCACTGAGGTCATCTATAAATGTGTGACAGAACTGTCATAAATGTGAGAGACTGTGTGTACCTCAGAGACCGTCTGTCCATCAATCTCCACTACGGTAGCGGTGATAGACTGAGGGCTGTTCTCCAGGCTCCCGTACTCTCTCAGCAGACAGCGCACGTTCACCGGGTGCAGAAACATCTGCTGACCATCCTCAGCTACAGAGAGAAATAACAAAGTTATTTACTCTCCATCTCCATTGTTTACACAGAGTTACGGTGTACAATTATATCATATGGAACCGATCCAACCGATATAGATATCATTCCACTAAGTGATGATGTCACTGACCATTACATGGTAACTTGCATACTACGTACTGCTGTATTATGTCATGCTGCGCCACGTTATCGACCAGGTAGAACAATTCTTCCATCCACCATAGATAATTTCTCAAATAGCTTATCTGATCTGTCTCAGCTGCTGCCTGAACCCAAACAAACAGATGAACTAGACGAATTAACTAGCACTATGAGCACCATTCTCTCTAGAACATTGGATATGGTTGCACCCATTCGATTAAAAAAGGTCAGAGAAAAAAGTATAGCACCATGGTACAATAATACTACGTATGTTTTAAAGAGAGAAACCCGTAATTTAGAGCGTAAATGGAAAAAAACTAATTTAGAGGTCTTTAGAATCGCGTGGATAGACAGTATGTCACGTTATAAAAAGGCCCTTAAAACGGCCAGGGCTGAGCACCTCAGCAAATTAATAGAAAACAACCAAAATAATCCAAGGTTTTTATTTAATACCGTGGCTAGACTAACAAATAAACAGAAGTCGTCTGAACAAAATACCTTGTTACAGTTCAGTAGTAATGATTTCATGAACTTTTTCACCGAGAAAATTGAAAGCATCAGAATCAAAATCGTAAACGTTCAATCTTTGCTCGCGCCTTATAATTCAGCCGCAATTATCACCCGCAAGAACAATTACAATGCTTTACAACCATAGAACAAAAAGAGTTAAATAAACTTATCACTTCATCTAAAACAACAACATGTTTATTAGATCCTATACCAACTAAACTACTGAAAGAAGTATTACCTATAGTGGAAGAGCCTCTTCTCAATATTATTAATTCGTCTTTATCTTTAGGTCATGTTCCAAGAGCATTCAAGCTGGCAGTTATAAAACCTCTTATTAAGAAACCACAATTAGATCCAAATAACCTAGCAAATTACAGACCCATTTCGAATCTTCCATTTATGTCAAAAATATTAGAAAAAGTTGTGTCCGCTCAACTCGGCTCTTTCTTGCAAGAAAACGACATCTATGAAAAGTTTCAGTCTGGATTCAGGCCACATCATAGCACTGAAACTGCGCTTGTTAGAATCATAAATGATCTACTTTTAGCTTCGGACCAAGGCTGTATCTCAGTACTAGTTTTACTTGATCTTAGTGCTGCGTTCGATACTATAGATCACACAATACTCTTAGATCGACTACAAAATTACACTGGTGTTCAAGGACAAGCATTAAGCTGGTTCAGGTCATACTTATCTGACCGCTACCATTTCGTCTACTTAAATGGAGAAAAATCGATCATGACTTCGGCAAACCATGGAGTGCCGCAGGGATCTGTGTTAGGCCCTTTATTATTCTCAATATATATGCTGCCACTTGGTAATATTCTAAGGAAACATGGAATTAGTTTCCATTGCTATGCTGATGACACTCAAATATATATTTCATCACGGCCAGATGAATACGCTAAATTATCCAAATTGACTGATTGTGTTAAAGATATAAAAGATTGGATGACGCGTAACTTTCTTTTATTAAATCCAGATAAGACAGAGGTAATACTTATCGGTTCTAAAAACCGTCTACAAAACCTCTCACAACACAACTTTAACATAGTAGGATGCCCTGTTACTTTATCCGCTACAGTAAAAGACCTGGGTGTTATATTAGACTGCAACCTGTCTTTTGAAAAGCATATTTCATATGTTACAAAAACTGCCTTTTTCCACCTTAGAAACATTGCTAAGCTACGTAATATGCTATCTGTTTCTGATGCAGAAAAGTTAGTTCATGCATTCATGACCTCGAGACTAGATTACTGTAATGCTTTATTAGCTGGTTGTCCTGCATCCTCAATAAACAAGCTACAGTTAGTCCAAAATGCAGCCGCTAGAGTTCTTACTAGATCAAGAAAATATGATCATATAACACCAGTTTTATCATCACTTCATTGGTTACCTATAAAGTTCCGTATTAATTACAAGGTATTGCTTTTGACCTATAAAGCTCTAAATGGTTTAGCTCCAGTCTATTTAACGGATCTTCTATCGCCTTACAATCCATCGCACTCTTTAAGATCACTAAATTCGAGGCTTCTGGTCATTCCTAGGATATCCAGATCCACCAAAGGAGGCAGAGCATTTTCACATCTAGCTCCGAAGCTCTGGAATAGCCTTCCTGATATTGTTCGTTGCTCAGACTCGCTCTCCCAGTTTAAAACTAGACTAAAGACGCATCTATTTAGCCAGGCATTCATATAAATTTTTATCTTACAGTTACTCTAAATTTGGCCTCTAGTTCATAAACGCCAGAGGAGAACTGGCCCCGACTGAGCCTGGGTTCTCCCAAGGTTTTTTTTTTCTCCATTGGGTGATCTGATGGAGTTTTAGGACACCATTGGGTCACTTGATGGAGTTTTTCGGTTCCTTGCCACTGTTGCCTTTGGCTTGCTCAGTTGGGGATATTCAAATTAATTAAACAATCATACCATTGATCAGCTCTACCAAACTTGGATGTCCTTTTTGGATGTCCAGTAATAAACAAACATTGTTGAGTTGTTTTGATTGATACTGTAAAGCAGCTTTGATACAATCTGTATTGTGAAAAGCGCTATATAAATATATTTGACTTGACTTGACAATATAACTGGAAACGAGGTTTAAAGCCTCATTACAAATAGACCAACACACACCTTGATAGAAGTAGTAATATGGGCCATGATGAGCAGTCTGACTGGTCTGAGGGGTCTCTTCTACAGGATTGTCTTCCAGAGCCCCTTCAGGCATCTCTTCAGCCACCTCAGGAACACTCGGAGCGGTCATCTCTTCCACTGGCTCCTCGTGAGCCTCCTGAAGCTCATCATCAAAAGCTGAGGCATACTGCAGGATGGGCTGTGTTGGGACACACTACATTAAACCCAATGACGTGCACTGATATTTGGTAAATATTCAGGTTCCAATTTAAGCGTCTTTAAGTACTATAAACTAACATTTAAATGAATCAATTGATACAATGCACTTATTGTGTACTTGTATGTTTTATATTGTACCTTCATCAAAAAAAAATACCTACAGGAAATAACAGCTGTAATTCTACTGTAAGTTCTGTAATACATCTATAATTACACTGTGACTGTTGACCCTTCCTTTCCACCTTAAACCTAGCCAAACCCGTATCCCACCTCAAGAGCAGCAAAAGTGTTCCAGGTTGCAATTTATTTTACAGTACGAGCACTTACCTAAGAAAGTACTGGGTAATAAGGTAACTACATGGGTTAAGGTTAGGTTTAGGGACAGGTTCAAGTTTAGTACCTAGTTGTTATCCAGTTATCACAATTACTAATAAGTGCATAGTATGTAAATGGGGAACAGGACTGTAAAATAAAGTTTGCAATACAACATGAACACAATAAGCACATTGTACCTAACATTCTTTTTAGCAGTTCAAAGCAGTCTACACCGGACACGAGTGGCGCGACAAAAGCAAATGGGTAATTCCATGTCAACTTAACCAGAGATCCCCAGCTAATATTCATTTTTTTCCCTGGTGAAAGAAATACATAAACGAAGAAGAAAGGCAAAATAATAAAATGTCATGAATGTATATTTCCTGAATAATCCACTATTTTGTGGAGGGGTGCCAAAATGACAATTTCCACCTGAGATTTGGAGCCAAATTACAGGGAGGGTAGAAAGATAGCAGCATCATTATTAGTTAAATATTTTTACGTTTGCACTCTTTGTTGCATTATATGCCTACGGTGACAGTAAAAAAAAAAAAAAGGGAACAAGCATTTCTTGTGGGTTTTTTTTTTTGCGCTCATAATTGATGTTTGTTTTTATTAACAATTAGAAAAATATTAACAAAATCGTTAATAAAAAGTTAACAAAAGACGTTTCTAAAAACTGGTCGATTTGACATGGAATGACCCAAATTGAACCCATTATAATCAGTAATGCTGTCTACACTGGATCCAGCGCTTTGTCTTGTCCAGTCACAGTGTTAGACAGCCTTGAGGCAGATACATCTTATAATCTGAAGGCCAGAGCCTGTGGGGCAGCAGAGAGAGTCCTAAAAGAAAGGAGCACAGTTTCTACTGACCTTAGAGTTAGTGAGGCTCTTGACCACAACCACCTCTGGAGAGAAGTGCTCTGATAGAGACAGTTTCCTCATGTCCGCCATATCAACAGAACCGCCATCCTTACGGCGACACTTCAAAAGACCCTCTTCCCGCTCCTGTTCGTTCAGAGATGAATGTGAGGGTTACATGTTAGAGTGCAGTTTTTGGAGTGTAACAAAATCGAACAATTTTCAATAATGTAAAATAGCTTAACACTTTTCCAAGTCATGTAGCTGTTTAGCCTTTTTAAAGTAACACCAAGTAAATTTTCCTCTTCGGTCGCCCTACTGGTTGGAAACAAAATTGTCCATTGCCACTGTCGTAATAATTTTGCCTACCGTCGCACGCACGCTCGCTGTTTACCAGCACCGGCTTTAGAATGAACGATGTCCACAGACAAGGTAAAGTATGTTACATGATTTCATGAAAGGATGATGCATTGCGACATCAGAAACGAAGAAAAACGAAATAATGACTATTGTAGCGCTTGACGTAAAGCAGTCGAATTCTGTAGTTCTTTTTGTGCACGGGTTCCTACTCGACCCCGAAGTTACAGTAGTGCCAGTAAAAGCGATGCAGACGTGTCATTTAACTTATTTTAAGTCGATGTACCATCACAAGGGTCTTGGAAATATATTATGAAGGTTGAAAAACTACATAGTGTTACTTTAAATGTTACAATGTTCAGTTTCATAAAAGCATGAGGCATAAATGTTTATAATAATAATAAATTACACATCACAAGTTATTGTCCCCTTAAATGGCTTTAATGTAGTTTAAGATATTTTTGAGTAACTTATAGCAATTGTATTTTTATGTATGCATTTGGCAGATGCTTTGATCCACAGGGACTTTTCAAAGTGTTAAAAAAAACATGTAGGTTTTCCATTTATCATTTTTTCAGGTATTTAACAATGCCACATATGTTTTCAGTTTTATAAAACAGTTTATTAAACATTATATAGTTGGTTGCATGTAAACGTTCAAGTTTGCTGCCATCAACCTAAATTCTCATCGTTTGTCTGAAAAAATTATACCATAAATTGCATAACCTGAGTTATACAACTCATGTTTTTGTCCCCTTAAATAGCTTCAATGTCAACATCTAAACCAGTTGAGTAACTTATACCAACTACTTTTGAAAACAGCAGTGTGACTTGTTTAACTAGTTTTGAGTTTCAAAGCAGCTTGTCCAACACAACATTCATATGTGTGTGTGAATGCATGTGTACCTGCAGCTGCAGTAAGGCGCTCTGTATGAAACAGGCCTGTGGGTCGTCTTTCTCTTGGCTGAGCTGGGATTGGAGAGCCATCCTCTCTTCAGCCACAAACCCAAAACCTGCTGCTGAGACGCCAGAAGCAGCTTAGAGTATGCGCGCAAATGCACATCTGCAGAAAATGGGGGGGAAGAAAAAGTGTCAAATAAGACATACTCAAGTGATCACCACAAAAATCTCATGCACACAGAAGAATGGCTCACCTTCAAAATGAATGGGCTCCTCCACCTTAACCCACTGAGAGCTGGGAAGAGCCACCAGCGATCCCTTCTCTCTCCGCATCAGACGCATAGTGATGACGTTACCAGACACGTACTGATGGGTCTCCATTGCAACCACACTGAAAGTTGACAAGATGGGTTTGATTCAGAACATAAATGAGACATTACAATTTGTTCACTGAGTAAAGATGTACACTACTGGTCAAAAGTTTGGCATGATTCATTTGTTATCTTAAATTAATCTCTTATGCTCATCAAAATAATATTTAATTTGATCAAAAATACAAGAAAATCTAATATTGGGGATATTAGAATCTGTTTTTTTTTTTTAAAGGATTATGTGCCACTGAAGACTGGAGTAATGGGTGCTGAAAATTCAACTTTAGTTACAGGAATAAATTACAATTTACAATAGATTAGAATAGAAAAAAGTCATTTTAAATTCTAATATTTTGAAATATTACTAATTTTTTCTTAAAATAATTAGAGACTTCTTTCAAAAGCAATTTAAAAAAATCTTAATTATTCCAAACATTTGACCAGTAGGTATTATATGGCACTTTTATGAAATTTACATAATATTCACATTAAAGGTGCAGTAATCAATTTCTTTGGA
Source organism: Chrosomus eos (assembly GCA_036326025.1). Lineage (NCBI taxonomy): Eukaryota > Metazoa > Chordata > Actinopteri > Cypriniformes > Leuciscidae > Chrosomus > Chrosomus eos. The sequence continues at coordinate 15,919,520 of CM070836.1, read as the reverse complement.
ATATTTGCTAGATGTCTATTCTGTGAGCGCTGAAAAAAATAGTGTTTGTACCTAGTCCTAGCTGTGTGAATAGGAAAAAACAAAAAGTGGGTCGGACCTATTAGACCAAACACCATAACACTCTTGTATCCACTCAAGATGAGAGGAGAGTGTGTGAGCGAAGGGGACATTTGAAGAAAGAGAGATGGCTGAGATATAACCAAAGAGGGAATGGTCAGAGGAATATAATTGGAAAAAGGCAAGAGCTAGGACCCGCTTTAATATTGTAAAAGCTTTCCAGCGCTAGAGAGACATTAGAATCAGAATCACTTTATTGCCAAGTACACACAAGGAATGTGCTTCGGTAACAAGATGCTACCATGGCTGCTATAATCAGCGCCAATCAGAGTTAGAGAGCAATTAGAGAGCATAAAGACCTGAAAACAGATGCAGAGTTTGTTTTTGTTTCTGCTTGATACATAGGTAACTGATTTTAGATTTTTGCATAGCATGTTTGTTATATTCGGGTCAAGCAATGAAGGGAGGGGTGTGTTTGTTTGGGTGCCGATTTCAAATATCAACAGTGTTTCTCAGAAATCGCTAACTGCACCTTCAACCAAAACAAGCATTATAAACTGGCAATTTCAGGATAACCTCTTGAGATCAGCGCTGTGCACGGCCTCATAGCAAATGGGGCACTTGGACCAACTCTTATCACTCAGAGAGAGGTAGTGCAACATGCATGGCCAACAGTAGATGTGGCCGCAGCGCGTGATGTGGGCCGCCACAGGGGGATACAGGCAGATCGGACAAGACGGCACCTCATGACTGTAGATGCGCTGTGTGGAAAGAGAGCAAATCATGATCAACATTTGAAGAAAATGCACTGACAGCGTATACAAGGCAGAGTAAAGTCTGAACTGACCACTTGCTGCACGCAGTCCCAGTCCACCAAAGTGTCCGGATCAGTGAAGTGTGCTTGATAGTCCTGATCGTCAATCACCACAAACTGGCAACTTGTGGACAAAAGGAAGATTGTGTGCCCATTAGCCAATCATTTTTCTTTTTTGACAACATGAACTGACACAAAAGTACACCAGAACAAATTAAGCAATCACATTGACTGCAAACTGTTAACCCACTTTGGCCAAAAGGAAAAAGGTGGAGCAGACCTTAACTGTTTAATTTAACCTTTAAACAGTACACAAGTGTTATTACGGTTAAACTATTAAGGAACATTTATGTTAACTGAAATAAAATTTAAAGCAATTTACATAATACTTTCAGTAATTATTTCAATTAGTTGCCAAGGCATTTCTAATTTTCATTATCAAAACTAAAAACTAATCTAATATTGAAAATAACCAAAATAAAACTGTAGTTAAAAAAAAATTCTAATTCTAAATAAATAATATAATCCTACTAAATTAAACATGGCATGGATTTTTTTTTATGTTCCTTCAGGTTTAATGCACAAAAAACAACTATACATGTAAAAAAAACAATTACTTTCAACCTTCATTCTGTCCCTTTGTCTGAAACGATCAGTTTTTAAGGGATGCTCCTTTAAGGCTTGTCAGTAAACAGCCGCTGTTATGACTGACTAACGTAATTGCATAGATAACAGTATCAACACCCACTCACCATTACATGTAAAACATTTTTTGAAAATATTATAACCTTCATTCACAGACAAACCGTTATGAAATAATTTACTATGGTTAGCTTATCTATATTGTCGATGTCCTGCTCTGGAGGCAGCAAATGTTTTTGCACGTGTGACATCACAACTCCCGCAATATCAAAACAAGCAGTTTTTTTTTAGCTTAATTTAAAAAAAAAAATGCTTTGTTTATAATGAGGATGATATCAAAAGCTCTAAAACTTGCAGGATGTTTTAATGATATAAGGATATCTTATGATACTAATATAACACTGCGGTACACTAAATATTGTTGCGTGTGATTTAATACCAATTGATATAAGAATACGCAACATTCTGCTGTACTCACTTGGCCTGTAGGAAAAGCTCCTTGTTGAAGGGCTTGTGTTTGTGACCCCACTTGTTGCGGCGACCCCAGCAGGAATGGCCATCTCCTCCGGAGCCAAAATGGCCTCCACGTGGCTCAAACGTAAAGTTGAGCAGGTGGTTCAGACTTATCTTTTTGGGTCCAGCAAACTGAGCCGGGCTAAACTCTGCCCGGCGGTTCTCTGCTACCTAAACAGAGAGAACCCAACAGTTTATTCAGGTTATTCCACATAACTACAAGTCTGTTTGTTTACTTTGTGGTATTTTCTAGTAGTTCATTAACCAGCATGATTACCGCAAAACAGCAAGGAAGCATAAAAACAGCCCTTAATGAAAGCACAAATGAATCACAATCCAAAGGCTTATTGTAACACACCTCTTCTCTTCTCCCACCACCAGCGAGGCCAAACTGTCGCCCCCCTGCGCCACCTCTCTGAGGGGGTCTCTTGTCAAAATTCTTGCTTTTCTGTGGCTGGGAGCGACGTGGGCCTGGAAAGCTCTCGGCCTTGGCAAAAGCAGGCTCACGTTTGCGGCTATAGCGCTTTGAGCCCCCATTATTCTTACCATCTAAAAGAACAGGAAAAAGGATAAACGTCAAAATACATGAATATATTACTCCAACCATAACATTTTACTTGACAAGGGGGTGCCTCCACAAACTTCAGGGAAAATATAACATTTTCTTGATTGCAATATTGACAATTCGATACGAGTCTTCCCTCTTCAAGCTGAAATTAGATACATGCCCCTTTTGTAAAATGAAAGACCTGTGCAATTTTCAATATTTTTGACAACATTCACACAGGCCTTAGCTAATCAATTCAGTCACACACTGCACATTAAAGTGTTTCAGAGGACCACATGATAAGAGCAGGGGGTGTAAACACATATAGCTTATCATCCGGCAGCAGAGATCCCTGTCCCATACGCTTCACAAGCCCACAAAACGTTGTCATACTCATAACTAAAACATAGACAACACAGTTTAGGTTATGTACAGTGATTTGGTTCTGATATGCTGGAGGCTTTCTTGGGTCCATCCAAAAGCTAGAGGGCAATACAGCACTGAAGCTTTTCGCCTGGTCACATGGCAGACTGCTGACAAGAATAGATCCTTCCTGATCCTGACCATGATCCTCATGCATCTGATCTGCTACTAAAAGTAGCAGATACATTAAACCTAAATATGTTTCTCCTTGGGGGAATACAGTTGGAAATGTTGGGTTAGTTTAGGGGAATTCAGTTTTGACATTGGTTTATCTAGGCAATGTAAGAGTGACACACACCACACATGTTGTGTTATTAGAACATTCGTTTTTATTAGGTGGAGAGTGTGAATATATAGGCTATATATATATAATATATTATATATATATATAATATATAATATAAATATATTATATATATGTGTGTGTGTGTGTGTGTGTGTGTGTGTGTGTGTGTGTGTGTGTGTGTGTGTGTGTGTGTAAATGGACACCAGAATAATTGACAATCACAGGAAAAGCAGTCCGATTAAGTTAGGAAAAGGTTGAACTAGTATCCCATAAAAGGTTCAGAGTTCCACATTCATCCAAGAATTTACAGCTTTAATTTCAGTCCATGTGTTTATGTAATTTATTGTGGTGTCCAGTGCATAGATCCATTCCACCTCACATATACTCATGTTCTGATAACACAGGTAGTGATTGTCACTCCTCTATATAGATAAATAAACAGATAACAATAGTTTTGATTCAAAACTTAAATCCAATTAACTACTAACCTAAAATTTATCTAAAATAAACTAAATTCCCATAAATGTATGTAACATTGTTCATTAAATACATTTATAATTTTAATATGTATATAAAATATTTAATAGGCCTATATAATTCTATCACATGCTATCTAGTTTACTTTACTAATTTACACCAAAAAAGTAAAACATACCTGAAAAACAATTCTAGAGGAACTACTGCTTCTTAATGAATAACAGTTCATTTCTGACATGTTAAATGCTAAGCTTTATTAATATTTTACGAGTTTCTCCATTGTTTATTCGAGAAACGGGCCAATCGCTAGCCGCGGCTACGTCATCTCGACAGACACAAACAAAAACATGCCGCAAGTCCCAAACATTTCAATACTTTCCCCTCTAAGCAGACCACGACAAGCGTGTGTTTGTGTAAGTTATAAAACGCTGATTCTGTACCTGTTTTGGCTTTAGAGTCAGTAGGAGTCGAGCCTGTAGAGCTAGAACGGGGCGGGATCTTCGTGTTGCTGCTGCTGCTGTTGTTTGCGTTTGGGTTTTTCTCCATTTTGAGGCCGAACTCCGGGGAGAGAGCTTCGGAGCTCTTTAGCATTAAACGGGGTAAACGGGGAGAACAACGGGTTGTTGTGAACGCGGGTCAGGCGACGAAGGCCCTTATTCATTTCTGTCAAACGCGGAGACTCCATTACGGCGACATCTTGACCACAAACAAACCGAGAAAAACAGAGACACAATCCAAATGTCTCAGTAAAAAAAAGCTGTGCGCTAACACAAAAAACAAGTGCCCAAAAAGCGGGGCCTCGCCCCTTGAAAAGCGCAGTTTTCCTTGGCGTGGGAGTTGTTGCGCCCCACAAGGCGTTAACCGCTCTCCGAAAGAGGAAAACGGACGATAAAATGGGTTTTAACCCAAATTTTAATTCAGCTAAATACAGTCAAGGCATATGGCGACGGGTCGCCAAACGGGAACCGTAAACACCCGGATGAGGGTTATAAGCCTCACAGGGCTTACGAAGTGCGCATGCGCGGAGTCGTCGCTTCTCATTGGTGCATCAGACTGAAAAATGTGGTGTGTAATGCATGTGTAATCTTGCATACTTTTATAGGCGAAGAGTTCTGTTTCGTTTTCAAAGCATTTTTAAAGTAATATTTGGTTTATTTGAAGAAAAAAAAAGTTTACAGACGTTTTGAGTTAATAATAAAAAGCAGCAGTTGTTTTAGTTAGTACAGAAGAAGTACACGTGACCTACACAACACATGGCCAGAGTTCATAGTCTTCACACAATAATATAAGAATAGGCTACTCAATTTACAAATCACTTACAGTGTAAAATGAAAACTGTTTCGTATATTATCAGAAAGGGCTCCACATGAACCATGTCCTATCAGTTGTATAAAATAAATGATCAGAACATCTGATCACTGCATGGTTACAAGATGCATTCAAGACCTACACAACCAACACACAGTTGTATATGAGGGGTTTTAGATCTCTTCATTATCATCACTCCAATCTTCGTAAGTTTCTTCCTCTCTGACAGCACTCAGGGAACAGCTCAGGATTGCTCTCCTAACCTCTTGTTTTTCATCTGTTGTGGAAGGGAAGAGAAACACAGAATATGGTATATGTTCACAAACATGTCGTATTAAATCCCTTGTCTACTCAAATATCACAAGCTATAAGAAAAAAAATCACTCTTATAATATTGAATTTATAGTACTTCCAGAAATGTATAGTTTGCCATCTGCCACTCTTTTCCAAAATAAATAAATATACTGGTTTTGTGAACCTTTTGATTTCATGTTGGCTATAATTTTCTAGTGATCTTGACAAAACGAAAGTTTGTTTTTCTCAAGATGATAACTAAATTTTTAAGATGCACTCGAATATTGAATATTGCAGTATTATAAATTATTTGTCTGTGTGCACATTTTCAGTGTTGGGTAAATTAAATTACTCTAAAAAAGTAATTAATTACTAGCTACTAATTACATCTTCAACAAAGTAATTAGATTACTGTACTTATTACTCTTTAGAAAGAATTGCATTAGTTATTACAACTTTCTAAATCCCACATCAACCATGACCAGTTCAACAATACAAGGATAGACATGAAACTGCTCTTTTAATTCATTCAAATAAATAATAGAAAATTGCATAAATTATTATTGAACTGACCAAAGAATTACATTAAGGAGCTTACATTAATTGAATTAAATTGAATATACTTTATTGTACCATTTCTGGGAAATTTGACTTGGGATAACACAGCCAGAACACAACATTTGGACTTTTACATAACACAATACATAGTAACAGACAAAGTTAGGAAATAAACCTAAATTATTTTAAAAACCTACAGTATACCAATCTAATCTTAGTTCTCGGTTTTATAATAATTGATTTACACATCAAAATCCTAAATAATCTTCTTAAGGGTAGTTAAAATTCTCATGTAAAATGTGTGTCATCAGCAGCAATTTTGTTTAGCTTGTTTTAAAATAGATACCTTGTACAACTCATGTATTCACCACTCATACATTTCAACATAGACTTTCAATTTGTATGTTAAATCCACTACTGTTTTATATAGACTATACAATTCTATAAAGCATTTAATGCAATTACTGTAATTAAATTACAGAAAAACTAAGAGTAATCCCTTACTTTACTTTTTCAAGGGAAAAGTAATTAAATTACTTAGTAATGTATAACACCCAACACTAATTTTTTTTCATGTGCCCTCGTAATCTTTACACCAAATAACTTATCCCTCTAGCAGTGACATCTCTGATGATGCGTTTACTTAGCCTGGCAAGCCAGACCTACATCAAGATGTTAGGTCTGGGAACTCACAATTGGCATACCTCAATCCGAGGGGCGGGATAAACGGTTGTCTTTCAATATCCCTCAGCACGCAATAGGATAGCGCTACAACCAACCAGAGCAACGAACGGTTGTGGCTGAGTGAGTCCCATGCGTTTTCCCACCAGCGAAGCTAGTTGATATATTAAACTTTTGCCGTATCCGGTCGGCAAAACTCAGAACACATCTTCTTTGTTTAAGAATGACTTAAGTGCCGTTCTTTGTTATTTTCTCAAAGAAAAGCTTAACTCCAAGTCTCTCCAGAGTCGCGGCCAAAACCGATTTGAAAGGTCGCTGTTCGCCAGCAGCAGCGGCCATCTTCTTTGTTAAGCCCGCCCACCAACTCTATACACAATGTGATTGGCCTGACTAGAGTTTGGTTTTTCCAGCTCGAAAGCCAACGGAGCGTTGCTAGACTAACCTGACTCCGCCAGATGGATTTGCTCCGCATGTCCATCTGGAAACCTTCCGTTGAAGTAGTTTTGGTAAGGGGCGAAAATACTGGTTAGCTGATTGGCCTATGTTGGTGATAGACGGGCCAAATCAACCAATCAGATCAACGAAGCATATGAGAGCGACGACGAAAACACAACCACAAGCCAGGCTACTCTTGCTGCTGCAGGTAAAAGCTCGTTAGCTCTGTAATTCCGTAATAACTCTGTAATTCCGATAAAACTTGCTCGATAGCCACACTGATGCTAGTTTCATCCGCTGAAGCCGCCATGTTCTTAAGACTGAACTGTCGCGCTTCTCGTTGCGTCACACCTCAACCCGCCTCAAAGCCAACGCTGATTGGACGTTCGTTTGGTGAACTGCTCCCAAATTTTCTTTAACGGAAAGTATCCAGACTGATCTGCGAGTGAAACCTTGAAAGCTCGCGAGATCAGGATGGTCTCACGAGGCTATTGCTAGACTACACTGGCTGCAAAATAAATTTGCTGCCTCTAGGGTGCGTCTACATTTCTAGGCTAGCGTTTACTGGCATGAGGGCGGGACAACCTGTCACTCACATCACATCACAGCAATAAGCAAACTACAACCATCCAATCAATTACCGATGGACAAAACCAAGTCTCGTCCTACAGTACATTTCTTGTTTGAGAAGCCACAACTCAGATTTGTCACAATAAGGAAGAAAAGACTATCAAGATCTATTCATTGTCTTCCATGTTATTAATCTACAGCAAAAGTACAGTGCTCCTAATTCACATAGTATGAAATTTAATTGCTGTCGGATAGTGGATTGCATCTTTATGTCGAGATCACGAAAAACACTTAGGGCTTCTCTAGGCTCTAATGTAACTTACCATGTAACTTATAAAGAACTTACCTTCTGTTTTGCAGTCCAGCAGCATTCTGTCGAGCTGTTGTCTGTTGTACTTAACAAGAAACTTCTGACATGTTCTAATCGTTCCTGTGGAGGAGATCAGGAAGGACATGGATGGCAGTAAGAATATATACACGTAAAGACATTGTGGGGAGTTGGCTTTCGTCTAGACTTATAAACTTCGACCAGTACCTCCAACATGTAAACAGTTGAAGAAGCACGGCACCCTCTGGCCTCGGTTCTCAAGGCAGGTGATGAAAGTAAGGGCAGACCAGATGAGTCGATATTGCCTTTTTCTGCAGCGTATGAGGACCACTCCGGTGTGGGCATTCAGGTATTTCACTAAAGAACATTTGAAAAGATTTTACGTTACATGTCTGTAAACGAGACGTTAGGCTGAGTAAATGCAATGTCGCTAAATAGTTAAAATAACGGTAACGTAAAACAATGATCAGTCGGATTATTATACGTTGAGATCTTCACGATTAGCACAACATGAAAACAAGACCAGTGTTTACCCATCACCCCTATGTTAAAGTGCGCTGATCCGTAGTCCCCGTGCGCTCGGTTCACGGCTGCTCGGACTGTGTGGTAAATGGCTTTATCCTCCAACAGTGGCAGACTGCTCCGTTCAGAGAAGCAAACCTCGCATAGCAAATACCTGCAAACAGTCCATAGAATAACGAAAGGTTGGAATTGTTTAGAAGTTCAAAAACTAACAAAGTGGAAAATATCTGTTATTATTATGTTTTTACTTCTTCATTACCTCGACTTAAAACGGACCATATTTCCAACACGTGCATAACTGGCTTTGAAAACAATGCACTTTGCTTCCGGGTTTCTTTTGGCCAATAATATTCCACGTTGGTAAAAAGGGGCGGGGTGATCGTTTGACATGAGCATGTATTATTTAATAAGCCATTTTAACAATAACACATTGCCAATACCGTTCTTCTGAAGAGCACTACAGTTAAAACAGAAATAATATTAGAGGTTTTTAGTAGTTACTTAGGACTATTTAGGGTAGTTGTCGCCAGTTTGTCGTCCTGTTATTTTAAAGGGATAGTTCACCCAAAAATAAAAATTGTGTCTTCTGTGCCCTCAAGTTGTCCCAAACCAGTATGAGTTTATTTCTTCTAATGAACACAAAAGAAGATGTTTTAAAGAATTACTTCCTAGTATTTATTTTCTATTATGGAGTCAATGGGTGCCATCAACTTGTGGTTACCAACATTTAAAAAGACATCTTATTTTGTATTCAACGGAAGAAAGACACTCATACATGTTTGAAACAACTTGAGGGTGAGTAAGTAATAAAAAAAAAATAAAAAAAAAAGGTTTTGGGGTGAAAATACATTTTAAATAACATTTTTGGAGAGAAAGTTTAGGTCTATACAAAAACCAGGCTGATATTTCAAAGCAGTTCTTAATCATATTCATTAATGCACATACTGACATATTATTAATGTATATTTAATTTCCAATTTATTGTATTTATTGACATTTTATTTAGCTTAATTGAATTTGTATTATTGTTTATTAAAGTTGATTATTTCTTTATGAAAGAGAATAGATAGCCGCTTTTCTTAATAACACTTCACGGTTACACTTTATTTTAAGGTGACTGTGTTACAGTGTAATTTTACATTTAAGCACTGAGTATAGCTAATAATAATTAACTACATGTACTTACTCTATGAGGGTTTGGTTTAGGGTTAGTTGCATGTAGGCTAATTTTGCATTATTTATAGTTATTATACAGTAACATGTGTAACCAGAAAACTGTCAATAACATTATTAACAATAACAGGTTAACATTAGTTAATGAAAAATAGCCTACAGGCCTATAATACTTCTAGCCTTTATTATTAATTACAAAATTACCAACAGATTATAAAACGATAAACGTTAGTTAATGTTAGTATGTTGTCTGACACATTTAAAAACACTTTATTCGCAATCACACCATATTTTAAGCACACGAGATGTTCCCGCTGTAATAATCATTATTAACTGAAAGAGGGCGCTAGACGACAGCGAAAACTTAACCTGAAGGTTGCTTTACGTTGCCCATTATGTCACTGAAATATAAACTATATAATACTAACATTAATAATATCGATACGATTATTATTAATAAGAACATCATGTAACATAAAAACGAGAGTTTTTGTATAGCATCAACCACGAAGGCAACTTACGCATAACTTTTTATTATATATAAAATATAATTATAGTAGTCAGCGCTGACTTTTAAATGTCCTGGGAGATTTACAAATACGCTTAAAACACAAATGCCCTTGTGGCACAGAAGTGGTGCTGGTGCCAGTGGTTCCCCTCCGTGCAATGGCACAGACAGCGTGTCCGAGATGGGGATGATGATGATGATGATGATGATGGTGGGTGTGTGCGCGCGTTTATCACAGATCTGCGCGGAGCAAAGCTCGAGCTCGAGCTGCTGCTTACAGTGATGCGCGTCACAACATAGCATACACAACTCTGCATGGCACCGACCTGTAATCATGGAGCCGTAAACCTGTGTTCTAGCGGATCTAGAGGCTCATAATTCCAGGCTGAGGATACAGGTGCTTTTAGAGACGCCAAATCATATCATCAGGGTGGAAGGTGTGCATTTAAAAAAGTGACTTGGGTTAGTTAATGAAAAATGTGGATCTACGCAAGTATTTTAACATATATCCTTCTTTTGGCCAGAGATGCAAGAGCTATGAATAAGGTAAGACGCTTTCTTTCGTTTTATTTTGAAACAAATACGTTTTACGCACAGATTTCGTACAGCTTGTTAAACACGGTTTTGCAATAAACATGATTATTAGTGTTGTGTATGATCTCGTTTCGATTACTTGACAAGTGCATTTATCATCTGATAGCTATTAATTTAATTTGTCTTTAATATTGGCATGCCATTCGTTTGTTGTGCATGGTGTTTTTGGCAGAGTTGAAAACTGGACATCAAAACTCCAGCCAAATTATGAAGAGCAGACAGCAATTTTCTTGATTTTGCAATACTGGATCATGGGAGTGCCTGTATTTGTAGCATTCGTGAGATTTTGAAATTAAAGTTCATCTGGGGATTGTGAAATATAGTGTTAATGAAACGTGAAATTCCACGAGGTATAATGTTAATCTGACTTAATAAAGGATTCTGAAGAAACATGGAATCTGTATTAAGTCATTATACACTACCGTTCAAAAGTTTGAGGTCAATAAGTTTTATATAGGCCTATATAATAATATTTCACAATATTGCTGTATTTTTGATCAAATAAATGCAGTCTTTGTGAGCATAAGAGAAAAACATTTAAAACATATTTTACCAACCCTAAACTGTTGAATGGTAGGCCTTATATTATATTATATTATATTATATTATATTATATTATATTATATTATGCCCCCGTTTCATAGACTAGGTTTAAATCTAGTCCCAGACTAAAATGCATGTTTGATCTGTTTTAACTGAAAGCAACTTTCACTGATCTTAAATCTTAAATGTCAGTTGCCATTGTTTTTATTCAAGATGAACACCAATAATGTCTTTTTTCTTTTCTTTCTAAGGCACGTTTATAAAAGCTTTCTTAAATGCCCTCATTGAACTAAGGCCTAATCCTGGCTTAATCAAAGCTCTGTCTGTGAAACCGGGCCTATGTGTTTAATAATCGTTCTGGTGACAAAGATAGGCCTACACTAGTTAGTGACTCCAGTCCTTGGATTTGAGCGGCTTTCCAGGAATGGTGATGTTTAGTTCAACAGCACTGGGATTTGCATCACTCGACTTGTCCGTGTTCACGGCGTTCCAGATCAGACTATGTAAGTGGTGCAACTGGACAGAAAAGCCCATATGGGAGAAGGGAGTTTTTCACAGTCAGTTTCACAGACAGATCATTCAGGATAACTTAAACAACACTTAAAAATATGCTTTCTCACACACTCTCCCCTCCCAAAGCGGCATACAGGGAACATATTTTGGCACATATGCCTTGGCCTAAATTACTCCTGGCACTGCCAGAACATTCCAGTCTTTAATCCATGAGATGGCATGGCAATATCATTTAATTGGCATTTTAGACCCCTGACCTTACTCTAAACCCAGTCCAGGCTTTTTAGGCTGAAACTGTGAGAACTGACCAATATGCAAGCTTGCTTTGTAAGGTTTAATGCACAGTGCACCTGCAAAACACCATACTGAGTTGTAAAGTAGCTGAACTCCCTGCCAAAGCTCCCCAATGTATTTATTTTGCTCTGTTTGTCCCTGTTTTAGACTAAGATGAGTCAGTGTATCAAACCTCAGCTGTGTTAACAGTGCAACTGAGGCTGCGATTACAACCAGAGACAGATGTCCCTCAATAACGTTTTTGGACAGACAGCACAGCCGTCATTTCCTCAGAAAACCACGACATTTGTTTTAAAACTGACCCTGATAGGGTGTGTGAGTGTGTTTTGGGCTTGGTGCCTAGTATGGTAATTGGAGTCGAGTTCTGCTGGGGTTAAAAACAATATATGTCTGCTTACACAGCTGTAGCACTTAAGAACAGCCCTGTCGGTCCCACAGAAACATGCCCTACCCTCTTATGACTGGTTGTGAGTGATTGAGTGTGTGTGTGTGTGTGTGTGTGTGTGTGTGTGTGTGTGTGTGTGTGTGTGTGTGTGTGTGTGTGTGTGTGTGGTGTGTGTGTGTGTGTGTGTGTGTGTGTGTGTGTGTGTGTGTGGTGTGAGAGAGAGAGAGAGAGAGAGAGAGAGAGAGAGAGAGAGAGAGAGAGAGAGAAGAGAGAGAGAGAGAGAGAGAGAGAGAGAGAGAGAGAGAGAGGTCTTGACTCATTGTAAATGATAGTCACCAACTAAGTAACCCTAACTAATTGTGTTATGTTGCCAATTTTTTTCAAACGTCTTTGTTGTTGGCTAAATGTGTGAAAAGGTGAAGAGGTTAAAACAGCATTGGCAGCAGGGCTGTGATAACAAAATTCTGTTACTTATGTGGGACAAGTGGCTGAAAATTTTGTAAAAACCACAAATCTGCTGTTAAAAAAAAAAAAGCTCAAACTGAAGAGCCAAGAGAATGTGCTTTTTCTTTAGACATTTATCTGTCACCTATAGAGGGTTGATGGACTTATGTAGCATTTTCAGGAACATGTTTGGTGGAATTTGGTGAAAAAAAGAAAGAAAAAAGTGTAATATCATACTAAGTGTCTAACTGTCTAAGTTTTGTTATTGTTAATTTAAACTAAAACTAGGCTATTAAAATCGATTTGCAGTAATTAAAATAAATCTGAAATGAAATATAATGAAAAGCTAAAAAAAGAAAAACTAACTGAAATAAATAAGTTGAAGTTGAAGTCCTAAAATTAATAAAACTGAACTAAAAAAATCTTTAAAAAAATAATAATAACAATCAAAATGATAAAAGCAACTTAAGATTTAATTAAAGGCTAAATTAAATTTGTTTTTAAAAGCTATTTAAAATGTTAATAAATGCTATAATCATACTTAATACTAAAATAATACTGGAAAATGCACATCTCAATTATGATTAAAAAAAGCAATATATACAAAATATATATATAAAATACATTTTAATAAATTATTAAATTTATTTGATAAATCTATCAATTTACCACTTGATTAGATTTGTCATGGCAGTGATTTCAAATAAAAATCATATTTAAATACATGCAATTTAACATTAAACATTAGAATATACTATCATTAGCACAACATGCCAAACATGAATACTGATCTTGGAAATGATGCACAGAGAGACAAAGATGAGGGGATGAAGAATTATAGGGTTGGTGCTAAAACAGAAAAATCGGTTGTAGTTTCTTGGGACATTACCTCACACAATGCCAATCAAAGACTCAAGCAGTTCCTGTTTATGAAACTGTCGTAACACTTCTACCACAAGTTTTAAACTAGGAGTAACCGGGGACATCTGTGTCCCATTTAATGCGTCACATCTTTTACCGAGCCGTCACGGTAATGATGGCCATCATAGCCGAAGGGCTGTCATATTTTTATCCAGACCAGACACTGAGCCTCAAAAGGCTGCAAAAATGCCAATATTCTTTTATATAGACCTTTACATAAGAGTTGCTCTTTGACCTCGGTGTGTTTAGTGATTCAATGAACAGGAAATACATTGGTTGTGTGGTGAGCAAGATCTGGACCTTTGGTGGCCCTTCCAGTGGCAGCCAATGACCATCCAGCACTATTATAACTCATGGTCTGCCACAGCAGATGATGTTTGGTTAATGTTTTTGCCAGCATAAACCTGGGCTATTTGCAGCATATTTGCGTAAAACATGTGGGTTTCTCGACATTCATTTTCAAGTGCTTTCTGCACTCTCTGTTAAATCAACAAACGATTGTAGTTTTTTGATGTTCGTTTTGAACAGATTGGGTTTGGAAGTGAAAACGTCTCGGTTACTAATGTAGCCCACGTGGAACGTGAGCGACTGAAAGGGAACTCCATTCATTTTCTCCATTTGGGAATTTATTCTTATAAACCTTTAAAGACTGACCAAGGTTGTTAATCGATGATATTTGCTTCTGTTGAAGCTGTCAGTCCGCGTTATTTCAACTTATTTTTTTAAATAATTGTGTTTAACAGCAGAATTCATGGTGAAAAACTGCATTACCCATGAGGCTCTACGGAAAATTCCACCAATCAGAGAGCTGCCCCTAGCAAAATGAGATAAAAGAGTTATTAAGCTCTGCCCACATATATATATATTATCAATATTTTTAAATGAATAGTTTAATATTTCTCCATATTCAGTTATGTTGTAACCAATGCTTCATGGGATTGTAGTTCTTTCCTAAAGCCGTTGAGTACCTGTGTATTTTTGTCCGGTTTTCAAATACTTTTTTGCTTCAAATCAAAGTTTGTAGTGTTGTGATTCACCTCAGCTGATTTTATTGCTTCATGGCTTATAATACTTTTATAAAGACTGTTTAACCCTATGGGAGAAATGAATGGAAAAAATACTTCCGGAACTAGCGCCGCTGAGAAAGTGGGCGGGCACTGTTGCGCTCTATAGAACATATAGTTCTGACTCTAAATTCTGATTGGATAAGCCGTGTTCAAAGCCAATGCACACTCTATTTTAATGTGGCAAGTTGCCTGGAAACCATAAACAGCATACACACTACATAAACAGCATTAGAATAATGAACCATGGGTGTGTCTCAGTTGGCTCCTGGCAGTCAGACGTTCGCTGAAACATTGCTCCATTCAAATTTTCTCAATTCACTTTAAAAACTCAGATGCATGATAAACAAAAGTCATACAAAATAAATCATAACAAATCAAATAGGAAGTGTTATAGCATTGTTGATACTAAATAACAGTGATGTTTTAATGCACACATTACGTAATCGTTTTGAAAAGTGAGTCATCAGTGCCTCAATGATTAGTGTATAAAACCTTTCTGGTGCCTGAATTCATCTTCATACCATACAGGGTAAACATCATCGTCTGATATCAAGAGGCGCGCTAGCTTTTGACGCTTGAGACTACGGTCTTTAGTGTCCTTGTTAGCGCGCCTGCCTTCCATGCTGGAGATGACGGTTTGAGTCCCGCTCTGACTCAAGTAGGGCAAGTAGGACTGGACGGGTTACAGTAGGTGGAGACACATATTACTTAGCAAAAGAGCTGGTTATGATGGTTACACTTTTTGAACCATTGGTGTTTTTTATTAAATTGGCCCTGGCCCAATTGGTACACTTCATGTGCACTTGCGGTCTTGTGGACTTACAATGGACGCCGCATGCGTGTCTCCGTTAAGTCCACAAGACCATAGAGTATCCTATTTGTCATTTTGGGTTTCAGAACTCGATGCTTAGAGAAAGATCTTAGGGTTCCATTTGGGACAGGGCCAATGCTGTTGCTGTCGCAAAGAAGAGCAAAAAAACTTTGCCTCATGTCTAAGAACACCTGACGCCTCAAAATTTATAATACAGAATTGTATCGCTTCGGCGTAGCCACGTGAACCGGAATTATCCCGACAACGATTATCTGTACAGAGATAAAGGGAAGGAGGCCTTCACAGGGAGAGACTAGTGACACTTCAGGACTGCGTTGTCGTCGCGTCCAGACGCAGGTCCTTCATCAGATCTGGATACGGCCTGGATCCGGCGGACTGCCATAAAAAGTACTCGATTTTAAAAGGATGCTTAAGTGTTCTTCTTTTCACAAGGGGATACTAACATGCAAAGATTACAAGTACTAAAACATTAAAAGAATGAAAAAATGGTGAAAATACTGATATCATTATCATCAGTTTGATGTGCAAATAAAAAAGCTTTTGTTGTAATCAGATCGCATTGAATGAAATCACCGTATCTGAGATGCCGAGTCTGATTCTGTTAAGCGTGAACTTCCTCAGCCAGAACGTCTCGCATCTCAGAGCATGAAGAGTCTGAGGTTCAGAGAGAGCTGGGACACATAAACACACTCATCTGGAATGTAGCTGTGTGTCCCCAAAATCAACAAGTGCTCGCTAAGCTAGTTTGGGGCTAATTGACACGTCTGTCCTAATGGCCTGTGTGTGTCTGTGTGTGTCCCGTTGGAATGGAGTGTGATTTAGATTCATTATTTTGTCAAGTGTCTTCAAGGCTGTGATAACCACAGTTGATTCAATTAATACAATACTTCTGCAATGATATGTTTTGCTATATGTTACAACATTGATTTATTATTTGTTTTAATCTATAAGAGGGGTTGTCAGTCTTTTGTGACCCCGGGAACACCAGCCACGACTCTCAACTAACACGGGATTAGATTGTCTTGGTATGCTAATGTTGACTCTTTTGCCATGTCCTTGATTCTTCAGGTCATCGTATTGACAGAAAGATGTCAAGATACGCCATATAGAAAAGAAAGATTTAAATTTCATGACAGAAGCAACCAATTCATCCAATGATTCACACACACACACACACACACACACACACACACACAACACACACACACACACACAACACACACACACACACACACACACACACACACACACACACACACACACTTCAAAAGTTTAGGTTTAAAAAAAAGAAATTAAGAATTGATCAAATGTGACAGTAAAGACGATTAATGTTTCAAATAAATGCTATTCTTTTGAACTTTCTATTAAATTCGATAAAGGAATCATGAAAAAATTCATAGTTTACATTAAAATATTAAGCAGCACAGCTGTGTTCAACATTGATAATAACAAAAAAAGATTTGAGCAGCAAATGAGCATATTAGAATAATTTCTGAAGACAATGAAGGATGATGCTGAATTTTTTAAATTTAAAAAAAAAAAAAATTTGTATCTTATTATTTGTTTAGCAGAATAATGAAAGCACACTTGATATGAACCGTGACCCTGGTGCACATCAAAGAAATGTATCTTTGAAATTTCAGAATGCTGTAGACCGTTCCACGTGTTTTTTTAAGTGTGGGATCATCTTGAATTCTAGCCATAAACTTGCTTTATTGTTGTTTCAAAGCACTAGATTAAAGGGAGAAGATGAGCCGGCCATTGACAACACCTCATTGAAACCGAGATCAGACTCATAACCTGGACTACTTCACCAGGCATGGGGTTATTAGGTTAAGAGGCTTTTTCAGGAAAGCAGCCAATGTTGACAACTGCTCCTGCCAAGTATTTTTGGAAAAACAACTGTCTTATCTCTGGACAGCAGCCCATTCCCTGTTTGGTCAGACTGAGGTACACTGGTACAGTTGGACCAAATGTCAGTGTAGCAGGTTTAGATAACAAATGAGTTTGTTTGCATGACCTGGAACTGTTGGAATGTTTGTTTAATTGATTAGACCTAAATCTGTGTGGTAAAGACCACGTTTTAAAGTGCACTTACTTGACAGTTAATTTAGTGGTTCATTTTTATGGAAGTAAAATAATGACAAATATATTTTAAAAAAAAATAATTCTATTGAAATACAGCTTAAATGTATAACCATGCTGAATTTCGCAAAAGAAATCGCTGTTGGGTTATTAGTGCAGTAATTATGTTTAGCATGTTATATGTTTCGACAATGCAAGAGTCAAGCACTCTGTAAAGTCTCCTCCAGCACATCCCAAAGACTTTCAATGAATTTAACCCTGGACTCTATGGAAGCTTGTTTCCTCCACAGAATAAAAAAAATTAAAACGGTATTGTGACTTTTTTATCTTGCAATTCTGACTTTTTATTTCAGAATTGCATGATATAAAGTCTCAATTACATTATAAAGTCAGAATTGTGAGATATAAACTCACAATTCTGATGAAAAAAGTCAGTATTTTTTTCCTTAGAATTGGACTTCATTGAGTAACTTGCAATTGCAATTTTATATCTCACAATTCTGAGAAAAGAGGTGAAAATTGTGTGTGTTTTTTTGTAACAATTGCGAGATATAGCTAAACTAAAAAAAGTCCGAATTTTAAAAAGTTTTCTCACAATAGTGAGTTTATAACAGACAATTGCGATTTATATCACGCAATTCTGACTTTAATAAGTTTGGATTCAGAGTTCCCAATTCATGTGTGAAAATGATTCTTCATGCTCCCTCCCAACCATTCTTTCACAATTTGAGCCTTGTCATCCGGAAATATGGCCATTATGAACATTCCTACATGAAAAGCTACACACTCCATCAATTAGGGGTAGAAGAACTTTTGTCAAACATATATAACATGCTAGAAACATAATAATAACTGCCGTAATGATCCAATCATATAGCATTAGCCTATTTAAGTCCAAACAGCGACTTTTATAGCAGTGTATAATACATATGTGTATGTATTAGAGAGTGTTTGGGAAGCTATAGAGCCTACAAAGAACTCAGTATGCCTTGATGCCTGATGCACACACCAAAATGACCATAACACACTCTTTCATTCCTGTTAACAAGGGCTCTTATTGTCAAAGCCCACTAGGCCTTATAGACATGGCGTGTGTGCGTGTGTGTGTGTTTGCAAGTGTTGCTGGACTTTTCACCTAATTAACTCGTTTAGCCATTCTGGTAATTTCAACAGAGGATAAAATGCGTTTTTGAGAAGTTGGCCAAAATACTGTCAGATTATTTTTTTTTAATGTCCTCTATCAGTCTGAGTTTACACAAAAGAACAGCACAGCTTTATTAAATCCTTCCACTTCAAACGGACAGCTCAGTTTCTGCGTGGCACCCTGTGTGCATTATTGTGTGGTTGTCATGGATCTACATGATTAAAGTCTCCACAAGGACTTGGGCTTTAAGACCTGTTAATAAGAGTTTTGATCTGTCAGTCCAGGTAATTAACTGGCAACTGCAAATACATTTTAAGTCTATAGTATTGGGATTCCCTGCCCATAATATGAATGATTTACTTTAAATTGTAATAACTACATCTAATCATCTGGCAGAGGTTTTTTCTGGTTCTGATGTGAATGATTATTTAAAGATATAAATTAAATTTTTTATTGAATATTGGCCAAACTGCCATACACAGTCTACTTACGCCTAAAGCACAACTTACACAACTTATGACTTTAGAAGTAGTGTAGTGTGTCATGGTATAGTGTAAATATCAGCAGTGCGTCGCATTACTCAAAGTTGTGCTTTAGACTAAAGTCGAATCCGTATGTTCGTTTGGCCGGACGCTAGTTATTTTACTTTATAAAGTTTTAAATATTAATATTTTTCTTACACAAACTCATGGCTTTGCTTCAGAAGGCCTTTATTAACCCCCCGGAGTTCTTTTATGATGGATGGATGATTTTTTGCGCTTCAATCTGATGGTTGCAATGGTTGCAATCCACTGCCATTATAAAGCTCGGAAGCATCAGGGTGTTTATTAATATAAGTCCGATTGTATTCATCTGAAAGAAGAAAGTCATATACACCTAGGATGGCTTGAGGGGGAGTAAATCATGGGCTAATTTTCATTTTAAAGTGAACTACTCCTTTCAGGGGCGGCTCCTTTAAGGCTTGTCAGTAAATGGCCACTGTTATGATTGGCTAACGTCTTTTCATAGGAAACAGTTTCAACGCCCACTCGCTATTGCACAAACTATACATATAAAACCTTAATTACAGCAAAGCATTACAAAATTGTTTCCTTGTGGTTCACAATATTGCTGCTGTCAGATCCAATACAATTGGTTACTTTATCTGTCAACAGTTTCTTTGCCAACAAACTCTCCATTACAATGTACCGTGTTTACAAAACAATCTGTTGTCAAATTCTCAGAACATACACCTCATATACATAATAATATATGCATATATACATACATATAATCCTATAGGCAATCCATGACACCATTAAAATTAAAGGGTACTTATCATGCTTTTAAATCGTTCCTTTTTACATATAAATCATACATTTGTGGTCTATATAAAGCAGAACTGCAATGCCACCACATGCCCCACTTGCGGTGTGCCCACATGCCCCTTTTCTGATGTGCGTCTGAGATCAACTCGTTTTGGTGCGGTCTCTTTAAATCCAGGTTGCAGAGGTGACACTCGGTTCAACTCCACCCCGTTCCGCCAATTATTGTAGTTTGATAGCAGAGATACGATTATCTAGCGGAACAGAAACTTTTTATTCACACGTTATTAACAAAATGTCAACAATGGAAGACTTGTCCATCAAGCCTTACATGTTCGAGCCAGAGTCGGAGCGAGATAAAAATAAAGACGACGAACCTGCAGAACAACGTCTTCATATGGATGTAGGTTACGTTATCGCAATGGTTCGTTACTGTATTTACAGTAAGTTCTCCATCCATGCCCACTACTACAACACTGCATGATTTACAACGACTATTTAATACTCACAAAACAAAATATAAGTTATATTATAAACAATTTTAAAAAAGTCGATTATTTCTCTTGTTAAAACAAGCACACTAACAAGACAACTGCTAAACCGTGACCACCGTGTGTTTTAAGAAAGTAGTACTTTATTTTTATTAACATTATTTACAGCTATAACCGAAGTGCTTTGTTCGTCGTCTCCAAAGATAGAAGGAATTGACCCCTCAATCAGACGAAGTCTATCGGCAAGTCCTTCTTTATACTGGCGGAGGTTGCTGAAGTAACGTTGGTTATCCTTCAAGTGCTTCGCGCACACAAACATGACTTTACCCACCACAGATGTGGGTACATTTCCGTGAAAAATAAAACTCAAACAGGCACTTCAAAGAGGTTCTGATGCTGGGAGACGGTGTAATGAAGCGCGTGGGTTACTACATCCAACATCTGAACATTTTGACGTACCCTCTTGTAACTTCTGCATCCTTGAACTTGGACTACAAAATTACAGCAAAAATTAAAATGGCGGATTGCTCGAAGTGTTGGGCCGGGAGTCTATGTCATTATTTGGCAGTTCCGCTGCAAATACTGTGACGTAATAGTTAACAAAACGTCATAGATTACAGAAAAATCTAAACCGGTTGAGAAATGTGACCAAAACAGAATATAAAAATATCAACGAATTTCCTGAAGAGACTAATTTAAACTTTTCTGTACTTATAAACACTCCAAATATTAAACAAAAGGCATTTAAGGGCTAAAAAAGTAGATTTAGCATGATATGTCCCCTTTAAACCATCCACTAGTTTATGATGCTGGTATATCTGAAGTCTGCACAGAAATGAGCAAATGTGCTGTTTAAACAGGGACACGTCAAAGCGAATGTACCTTTACACTTCCATTTACTCCATAATATTCCATTTACAATTTTCCAATTGTCGTGCGCATGCCATGG
The DNA here is from genome assembly GCA_036326025.1 of Chrosomus eos. Taxonomy (NCBI): domain Eukaryota; kingdom Metazoa; phylum Chordata; class Actinopteri; order Cypriniformes; family Leuciscidae; genus Chrosomus; species Chrosomus eos. The sequence continues at coordinate 15,897,818 of CM070836.1, read as the reverse complement.
AGTGTCAGAAACTGAACACGCACCTATACAACATCTGGTGTAGACAGCATCATGGGTTCTATTAGCTTTTAATGCAACTTGACGCTCACATCCAGTGTATGTCTTGCTCTGGAGGAAGTCATATGCAAATGTATTTGCCCGTGTGATGTCATAAGTCACACTATATCTAAATGAAACGTTTTTGGAGCTTGATTAAATAAATACTTTGTTTATAATGAGGAGGATGTTTTAAGCTGTAAAACTTGCAGTATATATTTGAATAGTAGAAAAACCTCTTATATGTCAAAAGATCAAGACAAATTTGATTTCTTATGCCATGGCCCCTTTAATAAACGTTTGATTTTAATTGTATAATAAAGGCAGCTTGGGGTAAAAGTCTCCAAAGAAACTATAGTAATACAACAACAAAAAACATGTCAGCAAATGGTGTGCAGGTTATTTTTTTTTTTTTACTCACTTTTCAAAACCTCTTAAGTAGTTATTTTCTTTCTTTCAGTATTTTTATGCCATTTTTTTCTTCAAGCTTCAAGTCTCAAAAATGTATGTTATAATTATAGGGATTCTCATAAGCTTATACGATGAAATGTTTAAATTACCTTGACAAAAAAAATATACTTTAGACATTGCACATGATGACCTCATGGATCAGGACAATGTTACAGCACATAACAACAAACAGGTGTTTTTAGGTCTGTGGTGTCTTTTGTTGATATTTATTGTTTTGAAAGAGAAAAAACCCCAAGAGTTCGCTTTACCCCGCTGAGCCTTTAGACCCATTATACCCGACTACGTGGCAGTTGCGAGAGCAGACAAATGGATGTCTCAAAGACAGAGCGGATCTTATAATGAAGAATTTCTGAAAGCCTGAAATCTGTAAGCAGTTCCACATGTGTTATGGCTGGGCATTTATAGAGACCTCTAAATCTCAGTACAGATAGACGACAGGCCTGAGCTCTTTGGGCGAACAGTCAGAGAGCAAAAGGGCCAAGATGAAGGCAGAGCTCGATGTCAATCAAATACAGTAGGTTACAGTGTTTTCAATTTTATGCAGGGTCATACTGTCTTTACATATTAATGCCAACTAGAAAGGAACGTTTCTGATGCACTGATGTACTAAAGCAGTCAATGGAGACAAGAAATAATTCTGTCATCATTATGTTGTTCCAAACCAATTTTGGACCCCATTGACTTTCACTGTACACACTTAAACAGTAACATTCTTCAGAAAATCACCTTTTGTTCCGAAGAAAAAAGAAAGCCACAGAGGTTTGAAACAACATGAGGGTGAGTAAATAATTAATGTTTGGGTGGACTGTCCCTTTAAGACAAAGCAGAGCTTCTGTCAATTAGTAGAGTAGCGTTATGCCACCTAATTCATATTCATGAGCCAATGAAATAAGGTTTTGTAACTTTTCAGATCATTCCTACAACCCTGTCTTTAGTACAGCAGGTTGTTTTGGCAGCCTGAGAAAAAAAAAACTGCACATCTGCGCATCATTTACTTCTTCCTTAATCGTATGCCGTCATTGCGCATTTGTCCGTTCTGTGGTTTCTTCCCCTGTGGCTTCACATATTCCTTTCGCTTTTACTGCTACTGTTCATGAAGCTGGATTTATTAGTGCTGTCTGCGTCAGGCAGGTATAACAAAGGCAAAAAGCTCCTCATCTTTTTGAAGTAGCCTACATGTGGCCGACGTCTCCGAGAGCACAGCACCATATATGGACAACCTCCATATTCAACAACACCTGGCTTTCATGATGCTTCATATCATTCCAATTATTGCTTTATGGCACTAATACATACTCTGTAAGTGATATTCACATGTATCTCACTGGATGTCATGCAAGGCTGTTATTGAGAAATGAGAGAAGTTCAGTCAAACTGTGAGGTGCTGCAGGATGTGGTTTAAAAACAAGTTGTTTATGGGAAAAGGTGCAAATCCACTCAGGTCCCATCACTGTGCTGAATTTATGGGAATCTCAAGCCCCAGGCTGTCTTCAAAGCCAGTGCCATGGTAAAAGCTGTAGCGCTAACTGACAACAGATGTGTGCGTGAGAGAGAAAAGAGTCGTTTTCTGTATCTTCTCCAAAGTTAGTAGTCTTGATTCATAAAATTAAGATAGATTTTTGTGTAACTTGGAACTTCAGATAAGACTTTAAACGTAAAATGGCACAGATCCATCAAGTAAAAGTATGTGTTTATGAAGGTCTGGTAGGGAGTTGAAATTGTGGGCAAGTGTTATAGGGCCTGGTAAAGTTTCACTGCAGTGGGTTCCTCAGGCCAGAGAGTAACGGCTGATCACTTCCAGAGCATCAGGGTTCAAGCCGACAGGCAAAGTCTGTTACGGTGAATTAAAGTGAAGACAGACTCGAATCTGATGATTGAAGAGCGACGTGAAAGGGTTAAACTTCTTTGTTCGCAATTGCATCACTTATCATTCTGCTAACTCTAGAAGGATTTATGTTGATCTTCATGTTTAGGCTGCGGATATGATAAGAATTTTTTTCATATTTTATACACATAATTCCAAAAAATCATATAAATGTTTACACCATATTATATAAATATGACAGTCATTCAAAAACAAGATAATGTGGCAGTTAAAATGTTTATGTTACAAAAAAATTTCTATTTCAAATAAATGTCTTTTTTTTATTAAGCAGCACAACTTGAACTGATAATAATAATTTCTTAAGCAGCAAATCATCATATAGAATGGTTTCTGAAGGATCATGTGACACTGAAGACTGGAGTAATGATGCTGAAAATTAAGATTTGCCATCACAGAAATAAATTAAATGTGAAAATATATTCAAATGGAAAACAGTTATTTTAAATTGTAATAATATTTCACAATACTGTTTTACTGCAGCCTTGAGACTTCTTTCAAAAACATTTAAAATATATTACCAACCCTAAACTTTTGTACAGAAGTGTATACAAGTTCTATTGTAAATGTGTTTTATATTTTGACTTTCTCTCATTGTGTATCAGATTTTTGGTGAGCCGGAGCCGGTCCGGATGATATCTGAGGGTTCAGACTGCCGCTGTAAGTGTGTGATGCGGCCGCTGAGTATTGAGGCGTGCACAGGCTCCGGGACGGAAGCTTGCGAGTGGATGATTTTACACTGTGGAGACGGTGAGCTCAGGCTCTGACTGTAAATGTTCTTGCACGGCTCCTCCATCCTCACTCAACCCTTGTGAGAATGAATGGAGAACAGAAAAACTCAGGAAACAAGCTCCTGAACTACTCAAGGTAAAAAAAAAAAAAAATTAAAGATTTTGATATGAGACTTGATTTTTCATTCTAATCTAAACAAAAACATTTTTTAAAAGAATGTTTCAGTTACATGGTATTTTAGTTAAGTTGCACTATAGCCACCAAACTGAAGTGCATTTTTAAAAGAACTGAAATGGAGATTTGCATTGTACCACCTCGACAAATCTGTTAAATTTATATTCAATCAGTTATTAACCAAAAAGTAAAGTTTTAAACACTATTTATTTAGACACATTTTAGTAACAACATAGCAAAAAATGGCAAAATAAAATACATTTAAATAAAAGAAGCTCATATATTTAGTTTGACTTCCTGAGGTCGGTCATCAACTTTTTATGAAGATTAACTTTTCATTTACCATTTTTATTTCCATGCCTTTCCATGCCTCAATTTGGTGTTTTCAAGATGTTCAGACCTTAATATGGTATTTTTAAAGGATGTTCAGATCTTAATTTAGTATTTTTTTTAAAGATGTTGAGACCTCAATTTGGCATTTTTGAAGATGTTCTGACCTTAATTTGGAATTTTTTAAAGATGTTTAGGCCTTAATTTCGTATTTTAAAAGATATTCAGACATTAATATGCCATTTTATAAAGATGTTTAGGCCTTAATTTGGTATTTTATAAAGCTGTTCAGGCCTTAATTTGACATTTTCTAGATATTAAGGCCTGAATTTGTACCATATTCATCAAGAGGTGCCAAACGCAAAATAACCTCTCTACTGGGAGTCAAAATTATTTTATGTTAATGGGAAAAGCATGGCACAGATGCTGTTAGTTAAAATATAAAATAATATTGACCCCTCAACTGAAAAAAAAAAAAAAAAAAAACACATTGACACAATTAGTTTGTTTTTCCTAACTAAAAGTCAAAATGATTTTCTGTGTTAATCAGCTCCATGATGCAGATGCTGTCCAGTGCTCAAAAGAGCAGTGTCCAAGAGCCATGCCGATATTTCTTGAGGTGTGAATACACAGTGTGATTTCATATCGAATATTATATTGGCTTAATCATTCTTTATTGTCCTGTTTGCGTTTAGCTCCATTCCATGGTGGATCTGCTGGAAGGAACATTGTACAGTATGGATCTAATGAAGGTTCATGCCTACATGAACAAGGTTGTGTCTCAGATGAACACATTAGAAGAGGTAACCATCAGATTGTATATGAGAGCTTCAAGCTTCAAGGAAATTGCCAGAAGTATGACACTGTTTTGATGATCTCTTCATAGACCATAAAGACAAACCTTACCAGGGAAAATGACTTTGTGAGAGACAGTGTAGTGAATCTGTCTAATCAGCTAAAGCGCTACGAGAACTACTCTGACATCATGGTGAGCATCAAGAAAGAGATCTCCAGCCTGGGACTGCAGCTGTTGCAGAAAGATGCAGCCTCTGACAGTAAAGCACAGGTAACACACGTGGCCTTATCATACAATGCGGCAAATCAAACAAGTGTTTTTTGCTAGTTTCAGCCCGCCGCAGTTATCATATTCACGTCCTGCACCACATTGTTTAAATAGCAAATGCATTTTTGCCCATTTATGCGCCCATAAGGGTGCTGGTCTGAAAACGCATTGTCGGTGTGTTGCTATTTTGAGGCAACTAAGACTGCGCCATTAACTAACTGAAACCTTTTTTTTTGTTATTTAAAGAGCGTGTTAGTAATGTGCGCCTAGGTGGGTCTATAGGTGACTCTGATTAGTTTATTGTACGTTACGCCTAAAACACACCCATTACTCATTAAGAGAATAAGGACAACCCTTTTAGACCATACACCGGGTGTGCCAACCATTTTTCCTGTCGATAAACTAGCAAAAGTGGATTCGGACACGCCCTAAGTGCACTTGCGCCGTGTGCTTTAGACCATGCGCTTAGATCGTTAAAATATTGCCCACGGTTTCTCCAACACAATAGCACACACACAATTGCACAAGATCAGCCTTGTAATTCAAAACTTTATGATTCCAGGGCACAGAAAGTAAAAAGTCTAAGGAGGCCATAAAACCACCCAACAAGAAACCCCCAGCTGTCAAACCTCCACCCAAACAGCCTAAAGAGAAACCTGTCAAGCTCAAGAAAGAGGCTCCTGCCAAAGCATCAAAACCTGCAAAGCCAGACCCCACCTCCAAAACCAAGACCTTAGTCCACCAGACGGGAGTCATCAGGGGGATCACATACTACAAAGCGTCCAGGACAGAGGACTCTGAATCACATTCAGCAGGGAGAGGAGAGAGAGGTATGGAGACCATGCACATCACATCTGTGTTCAATTAATGTGTTCTGAAAGCCATCTCAGTATAGTTCTACCAGAGCCGAATGCAACTGGCTTAACTGTGGGTGATAAAATGGGTAAAACACATCGTAGAGACTTGAGGATGGGATGTTTTGATTGAACCAGTAAGCAACCACCTATTTTATATATATATATGTTCAGCTTAGCTGAGTTTTAGGATAGTTGTTTGCACCTGTACCTTTTTGTGACCCACGGCTTTGAGAACACTACAGTGAACCTGCATATAAAACATTACAAGCTGAAAGTTAAGAGAAACTTTTTATTGTTTATATTCCACAAACCTCTTGTAAGACTGGATCTCTGACATATTCTCTATAAAAAATCCCTCCAAAATCCCTTTCCACTTATATCTTATTCCTTGTTAAAACACTGTAGTAATTGTGAACACCAGAATAGCCCATGGTTAGGAAAAGGGGTTTCCTTTTCATGAGTCTGTACATGAAATCTATAGTATAGTCGTTTTATTAGTTTTGCTCTTATTTTAAAGGGTTAGTTCACCCAAGAATGAAAAGTCTGTCATCATTTACTCACCCTCAAGTTGTTCCAAACCTGTATTAATGTCTTTATTATGCTGAACACAAAGTAAGGTATTTTGAAGAATATGAGTAACTAAACAGTTGATGGAACCCATTAGTAATACTATGGAAGTCAATGGGGTCCATCAACTGTTTGGTTACAGACATCCTTCGTAAATATCTTCTTATGTGTTCAGCTGAAGAAAGAAATTCATACAGGCTTGAAACAACTTTAGGGTGAGTAAATGATGACAGAATTTTCATTTTTTGGTGTAAATTCATCTATTGAGAGGTGGCAAAAAAACTTAAGTTATTTTCCTCTGGGATGAAATAATTTACATACAAAAACGTGACATAAAGGGAAGTGAAAATAATCCAAAGTTTGTTGAGATGTCCTAAACTATTACAGCAATTGCCCTGTGTCCCTGAATGACAGATGGCAGTGATGGTGTGTGTATTAATATCTGATGTACTCTCTCCTGCGCTCATGTCCATATGTTTAATGTTCCAGACGGTCCTACAGTGCAGGAAGAGAAAGCTCAGATTAGGGCCTCTCCACTGACATTGTCTTAAGGAGATCTGTTGTACATGGCATGAGATGAAATGGATTCAGTGTAGGAATGTTGAATCCAAGGATTGCAGGCAGAGACTGGGTTACAATGCAGGAAGTTTCTTCGAGTGTAACATCTCATTAATAATTCTTTTGATGTGCAGAATCTGAAATGCTTGGGGTAAAACTTTAGGCCAAGAGTTGTAATGTTCCTTTCAAACCCTCCCTGTCTTTCTCTTACTGCTCTTTTCAGAAAACCCAGCCAAAGCCCACAATGGCCACCAAAGCGAGGACAAAAGGGGCTCCGAGCTAGTCTTGGAAGCCTCTGAAATAACGTCGACTGTACCGCCAATAACAACCACCACTACACTTGTTGCTGTGACAACAACAAGCACCACACTAGCAACCACCCGGGAAGTGCCAATCATGAATTCAACCCTGTCAACACCAGCTTCAGAGAAACCAATGGGCAGTGGAGGAAAGACACATTTCCACAAAGCAGGTACAATTTATTTCGCCTGGCAATACAGACAAAACACACATACATATATGGTGGGGGTGATTAATACTTTTTACTTTTATTTAGCAAGGATAATTGAGATTACACTTTATTTCAATTGTGCACTTTAGACGTTCTTCTAACTCATTGTGGTCCTGAACTGACCCGCATGCGCAAAAAAACGATAAAAAGACGCCACGCAGCACGCTGTTTTGCACGGAGGTCATTAAAGCAAGCGATCACATGTTTATTTATTGTGTAATCTGCCGCGGAAACCAGCGAATTTTAGCGCAGGCAATATAAAAAAACAAAGACGAGGATGCGGAAATTTTTTTTGCTTGTATATAGAGATGTCACGTTTAATACTTGTGAGGTATGACACATCACTGTCCTTCCGCTGAATGCCTTTCACAAACACGTCGGGAATTTAACATCTTGTGACTCCCGTGAGTGCAGAATTGTGATGCATGTCGATCTACAGTGACGTAAAAGTCGCATGAATTCCGATATGACTGTTCGACTGAGTCTGCATTGCAAAACTTCAGACCTGTATCGGATTTAGGACCACACATGGAAGTGGCACACATTTTAAATTAAAAAGATCAGATTCCATATGATTTGTGCCGTTCATACTCTCATGAGAACACAGATCTAAATCACATGTGAGCAAAAAAACTGATTTTGGGCCACATTTCCCAGCAGTCTGAACATAGCCTAAGTAACTTTGCAACTACATGTCAAGTTATTCTACTCTTTAACAAGTTACTTATAGTTAACAAGTTTCTTATAGTTAGTAGAATGTCTAAAGTGGACCAAGATGTTATCAATGTTACAAATGATTTCTGTTTCAAATAAACGCCATTCTATTTATCAAACAATCCTGAAAAACTATTTCCACAAAAACATTAAGCAGCTATATATATTATATTGTGCTATTATATTTATATTGTGGCGGGAGAAAAGAGGGCCAGACTCAATATGTGGTGAAATTACCCCAGAGGGGCCTATTTTGAGTGACAAAAGATTGGAATTAGTGCAAGTGCTTCAAGGTGCAGGAAAGCCGGGGCTTCAGTGGAGAAAACTTGCTGTTGAACTGAATTTAGAACTGAGTTCCTTAATGATCACTGGAGCCTACTGGAGAAAAGAACCAGAGAAAGCATTAGTCTGGTCTTTGGAGATCTTGTCCCCCCTAAGCTTCTTTCTGTTGTGCGTATAGACCCCTTATCAGTTGGTAAACATGGAGACGTTTTTCTGTGGGCGGAGCTTAGTTGGCTGCAGAACGATCCCTCTCGCCGCTTCCCTAACGTTAATTTGCAAGTTTTGTTAGCTTGTTTTTTAACAATGACTGGAGAAAATCCGATTTTGCCTTAATGTGCAAGGTCACTCAGTGTCCAGGACTCCGATTTTTATTTGCAAAAGTTAATTTTAACGGACGGAACCAGACGCTCACTCAATGGACGATCTGACAGGATTAACGCTACCTCCGGTTGAGTGGCCTGACTTCTACACCTACCTAATAGAGAAACCGAGCGTAAAGAGAAACTGAGGGCATATAAATCTTTAGATGCCTATAACTATGTGCTGAATGGTCATGTACAAGACTTGTGTGTACGATCCGCAGTTCTGCCTCGCCAGCGCCAAGAAGACCGCAATGTAAACAGTGACATTACGTGCAATGTTAATGATGTGAATATTTTCGAGAAATAAAAATTCCAGATACAGCATACTCATTTTTCATTGATTCTTGCACCCAACAACACATCAAGATGACATTTAATAATAATAATAATAATTTAAGCTCCTTATTATGTTGCCGAATCTGTGCTGGTTTGTATTAGCCGCCTGCAGTTTTCCGTTTGTTTTGCCTCCAGCTAGCGCCGTGACGTTACTGTGACGTCGACTGATAAGGGGTCTATTCGGTAAAACTTCAGACCTTTGTTTACAGATGGTGGATTCTGGCAACCCACTGCACAACACGACATTTTCCCGGGTTTGTTTCAGCGCCCAGCGCCCAGCTTCTGCTGCCGAAATGCGCAGTTGCACCTGCGTGACGTCAGTGTGACGTAGTGTGATAATTCCCCTATATCCTCTTCTCCTAATGGCTCTCAGGTGGCTCTCATTCCCTGACTCTGCCTCCTGGCAATTGAATCCACTCCATTTCCATGACAATGTTGATGAGTGCTCGGGGAGCTTGCCATAATATATATATATATATATATATATATATATATATATATATATATATATATATATATATATATATATATAATATATATACACACACTGTCTAGATTTTCATGGGATATGTGTAAAATGGAACGTTTTGTATTATTATTTGAATAGGTAAATCTCTAGACTGTGAGGGCACCCTTGCTTCAGTGGAGATTCCAGAGAAGCATCACAGTTATGGACGGAATGAAGGAGCCTGGATGAAAGACCCAATGGCCAAAGACAACAAGATCTATGTTACAAACTATTACTATGGCAATAACCTGGTGGAGTTCCGCAACCTGGAGAACTTCAAACAAGGTAAAAACAGTCAAAAACAAAGAGGGGTAAATTCATTAAAGGGATAGTTCACCCAAAAATGAAAATTAGCCCATGATTTACCCTTGAACTTGACGCACAACGTAATGACGGCAATTGACGCCTCTCGCGGTTTAAACAAACCGGGCTGGGCAACCGCATTTGTCATTACGTTGTGCGTCAAGTTCAAGGGTTACTCTTTTGGCGTAAATTGTCTGCTGGAAGCTAGTTATTTTAGTCCATAAAGTTTTAAATATGGATGTTTTTCTTAAGCGAACACATCGCTTTATTACCGTTTCGAGCACTTTAATCATGAATAGATGCGCTTTGATGGACTTCCAAAGTCAAACAGCCATTTACTCTCATTATAAAGCTTGGAAGAGCCAGGACATTTTTTTTATAACTCAGATTGTATTCGCCTGAAAGAAAAATGTTATATACACCTAGGATGGCTTCAGGGTGAGTGAATCATGGGCTAATTAAAATTTTTGGGTGAACTATCACTTTAAACAACTGTGCACCTTTTCATGGTAGATTACAGCAGGTCTTGATTGCTAATTATGTGCAATAAAATAGCACTGTACCATAAGTATTTGAATTGGTGAAATGTCTCTTTTTATGTAAATTAGAATACAGATTATCCCTAATTCACAAAAGTTTTACATTTTATTGCATTTTATTATGTTTTTATTCATACATTTTCTTAAAACTCAAAATCTGGCCTGCTACATGAGAAATCGCACTGTGAAAAATGGCATTCAGCGAAAACATTAGTACTGATTTGTATGATTTCTTGAGAATTGGGTGTTAAAACAATGCAGGCAGTAAATTCCCCCATTATGGATTGAGTTAAATGCAGTTGAGAATATGTATGAGAATATTCATGATGGCCTTTATCGTGTAACTAAAACCAAATTGTATCATAATCAATAGGTCGCTGGAGTAACCTCTACAAGCTTCCCTACAACTGGATAGGAACTGGTCATGTGGTCTACAACGGTGCCTTCTATTATAACAGAGCCTTCACCAAAAACATCATCAAATATGACTTGCGCATGCGCTACGTGGCAGCTTGGACTCAACTTCATGATGCGGTCTACGAGGACACAACTCCCTGGAAATGGCGAGGCCATTCAGACATCGATTTCGCCGTAGACGAGAGTGGCCTCTGGGTGATCTACCCAGCGCTGGATTACGACTACTCGCAACACGAAGTCATCGTCATCAGCAAGCTGGACCCAAGCGACCTCTCCATGAAGAAGGAGACGACATGGAGGACTGGGCTAAAGCGCAACTCGTACGGAAACTGCTTCATCGTGTGTGGCGTGCTGTACGCCATTGACGTCTACAACCGGAAAGAGGGCGAGATTTTGTACGCCTACGATACCCACACTAACACGGAGGCCGCTCCACGTTTGCCATTCACAAATGAGTATGCCTTTGTGACCCAAGTGGACTACAATCCCAAAGATAAGGTGCTGTATGCATGGGACAATGGCCATCAGCTGACTTACAATGTTCACTTTGTTGGCCAATGAAGTTCTGGGTCCAAAACCTGACATGGTTGGGTCTTCGTAATTGGGCCTGGTGAATAAGGAAATACACCATTTATAGGAGCACATTGTTTTCTTTATTGGTATAATGATTGAGATGAGGTGTTAAAGTGAGTCAACTTATATTTGGGAATATATTTTTACCCTCAACTAAAGAGTTTAAGGACTTGCATGTGTATTTTTTATGTACGTAGTTCATTATCAGTCCCCAAACCTTTAACACTGTAAATAGGGGTACAGTTAAGGATACTGAACAATTATTAAGTGTAACCTAAATGGTTTTATGCAGCTTTATGCCATAATGTTTATTGTTACATTCAAGATTTGTGAAATGTGTTGTAATATCTTTTTACAGCCAAATATAATTTAAAGGAATTGTTCACTTCAAAAGGACACTTTTGTCATAATTTACTCACCATCAAGATGTTTCAAACCTGTATGAATTTCTTTGTTCTGATGAACATAAAATAAGATATTTTGAAGAATGCCATTAAACCAAACAGTTGATGGACAATATTGAATTCCATATTTGGAAGTCAATGGTGTCCATCAACTGTCCGACATTCTTCAAAATATCTTCTTTTGTGTTCAGCAGTTCGGAAAGAAATTCATACAAGTTTGAAACAACTTGAGGGTGAGTAAATGATGACAGAATTTCTCATTTTAAAGTGCACTGTTCCTTTAACAGCTGTGCCAATCAAATGTTGGGGGGTGGGATGTTAAATGTTATGTAAATTTCATTATTTTAGCTATTAATTTTGTAAAATATTAAATTCTCATTGTAAATATGTTCAAGAATAAGTTGTGGTGGTACAATATTCATATTATAAACCTCAGATTTATCATCCCCAGATATTTAAGATAGTAGTCACTCAACATAAGTGGTTACTTATGATTACTCCTGGATGAGTTACAGTGTTTTATATGTTGCATTTACAGTATGTTTAAAATATCACATTTTGTGTAGAATAGTTAAAATAAACTTTCTAAAATCATTTGCTTTGCTTGTATTTGATAACACACAATGTCATGTTATGCATTTTGCACTTCACTATGTAGTATATAATACAGTATGCAACCATACATGATTCAGATACAATAAATCATTGTCACTTGTCATACAACTCCCCATCTCCAGATGTCTGACATTTAAAAAATGTTGCAACATATGATTGAAGACATAAACATAGTGGGGAATAACTTACAGTAAGATTTAGATTTATGGATATTTTTATTCCTTTTAGCCCTGTGAAAAAGCAGTACACTTTAGCAGTACTTATTATGAAAATAATATACTTTAAAAGAATATACATATGCGCAAACTGAATGTAATGTATTTTGACACTCAATTGCATCGGCAAATAAATAAAAATATGTAATAAAAAGGAGTCACAATAGATTTTTAAGTAATCCATAAAGTTTTAAGAACATTGACAAAATCATTGACAAAAAGGTATCCAGAAATACATTGAGCTAGAATTCCATAGGAAATCCAGAGGACAGGTCAAATTTGACCCCCGTTATGCATTCTTTTGGCAGTGATGCAAAACTGTTTTTGAAAATATATGAAAATTACATTGGTGAGGGTTAGAAACAAGATTTAATTTTTTTTTATAAATCATAGAATATCAAATAAATAAATATTTTCGATGAAAATTAAAAAAAAAATTTTGAAGTATACTATACAAATGCACATTTCAGTGCGCTTTTTCACTAGGGTGAATGCTATGTGTTAAAGAGTTTAAATTGTACAATTATAATTCTGTATCATTTACTCAACTTCATATTTGTTCCCAATCTTTCTAGCTCATAAACCTAAAGATGATATTTTGAGACACATCTTTTGTCCACAATGAAAATCGATGGGGTCCAGGGTTGTTTTGGACTGCATTGACCTTATAGTCTATGGACAAAAACAGTAAAAACCACACAGAACACCCTAGTAACCATATAGTAACATGCTCAAAACCATTAATAACACTTTTGTTTCAGTCAGAAAATCAGTGGGTGTTTATGCACATATTTCTTGTCTTCCAGGTCTGAGGTCACATACATTCTGTCTGAGCAGGAAAGAGGAAACCCAGATATACAACCAAGAAGTGTTTTCATGAGGTCATTGTTGCGTTTGGGAGGTCTGGGTGTGGTGATGATTGACTGACATGGCACGGTGTGTGTGCTCAGATGAACTCAGGAGAGGTATAGAATTGTTGGTAGAACAGGGCGGAGGTTCTTCTTTAATGTGAGGGTCTTCGCATCTGAATTAACCCACAAGACACTTCCCCGTGAGCCAAAATCTTGCACAGCAGAATTTCAAGCCAACATCAGTACTCTATCAATGATGCACAAATAAACCGCATTTATCTGTTAGCTCGAATGCTCAGCAGGATAAGATTTTGTTTTATGTGAAAGCCACACTTGGAGACTTGCACCTCTTTGTTAATATGGGCAACAATACATGTAAGACCTCACTAGCAACCCTAATAAAAGCTGCAGGTTGTCATTTTTGGTGCAGGATGTCATTAATATGATTAAACTGAGAAGACAAATGAGCCGTGGCGGGTTAGTGTTGTGCAGCTCAAGCGTCCCAGACCCCCTAAAGGTACTCTTGGCTTTCCTACAAGACACTTTGTGTATCGTAGAGTCTACTCACCCTTTCCAATACACACCCTAATCCAAATCACTGTGTTGGGACCTCGAGTCATCTATTCCATAAAAACATTAAATAAACAGATTTCGAAGCCACTGAACACTTAGTCCCAGACGTGCAAGAACTAAATGTCAAGATGATCAATAAATTCTTGAATTTTGTACATGTCTGTTTACTCAAAGAGGGGATTTCCATTCTGCCCAGCAGAGGCTTTGACATTCACTAAAGGCATAACTGGATTTTGTTGAGTTTAATGAAGCTCGTTGAGGTTGTTTTCCACAGCAGTCCTCAATTCAGTGCTCTCAAAATGCAGTTAAGGCATACAAAACAAAATCTGAAGGCTGACCGCAAGAGGATTGAAACTCATTATGACAATAAAACTGCTAGAAGCCCCCAGAAGCCTTGATTTATCAATTGCATTTGCAAATGTCTGGCTTCGACTCAAATCATATGCATTACATTAATGAGAACTTGTTCAAAACAGTGACTTGATTCCTCTATGGAAACCCATCAAAACAAGAAAATGTGTGAAGTTTGCATCAAACTATAGTTAATTAAAAGCCTTGTTGGGCAGCAAATTAATTTTAGATTCCTTAGTAGTTTTAGTTTCTTAGTTTGCTGATCAGCAAAGTTTCACCTAACTATGTTTCTGTTCATCCTAAACAATTCTTTTTCTCATATGGTAGGAAAATCATAATAATTCTAGTGAGTTGATTGAACCGTAAAAATATTTTTTCTGTCTCAGGGTATTAGAAAACGTACTCAGTTACTAACGTAAGAGAGATGAGACGAGGATTGCATAGCTATAAGCTATGGGAAAACTCCTTTTCTTGAGAATATTTAAGCCTGCACAGCAAGCACAGTGCAGGCTGTCTAAGCGCACTGATTGGCTGGGCTGAGGCAACTGCACATACCTATGGCGAAGCAGCGAGAATGCACCTGGTCTTGCAGCGTAATAGCAAGCCCGGCTACGCAATACTCGTTCCCTTATCTTTTAGAACCGAGTATGCTCCCACCGAGAACGATTCATTCATTTTGCGTAGCGATGCGCTATGGGAACCCATTTTAAAAAGCTGTGCTATTAGCTGATGACTTTGCTCTGACTACCACCTGGAGCTGAGAAGCCTAAGACCTATAGTAGAGCTAAAGTCAGAATCCAACGGGGACCGGATGAGACGGGGCCCTCGAAGGGATATGTAGAGGCTTGGGCCCAACAGGAGCCAAGACCTCCTATATAGAAAGGACTCATGCCTGCAGGGCCGGCACTTTCACATTGTAAAATCGTATAAATTTGGATGGCGAAGACCAGCCGGCCGCCGCGCAAATGTCGCCTATGGGGCATTGAAGGCTCATTGAAGCGTACGCTAAAGAGATAGCATCTACTATCCATTTGATAATCTCTGCTTCAGGACCTCTGCAAGGGACCGGGGACCCTTTGGTGCAGCCACCGAAGCATACAAAGGGCTGTTCTGACTGCCTGAACGGGGCAGAACACTCTAAATAGACTCTGAGAGCCCTGATAGGGCAGAGTAGATTCAAGTCTCTATCGTCTTCCGACGGGGAAAGAGCTGATAGTGAAATAACCTCAACTACGTTCAGAGCACCTTGGGTACATAACCCTATCTCGGTTGGAGGACGACTGTGGAGTCGTTGGGCCCAAACTCAAGGCAAGAAGCGTTCATGGAGAGCGCTTGTAAATCGCCTAGTCGCTTGACCTATGCAGGAGTGCAGTCTTGAGCGAAAGTGGCTTTAGGTCAGCCATACTGAAGCGGGTTGAAAGGGACCCCCTTTCAAGCCGCTTCAGTCGGCTGACCTAGTGAACACTGACCACTTAAGGGCATAGAGACGTCTTGTGGACGGAGCTGTAGCCTCAGCAATAATGTTTAGGACTCTCTCCGGGAGGTCCCTGGATACCTGTTGAGGGTCCATACATGGAGGGCCCACAAAGTCGGGACGGGGGTGCCAGACTGTCCTGTTCGCCTGCGTGAGGAGGTCTTTCCTCAGTGGAATAGGCCAGGGAGCTGTCTCTAGCAGCTGCATCAACTCAGGGGGAACCATGTCTGGGTCCACCAGAGAGGGGCTATTAAGAGGACTGCACACTTGTTCTCGCTGATCCGTTCGCTGACTTGAGGGAGCATCAAGACTGGAGGGAATGCGCAAAGAGGGCGGCTGGGCCATTCATGGGCCAACGCATCCCTGTTCTTCGAAAAGAATATTGGGCAGTGAGAGTTGTCTTCTGAGGCGAGAGTTGTCTTCTGGTTCAGTATGCCCGGTACATGCGCCGCTCTGAGCGAGCAGAGGTTGGACATGAGCCCATAAGAGGAGCTGTTTGGCCATGGTGTACAGGTTGTATGACCTGAGACCGCCCTGGCGATTTATATGACACCACTGCCATGTTGTAAATCCGGACTTGGAGTTTTTAAACCAGCGCTGTAGGAGGTGCATAGCAGTAGGCCTAGCTGGAGTACTGACGATGCAGAGGCCATAAGGCCCAGTGCCCTTTGAAACTTTCTGAGGGGCGTGAGGAAGCCTGCTTTGAACGAAGCAGCTAGCTGTTGAATAGAGAGAGCGTGGTCTGGCATGAGCCAAGCTCTCATCTGAACAGAGTCGATAACTGTCTCAGGGGGGAGAGAGCCGCATCCATGTATTTCATAAACGTACGGTGTGCCAGTGACTTTGCACAAGGATTTGTTTGGTCATCAGCATCCTGAACGGCCGTTCCATGAGGGCCTTGTTCAGGTGTCTGAGATCTAAAATAGGCCTGAGGCCGCCATCCTTTTTGGTAACGAGGAAATAACGGCTGTAAAAGCCTGATTCGCTCAGTGATCGGGGAACTGTCTCAACAGCCCCTTTTGCTAGTAAATTTGACACTTCGGTGTGGAGGACGTGAGTCACGTTGCTCCTTACCTATGTCTTCACCACAGCATGAGCGAATTGGAGCGAGTATCCTCGTTTTATTGTGCTCAATACCCATTTTGACACTACAGGATGGCTTCCCAGGCCTTGGCCCAAGTGACTAGGGGTTGAATGATGTCTGGTGGCAGGCCGCCGTGTATCGGGGACCTGGCCGCCCAGGTGTTTGGAAGAGGAAATTTGCTCTTTTTGTGCTTTATATTGGTCGCTGTTAAAACAGCATTTTTTTGCAGGGGTGCGTAAATTGAAACGGGTTCGTTGTTTGAAATCAGAACATCTCCATCTGCCTGAACTGAAGAGGGGGCCGGAAGAAGCACGCAAGCTATTTTCAGGGGTGGTCCAGCCGCAGCGAGACCTGGATTAGGACGGCTTCCTAGGATCCGGGTCCAGTGTAAGTTTGGAAAGGAAAAGCGTTTGGCTGGTTTAAAGCACTGGCTGGTTTCAGTCACTGGGTGGGGCTGAGAGACCGGCGGCGCTGGTCTGGCTGGCTGATGGGTCGGCGCGTTCTTGGGGCGACCTGAAGCTGAGCTGGTGCGCTTGGGAAGGAAGTGTCACATGGCCTGCAAAGACTTCTGTGCTTCAGTGAAGCTTTCAGCAAAACCCTTTACCGATGGGCCGAAGAGACCAGAGGTGGAAACCGGGGAGTCCAGGAAAGCAGTTCTGTCTGCGTCCTTAATCTCTGTGAGATTAAGCCACAGGTAGCACTCTAACACCACCAAGCTGGCCATGCTCCGCCCAATGGCCTGGGCGGTGGTCTTGGTGGCGTGCAGTGCCAGGTTGGAGGCGCTGCGCAGATCCTTGAAGGTCTTGTTTTCCGGTGCAGACTCGTCCAAGGAGCAGAGGAGTTTAGCCTGGAAAATTCGAATGACCGCCATGTTCTTGAACAATCCCGTCGTGTTCTTTTTGTGAAAAGGCTTTTTGGAAAGGATACTCTGCCGGATGGCCAAAGGGAAACAGCAAACAGCGTTGACGGCGTTGAGTTCAGGAAGATGAGCAGGAGGCCGCCGGTCACTGAGCTGCTGCTGCAGGTCGTTGCGTTCCGCTGCTGGGCTGTTCAATGGCGAGAGAGTCTTCTTGTCCGGAGAAGTCAGCGAAGAGATGCGTCGTTTGCTGAAGGAAATTAAATCTGATTCCTATGGCAAATGGGCCTCTTATATAGTGAGCAGCCACTCCCATTCTGGCACACTTCGGCGCACACGAAGCGGGAAGCGCCCTGATAGGTTTGTGCGTCCTCGCTGCTTTGCCATAGGTTCATGCAGTTGCCGCAGCCCAGCCCAGCCAAGCACTGTGCTTGCTGTGCAGCTGCACTGCGTTTTAAAATAAAGGCTTCAATATTCTTGGGAAAAGGAGTTTTCCCATATCGTATAGCTACGCAATACAAGTGAACCTTTCTCGAAAGGTAATCATAATCATTCTTGTGAGTCACTTCGTCCTAAACAATTCTCTTTTTCATATGCATAGGCTGCATTCGAAATCACATACTTTCCTACTACGTAGAAGGCCAAAAAAAGTATGTGGCAAGAGTATGTCTGAATTCACACTCATAAAAGAGTAGGCAAAAAGTCCCCAGATGACCAACTACTTCCGGCGAGATTTTGATTTGTGGATTTGTGATGAGCACTTTACTATCATTTATTATACTTTACTAACGTCCAGATTACATACACATTACGCACATATAATTTTTTTTAAGTACCTAGTAGAGAGTATGGAATTTCAGACAGCCAAAGTTAGAATAAATCTAGTGAATGGGTTTGTCTTAAGCAAATCTATCTCATAAGAAGTGTTGGAAAGTCTGAATCATTCTACTGAATCATTTATGGTTGGAAAATCAGAATTATTTGTTTGTCTATTCGTAAACAATCGTCCTTCACTCTAAATTATCTTCTCTTTCATAACACACACACAAAAAAATCTGAATCTTTCTTGTGAATTGTGGTTCGTGGTGAGTGATTCTGTTTCTCATCTGTATCATTAGATTTGTTTGACTTGAAGTCAAAGTCTGCTGCACAGACTGATCGGTGTATAACATCAAAGTACCACGAGAGCCAATGAAAAGCATACAGAGCCGTCTGCTCTCTAATCACTCTCGCAGTACTTTGATGTCATACTTTTGATGTCATTGATCTGCACAGTGTCACTTCAAGTCATACACACTGATTGAAAAGTCTGATTCATTATAGTGAATCAGTTCATTCAGACAATTCACATAAATTAACAGATTACAAGAAAAGTATTAAGTTATTTTTTTTGTGTTATATTCAGTTTAAATGTGTTTATTATTTTAAGCTGTCACTGTAATATAAACTTGTAAAATAAATAAAAAATTGTGAAAAAAATTAAATTTGTATGTCACTGGAAACTTCAAAGTGAAATCAAGTAGTTTTAATGTTTTCTATTTTTATATACCAAATAAACCTTAAATAACTTAAGTTTAACTACTTTATAAGTCACAAGCTACAGTTTCAAAATAGATTCCCCAACACTGATTAAAGTCAGACAAGAAAAAGGAGACAGAGGCTGGAGACTGACAAGAATTTGGTGTGTCTTGTCGTGTAGTGCAAGCATTTACTAACAAGATGTGAGGGGTATGACCAACCCTAATCAGAGAAAAAGAAGTAGCCCTTGTGACACACACACACACACACACACACACACACACACACACACACACACACACACACACACACACACACACACACACACACACACACACACAACACACACACACACACACAACACACACACACACACACACACCACATGTTTGTTTTTGTGACTTATGAGGACATTCCATAGGCGTAATGGTTTTTATACTGGACAAATAACACAGTCTCACCAAGAAGTCATATATTGACGTCTTGGGACGTCTTTTGACCATACGCTCATCCCAAGAAGTCATATATTGACGTCTTGGGACGTCTTTTGACCATACCTTTTTAGGGTACCCTTAAACGTCGGTAAATGACGATCCTGGTACGTCATACAACTGACGCTTTACCTTTAACGTCAGTAGGTGACGGGGTAGGTTTAGGTCTGGGGTAGAGTTAGGATCCGATAACGTCATCTAACCGACGTTTAAGGGTACCCTAAAAAGGCGGATATTGACGTATGGTCAAAAGACGTCCCAAGACGTCAATATATGACTTCTTGGGATGAGACTGCGCTGGGACAAACTATTCTATCCCCCTACACTGCCCCTGTCCCTAAACCTACCCCTTACAGGAGACATGCTGGATTTTAACATTTTAAAAAAAACATTGTTTTTTATGTTTTTTAAGCTGTTTGAAATATGAGGACGCATGCAATGTCCTCATATTTCACGTGTAAGTTGTAATACCAGTGTAATACCCATGTCATTATACACATTTGTGTCCTCATATATCACAAAAACAAACACACACACACACACAACACACACACACACACACACACACACACACACACAACACACCACACACACACACACACACACACACACAACACACACACACACACACACACACACACACACAGTGTACGGCTGTAGGAAGCCATTGTAAAAAAAAAACATCTTTAGGACTGATGGAGTCAAATAAGAATCTGAAAAATGCAGAGTTCCCACTCATGATGTCAAATGAGAGATTGATGTTCTGATATTATATCTTGATAAAGAGCTCGAAAATAACTGCACAGACTGTTTTGTATGACACACATCTTCTATAAAGCTTCAAATACTTCTGTACCTCACTACTTCACTGCAGGGCAGATAGCAGAAATATGTCCCTTTCTGTCACCCTGACAAAATATATGACCGACCCAAGTCATGCTGTTTGTGATGAGATATCTATAGCTTCAGAAAATGTCTGGGAATCATAGTTTGATTGTTCACAAGACGTGCACTCTGTTTGAGAGGGCCTTTGTGTAACACTTATCAACCACAGTGCTGAGAGTTTCAGCTGCAACAGGAAGCTGAATTAATGCAGCTTGTCTTCATTTAGTGCAAATGTCATCCATGGGAAGAGAGTCTAGAGAGAGAATAATGACCCACGTTGTGACAGAAAAAGCTTAACATGTTCAGACTGTGATGTAAAGTACAGTCACAAAGGCTAAACTACTGCGTTCAAAGTCTCAAACTGAGAGAAAAAAGAAATGAAAAGAAAGGTTTGTATACAGGAAGCTAAGGACATTTGTCTTAATAGGTTGAACCACAAGAGGCACATTCGTCACAAAGCAGGTTTAAAGCACTTAGTAAATCAATGTTCGAAAGCAATAGGAAATGCTTCCCAGGGTAAGTATGTGGCGAAATGTATTTATACAGAGGTCAGACATTTCACACATTTTTAAATAAATATAATATATAAATATATATTCAAGTCAATTAGTTGCTTTTTTGACGCACTTAAAAAGGGGTGAAGTGCATAAATGTAATTTCATAATTACTTCTACTGTTTTTAAAATATGGTTAAAATGTCAAATGTGCTGGCAAGCCATGGTAACTAAACCATATTTTAATGTCATTTCTAGTTTAGTATATTTAAAATGTATTAAATGCAGTGCTGTCAAATCGATGAATCCCGATTTGACAGGACAAATTAAATATAATATTGAATAACACATTACAGTTAAATTATGAAGTACTTTACATGTGCTTTAGTACAACAAAATATTATTAAAATATAATTATTTTAAACGTATACTATAAAGTAAAAAAATTGATTTACATTATTACAAAGTGCACTTTTTAAAAGTGTCCTTTAGTGTAGATACAGTCATGAAAGTGTCCTCTCCTTAAGTGGCCTTTTTATTTCATTAATATATATTATAGTGCAGTTATACTATATATTATCCAAGTACAGTTTAAAAAACAATATATACTTTAAAGGCCCACTGAAGTGCCTTGAAATGTGCAGCATTATTCAATGTTGATGTAATTTCCACTGAAACAGGAAGACAGGGCGGGACATATCGAACAGCACGTCCCCTTTTTTAAAATAGCCAATAGCGTTTCGTTTATATCAGCTCGGCCAGAGCTGTTGAGCTGGTAAAGCCGCAGTTTCCTCCTAATCTCTAACCGTTTCTCCTCCTGATCTCCTCCATATCGCTTTAAAATATAACATTCTGTGCAGAATTCAAATGGGTCCGTTAGGTTTTCTGCTCTGCGCCAACTCGCGCATATGATCCGTTCTGTGTATAGAGTCTCTGGAACGGAGCAGACTGTGTGCGCGCTGCGGCGTTTCGCGTGACACAAATGGGAAACCAGACTTCATTTGCTCCAATGGAAAGCATATTTACACTAGTGCAATACGCTGATTTCACGCAGCTGCCATTTTGAAATCGCTCCGGTGGGAAGAAAACTGGAAGTGTCGCTTTTAATCAGAGTCGCGAATGCGATGGTGTATTGTTGTGTTTAATGTAGAAATTAGTTATTCTAAAAATGTACATACATTTCTTTCATACTTTAGACTATATACAGTGAAATTCATTTATAAATAAAACATTTTTTTATATATATAATTCAGAACGGAAAACAAGAAGCAGGAATGAACTATATACATACCCTATATTGGATATTAACATCAAATAGCGTAAATCGCGGCAGCAGCTTCAGGTTGGTAGTCCCAAGCATTGTTGTCTATCTGTACTTCCGGGGTTCTTCCCACCGGAGCCTCACTTTCGATTTCAAAATGGCGGCAGCGTGAAATCAGCGTATATGTGCCATTCATCATGTAGAAAATAGTAAATGTGTGAACAAGTGACCAATTTTATTTGCAGCGTCAGCATCTATGAATGTAGGTGAGATGCTTTGGATTCTAGAGAGCATTTGATTGGACAGAAAATCTTATGCGAAGCTGATGTCATAAAAATCATTGATCCATATTGTCGGAAGTGAGAGACTGTACATTTTTAATGCTTCTGTCTTCTAAATGTGAATTTTGTCATTGTCTGGAGCACATAGCTTATAGATAACAGTAAGGCTAACAGTCAAAAAGCCAAAAAACTTTTGTTTTGATTTCATGGGGACTTTAAGATTAGATGTGCACATTCATCACAATTAAGCAGACTTCTTTTTTCACAAGGGAATTTGTGACAAATAAAACTAATTGGTACTTTCCAAAGAAGAATTCCACATGTTCCATGTACTGTAAAGAGTAACAAATCTACAAACAAACGCAGAACAGATTACTTCCAGACACATATCTGATGAGAGGAACACAAAAGACAAAACACATAAAACTTAATGATGCAAAAGCAGTTTTTATTGATTCAGCAGTGTGGGCAATGACGCTTGAAAGACCAAAACTATGTAACAAAACGAGGCGACGGAGTTACCCAGCTGCTGTGTTTATCACAATGGTGTTGCAAACAGCCAAGAAAAATACACACTCAGCACACACAAACACATGGTCAATCACCCATCCATCCACACAAACACATGCAGGCACAAAGCGTGCTGTAAAATGCCAGAATAATCAACTCTCGCATGCTGTCCAGACTGAGCTCAGCACCACTGAAGACAACGTAATGCTGTAAACAATCCTTAGTGATTCAAGTCGCTCAGCTGTGAAAGTATCTCTTTCAACATGCAGGGAGTGTCGGGGTCAGACAAGCACAATAAACAAGGTAAAGAGGTAATATTTTTCAATCAGTGTTTCAGAGTTGGCTAATATAAGCAATGTAAATGAAACATGGGTTAAAGGTGAAGTGTGTGATTTATGTGTCACCGAATGGAATACCTGGCTGCGTCCGAAATCTCGAGTAGGTACTTATTTTGAAAAATTACTTCATGAGACCTAAAAAATGCATGACTGCTAAAAAAGTATGATTCGAAGATACGAATTTTACGAGGTGGCTAATTCGTACGAATTCATACAACCTCACTCGTACAAATTTGTACGATTTTTGCTAAATCGTATATATTTTACGAGTTGCCCAATTCGTATGAATTTGTCCGAATGACCTACCCCTGACCCCGCCCCTAAACCTACCCGTCACTTGGGTTTAGACAAATCGTACGAATTCGTATGAGAGGTCATACGAATTCATACGAATCAGTCATATTTTACTCACTCGTACGAATTCATACTAATTGGTCGTGAGATAGCGTTGGAATATGGGTAGTATGAATGAAATTCAGACATACTACATTTGCCATGTTGTTTCTAACCTACCAGTGCCAGTTGAGTTGCATCTCTGCCGTTCATAAACCCTCTCCCATGGTCTCATGGGATTGTAAAGTGTCCATTATATGCACAAGTTGTAGGTCATCTGGGGACTTTTTTCACCTGTTTTTTTCATCATTATGTATTTGGACATATTATGTTGGAGTGCTGTTTTTTGCAAAGTTTTCGATTTCGGACAAAGAGAGTGTTTACACCCTTGGAAAGGAATCAACCTACAAATGGTCTACTTATAGCTTTTTCTGAATATTAAACTAGTATTTAATATTTTGAAATTGTACACAGATTATACACGCAAATGTAGGCCTTAAACACATCAAAAGGCCCATTCACAGCAAATATATAGTTATCGTTACAGTTGTCATTCTTTGTGTGATTGGGCCTTTAGACTGTATGTGTCACGTTTTGATGTGTTTAAGTTCTGTTTTGTGATCTTGGTTTCCCCTGTCTTTGTGGTTTTTGGTTTAGTCCTGTTAAGTTTTCCCGCTCCTCGTTTGTGTTCAGTTTTATCACCTGTGTTCAGTTAATCATTCAATCATTTCAAGTGTATTTAAGCCCTGTGTTTTCCCTGAGTGTTTGTCGATCGTCGTCCATGTGTGGTTGTGTGTTTCTGATTTCCTGGAGTTTTGTTCCTGTTTAAGTTTGGAAAGTTTTCATTTTGTTATTAAAACATTTATATTGAAGCTTTCGTGTCCTCGTCTTCAGCACCTGCACAAACCCTGACAGAACGATCGACCATAACAAAAAAAATGGAGAGCTGGAAGCAGGCCTTCGTAGGAACCCGGATGGCTATATTTCGTGGGTCCCGTGGAGGTCGTAGTAGGGGATGTGACCGAGTTCTGGTGGTCCCGAGTCGAGTATGGCCTGAGCCCATTGCATGCACGCCAGAGCCTGACCCGTTTGCCGACCTTCCTGAGCTTCTTCCCCCAGAGCCTTCACCGCTGGTCCCGTCCAGCCCAGTCAAACCTTCGCCGCTGGTCCCGTCCAGCCCAGTTGAGCCTTTGACCGTCACCTGCCCGCCAGAGCCTGAGCCCGTCGCCTGCCCACCAGAGCCTGAGCCTGTCGCCTGCCCGCCAGAACCTGAGCCCAGCCCCAAGCTCCCCGAAATGCTGGTTCCGTCCAGTTCCGAGTCCCCTGATGTGCTGGTCCCGTCCAGTTCCGAGTCCCCTGATGTGCTGGCCCCGTCCAGTTCCGAGTCCCATGAAGCGGCAGAGCCAGAGCCCGTTGACCCAGAGCCAGAGCCAGAGCCCATTGACCCAGAGCCAGAGCCAGAGCCCATTGACCCAGCGCCAGAGCCAGAGCCCGTTGACCCAGCGCCAGACCCAGAGCCCGTTGACCCAGACCCAGAGCCCGTTGACCCAGACCCAGAGCCCGTTGACCCAGAACCCGTTGACCCAGCGCCCGTTGATGTCAAGTCAGTTCCCGATCATGAGCCTGTCCTCCCCAAGAAAATTTTGGGGGGCGCCATACGCCTTCGCCGTGGCCGGCCAAAGATCCACGGAGGCCCGAAAAGATAACACCGCCATGGCCACCTGAAGGGTCTATACCGCCATGGCCACCTGAAGGGTCTATACCGCCATGGCCACCTGAAGGGTCTGCACCGCCATGGCCACCTGAAGGGTCTGCACCGCCATGGCCACCTGAAGGGTCTGCACCGCCATGGCCACCTGAAGGGTCTGCACCGCCATGGTCACCTGAAGGGTCTTCACCACCACGGCCACCTGAAGGGTCTTCGCCGCCGTGGCCACCTGAAGAGCCAGCACCGCCCTGGACGCCCGAGGGTCCCACAGCACCGCCTTGGACGCCCGAGGGTCCCACAGCTCCGCCTTGGACGCCCGAGGGTCCCACAGCGCCGCCCTGGACGCCCGAGGGTCCGACAGCTCCGCCTTGGCCACGCCCACAGCCTGCACCGTCGTGGCCACGCCCACAGCCTGCTCCGCCTTGGCCACGCCCACAGCCTGCTCCGCCTTGGCCACGCCCACAGCCTGCACCGTCGTGGCCACGCCCACAGCCTGCACCGCCGTGGCCACGCCCACAGCCTGCTCCGCCCTGGAGGCTTCCTGGACCTGCACCATGCCCTCGTCAGCCTCCAGGGCGCCCACCCTCCCACCCCTTTGGATGTTATACGGCGCGAGGACGCGCCTTCGGGGAGGGGGGAGGTAGTGTCACGTTTTGATGTGTTTAAGTTATGTTTTGTGATCTTGGTTTCCCCTGTCTTTGTGGTTTTTGGTTTAGTCCTGTTAAGTTTTCCCGCTCCTCGTTTGTGTTCAGTTTTATCACCTGTGTTCAGTTAATCATTCAATCATTTCAAGTGTATTTAAGCCCTGTGTTTTCCCTGAGTGTTTGTCGATCGTCGTCCATGTGTGGTTGTGTGTTTCTGATTTCCTGGAGTTTTGTTCCTGTTTAAGTTTGGAAAGTTTTCATTTTGTTATTAAAACATTTATATTGAAGCTTTCGTGTCCTCGTCTTCAGCACCTGCACAAACCCTGACAGTATGATGATAATATCTTCTCTAAAATTTAAGAAGAGGTCTCAACAAGTGTGCTTAGATTTGCCAAAATATCTAAAGTCTGTGATCAGCCATCAGAGATGTTATGATCACGCTGGTTGTTGTACATATCGCGGCAGTTCAAAAATGAAATGTCTGGTCAATACCCTAACCATTGTCAAACTCGGTCCTGGAGGGCAACTGTCCTGCAACCCTAATCAAACACACCTGAACCAGATACTCAATGTCTTCAGGGTTAGAAGGCTACTGGCAGATGAGCTTTATCAGGGTTGGAGCTCAACTCTGCGGGACCTATGGCCATCCCTGCACTAAACCTTACTGATAGTGTTAGATCACTACGCCAATCTACAAGTCTTTGAGCTTTTTTATTGTCATCACGGTACTACTAGACCCAAGTGCTCCTCACGGCAAGTGCAATGCTGTACCAGGTGAGTCACAGAGCAAGTTTACTACATCAGAAAATCCATACATAGAAAGCTGGTTATGTGATGCAAAAAACAATATGTGTTAGATTACAAATCAAGCTCTACGCTAAAAGTGTTTTGAGGTTGTAACATATTGTGCAAGGAACAGCATGGAAATAAGCATTTATTAATTGATAATTTGCCTCTGTAATCAAAATTTGCATGAAAAGTTGATGGAGTTGAATTGAACAAATGTAAGGTGACTTTTTTTCAATGAGCCTATAGATGTAGAAATTTAAGTTAGAAATAACAAAGTTGATACTTAAATATCTGTCTTCTGAGCAATTAACTTTGAGCTTTAATTGTTTAAGTCTTCTGAGCAATTAAAAAAAAAGTTCTGTGGACGAGCTGAAACATTATAGGAAAAGAAGTCATAGATTAAGATGCAGCTTTGGACTCTTTGTTTAGCTGGCATAAAGGCAGAACGTGTCGCTATCAGCAGCCCTGTACAGTGTTATTCTTCTGCTTAAATATACTTTCATTTGTTTGGAAAGGAGTGAACTTAAATGTCAAGTGTTGAGATATTTTGACTCTGTTTCTAGCTTTCTCTCTGGATGAAGGAGATTCCAGATTCCTGGAAGCCATGAGTAATCGGACTCACATCAAAACGTATATTTGCTCTAAGGATTGGGAAAATGCTGTTGTCAACAACAGCTGTTCCCAAGGGCATGTGCTCTGCCATAAATCAAAAATAATTTGTTGGAATCATTCTTTTATTCTCTTGTGCACCACAAATTTCTAATAAAAAGCATTAGTTCACTCATGTTGTAAATCTGGACATCTTTTTAAAAAGAAAAACAACACAATGTCCAGCACTAAATATTATGCAATAAAGTTGTATCGCATCCAAATTATTATTCCATCTATTTTAGCTTTTTCACACATAAAAACTCACACATTCTATCACTAAAGACTAATTTCCTGTACGAGGTCAAAGTGCGTCTACAATATTTGACAAAAACACTAATCATTTGTTTCCTGTTCTGGCCCTGTTCCTCTCCAGATCCAACATGAGGAAACAGCCCAGTAACCTGAACCCATAACATACACTTACATTTATTGTTCTAACTAATGCCTTTAAGAGTCAGTCAGAAAGGCCCTGATGATATCACCCAATGCCCCGAGTGAGACCTTACGTAAATGAAACCCTTCATCTGGCCCACAGTGTTTTTCAAATGACACACATGAGCAACTATTTTCTTACTTCAGCTTTTGTTTATTTTTATTTGTGCGATGCATCACTCAGTTGAGCTGAGAGTTTAATTTTGTGGGTGAGCATTTTCATATTTATACAAGGGGAACTAATTGTCACCTTTTACTCCAGTGAATATTTCTTTAGGAAGGTTTATTTTAAAAAGTTAATTTCACACCTACACAAATGTGAAGAGTACACTATCGTTCAAAAGTTGGGGTCACTTTAAAAAAAATTTTTTTTTAAATTTTTTAAAAAAAAAGAATGTTAGTATGCTCACAAGTTGATCCATAATAGTAATAATAAAAACAGAATTATTGTGAAATAAATACTCGTACTCGAGTGCTGCATGAAAGCCATTCATACGGAGCTAGATAGTTTACAAATCAAGCTCTGTGGTAATTGTGTTTTCAGGTCATGTACTGTGCAAGGAACCACAATAAAATAAATGAAAATAAATATTTTAATATATAAAAAAAATGTAATATATTTCTGTGACGTGAAAGCTGAATTTTCAGCAGCTATTAGTTTAGTATTAAGTATCACATGATCCTTCAGAAACTATATATATATTATATTATATATTAGGAACACCTGTTCAATTTCTCATTAATGCATTTATCTAATCAACCAATCACATGGCAGTTGCTTCAATGCATTTAGGGGTGTGGTCCTGGTCAAGACAATCTCCTGAACTCCAAACTGAATGTCAGAATGGGAAAGAAAGGTGATTTAAGCAATTTTGATCGTGGCATGGTTGTTGATGCCAGACGGGCCAGTCTGAGTATTTCACAATCTGCTCAGTTACTGGGATTTTCTCGCAGAACCCTTTCTAGGGTTTACACAGAATGGTGTGAAAAAGGAAAAACATCCAGTATGTGGCAGTCTTGTGGGCGAAAATGCCTTGTGGATGCTAGAGGTCAGATGAGAATGGGCCGACTGATTCAAGCTGATAGAAGAGCAACTTTGATTGAAATAACCACTCGTTACAACCGAGGTATGCAGCAAAGCATTTGTGAAGCTACAACACCCAAAATCTTGAAGCGGATGGGCTACAACAGCAGAAGACCCCACCGGGTACCACTCATCTCCACTACAAATAGGAAAAAGAGGCTACAATTTGCAAGAGCTCACCAAAATTGGACAGTTGAAGACTGGAAAAATGTTGCCTGGTCTGATGAGTCTCGATTTGTGTTGAGACATTCAGATGGTAGAATCAGAATTTGGCGTAAACAGAATGAGAACATGGATCCATCATGCCTTGTTACCACTGTGCAGGCTGCTGGTGGTGATGTAATGGTGTGGGGGATGTTTTCTTGGCACACTTTAGGCCCCTTAGTGCCAATTGGGCATCGTTTAAATGCCAAGGCTTACCTGAGCATTGTTTCTGACCATGTCCATCCCTTTATGGCCACCATGTACCCATCCTCTGATGGCTACTTCCAGCAGGATAATTTACCATGTCACAAAGCTCGAATCATTTCAAATTGGTTTCTTGAACATGACAATGAGTTCACTAAAATGGCCCCCAAAGTCACCAGATCTCAACCCAATTGAGCATCTTTGGGATGTGGTGGAACGGGAGCTTCGTGCCCTGGATGAGCATCCCACAAATTTCCATCAACTGCAAGATGCTATCCTATCAATATGGGCCAACATTTCTAAAGAATGCTTTCCGCACCTTGTTGAATCAATGCCACGTAGAATTAAGGCAGTTCTGAAGGCGAAAGGGGGTCAAACACATTATTAGTATGGTGTTCCTAATAATATATATATAATATAATCAATGTTAAAAGCAGTTGTGTTGCTTAATAGTTTTAGGAAACAAATATATTTATTTTTAGGATTGCAAAAGAACATAATTTATTTGAAATAGAAATCTTGTAACATTATAAATATATTTTAATTATGTCATCCCCAAACATTTGAATGATATTCAAATGTACTAAAATATAAAATTGTTTATTATTAATACATTTTATAAATGTATAACATTTAAAACACCTGACAACTTACCTTCTACCTTCATTATGGTTGACCCTTATTTAAATATTGGTTTTATTGAGTATACTGAGATTTTTTCCTTGTAACAACTTTCCTTCATGATAACTTGCACCTCCCTTACATGTTTTACTCATCTAATCTGATCTGCAAGAACCCAATCTCTGGTAAAACCAAATACACATTTAATTAATACATTCACCAACCCACCCTCCAAACTGGCCCAAACACATGGTGTAATATTACATTTCTCTCTATGACAAGCTGAGATTTGCTGTGAGTGATATAACAGGATTTAATGCCTTGGGCTTGAGAGCAGATTCAGTCAGGCATCTGAAAAATCCTCTGTTTATTGTGAGAATGATAAATTAGCCACAGATGTGTGAGTGGAATACGGTGGGATGAGCGTTATACTCGCCTCCAGAGAACAGGTGATGCCATATGTTGTGAAATCAGATCGCGCTGCATCTCTGATGCTTGTGGGTCATTTTGTAACTGATTTTATGCCTCGTTCTGCAACTGACTTTGAAGCCGATGATATTCAGATGCGGTGCCAATGCAAACAAGGGGAGAAAAGGAAGGTTGCGAAAAGTAAACTGTACTATCACCCGGAACTGAATAGGAGAACATTGATTTATGTGAGCATTGGTGTTTGGGGAGAAGGAAAGAATAGCTCTCTATTATGCCAAAACCCAGTTTAAAAGGATAGTTCACTTAAAAATCAAGATCTTAGATTTTAAGTTTCAAAAGTACACAAAGCACCATACGTATCATGCAAGGCATATAATCAAATGAATCATTCATTCAAGTTTTCTAAAATGAAATCGCAGGGGCCATCGGGGAGGGGCATCGTTGAGATCTGGACCCCTTCACTCAGTCTAGCAATGCCCCAGAAGAATCTACTTCAAATCTTAAAAGTGTCATTTACTTTAGTAAAATGAAATCATATAATATTACTGAAACAATAGTCTAGCTAAATACTTAAAGAGAACACGTGTATGTACTGTTTCTAACATACTTAAAGGATTAGTTCACCCCAAAATTTTGCCCACCCTCAAGGTATCATAGGGTGTATATAACTTTGTTCTATTTAGCCAAACAACAATCAGAGTTATATTTAAAAATATCCTGGCTCTTCCAAGCTGTATAATGGGAGTGAATAGTGACAAGAGATTTTGAAGACTAAAAAAGCGCAACTATCCATCATAAAAGTAATCCATACGGCTCCAGGGGGTTACTAAATGGCGTCTGAAGCGAAGCTATGTGATTTTATAAGAAAAATATTCATATTTTTAACTTTTAAACTAGAATAACTGGCTTCCGTACAAAAGTCAAGTTTCGGCCAAAGAGTGAACTCTGACCCAACACATGGCAAGCACAGAGGATAGAGGAAAACAATACACCGGTCACAAATTAGAAGTCTAAAGTGAGAAATGTTGGAGGAGCTTGTCGATTCAAGCCACGGTTTCACAGACATGGCTTAGATTAAGCCAGAAGTTGGCCTTAGCTAAATTAGGACATTTAAGTATGTTTTTTTTAAACATGTCTTGGAGAAAAAGAAACATACTGGTGTGCATCTTGAGACAAAACAATGGCAGTGACCATTTTAAGATATTACTTTCAGTTAAAACAGCTCAAACATGCATTTTTAGACTGGGACTAGACTGTGAAACCAGGCATAAAAGTTGAAAACATTTTTTTTTATAAAAGGACATTTTAAATCACATCAGAGTATATTTTAGTTTACCACAAATGCTTATCAGTACATTCAACATTACATTTTAACAATATTTCAAAGACAATAGAATAAATGACTTATATGCTAATAAAGATATACTTAAGTCCTAGGTGTGTCAAGAAATATAATGGTCAGCTAATCACATTTAATATAAATTTAAACTGTAACATATTTTCATTTAATTTTAAATAACATGCAATTAAGTATCTGAAAACGCTACATTCAGTTCCCTCTTAAGTATATTATTTTTAAATTATGCTAAAGTGTACTTTTTTTCAAAAGTGATATTACTTTAGGTGACTTGGCGTAAAGCTCACTAGTCATATGGGTGACTTTTATGATACATTTAATGTGGGAAATCTATTTCTTTAACACAACATAAAAACATTTGAACTGATGCAGCTTATACGACTCATTTGCAAACGCACAAAGTTACATAAAACTCTGAAATCGCTATTTCACTCACATTTCTCCTCCACCGGCTGAGGTGGACATCAGCAGTATCCGCATGTGTTGGGTAAAAAGATAAAGAGCCAATATAAAAGTGGATTTACTGGTGTCTTCCACAGAACAGATGTTGGCAGGGCAAGACTCCATTTTACTTGTACAATTTGAGTGGGAAGACAAAGAACCAGGGCAAATTCCTAGACGCTCATTCCATGGAATTGTCTGTTTGGTTTTTATGAAGGAAATAGCAACATCTCAGAATCCAGGAGCACTAGAGAGTTATTTAGAGAGTGGATTATAGTGGATATAGTGGTTGCTGTTTGTGCATAAAAAAGATCTGCAAGGTTACAAAGCTCAAAGCTCAAAGTGGGTGATATTGTATTTAACAGAATTCATTTTCCAAGATCTACAACGAAAGGCTCGTTTGGACTACAACACATTTTTTCAGGGCTTTGTGAAGTCATAATGGTACTCATTTAAATAACCCCTGTCCACGGAATACGCAAAAAAAGGGGATGAGGCCTGTTTGAGCTGAATTATAGGAGACAGTGTTATGGCTATGTCAAAGAGATATGGGATTAATATCCTGCCAGGATTCAAAACTGAAAATAAAGTTTTGAAAGGTTGAAACTAAGTGTTCAAAAACTCAAAATCTCACAAAAAAAGTTTTGCAAGATCGAAAAATAAGATTTGCAAGCTTGCAAAATGTAAAAAAAATTAAAAATATTTCTGCAAACATTATGTTGTTTTTGATATTTCCTTCTTCAGAACTGCAACATTTTTTTTACGATGTTGTGCAAACAATTTTTCAGAGTTTCAAATTTGTCAGTGTTCTCCCACTGTATTAGTTTGTTTTCCAGGTTTGAAACCTTGTAAATGGTGATCTGAAAACTGGTGTGCGAATGTGTGCACAAACGTTTTGAAACTCTGAAAACAGAGTTTTGCAGGCTTGCAAAGTGGTAAAAAAAAATTAAATCTCTGCAAACATAATTTTGTTTTTGAGTTTTCCTTCTTCAGAAGTGCAACACTCTTTTTTAGGGTGTTGTGCAATCATTTTTTCAGAGTTTCGAATTTGTCAGTGTTCTCCCAATGTATTAGTTTGTTTTCCAGATTTGAAACCTTGTAAATGGTGATCTGAAAACTGGTGTGCGAATAGGTAAAAAAAAAGTTTTGAAACTCTGAAAACTGAGGTTCGAAAGGGCGAAACTTATTACATTACATTACATGTGCACTCTTATTGCAGACTATTTTTTCAGACCCGAGTTTACAACACCCACTTTGCGGAGATACGCCCACACAGTTGCGAGCTTGCGACTTACGTGATTGGTTGCAGCGTTGTCACGCAGCTCTGCTCTGAAACTCTGAAACTCAGACTGAGCGAAAATGAAGCTTCGCAACCTCGCAACTTAAAAAAAAAAAAGCCTGGAGGGAGGGCCTTCTGCTCTTTGCCAATGATTTGCTGTCTGCTGACGTACAGTCCAATCACAAGTATTTACTGGAAAGGTGGGATTGACCGACTGCTCCGCCAATGACGAAAGCGTATGGGATGAATATAGTCAGTCAGTCAGTCATATTTATTTATAGAGCATATTTAAAAAACAACAGCTGTTGGCCAAAGTGCAGTATCAAAATATAGTATCAATATATATATAGGCTTATATCTTATATCATATATCTTACTCATGCTGTTCAATTTTCACAATCAGCATAGATGTAGGCTAAAAAAAATAACATTATAATATTTTAACAAAAATGAAACTAAATGCGCATATTTAATGGCTACAACACATATAGTGGGCCAGGGCCTATACAGACTCTCTAAATATTGACATTAACATTAGCAATGCTAGCTGTAGAAGTGCAGTTTGTTAATAGTAAATGTTAACTAATCTATAAGTGTTACCGATTTTTTATAGGCCTACACCGATTCAGAGGTCTCGCGCAGTTCAGTGTTGGACAGGTCAGTTGTTTTAACTGTTCATTAAAGTGAATAGTTAAAATGACATTCGTTTGCGTATCGGACGTTAGTGGACGTCGTACTGCACGCTTGTGTGATTATCTCGGCAGTTTAGGACATCGCACAAGATTTGCAATTTGTACAAATAGAGACATTTTTGTGAATACAAATGTTTTCTTTTGTATTAGTGTATCATAATTTGCGCATGCAACAAAGAAGACTTGCATGTGTGGATCAGGTGACGCGCGTGCATTCATTGACGTCTTTTCTGAGTCAATATCATTTGATTCATTTGGATTTTGAGACTTTCTTTTCGCGGTTTTTAAGCATTTCACAACCCACACACAAACAAACTACAAATGAATAGGCCTGGTGCTAGTTATTAATGTGGGCACAACTACACATCTATTTGACAAATTCATAAATGTGCGTCACTAAACTAATAGGCTACAACTTGTGTGTGCAAAATCCAGAATCACATGAATGTGCAGCATTTTGTACAAGAACCATAGTTGTTAATACAAAACCTCGATTTTGTATTAATGTATCTCGCATGCAACAAGTAAGATGTGCAATTGTTGATCAGGCGACACGCGTGCATTCATTGACTCGTTTCTAGAATGCATGAATAGCCATATTATATTCATCCCATACGCTTTCGTCATTGGCGGAGCAGTCGGTCAATCCCACCTTTCCAGTAAATACTTGTGATTGGACTGTACGTCAGCAGACAGCAAATCATTGGCCAAGAGCAGAAGGCCCTCCCTCCAGGCTTTTTTTTTTTTAGGTTGCGAGGTTGCGAAGCTTCATTTTCGCTCAGTCTGAGTTTCAGAGTTTCAGAGCAGAGCTGCGTGACAACGCTGCCACCAATCACGTAAGTCGCAAGCTCGCAACTGTGTGGGCGTATCTCCGCAAAGTGGGTGTTGTAAACTCGGGTCTGAAAAAATAGTCTGCAATAAGAGTGCACATGTAATGTAATGTAATAAGTTTCGCCCTTTCGAACCTCAGTTTTCAGAGTTTCAAAACTTTTTTTCACCTATTCGCACACCAGTTTTCAGATCACCATTTACAAGGTTTCAAATCTGGAAAACAAACTAATACATTGGGAGAACACTGACAAATTCGAAACTCTGAAAAAATGATTGCACAACACCCTAAAAAAGAGTGTTGCACTTCTGAAGAAGGAAAACTCAAATACAAAATTATGTTTGCAGAGATTTAAAAAATTTTTTACCACTTTGCAAGCCTGCAAAACTCTGTTTTCAGAGTTTCAAAACGTTTTTGCACACATTCGCACACCAGTTTTCAGATCACCATTTACAAGGTTTCAAACCTGGAAAACAAACTAATACAGTGGGAGAACACTGACAAATTTGAAACTCTGAAAAATTGTTTGCACAACATCGTAAAAAAAATGTTGCAGTTCAGAAGAAGGAAATATCAAAAACAACATAATATTTGCAGAAATATTTTTAATTTTTTTTACATTTTGCAAGCTTGCAAATCTTATTTTTCGATCTTGCAAAACTTTTTTGTAAGATTTTGAGTTTTTGAACACTTAGTTTCAACCTTTCAAAACTTTATTTTCAGTTTTGAATCCTGGCAGGATATTAATCCCATAAAGAGACAATGTTTTGTTCCCTCCGTTCTCCTTTGTTTGACCTACCTAAGGCTGATGAACTTAGAGTGGTTTCAATTTATTTTAAACACTGTTCCTGAAAGTTATAATCCCAAAGTTTATCTGTGTGCTAAACATTTTACGGAGAACAGCTTCCAAAAGAGAGTGCAATGCAGGCTACGCACAAAAGCTTCTCCTGAAATAGAGCAGTTCCCACTTTGTCGGGACAATCTGTTGTTTGTGGATCACAAATTGTAAGTATGTCTTATTTGTAGTTGCATTTTCTATTGCAAGTTCCATTTATAAGTTTTATGTTGTTGCTACAATGTAAACGAGGGGCAAAGCTTTGCCTCCGCTAGCCTGCTAACTAACACTACAGTATTGATGTAGTGTTTACTGTAGCTTTTGTAAGCTCTTGCTTTTGTAAGACGGTTCACCACCCCTTAGGAAAATTAACCATGGTTTTGTGATCGATTACTGTTTGTATTACCATGGTTTTCTGACAAATATCACTATTAAATGGTGAATAACTTCATATCTAAACTGTATAGGAAAATTATAACAACAACAAAAAACGTGCTTGAAATTTGTTCTGGACAATTCTCGTTTGTTAACATTCTCAAGTCGGAATCAGGCTTGAAATGGTTTGAAATTGACGCCATCATTTTTTACATTTGAGTAGAGCTCACGATTATGGTAAGGGACGTGACATTTTCTGAACATGCACTAAGCCGATTGCTTACAACATCAAACTGGGCTAGCTAACCAATCACAACATATTTTATATTTTAGAAAGAGGGGTTTCATTGAAACAGGAACTAAATGGTGCATTCAGGACAGACTGGGGAGAGAGGTGCTGTTATAATGTAAAATATGTGGAAAAATAATGTGTTTCTTTAACAATCAAGCATGAAAGCATATTCTAGTGCATCCCAAAAACAAAATCAAGAAGGGCATAATAGAACCCCTTAAATAGAGGAAAGCCATGGAAGAGCTATAAAAGTTGTTCTTACATTTGTTTTTTTTTTATCATTTCTGAACTGCCAATTGTAGCAAACATGAACAGATTCTTTAAGGAGCCACTGCCCTGAGGTTGCTGAGAAGATGAATGTGAACAAGCATAAACTTAAAACAATGTGACAACTTGAAATATGTGCTGTTCGTGTACTGTTTATTAAATAATGTTCCACTTTGCCAATGACAGCCACTTCATTTTCAGCGCTACTCATTATCCAGCTTCAAACAATGTTAAAATGCATCCGTCATAATAAACCTCACATGTTTGAAAGCGGGACCTGTATATCTAGGGATCCAAAAGATTTTTAAATACGCAGAATGCGGGAGAAACACGAATTTACCTTTTGTTTGGCAACTTTTTGGCAGACTTGATGTCTATCTGTAGGATTAAAAACTAAAATTTCCAGCTGACATTAAAGGCAATGTTAAACAAGGTTAAAGCGAGGTTAAGTCAGTAACCGAGATGCTAGTCTGTTTCCCTAAACCCTATTGTCGCAAAGTGCGTTCAACTACCTTGGCTTATGATGTCACGCACGTGGTGGAGTAATAACTTATTTTAATGAAACTGTTTGAGATCGAATTAACGCTAGATGTTTTTATATAAATTACAGACATGGCATCTGAGGACTATTTCTCATTTTTGCTCATTTTGCTTTATTTCCAGACTCAATCATAGGCTCGTTCTTACATAGTAGAGCATGTTCGCACATGCATAGTCTTCAAAAAACGGTGCTTTAAATCTCTTGACAAACTAAAAGACGTAAATTACATTTGTATGTATTCTAAATAAAAGACATGGGTTGTACTGAATGTCAGCTTACTTATTTTGGTCAAGATAAGGATTTATTAAGTCCACATATCAGGCAAACTAGAAACTATGCTTCTAACCACAAGTCGAGAGCTGTCGTTCTAACCACACAAGTTTGCTATGCTGTTTGCGAATGTTAGTTGGAACGATAGTTTAAGGAACTATGCTGATAACGATTGAACCTGCGAACATAACAATGCTTTTGGGAAACGTACCCCAGATTTGAGGGACAAGATTACAGTTTATGTCAAGTTTAGGATTACAACCAGGGTTAGATGCTTCTACATCAGTGTTACTCACCAATATTTTCCCTCTGATTTTAGGGATAACTTATGGGTAGGGTTAGGTTTAATGGTAGGGATATGTTTAGAACTAAATTTTCGGACAGGAGTGTAGTTCCAGGATCAACAAAATATCTTGACCCAGGAACGTGTCTAACTCAGCAAAATCAGGACATGCCTTTTAAACCTTTAATAAAGCATGTTTTAAATCGTATTGGGCAGCGATTCCCATTCATGTCCCTTGAGGCTCTGAGTGTTATGAGGTGGATGGAGAACCCAGGCGCAGACGGTAATTGACACTGAACGTTAATTTATTGACAAAAAACAGAGAAAACAAAATCCACGAGGGGGCAAAACAGGAATGACTAACTAGACTAACACTTGACAAACTAGACTATAAA
This sequence comes from Chrosomus eos, assembly GCA_036326025.1. Lineage (NCBI taxonomy): Eukaryota > Metazoa > Chordata > Actinopteri > Cypriniformes > Leuciscidae > Chrosomus > Chrosomus eos. The sequence continues at coordinate 15,859,447 of CM070836.1, read as the reverse complement.
CTAACAACAGAAACAGGATCAAAAATAACACTAGACAAGACTCTCACAAGGTACTCACAGGTAAGTATAACAATGACTAACACGTAAGACGAAGTCAAGTATAAACAGTTTCCAACAGTTTCCAACAGTTTCCAACAGTTTCCAACAGTTTCCAACAGTTTCCAACAGTTTCCAACAGTTTCCAACAGTTTCCAACAGTTTCCAACAGTTTCCAACAGTTTCCAACAGTTTCCAACAGTTTCCAACGGCAAACAGCAAACAATGAACCGACACAGGACAGCAAACACACAGGGATTATAAAGGGAACACTAATGACAAGGACAGGTGAAACTGACTAGACACTAATGAGGAGACAAGGATAACAAGGGGGCGGGGTTACAAGACGAGACAACACAAGCACATGGCCAAAATTGGCCATGCGCTTATATACAAAACACTGGTTCTGTCAAGGTCCTGCCACAAGACTAGGAATAATCAATACATGATGGCAGAACCATGACACTGAGTTTGAGAACCTCCAGGGCAGGAATAGGAAACACTGTTATAGGGCTTGTGAACTCCTTTCTGAGCCTGAACATATTGGATGTTGAATCTATCCAAGGAGGTCAGTTGAGGGAGCCTGATGCATTTCAGACCTCAAACTGAGTGTTGAAAAATGAAATGGACATTCATAAGAGATCTATATCTTAAGCCTCAGGCTGTAATATGTGCTGCTAGAATTTCTACAGCACCGAACTGTTTGTTTGAGATGATATTGAAGTCGATACAGTGAGTGTTCGTTGCATTCCTCACCCCGAGACTTCCCTCATTGAATCCATCGCCAACTGTCTTCTTTGATCCATCTGAAATGTAGAGGAAGTACGAGCGAGCCATTGACACTGAGCACAAACTGTGCAATAGGGTTCTCGTTGATGTTATCCAACTCATGCACAGCACCAAGCAAATCACGTTAAAAAAGAATGCGTGTCATGCTTTACTGCTAAAATAATAAAGAAGATCACTGAAGAACTCTTAGTATCTGTTTTCACCGCCAGTGGGCAGTTTCAATGCAACGTGGAACTGATAATACACATGATAGCATATTTATATAGCAGCAAGCTTGGCTCCGTAGGTGAAAATCAACAGAAGTGTGAAGAAAAGAAAGAGCATTTTGATGAAAAAGCAAAAACTTGACCCACCGGATAAAGTGTACTGTAAATCCATCCATAATATGTTGAGACATTCACTTCATAATGCAAATGTTAGTGTTGGCTAACGTTGGGAATGTTGCCATTAATGTTGCCTTTAATTCATTTATTGTTGATTTAATACATATATTTTATTTATTTTTTAAATATGTTACTTATATTATAAACCCGATTTTTTAAATACTTAAGGGTGTTGAAAGAATCAAACCAGACCTTAAAATGATTAAAACACAATTCCCTCATTGTAAAAACACATCAGACGGAGTGGTTTTATTATGCTTGCTTGAAATGCCAACATTTAAAAATCACATTCCAGTATATCTATTCAAACTTGTTTTGTAAGCGTACTCTCAAAGGAGATGACATCACTATACTGCGGTAATGTACGTTTGTAGAATTGACATAAGTCAGCAGCCCCAAAGGATCATGGGGGCTTGCGTTGGCCAGTGTACTGACAGACAGATATGTAGAGTAAATTAGACTCAAGATTTGAGACTCAAGAATAAGACAAAACACTTAACATTCAAATCAAAATTCAGACTTTAGACTATCAGGCCACATAATTGTAATAGATGGACAAAGCATTATTATTATTGGAATCAAAGGTACAAGCTATTGGAATGAATACACATGCTTATAAATCGAAAACATGCTTTTCTTAGCTAGCAGCCATCATCATGCCCTGACAGTTTAACAATGGGTGGGGAAGGGGGAACGAACAGGCAGAATGTTAATCCATATGCGATATGTTTCACAATCTTTAGATGGTGTTTTTGTAGTTTGCTAAATCTTTAGTATAAATTGCACAAAATGTGGATTACAGATGCATAGATATTCAAAACACATTTGTCTGGAATAGGTTTTGAAATCATGGAAACGCTGAGCATTCGGATTTGAAACGGTGCCCTGGTTTAACACTGAAACACATAATTACATAGAGCTCATGCAAGGTTTTGTTGTTGTATCCATTGACGACATTGTGGGTCTTGCTCATTCACCTTTGCCACCAGACACTAAACCAAAACACAAATCAAAGCTGCAAGTTCCCTAGGAAACTCCAAAGATGGTCAAACCTTCAACCAAGAGACATCTATATTTTTGAACTGGAGTTTAAAACATTTTCGGACCTTAACTTTACTGGCAGGTAAGAGTACAACTGCAACCTTCTCAAACAAGCCGGCTGAAGACTGTATGGAAATCTTCCTACACGTTTACTCGTTTCTCAAAGGAACCAGTGGGGTTTTTATGAACAATCCCTTTTCAGGGTTGGGCCGCATGAAAGAGAACGTATGTATCTCTTTGGTTGGTGGATAATTTAAGGATTTACAGATGTTGTGTATTTTGAGGGTGCATGAGAATGGTGTATTGAAGGCCCTTATCCATGTATTTCCGCCTATTCCACACATCACAGACTAGATTCATTGTAAAAGCTGCAAACAATGTATTAGAGGAGATGATTTCAAAGCAAACCTTGTGAAAAAGGAGTGCACTTAACTGTGTTAAATGTCAATATAATTTAAAGATAATATTACTTTAAATAAAAGGCCACTTTTGTGTTTTAAAGAGAGTGCAATACTATGTTTTTTTTTAATCACACTTAAGACTTTGCAATAATTTAAATTAAAAGTTTCACTTAAAAGAAAATCATTGTTTTAAAAAAAAAATTGCCATGCTTTCAAGCAGACTTATTTTGTTGTGTTGACTAAAGGACATGTACCTGATTTTTACATCTAAAATGTATTTGTACTAAATTGCACCTTCATCATTAAACGTGTAATTACAAATAAATAATAATACAATAGAAATTCAATGAAAGTATATTTTAGTTGCTAAATGAATGTCAGTACATTCGGCAGTGCACTTTAACCATATTTTAAATGACGTAGATGTGGTTTAAAAACACTACTAATTTAATTAGTATCAGTTTAAACTATGGGTTAAGTTTCATTTAATCACAAATAACATGCATTTATGTCTCTGAAAATATTACATTCAGTTCGGACTTAAGTATATTATTTTAAAACACGATTTTAAAGTAAAATCAATGGAAGGTAAACCTTTAGACAGTATACGATGAGGATGTAATGCAAAACATTAAAAGCAGCTAAAAAAAAGTTTATTTGGGAAAGCAGTTTCTTATCATGTCTAATTGCTTAAAGTTTGTCTGAACGTCTTGCTACAATATGTGGCACAGACAGAAAAACAAACCTGCACAACATGAGCTAATTAAAGAATAATGATGAAGCCCTTATTGGTGTTACTGTTGACTTCACATTCCATATGCCATCCCAAAGCCTTTTCATCATGGGATTAGAGCTTAACTGACTGTCCAAAATCATAAAACATCAAAACGCTGAGCAAGAGGGTTATACGCAGAGAGCACATGGGTTTCGTGCAGGCAGCAGATGCAGCTGGGACTTACATTCCTTAAATGAGTCAAACTGACAGCACCAACTGACAGATAATCCAGGTTTAGCAGGGTCAGTCCTCATTTTACTATATTTTACACAGCCCATTTTATGTCTTTATACATTGGATAAAATAGGGTTAGTTCACCCAAAAATCCCCTCATCCTCAACATGTTATTACAAAGACCTTTCATTCTTCTTCAGAACACAAATGAAGATCTTTTTAATGAAATCTGAGAGCTTTCTTTCCCTCCATTGACAGTCTATGTAACTACCACTTTCAAGAACAAGAAATGTAGTAAAGACATCATTAAACTTATCCATGTGACTCCATGGTTTAACCTCAATTTTATGTTTTTTTTTGACAAAATGTAAATTTATGGCAAAATACGCACGTTCACGAAACAAAGTCTGCTCTTGCGTGAACGTGCGTAGTTTTTCACTTTCGATCCATTGCGTTCCCCCAATAAACTTTGCATTCTCTTGCAAAAGTTCTGCGTTCCCACAAAAACTTGCTTACAAAAGCATTGCAATTTAGTTTTAGTATTGCTTGCAAATGTTTTGTGACGGAACGCAAATGTCTGGCGGTAAATAACGATACAATGAACACTTTCTATCCATGAGGCCACGGGAGAGGAGTTGTGAATGGCAATGGAATGACACAACTGACACTGGTATATGACAATAGCAGCATTTGTCCGGATTACATTCATATACACATTCATACTATACAGAAAATACTTGTTAGCAGTCGCAAACCTACGATTTTGGACACAGACATACAGTTTTTCCTCTCATCTCATGTTATTTACAACACTAGTTTTCTGTTCATTCCTGAACAGAGAGAATGCAAATGCTTTGAGAGAATGCACAAGTTTGGCAATAAACACAAACCCATTGAAATATAATTTCCCCACCTTTTAGTGGCTCCATACATTCCATTCTGTTATCGAAATTAGGATGATAATTGTAAAATTTCCAAAGATGGTTAAAAAAAATCCAAAATCACTTCAAGTTGATGTTCTCATGTAAATTCACTCTTAATCCCTCACTAAGCAATGCGTAAATATAGCTCTTTATTTTCATCCTGTTGGGTTGCATCATGTTCATATTCTTTCTATTGTGTAAATAATCAAGTCATCATTAATAAAGTTGAGTTTGACCATAACATATTTCTGGAAGTCTGATATGCCCTTTTATAGAAATATAGCCTATTCTTAAAAGCATGGTTATTTTGTTAAAGTAACAGAACAACGTTCAAAAGGTAATACGTAACAGAAATGACAGAAAGTAAGATTTATTATGACTGTATGTTTTCTCTCTCTGTCTTTCTTCTTACATTCTCTAGGTGTGTAACTTGTAAGCAATCACTTTATATTCAGTGAGATTCCCCTTGTTGACCCATGAACAAAAATGGGCACATCCACTCGATGCATTTCTGTCCCGTGAGACGTTTCAGAGACCACACAGGATCCATCAGAACAGCAGGCTCAATGGCATGGAACTCTATATTGAAACAAAGACTTCAGCTCCAAGTCACAAACCAGAGAGGGGTCCAACCTCTTAAAACATTTCCAATACATCAACATGGATCATCTTCTCCAAACACTGATGCCTATAGCAACGGCATGCTTCAGGGGAGGTACTTTAAAGATTCAAGAAACCTCTCAGAGAACAAGAAATCATTCACAGGCAAAAAAGCTCTGCTCATAGGTAACTGTGTGTCAATGCTTTTCTGAAATGTGAGCAAAATGTTTAACAAAGTATTAAGTGTATATTTAAACATTGCATTACATGTGCTTAATGGGATTTTGTACACCATTAAACAGATGTGGTGTATTTAAACTATATTATATTATATTATATTGTCACATTTTAGTTTAGAGTCCAATTCTCACTATTAACTAACTATGACTTTTGGCTCAATAAACTCCTAATAACTGCTTATTAATAGTTAGTAAAGTAGTTGTTAAGTTTAGGTTTTGAGTAGGGATGTAGAATAAGGTCATGCAGAAAAGGGCATTAATATGTGCTTTATAAGTACTAATACACACCCAATATCCTAGTAAAATGCATGATAATAAGCAAGTTAATAGTGAGAATTGGACCCTAAACTAAAGTATTTATTATATTATATTATATTATATTACATTATATTGGATGCTTGCTTCTGATTGGTTGATAAATGTTCTAAGACTATAATTTTCCATGCAAAGCTGAAATTTAAAGAAGCAGGACCAGGGCTCCAGACTAACTTTTCCACTGGTCGCACTGGTGCTACTAACTTTCTCAGTTGGTCGCAACAGCATACAATTTGGTCGCACCTTTTTTTTTTTTTTTTGCTACATGCCATGGGATTAATCAATGCATGCTTATGAATAGTGGTCTTAATGGACCAAGGCTAGCAAAGGCTTTCTGGGTTGCAGCATAAATACCTGTAATATATTATATAAAAACTAAGGGTGTACCGATACCCTCATGTCACGATTCGATACATATCACGATACTGAACTCACGATACGATATTATTGCGATACTCCAAGACATATGATAAAAGGTTATCAAAAAATGTACTGTTGATTAAAATGTTACATTTTGATATTACATTGTGGGTTTAAATGAATAGGCTTGGACTCTGTGCTTTTAACCCAAGGACAATAGAGACACCAGAATAACTATATTCATGAATCTGAAGCTGAAAATACAGAATTATTTTAAACGAATATTCTGGCACTTTTACACTGACTAGATATATTTAAAATAATATTGGACACTTTTTACTGGTCAGGTAACATAAGACATTTGGTATTATCAGGACAAATATTCCCCCATTGCATTATTGTAATGTAGTACTGACACTAAAACTCTGAAAACTTGAATTTTTTTTCTCACACAGTAATTTTTTGGGGGCGGGGGAACTATCCACGATACAATTTTGGATTTTTGTATTGCGATATATTGTGGCGTGATATATTGTTACACCCCTAATAAAAGCACAAATTTCAGGATTTTCATGGATTTTGGACAGTAATTTTATTCTGTAATTTAAAGCATTCTACATTTGAATTAATCTATTCATTTACATTTGAATCATAATCTATCTGTCTGTCTGTCTATTATCATCTTTCTATCAGCATCATCTTTCTATCTTTTAAAAATCATTAAACATTCAAATGTATGCATTGCATTTTAAAAGATTAGAGTAGTATAATACGCTGATACAGATTTTCGTTATCAAAGTTTATAGTTGAATCAGAAATCTCACACTCGTCCTTACCTTCTGTATTTTATAATCTTTTCCTTTTCCTCTGTCGAGGGATTACTCTCATCTAACCGCTGAAAGACATAGGAAGGGGCTCGGTGTTTCGTGAGACCTTTTCATTTTTATTTGCCTTAATTCGTGAATTCGTAATTGGCGCGTTTCACCATCAGTGTGCAATGCGCGTGACGTCTACGTTCGTCAATAAATAAACTGCACGTGTCTTGCGGAAGAACATTGTAGCCGGAGCTACTTCTCTCCGTTAATGTCTATGGCGAGTCACGCAGGCACTGGGCAACTCCGCAACCGAGCCGAGCCCGCGATAAAATAGTCCGAATATAAACACGTATTATGGCGTACCGTAGTAATTCAGGATAAGTCAAAAACACGGTTTGGAAAATTGATTCATGATGTATTGTAATGTATTGTACCAATCATGATGATTGAACATAAGTTACGTTACGGATACGGACTGCAGCAGCTGCCTGTTACGCGAGCGTCACTCGCACGAATGCGACCACATACATTTTTAACTCGCACATTCTCAAAAAATGGTCGCATATGCGACCAATTTGGTCGCAGTCTGGAACCCTGAGGACAGTAGTATCCAATTGCATTGATAATTTATTAACACAAAAAAAAAAAAAAAAAAAACAAGGAGCAGAACATCTAAGAACTAAGGAACATTTATTTAAGAACACCGATCTGACCTAACTATGAACGCAGGAAACACTGGGGTTTATAATAGACTAACAAGAAAAACTACAAAGGGACTACAAAATAGCGCACAGGAAACCAAAAGTCAAAACAAAAGCACGGGAACAGAAACAAAACAAGGAACCAATGACACAAATGCATTAAACTGTATACTGTAAAAAAGAAAAGAAGTTAAATCGTGCCTTTCAATTTTAAGTACAATCAACTTGGATGTTTAAGTCATTTAAACTTAAATTACATTAAACTGACTTTATAAAAAAATTAAGTTAAAGTTTTAAGTTAAATCTGTAGAAACATGTTTTCATAACTGTCATATTTTTATTTACATTGTAGTTAGTTCCATATCACTTCACCAAATTATTTTAGCTATTTCAAAAGTCCCAAAAACAGCAAATTGACCAAAATCCAAAAATATATTGACCAAGCAATTAAATATAATAATAGGATAAAAATGACAAACTATTTAAATGACCTTTTATTATCTATTGGACTCCACTTTACATTGTGACTGCAGTGCCACCTTGGTAACATTATTTTTCAAAAATGCAACTGCCCATCATCAATTATTCCTTATTTACTGTATATTATGTGAGGGAAAATGTACAGTCAGGCTGTGATACTAATATACACTATCCTGCCTATTATTCGTCTACTTAAATAAATATGCCTAATACTTTACGGAGATTCAGCTGATGCTGGCAGCAGCTGCAGTTAAAGACGTTTAACCCCTATTAATCAAGATCTCTGTTTATGTTCTCGCAGCATGTGGAGTGCGATGTGTCCTGTCACCACGACCCTCCAACTGCTCCACATCATCACCTCATAAAGACGAGAAAGACAGACCTCATTCCACTTCTGCAAGGAGACAGAAATGCAGTAGAGACTGTTTTGAAAAAGAGGGTGAACTGAGGGTATGGGAATCATACACTGCGATAAAAAGAACAGAGGACAGAGAGAGAGCGAGGAGCGGTATACACAGACAGAGAGTCCCGCTGGATTCAACCCACCGGCCCTCCACTGTCCCACTGGAGAATCAGATGAGACGCCGAGCACTAAGCACACCAGGTATACGACTAAAACCAAATTACAAAATGATTCCCTCAACATATGATGTCATGCTGATAAAATCCTCCTTTGCATAAGTCTACAGACCAGTCAAAAACCATAAAAAATTACGAAAATTGTATTTAGGCATAAAAATGCATAAAAGTTAACTTGTGAAGATTAGCATGATTCCATATGAAAAACACGGCATTAAATATTTAATAACAAATGAAAGATAATGTTCGAAAAACTCATTCAACAGTTTTTCGCTTAGCAAAGGCACACTGAGAGTGTTGTGTTGCATCTGAGACAAATGTAATCATTGACCTGTGAACATGAGATTGAATAAATTGTTTATGTCATCTCAAAGGTCTCATGATCAAAGTTATAAACTAGCGGAAGAACGTTGTTGCTATGTTCTCCTTCTCAAAGTAAATAGTGTCAAATGCTTACAAGATACAGTTATCACGAGCAGCAAATCATTCTTAGTCCATTTCTCACACACTAATTCTCAATCGTTTCATTCTTTATGGAGAAACTCCCATGTGTAAAATTGTCTGGAGAAAAAAAGATGACCAAAATGTCCTTCAAGATACACATGGAGATTTTACTGAGGGTAATCTAACCCCATCACTCCATCTCTACCTGCCTTCATCATACCATCAGCAGGACCAGGGAGAAGACACAGCTGCGGGACAGGATAATAGGTAAAACTAAAACTGAACTTGTAGACTAACTGATTGGCTAACGTCTTTGCATAAGAAACAGTATCAATGCCCACTCGCTATTGCATAGTGTTTTGAAACCATTATCCACATAAAAGTCATTTACAGACAAAGTATAATGAAATAATTTACTTACGGTTTGTGATGCAGCTGCTGTCTAATCCAATACAGTTGTCTTCTTTATCTTTCATTACACCGTACCTCACTACAGTCAAATGCTCCGAACAAACATATAATCCTCTGGTCAGATTTCGTTCAAAGAAAAATACAAACTTTAGCATTTCACTATAGATTTTGAAACACTTTAGAGTCAATGGCATTTCGCATTGTAACACTATTTCAGACGGCAATTTGAGCGTTAGGAAGGATTCGGGCTGAAGGACGCGATAGGCTTATCAATGAATTGCGTCTTGGATACTTGGAATATTTGTAATTTTATGGAAGACGTTATTGTACTTTTATCTGTATAGCCAATTATGTGTTTTATATAATGTTGTTTTATTGAAATTTTCTTAGGTTAGGTGCTACATATAATGCTAATAGGGAAATCTTAGGCTTTTAAAATTATTCTGGATGTTCGAAGTGAAAATCATATCAACATTATGTCATGGTGACAATATTATTCCCAAACATATAATTTCATAACGGTAAAACTCCCCTTTGTAAATCTATAGTGTGCTGCAGGAATGACATATTTTATGCAAAACAAACAAAAAAAATGCCTAAAATTGTATTTTGGCATCAAAATTCATTAAAATGGTGTTCATTTGTGAAGATTATCTTCTACAAAATGTGTAAGAATCATAAATGTTTGTTGGTCATAGAGCTTAACTTAACAGTATCAAACGCCAATGGAAAAACCTATTAGGTTTGTTGTGTTCATGAGTGAATTATGTTGTCACTATTATTATGAAGTGTTGGGCAATGATGTAATGTGTGTGGAAAATGCGAGGAGTGAAGAGTAAACAAGATGGATGAAGTTCACTCCTCCTGTCTCCTGTGTTTCTCCACTTACTAACTCCTGACAGACACCACAAGGTTTTTGCCAAGGGAAACAGGGTGATGCTAACTTCAGATTGGCCTACAAACATAAGTGAACCCTGCAGGACTCTATTGAAGCCAAAGTTTTCTCATTGACAGCAATGGGTTGCCAGCCTTGTCTCTTCAACACGTGGCAGTATCGGACACCTTGGAAATAAGAACAAATTAAGTGTAAAGCCCTTGTACAGTAAAAACTACATGAAACGAAGTAGATGGCTAACATATTCGAATGCCAAAAATATTGGTCTCATTCATCCATCCCCTTGAGCGGTTACTAAGGATACGTGAGCGATATCATGGGTCCTCTGTGCCACAGAGGCCGTATTAAGTGACATTGTAAGCCGTGTGGTTAGTGTCTGCCATTCAGCTGGTGACAGTATGATGTTCTCACTTCCATGGAAACTCACAACAGACTAGAGGAACTCATGCTAGGAATGGCATTAACCTGACGCTCACAGATGAGGTAAATTTAACTCATCAACTGCACTCAACAGGCATTACTGAGCTGCAGGGCCGTCGTCAGGGTGGGAACATTGTCTTAACTCCTGTGGTTAGGGGGTCCCACTAAGGTCTTCTGTGTTTTTGCCTTTTCATGTGGCCAGGGTGGAAGGGGCCCATTCATAATGCAATCCAGCGCAAGTAAATTTCAGTTGATATACAGTCAGTAATTGGGTCAATGACAAATGAGTGTCCAAAAAATGAAACATAACATTTTGCAATGCAACATTCTATGTTACAATTATGCTAAATGAATGTTTATTGCATTGTTAGAGTGTCATGTGTGTTTCCATGATTGTGTTTTTTATGTGTAGCCTATATGACATTGTGAACCTTCTACATATTAGTAGCCTATTTACCTCAGCTTGTGGAAAAGCTACTTGTGATGAACTTTGATTCATCATGTGGCTTTGTAGTGGCTTTATACCACTAATGTTTATAAGGAGCCCCTAAGAGGACATGGTGTTAGAAATTTATGAAACGAGAGGAAAAAATATCTAAGACTTTTGCATTCCAATGAGAAACTTTGTTTTTGCTCTCAAATATTTGAGTTCCACTGAGAAACCTTGTGTTCTCTCGTAAAACGGTTCCGTTCTTTTGCAAAAGATTTGCGTTCCCCCAGCAGTGTTGCCAACACCTCAGTTTTCCCGCGGCTACTTTTACACTGTTGCAGTTGTCACGTGACAGTGTTTGTTTGGACTTTCAGTTTGTATTTTGATTGGTTCCTCCTTTGTTCTTTTACCGCCACTCCTTCGTATCCATGGTTACTGTCATTATAAGTTCATTTGTGTCACCTGTTTAGTCATCATTGTCATCTGTATCACCTGTGTTCTATTAATCAGTGTCATGTGTATTTGTATTTAAGTTCCATCTGTTCAGTCAGTGTTTGTCCGATCTCCGTTGTATTTAGTGTGCCCGAGCCCGTTCCCTGTTCCCTGTTCCCTGTTCCCTGTTCCCTGTTCCCTGTTCCCTGTTCCCTGTTCCCTGTTCCCTGTTCCCTGTTCCCTGTTCCCTGTTCCCTGTTCCCTGTTCCCGAGCCTGTTCCCTGTTCCCGAGCCTGAGTCTGTTCCCTGTTCCCGAGCACAAATGTCGCCTATTGGGCATTGAAGGCCCATTGAAGTGTAGGCTAAAGAGATAGCATCTACTATCCATTGTGATAATCTCTGCTTCGTGACCGGGAACCCTTTGGTGTGGCCACCGAAGCATACAAAGAGCTGTTCCGACTGCCTGAACGGGACAGAACCCTCTAAATAGACTCTGAGAGCCCTGACAGGGCAGAGTAGATTCAAGTCTCTATCGTTTTCCGACGGGGGAAGAGCTGATAGTGAAATAACCTGGTCGAGAGCACCTTGGGTACATAACCGTATCTCATTTGGAGGACGACTGTGGAGTCGTTGGGCCCAAACTCAAGGGAAGAAGCGTTCATGGAGAGCGCTTGTAAATCGCCTACTCGCTTGACCTCTGCAGGAGTGCAGTCTTGAGCGAAAGTGGCTTTAGGTCAGCCGACTGAAGCGGCTTGAAAGGGGGTCCCTTAAGAGGCCTGAGGACTGTAGATAGGTCCCAGTCAGGGATAGAGGGAGGTCGAGGTGGGTTTAAGCCTCCTGGCCCCTTTGAGGAAGCATACAATCAGGTCGCTTTTCCCTAAAGATTGGCCGGCCACAGGAGCATAGAGGGCTGTCTGTCCTGTGTTTTATTATCATTAAACCTTTGTTTTGGAATTATATCCTCGCCTCCATCTGCCTTTCTGCAACCCGTGACAGAAGATCGGACCAGCCCGAATGGACGACAGGGCTATATTTGTCCCATAGCTAGAGAGCATGGAATTTTTCTCCTTTTTGGAGAACTTTGTTCGTCGAGCCGTCACTAGCTCCCTCGACGATGAAACCCTCAAGCTGCTTTTCTGGATCGGGGCCAATTTCCACCAGGCCATCGACCTCCCAAACACAGATGGACTAAGCTGGAGGAAAGCCATCACCAGGTGTTTGGTGAGCGCCGCATTCCGATCCAGAGAACAACCTGATCCTGAGTCTGTTCCCGAGCCCGACTCTGTTCCAGAACCTGAGCCTGAGATGGTTCCCGAGCCTGTTCCTGAGCTCCCACAAAGCCTCCCTCTCCTACCTCCTCCCATCAACCCTTCCTCAACCACGTTGTCACCACCTCCTGCTAGCCCCAGAGCTCACCCACATGCTACCTTCACCACATAACATTATACACCACATTACATTTTGTACATACAGATATTGAGAGATAAAAATAAAAGATTATGCCAAAATAAAAGATTTTTTCTTCTATATGATACCAGTACAGTTGTATCACTCTGAAATTTTTTACTTTATTCCTCAAAAATGTCAAATTTACTTTTAATACAGAAACTAAAACATGCTCATAATGGAAGAGGTGCTTCAAGTAATTTATGTATGACTTGCATTTATTGTATTTTTAAATAAATGAAAGGTAGGGAAGGTAATTTTCGGTGATGCTAGCAATAGCAAGCTAGCTTTGAAAGCTTAAGATCCCACCCTCCTTTCAGAGCGTCTCTAAAGCTACGCCTCCTTCAAATCACACGAATGCAGCCGGCATAAGTCACATCGCTGACTTAATAAACCTAATGAAGTATTGATGCCACCTGTACTGTTAAAGCATTTTCAGAGTGCCAATAGAGCTAATCTCCAATCTACTCACATTACAATGGAAACGTACGTTTGTACGTTTTGTCTTGTACATATTTTCAGTTTCCCATGACTACAGAGTTAACTGCATGTTTCAGTATCATAGCAGCTGTAATACAGCTGTAGGTCAGGCTGCAAATATAATTCCACATTAGGCTTTTGCTCATGTTCCAGGCTAGCAAAACTCTTTTCTCTGAACATAGATCTCCAGGGTGCTGTAATCGAGAAGGGATTTCTGATTTTCTTAGCCTCAGGATGTAATCACTCTTTATGACTTTTGGACATCTAAAACAAAATAGTTTTAAAAGTAATATGCTGTAAAATTATTTTGCACTCCAGACAAACAGTCTTTTAATCTACGAACAAATATGTAAACTTTATAGTCCATGTGCGCAGGATTTTCCAAACAAGATGTGATGTAAACAGTCTGTTTTCTCACTATAAAAAGGATTGCTATGATTAACTTAAAATTTATCATTAGAATAAGAAATAGTGTTGTTTCAACTTAAAAAAGTATGTGTTTGTGCTTGACTTCAAATATTAAGTTTAGTTAACTTTAGTTCAGTTAAGTTGGATATTTATCTAAACAAATTTTAAGTTGTCATAACTATTTGCAGAAAAACATTTTTTGTGTTGACAATTTGTTTTTCTTAAAAGCAGCTCAGAAGTGCACGAGATCCAAGACGTCACAGAGGAACTCGGAGAGCATGACATCACCATGGAGAGCCAAAAACAAGACATCACCACCAACAAAACAGAAGATGAAGGACAAAATGATTTCACAGATGTCACAAGATATGATATTACAGATACCTATCGGAATGACACACAGAACAATACTCCAGAGGAAACCTTTGAGAGTGACATAATGGAGGAGAAACGCCAACAAGACGACAACATACAGCAAGAAATCACAGAAAGTCAATTTGACATTAGCAGATCTTTTAATATCATAGAGGACAAGCCAGAATATGTCGTCACAGAGAAGCCTGAAGGCATATATAGGAGGACCATATCGATTAGTAGTTCTTACAAAGCGTATGATGCCAAAACACGTTCTCCGGCCACAGCTACACCTCTAACGTTCCCGTCCACCCAGACGAACAGAAATCCCTTTCCCTCTGTTAGCGTCCTGCCATCGTTTTATAGAACTTCATTTGGCTATCGCCTGAAGTCTGAACCCTGCCGATCCAAAACAAGGACCAGAAAAGCCTGTGATGACAGCAGATTTACGCGGCAGATCAATGACATGCGACATACCATAGAAATAAAAGGAAATCCCTGCTTATTAAAAACGAGGGCTGGAGCGCCAGGAAGCCCCCACCCCAAAATAATGAGCACTGACAGGGGGTCCCAGTCTCATAAAATGAAAACTACCAAGACGTTTTTGTGGGGACCAGAGGGGCCCCAAGAGACTAAGACAGTGTGTGAGCTAGAAAGTCATGTGAACAGGTGGAGAAGCCTGCATTAAGTCTGAGAGTGACGTGACAGCACAGTTGTGTGTGGGCTTTCATGGCCTTACAATACAGAAAATCTGCTTTGCAAAAAACAGTTTGATTGAATCAAAGCCGTTCAGTCTGGGACGTTGGACCCCTTTAGGGTTAATAAACTTAAATATCTTATGACATTTTTAGAAGAAGGGTTTTAGCACCGGCTGCAATGTTCTCTCCTTCAATATAGTCCAGCAAAGAAGAATGATAGACTTTTTAGGATTTCTGACACCCATCTGGTCTTTCTCAGTGAATGGTATTGACAACGATTATTATGATTCATTGAAAATTGAATCCCTGTGGGTTTTGGTGCTTTTTATTTCTTTCCGACCCGATATAAAAATAAAAAAATCTTTTTCATCCAAAAATCATGTCTGGTGACTGTCTTTTAGCACTGGGGAGTGACATTACAGAAGACTTTTGAAGGTCAAAAAGAAAAGTATCTCAATGCAACAAAAAATTAAACAAAAACAGCTGTTGATTTTGAAACTATGGCACATTTAAGTGTAGTGCACACGAAAGGTCAATTACAGATACTTTGAAATCAGTTCCATGAGTTGTTTTGTGAACATATATCCATACTGGTCAAAAGGTTAGGGTTGGTAGACTTTGTAATGTTTTTGAAAGAAGTCTCTTTGTCTTATTTTTGTATATTTGATTACATTTGCTATACATCATTCTAATATGTTGATTTGATGCTCAATAAATATTTCTTATTATAATCAATGTTGAAGACAGTTTTACTGCTTAAAGGAATAGTTCACTCAAAAGTAAAAATTATGAACACAAAATACGATATTTTGAAGAATGTCAGTAACTATATAGACCCACATATATATATATATGTATGTATATGTATTGTATATATATATATATATATATATATATATATATATATATATATATATATAATCAGTTAATTTTTAAGGCACTGAAGAACACAATGACATGCTCACAGCTCTCTAAATCAGTCATTCTTTATACACTTTCATTTTGTATCTATATGCTGTACTGTTATATGTTGAATGAATTATTCAGATTCTGAACATTTTCAAAGAGTGTAACTCGAGACTCCCATCAATGCCATAGATTTTCTGATTAAATGAACACTATACGTTCATAAAACAGCAGCAGGGTTGTGTGGAATACCCAGAGGTCTCTGTCTCCCAGCATTCCCTTCCAGTTCAGACTCAAGAGTAAATATTTGTATTGCTCTCAGAAAATGAAAGAGAGAGGATGTAAGCCCGGTATATTAATAAAGCCTGAACATACACATTACTTAGCTGCAAGGCAAGAACAACTGCTATTTTTAAAAAAAAAATAAAACCAAAACATACATGTAGAAGTAGAAAAACACTAAAAGTAATTCATGAAAACCATGATATGGGAACAGACTGGGTCAGACACTCTCAGTGATCTGCATGCTATTTCATTAAAGTCAAATTTGAGTTGAGTATTTTCTATTTACATAAATCTGACAATTTAATTGACTTGTTTAAAGTTTAATAAATCAAATTCTATAAGACAATGTAATAGCATCATCAATCTGCATGTCTAACATTGTCAAACACTATATAATACAACAAAGGTATTTTTGTAAACAAATAAAACAAATGTGTTCAAGATGGTGGGGTGGTTTGATCCATCTGTGAAATTGAATAGACATTAGATTTACTTGAAAACATTTGCTGTCCTCTAGTGGTCACTTTCTGCTGTTGGCTAGGAAGGTTTGAAGACCTGTGGAAAACATATACAATAACTCTATTACTTCTAATTTCTACCTTTCTTATCTTTCCCCTAAATCAGTAGCACTTTACAACAAGGTCTCATACATTAACATTTGTTAATGTAGCTTCTAACTAACATGAACTGACAATGAGCAATACATTTGTTACAGTATGTATTAATCTTTGTTAATGTTATTAAATACACCTGTTCATTGTTTGTTCATGTTAGTTTACAGTGCATTAACCAATGTTAACAAATACAACTTTTTATTTTAAAAACGCACTAGTAACAAATTAACAAATTATAAAGGCTGTAGACGTTTTGTTTATTGTAAGTTCATGTTAGCTAAAGTATAACTAAAGTTAACTAATGAAACCTTATTATAACATGTTAACCCCAAATCTGTCTAGTGCACTTTTAGATTTAAAATGTAAAATCTTAAATGTCTTTTATTATTTAGTATTAGTCACAAACTCACAAACTGTTATTTCCAAACACCTTGAGAGACAATAGGTTCATCAGAAAGGATATGTCAATAACAAAAATAAATTGAATAAAAAGAAATTAACATTGTAGGCTACTAGAACATTTCAAAACGATTTTTTTATTTATTAATATGAAAATATGCTATAAACACTACTGGTCAAAAGTTTGGAATAATTATGTTTTTGAAAGAAGTCAAAATTGATTGCATTTATATGATATAAAAATACAGTAAAAGTAGTAATATTGTGAAATATTATTACAATGTTATATTATTAAAATAATAATTAGCCTATCTATTTGAATATATTTAAAAATGTAAATTATTTCTGCAATGGCCAAGCTGCATTTTCAGCATTATTACTCCAGTCTTCAGTGTGTCACACTTTCTTTCAGAAAATCATACTTTCTTTCATCCACATCTATTGTCATCCAAACTATTGTCATTCCATCACAAACTATTTCCCATAACTCACTGCCCTGACACTTCATCCCTTCATCCATGATCACATTCACCTGTCTCATTGTCTTGTTTAGCTCACCTGGTTTTCTCATTCATTATCTACGAAGTCTTTTTTAGTGTGCATTTCTGAGCATTTTCTTTGGTTCCATGTATTTCGTTTTTTGGGTTCTCTGCCTGCCTTTGGATTACTTTGACTGGTTCCCAACCTTGTGTTTTGTTTGTTTGGACTGCCTACCTGTGTTTTAACCTGTTGCCTGTAGGCTACATTGGATTACGTGTCATTGCCCCATTATTAAAAGCTGCATTTGGATCTCAACCTTCTTGTCTCAGAGCAGTTCGTAACAATACAATAGGCAACTTCGTTTTTTTTTTCAATGCTATAGTAGGTCAACAAATCACAACAATTAAATACAAAACAACAATAGTAATACAAATAAGAAAGCAAGAAAATCGGTAAAAAAAATTAAATTAAACATACAAATAATAATTAATACAAATAAACAACAAAATAACAAATATGAAGAACTAGCCTACATAGGAGTAATCAAATCCATGGGCCAGTTGCATAAACTTAGCCACTAAGAAAATGTTTGACCAACTAGCAGTTAGATACTTTTCCAGTTCAAATTAGACCAATCTACCTTTTTATTTAATTGAAACTGAAAGTTAGGACTTGTCTTGAAGAATAATTAGATTACTAACTTTTAAGATAGTCTAAGCAGTGAGTATGCAACCGGCCACCTTTCTCTAATTACAAAATAAATACAAAAGGTCTTAAAAAATGATAACATTTCAATGCTTTACAACAATCTATAGTATTTTTTTAGGCAACTTCATTTGAGTCAAGACCAAGACGCATTCATCTTTGCCTCTCAGGAAACGGAAACACAGTGTCACAGTAACCATGGAGTGCAATTCCGTTTCCGCTCCAGTCGGGATTTGTGTCCGCTCTGCAGGAATGTGTAGAGATGCTCGCGCTGGGAGAGAGGAAGAGGAGGAGGAGGAAGAGGAGGAGGTATAACAGCCGCACCTTCCCACTGACAGATGAACACATTAACGGCTCTCTGCACTGTCACTGAGGGAAGCTGCAGAACTGTCCGTTATCGCACATTCCCGGTCTTCTCCTCATGGCGAAAAACACCCTGTCCTCACGATTCCGGGGAGTCGACATCGACGAATACGACGAGAATAAATTCGTGGACGAGCAGGACGAGACGGCCGAGCAGCAGCAGGAACCGGACTCCTGTGAGGTGGACGAGCTCATCGGACAATATCCTTCAGCTGCCTTCGCTGTCATATCATCCATTAGTATAGGCTACTGTATTATCCTACTGTATGCTGACGGATATTGTTTATTATCTCTTGAAAACATGGCAGGGAAAAGTTAATCTCTTTTAAGGGCAAAAAACAACCTTGTCCTGGTCGAGATGTTCCTCCTACATAATTTACACACATGTTGTGTTTTAAACATCAGTCAGCTGTCTATCTAGTGTCCAGAAATGCTGTCAAAGTGTCTAGGTATGGAGACGAATGTTAATAAGTGAACCTGTCAAATAGTTAGGATAGGAATGTGGTTTTAGGTTTATTCAAAAGTATAGCCTAGATGTTTTGTTGTATTTGAAGTAAGTTAACAGGTTATTGTGTGGAGTTATTGCTGGTTCTGAATGCTGAATTTCTTTCTGTTCTATTCATTTATATTAGTTTTGTTTTTTTAGGTTTTACTTCTATTTTATGTGCGTTTTTCTTATTTATTTGTTCTTACAATATGTCTAGTAAGTTGTTACTGATTTTTTTCCACCATTTTTTTCTAACTTCAGTTTAGTTCAGTTAGTGATATATCAGTTATACATAATTTGTAATAATATTTAAAATATTTAGGTTTAATGTACTTAAGGTACAGTAATAGTAATAACTTGAAACTATGCATAATTACATGCAACTAACCCCAAACCAAACCCTAACCTAAGTACATGTAGGTAATTACTATTATTATTCAGTAATAAAATGTATTATTACACTGTAACGGAGACATATTAAAATAAAGTGTAACCAAAAGATAGGCTAGTTTCAGTTTTTCTAATTACATTATTTTTTTTAAACCTCAAATAATCTTGAAAATGTCAAGGTGGTGTATTTTTAACGTGTGATAGATAAGCATTAATCTTCGGATGTGTTTTTAAATAGCACACCATAGTTGCCAAATCAGAACGTAAACGGTTATTTAGTTTCTGAGAAAAAATCTCCCCCCTCTTTTCCCTCCCAACTGTGCGTGATGTTATTTATTTAATCAGGTCATCAGCGTTTGTGACCGGAATGATCCATTTTTGGTGCTCAGAGACACATTTTTAGACTGGAGCTTTAAAGAGGGTTGAGTCTGATGCCTCCTTTACCCTCACTATAAAATAAAGACATGATTTTCATGTTCATGTCATCAGCATATGGACTATTCTAGTGTTTAAAGGTTTGCCTTGACAGCAGGTTATGTGGTTTCAGTTGATTATTTTAGATAGTCCCACCCCAGAATCATTTGAGTTAGTGTCGGGATGGTCAGAAGGATATTTTTATAAACAGAATGATGTTTTGATATACCACAGAGAATCTGAGAGAGTTTACATTTTTCTGAGAAATCAACCCACAAATTATTTATTTATAGTTGTCTCTATAATAAGCTGGAATAGAAGAAGTGTTTCAAAATCAACATATTTTAACATAAAGTCCTGATTAGCCAGTGAAATCAACACCAGAAATGTTCAAACACCAGCTTCTCTGTAAACTTTTCTTATAATCATCAAAAACAGTTTCACGCAAAAATAAGATTTAGGCTACTCTCTCTAAGGAATGCTCTTCAGGGTTCTTTGAGAGTGAACGACTGACTGGTCGGTCAGCTTTCCTTAACTAACTGTGATGCACAGGGGACATGATGTCAGCATTTCACATCGCCTTGAGGAATCCACCAATCAACTCCAAGAATCCAGCAGTGAAAGTAAGAGCCAATTCTGATACTCAGTTTGATCGATCAATTTCAGATGTTCAAGAAGACTGTCATTGTTCGAAATCGAATACTTCTCTTCTAGCCTAGATAGAATGCACATTGTGTGCCTTAAATGTGCTGTTCTTTTAGCTCAAGGGGTGTGAAATTCAGCCCTCTGGATGATTTAAAGGAATATTCTGGGTTCAGTACAACTTAAGCTCATTTGACAGCATTTGCATGTTGATTCCATTAAAATTAATTTCTACTTGTCTTTCTTTTTCTTCAAAAATGGCCAAATCTGGGCCATACTGAGGTGTTTGCAATGGAAATGAATGGAGCTGATTGGTAAACAATGAAATGCTATTTCAAAAGTATAGCTACAAGATGTAAACAGTGTTGACATGTTTTTGTTGTGAAAAAAATTAGCTCGCTGACCTTTTCTGTATAAAGTTATATCCAATTTAACAGCGTAATTCCTAACATGACTATACAAAACTGAACAGTTTTACAGCTCAAAAAGTACACAGGTTTTAACAGGATTAATGTAAGTGCTTTTTAAAAATTCTAAGCTTCACATTCCTGCTTTTAAATCCTCCAAAAATTTGCCCCATTCACTACCATAGTTAGCACCTCACCGTAGCTTTGATTTGAGCTTTTATATATTTTTATATAGGTTTTTTTTTTTTTCAGTAACAAAAATTATGCCACAAATGCTGTCGATTGAGCCTAACTTATACATTTAAATATTCCTTTAATAATATTAAGCATCCTTATTAGTGATGATGCACCAACATTTTTTCAATTGTGAAAATCATTGACAGAAACTGTGATGTTTATTTTCTGCTCCTCTGATGGAGCTTTTTGACCGTGACAGTGTCTATTTTGTTCCCCCAATGTGTATAAGCTAAAACAAGTAAACAGGAAAGTGATGCAGAGAAAACCAAAAAATGATGCTGGAGTAGCAGTATGTCAAATTTCGGGAGGCAGCTCATTTTCGAAAAAAATTACTACGACTGGTTTAATTTATCTCCTGAAAACACGACAGCATACTAAGTTCAGTTATCCACCTACCCAAATTTAATTTCAAATTGTTATTTTCAGTTTTCGTCTAAATTAAAACGTTTATAGAGTGGTGCAAGGATGATGTCAGAACTCTGAAGTCTAATTTGTTTGTCTAACTGAACATAACTGTTTTAAAATGTGTTTTTTCTATGCGTGTGTAATTTACATTGTAGAACAAAACGACAAAGTATAGTCAAGTTATGTTTACCACAGGCTTTATTTTACTCATAAATTGAAAAAAACCCATTGTAAAACCCCAAAGTAAAATCTCAAAGGAGCCAGCAGTGAATTAGTCTTCTGATGTCATACCTGCACCATTTTATATAGGTTTCCATTTGAAATTAATTTTGCTGCGTCACTACTATATATATATATATCAAATTTGTATTTTATATCCCCAATCTGAAATCTCATGTCTTGCATCTCAGGTTTTATAACTCAACTTATTTCTTGTATTTTAAATTTCATATTACGGATAGCAGATTACATATTAACCAGTTTAAAGCTGAATGAGTTTATTTCTCCCTGTACTGGAAAGAGATAGATGGATGAGAGATCATGCTGTGTCTCTCATTTCTTTTACCATTACTTAAATTAATTTTAATAAATAGGAAAATTCTCTGGTATCTCTTTTTTGCTGTATCAAAACGTACCAATCTGTGACACTAGTACTATATCGTATCGAACCATGAATTATGTTAACCATTACACCCCTACTAGTGACGTAACTTAGCGGTACTTTTTGGTTACTACATATCATTTCTCCTCACATTAGGGTCACCCTACATTTAATTTCTAGTTGCTTAGTGCAAAGTTTGCCCATCTCGGTCATGTTTTTTGCGGACAATTGTTTTGAACCTTTTGCTGCAGAGGACGGAAATTTCAGCATTTCATAGCAAAAGGTTTGTTTAGTTCTTTGGGAACCCTGGCATACCAAAAATAAATTCTTCAATAAAGCACTTTCATGGGAAAGAGATACATCCCACACAGAAAGGCATTTTAAAACATTTATTTGAATAAAGCACTGAAATAATCAGAACAACTCCAGTTGGTTACATGTTATGCAAAATGGGCTCGGGCGGTTTGGTGGCAAGAGTCACTGGAGGCTTGGGCGGCAGGCTTCACTGGAGCAAAGCTTCACAGGAGGATTAAACAGTTTGGCAGCAAACTTCACTGGAGGCTTGGGCAGTTCAGCGGCAAGCTTCACTGGAGGCTTGGGGGCAGGCTTCACTGGAGGCTTGGGCGGTTCAGCGGCAAGCTTCATTGGAGGTTTGAACAGTTTGGCGGTAAGCTTCACTGGAGGCTTGGGCGGTACTACAGCAAGCTTCACTGGAGTCTTGGGTGGTTCGGCAGCAATCTTCACTGAAGGCTCAGCGGCAGGCTTCACCGGAGGCTCGGCCAGTTCGGGGGCAGGCTTCACTGGAGGCTCTACTGCAGGCTCGGCCAGTTCGGGGGCAGGCTTCACTGGAGGCTCGGCCAGTTCGGGGGCAGGCTTCACTGGAGGCTCGGCCAGTTCGGGGGCAGGCTTCACTGGAGGCTCGGCCAGTTCGGGGGCAGGCTTCACTGGAGGCTCGGCCAGTCCGGGGGCAGGCTCCACTGCAGGCTCGGCCAGTCCGGGGGCAGGCTCCACTGCAGGCACAGGCAGTTCGGGGGCAGGCTCCACTGCAAGCACAGGCGGTTTGGGGGCAGGCTCCACTGCAGGCACAGGCGGTTTGGGGGCAGGCTCCACTGCAGGCACAGGCAGTTCGGGGGCAGGCTCCACTGCAGGCACAGGCAGTTCGGGGGCAGGCTCCACTGCAGGCACAGGCAGTTCGGGGGCAGGCTCCACTGCAGGCACAGGCAGTTCTGGGGCAGGCTTCACTGCCGGCTCGGGCAGTTTGATGGCAGGCTTCACTGGAGGTGCAGGCAGTTCGGCAACAGGCTTCATTGGATGCTTGAACAGTTTGGCGGCAAGCTTCACTAGAGGCTTGGGCACAGGCTTAACTGGAGTGATAAAATTATAAAAGACATATTAAAAAAAAAAAGAAACTAGAAAGCTGACCCAAAAACTAATTTAATAACAAAACAAATACCTGTAGATAAAGCCATACACTGACGTCCACATCCATTGCTGCAGCATTTCTCAATGTTCGGACAGTCACTGTCATAGGCACACAGATCGCCACACTTTCCTGCTCCAGATTTTTCACTAGGGCACACTCCTGGCTTTGCTGTTATACAGAGGTTAAAGAGAAACCTTATCACTGAATACTGAAAGTCTAATCACACACAAAAAAAAAACTTTAGTGACTAAATGTTTTTTGGAAGTTATCTAAGGAAGAGTGTTTCCGCTACAAAAATAAAAGCCTAATTGCGACTCACAATTGACCCATTTTTCTAAGAATTATGAGATAAGGTGCAACTACCCTCTTCATTTTTTTCTTCATGGCATAAACAAGCTTCCAAAATTAAGTGTACTAACACACCGCTGTAATTACAACGTTGAGTGCGTCACGTTATCAACTGAAGAATTCAAATCTGCATTTACGCTTGGGGTGGCACCAGAGACGGTGCTCATACCAGAGCGGTGCAGCGTTTAACCAGGTTTGTTTAATGTTCCAGACAAAAAAAAAAAAAAAAAAAAAAAGGCAAAAACCCATGTAGTTTTTAAAATATACACAGACTATAAAAACGGCATCTTATCCTAGAAGTTAATTTGCCAACGTTTTATTGATATTATATCAATAGCTAAATCTGACAATATTGTACAAAGTGAATAATATCCAAAGTTGTAGATAAGTTTTATTATAAATAGTTTGGATAGTTTCTCAACATAACATTCTGCTGTCAGAAATCAAAATATCTTAGAAAGCAATCATTTAGAATACCACTAAACCGTGACAATAACGCAATCCGACGATGTACGGTATAAAGTGTAAGCTACTGTTGGCTACATGTCATTTTGTAAGGCGCTTAAAGGTGCCATGTGTAATAATTGAGGTAAAAATATCCAAAAAAATGAGCTACACGCATCAAAAGAATAAGAAATAAGGGCGATGATGTCATTAAAAAAATGAAAAGTTATAGTGTTGCAGAGATATCAACCTAAATTAGCATTACTAGCCCCGGCCCGACAGGTGTTGTAATACCAGTTTCGGCCATGGGAGGCGGTATGCGGGTAACATAACCACCAGCCAAACTGCAACACACGAATAACTCGCACTGCTTGTATCTCTTTAATCTCTAAAAATCTCCAAATGCTCCACGTGAAACTGCGGTCTTACTATCGTGTATATGCGCGAGGGAGAGAGAGCAGGACCGCTCTTGTGTTGTTTGAAGACGTGCGAGTGCACGCGCGGGCGGCCGGGGCTCGCTCTCTCTGTCTCTCTCTCTGCTCGTAAAACGCGCCCTGTCAAGCGCAGTGGCAGCAGTCATTCTATTCTACATCCCTCACCGATCAAAATAGGCTTTGGCGGGACAAAGCGGACTATTTGACGGTTTTAGAAGATTAACAACCTGAAACTAAAAAACAGACTAGAGTAGGCCAACTTTCTGGAGGTATACTGCCCCCATCTGTTATGGAATATGTGGAGTATGAATTGATTTTTTTGACATAGGGCACCTTTAAGCATTTCTTCCAGCTGTGGAATGAAGTTAAAAGATCGTCTCACCTGCGAGTCCAGCGTTTGTTTTGCTCAAAAATGCACACAGACACAATAAAACAGCACTCAACGAGCAGTACACGTGAGCTGTCATCCTCACGACCTGTGACCTCACGAACTCTGCTGGAAGATGCGCTACACAAAACTACAATGAAAAACTGTGTAGCACCATCAAAACATCTGCTGAATCCCACAAGAAACGCAATAAAATGGTTTAAAGCGCACGCTTTTTTAAAGTTCCAATGATATGGGCAACTCCAACCCTGATGAAATTCACCTGCTTTACTAGCCTAATCTTGAAGACCTTGATTAGCTAGTTCAGGTGTGTTTGATCAGGGTTGGAGGATCGGATCGTTGCGTTCACGCTGTAATCGTAATAATTACGAGACGATTGTTATTTTCCATGGCAACAGTATCAAAGCCTAAATTAATCGGCAGTGGTTCAGCGATTACGTGCAAGTCGGAGCTCTCAGAAAATTCCACATTTAGCCTACAAGTTGGAATATGACTAAACTCCAATATACACCTAAACTCTGCAGGAAAGTGGATCTCAACTGGACACTTTTGGCCTAAATCTGCATAGAGTATCAAGAGCAGACAATAGTCCACGTGGACATTGGGCTATATTGACGTGGATAGAGAAGAAATTGCAGAATATTCGCAGCATACTGTATGCGATTTGCTATTATTTAATGCGAAATTTTGTGTCTATTTTGTTCCCCCAATGTGTATAAGCTAAAACAAGTAAACAGGAAAGTGATGCAGAGAGAACTAAAAAATGATGCTGGAGTAGCAGTATGTCAAATTTCGGGAGGCAGCTCATTTTCGAAAAAAATTACTACGACTGGTTTAATTTATCTCCTGAAAACACGACAGCATACTAAGTTCAGTTATCCACCTACCCAAATTTAATTTTCAAAATGTTATTTTCAGTTTTCGTCTAAATGAAAACGTTTATAGAGTGGTGCAAGGATGATGTCAGAACTCTGAAGTCTAATTTGTTTGTCTAACTCAGTTTCCTTTGAGATCTTCCTATGTGGTTTTCAATTTATGAGTAAAATATAGTCTGTGGTAAACATAAATCGACGATACTTTGACGCTTTTTTCTATAACATACATACACTGCACACACTCACAGCCCAAGCTGTCTTATATTGTTACTTATTAAAAACGTAAGTTTTCAAAAATGAACATAACTGTTTTAAAATTTGTGTTTTTTCTATGCGTGTGTAATTTACATTGTAGAACAAAACGACAAAGTATAGTCAAGTTATGTTTATCACAGGCTTTATTTTACTCATAAATTGAAAAAAACCCATTGTAAAACCCCAAAGTAAAATCTCAAAGGAGCCAGCAGTGAATTAGTCTTCTGATGTCATACCTGCACCATTAATATAGGTTTCCATTTGAAATTAATTTTGCTGCGTCACTACTATATATCAAATTTGTATTTTATATCCCCAATCTGAAATCTCATGTCTTGCATCTCAGGTTTTATAACTCAAAACTTATTTCTTGTATTTTAAATTTCATATTACGGATAGCAGATTACATATTAACCAGTTTAAAGCTGAATGAGTTTATTTCTCCCTGTACTGGAAAGAGATAGATGGATGAGAGATCATGCTGTGTCTCTCATTTCTTTTACCATTACTTAAATTAATTTTAAAAAATAGGAAAATTCTCTGGTATCTCTTTTTTGCTGTATCAAAACGTACCAATCTGTGACACTAGTACTATATCGTATCGAACCATGAATTATGTTAACCATTACACCCCTACTAGTGACGTAACTTAGCGGTACTTTTTGGTTACTACATATCATTTCTCCTCACATTAGGGTCACCCTACATTTAATTTCTAGTTGCTTAGTGCAAAGTTTGCCCATCTCGGTCATGTTTTTTGCGGACAATTGTTTTGAACCTTTTGCTGCAGAGGACGGAAATTTCAGCATTTCATAGCAAAAGGTTTGTTTAGTTCTTTGGGAACCCTGGCATACCAAAAATAAATTCTTCAATAAAGCACTTTCATGGGAAAGAGATACATCCCACACAGAAAGGCATTTTAAAACATTTATTTGAATAAAGCACTGAAATAATCAGAACAACTCCAGTTGGTTACATGTTATGCAAAATGGGCTCGGGCGGTTTGGTGGCAAGAGTCACTGGAGGCTTGGGCGGCAGGCTTCACTGGAGCAAAGCTTCACAGGAGGATTAAACAGTTTGGCAGCAAACTTCACTGGAGGCTTGGGCAGTTCAGCGGCAAGCTTCACTGGAGGCTTGGGGGCAGGCTTCACTGGAGGCTTGGGCGGTTCAGCGGCAAGCTTCATTGGAGGTTTGAACAGTTTGGCGGTAAGCTTCACTGGAGGCTTGGGCGGTACTACAGCAAGCTTCACTGGAGTCTTGGGTGGTTCGGCAGCAATCTTCACTGAAGGCTCAGCGGCAGGCTTCACCGGAGGCTCGGCCAGTTCGGGGGCAGGCTTCACTGGAGGCTCTACTGCAGGCTCGGCCAGTTCGGGGGCAGGCTTCACTGGAGGCTCGGCCAGTTCGGGGGCAGGCTTCACTGGAGGCTCGGCCAGTTCGGGGGCAGGCTTCACTGGAGGCTCGGCCAGTCCGGGGGCAGGCTCCACTGCAGGCTCGGCCAGTCCGGGGGCAGGCTCCACTGCAGGCTCGGCCAGTCCGGGGGCAGGCTCCACTGCAGGCTCGGCCAGTCCGGGGGCAGGCTCCACTGCAGGCACAGGCAGTTCGGGGGCAGGCTCCACTGCAAGCACAGGCGGTTTGGGGGCAGGCTCCACTGCAGGCACAGGCGGTTTGGGGGCAGGCTCCACTGCAGGCACAGGCAGTTCGGGGGCAGGCTCCACTGCAGGCACAGGCAGTTCGGGGGCAGGCTCCACTGCAGGCACAGGCAGTTCGGGGGCAGGCTCCACTGCAGGCACAGGCAGTTCTGGGGCAGGCTTCACTGCCGGCTCGGGCAGTTTGATGGCAGGCTTCACTGGAGGTGCAGGCAGTTCGGCAACAGGCTTCATTGGATGCTTGAACAGTTTGGCGGCAAGCTTCACTAGAGGCTTGGGCACAGGCTTAACTGGAGTGATAAAATTATAAAAGACATATTAAAAAAAAAAAGAAACTAGAAAGCTGACCCAAAAACTAATTTAATAACAAAACAAATACCTGTAGATAAAGCCATACACTGACGTCCACATCCATTGCTGCAGCATTTCTCAATGTTCGGACAGTCACTGTCATAGGCACACAGATCGCCACACTTTCCTGCTCCAGATTTTTCACTAGGGCACACTCCTGGCTTTGCTGTTATACAGAGGTTAAAGAGAAACCTTATCACTGAATACTGAAAGTCTAGTCACACACAAAAAAAAAACTTTAGTGACTAAATGTTTTTTGGAAGTTATCTAAGGAAGAGTGTTTCCGCTACAAAAATAAAAGCCTAATTGCGACTCACAATTGACCCATTTTTCTAAGAATTATGAGATAAGGTGCAACTACCCTCTTCATTTTTTTCTTCATGGCATAAACAAGCTTCCAAAATTAAGTGTACTAACACACCGCTGTAATTACAACGTTGAGTGCGTCACGTTATCAACTGAAGAATTCAAATCTGCATTTACGCTTGGGGTGGCACCAGAGACGGTGCTCATACCAGAGCGGTTGCAGCGTTTAACCAGGTTTGTTTAATGTTCCAGACAAAAAAAAAAAAAAAAAAAAAAGCAAAAACCCATGTAGTTTTTAAAATATACACAGACTATAAAAACGGCATCTTATCCTAGAAGTTAATTTGCCAACGTTTTATTGATATTATATCAATAGCTAAATCTGACAATATTGTACAAAGTGAATAATATCCAAAGTTGTAGATAAGTTTTATTATAAATAGTTTGGATAGTTTCTCAACATAACATTCTGCTGTCAGAAATCAAAATATCTTAGAAAGCAATCATTTAGAATACCACTAAACCGTGACAATAACGCAATCCGACGATGTACGGTATAAAGTGTAAGCTACTGTTGGCTACATGTCATTTTGTAAGGCGCTTAAAGGTGCCATGTGTAATAATTGAGGTAAAAATATCCAAAAAAATGAGCTACACGCATCAAAAGAATAAGAAATAAGGGCGATGATGTCATTAAAAAAATGAAAAGTTATAGTGTTGCAGAGATATCAACCTAAATTAGCATTACTAGCCCCGGCCCGACAGGTGTTGTAATACCAGTTTCGGCCATGGGAGGCGGTATGCGGGTAACATAACCACCAGCCAAACTGCAACACACGAATAACTCGCACTGCTTGTATCTCTTTAATCTCTAAAAATCTCCAAATGCTCCACGTGAAACTGCGGTCTTACTATCGTGTATATGCGCGAGGGAGAGAGAGCAGGACCGCTCTTGTGTTGTTTGAAGACGTGCGAGTGCACGCGCGGGCGGCCGGGGCTCGCTCTCTCTGTCTCTCTCTCTGCTCGTAAAACGCGCCCTGTCAAGCGCAGTGGCAGCAGTCATTCTATTCTACATCCCTCACCGATCAAAATAGGCTTTGGCGGGACAAAGCGGACTATTTGACGGTTTTAGAAGATTAACAACCTGAAACTAAAAAACAGACTAGAGTAGGCCAACTTTCTGGAGGTATACTGCCCCCATCTGTTATGGAATATGTGGAGTATGAATTGATTTTTTTGACATAGGGCACCTTTAAGCATTTCTTCCAGCTGTGGAATGAAGTTAAAAGATCGTCTCACCTGCGAGTCCAGCGTTTGTTTTGCTCAAAAATGCACACAGACACAATAAAACAGCACTCAACGAGCAGTACACGTGAGCTGTCATCCTCACGACCTGTGACCTCACGAACTCTGCTGGAAGATGCGCTACACAAAACTACAATGAAAAACTGTGTAGCACCATCAAAACATCTGCTGAATCCCACAAGAAACGCAATAAAATGGTTTAAAGCGCACGCTTTTTTAAAGTTCCAATGATATGGGCAACTCCAACCCTGATGAAATTCACCTGCTTTACTAGCCTAATCTTGAAGACCTTGATTAGCTAGTTCAGGTGTGTTTGATCAGGGTTGGAGGATCGGATCGTTGCGTTCACGCTGTAATCGTAATAATTACGAGACGATTGTTATTTTCCATGGCAACAGTATCAAAGCCTAAATTAATCGGCAGTGGTTCAGCGATTACGTGCAAGTCGGAGCTCTCAGAAAATTCCACATTTAGCCTACAAGTTGGAATATGACTAAACTCCAATATACACCTAAACTCTGCAGGAAAGTGGATCTCAACTGGACACTTTTGGCCTAAATCTGCATAGAGTATCAAGAGCAGACAATAGTCCACGTGGACATTGGGCTATATTGACGTGGATAGAGAAGAAATTGCAGAATATTCGCAGCATACTGTATGCGATTTGCTATTATTTAATGCGAAATTTTGTGTCTATTTTGTTCCCCCAATGTGTATAAGCTAAAACAAGTAAACAGGAAAGTGATGCAGAGAGAACTAAAAAATGATGCTGGAGTAGCAGTATGTCAAATTTCGGGAGGCAGCTCATTTTCGAAAAAAATTACTACGACTGGTTTAATTTATCTCCTGAAAACACGACAGCATACTAAGTTCAGTTATCCACCTACCCAAATTTAATTTTCAAAATGTTATTTTCAGTTTTCGTCTAAATGAAAACGTTTATAGAGTGGTGCAAGGATGATGTCAGAACTCTGAAGTCTAATTTGTTTGTCTAACTCAGTTTCCTTTGAGATCTTCCTATGTGGTTTTCAATTTATGAGTAAAATATAGTCTGTGGTAAACATAAATCGACGATACTTTGACGCTTTTTTCTATAACATACATACACTGCACACACTCACAGCCCAAGCTGTCTTATATTGTTACTTATTAAAAACGTAAGTTTTCAAAAATGAACATAACTGTTTTAAAATTTGTGTTTTTTCTATGCGTGTGTAATTTACATTGTAGAACAAAACGACAAAGTATAGTCAAGTTATGTTTATCACAGGCTTTATTTTACTCATAAATTGAAAAAAAACCCATTGTAAAACCCCAAAGTAAAATCTCAAAGGAGCCAGCAGTGAATTAGTCTTCTGATGTCATACCTGCACCATTATATATAGGTTTCCATTTGAAATTAATTTTGCTGCGTCACTACTATATATCAAATTTGTATTTTATATCCCCAATCTGAAATCTCATGTCTTGCATCTCAGGTTTTATAACTCAAAACTTATTTCTTGTATTTTAAATTTCATATTACGGATAGCAGATTACATATTAACCAGTTTAAAGCTGAATGAGTTTATTTCTCCCTGTACTGGAAAGAGATAGATGGATGAGAGATCATGCTGTGTCTCTCATTTCTTTTACCATTACTTAAATTAATTTTAATAAATAGGAAAATTCTCTGGTATCTCTTTTTTGCTGTATCAAAACGTACCAATCTGTGACACTAGTACTATATCGTATCGAACCATGAATTATGTTAACCATTACACCCCTACTAGTGACGTAACTTAGCGGTACTTTTTGGTTACTACATATCATTTCTCCTCACATTAGGGTCACCCTACATTTAATTTCTAGTTGCTTAGTGCAAAGTTTGCCCATCTCGGTCATGTTTTTTGCGGACAATTGTTTTGAACCTTTTGCTGCAGAGGACGGAAATTTCAGCATTTCATAGCAAAAGGTTTGTTTAGTTCTTTGGGAACCCTGGCATACCAAAAATAAATTCTTCAATAAAGCACTTTCATGGGAAAGAGATACATCCCACACAGAAAGGCATTTTAAAACATTTATTTGAATAAAGCACTGAAATAATCAGAACAACTCCAGTTGGTTACATGTTATGCAAAATGGGCTCGGGCGGTTTGGTGGCAAGAGTCACTGGAGGCTTGGGCGGCAGGCTTCACTGGAGCAAAGCTTCACAGGAGGATTAAACAGTTTGGCAGCAAACTTCACTGGAGGCTTGGGCAGTTCAGCGGCAAGCTTCACTGGAGGCTTGGGGGCAGGCTTCACTGGAGGCTTGGGCGGTTCAGCGGCAAGCTTCATTGGAGGTTTGAACAGTTTGGCGGTAAGCTTCACTGGAGGCTTGGGCGGTACTACAGCAAGCTTCACTGGAGTCTTGGGTGGTTCGGCAGCAATCTTCACTGAAGGCTCAGCGGCAGGCTTCACCGGAGGCTCGGCCAGTTCGGGGGCAGGCTTCACTGGAGGCTCTACTGCAGGCTCGGCCAGTTCGGGGGCAGGCTTCACTGGAGGCTCGGCCAGTTCGGGGGCAGGCTTCACTGGAGGCTCGGCCAGTTCGGGGGCAGGCTTCACTGGAGGCTCGGCCAGTCCGGGGGCAGGCTCCACTGCAGGCTCGGCCAGTCCGGGGGCAGGCTCCACTGCAGGCTCGGCCAGTCCGGGGGCAGGCTCCACTGCAGGCTCGGCCAGTCCGGGGGCAGGCTCCACTGCAGGCACAGGCAGTTCGGGGGCAGGCTCCATTGCAGGCACAGGCGGTTTGGGGGCAGGCTCCACTGCAGGCACAGGCAGTTCGGGGGCAGGCTCCACTGCAGGCACAGGCAGTTCGGGGGCAGGCTCCACTGCAGGCACAGGCAGTTCGGGGGCAGGCTCCACTGCAGGCACAGGCAGTTCTGGGGCAGGCTTCACTGCCGGCTCGGGCAGTTTGATGGCAGGCTTCACTGGAGGTGCAGGCAGTTCGGCAACAGGCTTCATTGGATGCTTGAACAGTTTGGCGGCAAGCTTCACTAGAGGCTTGGGCACAGGCTTAACTGGAGTGATAAAATTATAAAAGACATATTAAAAAAAAAAAGAAACTAGAAAGCTGACCCAAAAACTAATTTAATAACAAAACAAATACCTGTAGATAAAGCCATACACTGACGTCCACATCCATTGCTGCAGCATTTCTCAATGTTCGGACAGTCACTGTCATAGGCACACAGATCGCCACACTTTCCTGCTCCAGATTTTTCACTAGGGCACACTCCTGGCTTTGCTGTTATACAGAGGTTAAAGAGAAACCTTATCACTGAATACTGAAAGTCTAGTCACACACAAAAAAAAAACTTTAGTGACTAAATGTTTTTTGGAAGTTATCTAAGGAAGAGTGTTTCCGCTACAAAAATAAAAGCCTAATTGCGACTCACAATTGACCCATTTTTCTAAGAATTATGAGATAAGGTGCAACTACCCTCTTCATTTTTTTCTTCATGGCATAAACAAGCTTCCAAAATTAAGTGTACTAACACACCGCTGTAATTACAACGTTGAGTGCGTCACGTTATCAACTGAAGAATTCAAATCTGCATTTACGCTTGGGGTGGCACCAGAGACGGTGCTCATACCAGAGCGGTGCAGCGTTTAACCAGGTTTGTTTAATGTTCCAGACAAAAAAAAAAAAAAAAAAAAAAAGCAAAAACCCATGTAGTTTTTAAAATATACACAGACTATAAAAACGGCATCTTATCCTAGAAGTTAATTTGCCAACGTTTTATTGATATTATATCAATAGCTAAATCTGACAATATTGTACAAAGTGAATAATATCCAAAGTTGTAGATAAGTTTTATTATAAATAGTTTGGATAGTTTCTCAACATAACATTCTGCTGTCAGAAATCAAAATATCTTAGAAAGCAATCATTTAGAATACCACTAAACCGTGACAATAACGCAATCCGACGATGTACGGTATAAAGTGTAAGCTACTGTTGGCTACATGTCATTTTGTAAGGCGCTTAAAGGTGCCATGTGTAATAATTGAGGTAAAAATATCCAAAAAAATGAGCTACACGCATCAAAAGAATAAGAAATAAGGGCGATGATGTCATTAAAAAAATGAAAAGTTATAGTGTTGCAGAGATATCAACCTAAATTAGCATTACTAGCCCCGGCCCGACAGGTGTTGTAATACCAGTTTCGGCCATGGGAGGCGGTATGCGGGTAACATAACCACCAGCCAAACTGCAACACACGAATAACTCGCACTGCTTGTATCTCTTTAATCTCTAAAAATCTCCAAATGCTCCACGTGAAACTGCGGTCTTACTATCGTGTATATGCGCGAGGGAGAGAGAGCAGGACCGCTCTTGTGTTGTTTGAAGACGTGCGAGTGCACGCGCGGGCGGCCGGGGCTCGCTCTCTCTGTCTCTCTCTCTGCTCGTAAAACGCGCCCTGTCAAGCGCAGTGGCAGCAGTCATTCTATTCTACATCCCTCACCGATCAAAATAGGCTTTGGCGGGACAAAGCGGACTATTTGACGGTTTTAGAAGATTAACAACCTGAAACTAAAAAACAGACTAGAGTAGGCCAACTTTCTGGAGGTATACTGCCCCCATCTGTTATGGAATATGTGGAGTATGAATTGATTTTTTTGACATAGGGCACCTTTAAGCATTTCTTCCAGCTGTGGAATGAAGTTAAAAGATCGTCTCACCTGCGAGTCCAGCGTTTGTTTTGCTCAAAAATGCACACAGACACAATAAAACAGCACTCAACGAGCAGTACACGTGAGCTGTCATCCTCACGACCTGTGACCTCACGAACTCTGCTGGAAGATGCGCTACACAAAACTACAATGAAAAACTGTGTAGCACCATCAAAACATCTGCTGAATCCCACAAGAAACGCAATAAAATGGTTTAAAGCGCACGCTTTTTTAAAGTTCCAATGATATGGGCAACTCCAACCCTGATGAAATTCACCTGCTTTACTAGCCTAATCTTGAAGACCTTGATTAGCTAGTTCAGGTGTGTTTGATCAGGGTTGGAGGATCGGATCGTTGCGTTCACGCTGTAATCGTAATAATTACGAGACGATTGTTATTTTCCATGGCAACAGTATCAAAGCCTAAATTAATCGGCAGTGGTTCAGCGATTACGTGCAAGTCGGAGCTCTCAGAAAATTCCACATTTAGCCTACAAGTTGGAATATGACTAAACTCCAATATACACCTAAACTCTGCAGGAAAGTGGATCTCAACTGGACACTTTTGGCCTAAATCTGCATAGAGTATCAAGAGCAGACAATAGTCCACGTGGACATTGGGCTATATTGACGTGGATAGAGAAGAAAT
This sequence comes from Chrosomus eos, assembly GCA_036326025.1. Lineage (NCBI taxonomy): Eukaryota > Metazoa > Chordata > Actinopteri > Cypriniformes > Leuciscidae > Chrosomus > Chrosomus eos. The sequence continues at coordinate 15,823,968 of CM070836.1, read as the reverse complement.
TGCAGAATATTCGCAGCATACTGTATGCGATTTGCTATTATTTAATGCGAAATTTTGTGTCTATTTTGTTCCCCCAATGTGTATAAGCTAAAACAAGTAAACAGGAAAGTGATGCAGAGAGAACTAAAAAATGATGCTGGAGTAGCAGTATGTCAAATTTCGGGAGGCAGCTCATTTTCGAAAAAAATTACTACGACTGGTTTAATTTATCTCCTGAAAACACGACAGCATACTAAGTTCAGTTATCCACCTACCCAAATTTAATTTTCAAAATGTTATTTTCAGTTTTCGTCTAAATGAAAACGTTTATAGAGTGGTGCAAGGATGATGTCAGAACTCTGAAGTCTAATTTGTTTGTCTAACTCAGTTTCCTTTGAGATCTTCCTATGTGGTTTTCAATTTATGAGTAAAATATAGTCTGTGGTAAACATAAATCGACGATACTTTGACGCTTTTTTCTATAACATACATACACTGCACACACTCACAGCCCAAGCTGTCTTATATTGTTACTTATTAAAAACGTAAGTTTTCAAAAATGAACATAACTGTTTTAAAATTTGTGTTTTTTCTATGCGTGTGTAATTTACATTGTAGAACAAAACGACAAAGTATAGTCAAGTTATGTTTATCACAGGCTTTATTTTACTCATAAATTGAAAAAAACCCATTGTAAAACCCCAAAGTAAAATCTCAAAGGAGCCAGCAGTGAATTAGTCTTCTGATGTCATACCTGCACCATAGGTTTCCATTTGAAATTAATTTTGCTGCGTCACTACTATATATCAAATTTGTATTTTATATCCCCAATCTGAAATCTCATGTCTTGCATCTCAGGTTTTATAACTCAAAACTTATTTCTTGTATTTTAAATTTCATATTACGGATAGCAGATTACATATTAACCAGTTTAAAGCTGAATGAGTTTATTTCTCCCTGTACTGGAAAGAGATAGATGGATGAGAGATCATGCTGTGTCTCTCATTTCTTTTACCATTACTTAAATTAATTTTAATAAATAGGAAAATTCTCTGGTATCTCTTTTTTGCTGTATCAAAACGTACCAATCTGTGACACTAGTACTATATCGTATCGAACCATGAATTATGTTAACCATTACACCCCTACTAGTGACGTAACTTAGCGGTACTTTTTGGTTACTACATATCATTTCTCCTCACATTAGGGTCACCCTACATTTAATTTCTAGTTGCTTAGTGCAAAGTTTGCCCATCTCGGTCATGTTTTTTGCGGACAATTGTTTTGAACCTTTTGCTGCAGAGGACGGAAATTTCAGCATTTCATAGCAAAAGGTTTGTTTAGTTCTTTGGGAACCCTGGCATACCAAAAATAAATTCTTCAATAAAGCACTTTCATGGGAAAGAGATACATCCCACACAGAAAGGCATTTTAAAACATTTATTTGAATAAAGCACTGAAATAATCAGAACAACTCCAGTTGGTTACATGTTATGCAAAATGGGCTCGGGCGGTTTGGTGGCAAGAGTCACTGGAGGCTTGGGCGGCAGGCTTCACTGGAGCAAAGCTTCACAGGAGGATTAAACAGTTTGGCAGCAAACTTCACTGGAGGCTTGGGCAGTTCAGCGGCAAGCTTCACTGGAGGCTTGGGCGGTTCAGCGGCAAGCTTCATTGGAGGTTTGAACAGTTTGGCGGTAAGCTTCACTGGAGGCTTGGGCGGTACTACAGCAATCTTCACTGGAGTCTTGGGTGGTTCGGCAGCAATCTTCACTGAAGGCTCAGCGGCAGGCTTCACCGGAGGCTTGGCCAGTTCGGGGGCAGGCTTCACTGGAGGCTCTACTGCAGGCTCGGCGAGTTCGGGGGCAGGCTTCACTGGAGGCTCGGCCAGTTCGGGGGCAGGCTTCACTGGAGGCTCGGCCAGTTCGGGGGCAGGCTTCACTGGAGGCTCGGCCAGTCTGGGGGCAGGCTCCACTGCAGGCTCGGCCAGTCCGGGGGCAGGCTCCACTGCAGGCTCGGCCAGTCCGGGGGCAGGCTCCACTGCAAGCACAGGCGGTTTGGGGGCAGGCTCCACTGCAGGCACAGGCGGTTTGGGGGCAGGCTCCACTGCAGGCACAGGCGGTTTGGGGGCAGGCTCCACTGCAGGCACAGGCGGTTTGGGGGCAGGCTCCACTGCAGGCACAGGCGGTTTGGGGGCAGGCTCCACTGCAGGCACAGGCAGTTCGGGGGCAGGCTCCACTGCAGGCACAGGCGGTTTGGGGGCAGGCTCCACTGCAAGCACAGGCGGTTTGGGGGCAGGCTCCACTGCAGGCACAGGCGGTTTGGGGGCAGGCTCCACTGCAGGCACAGGCAGTTCGGGGGCAGGCTCCACTGCAGGCACAGGCAGTTCGGGGGCAGGCTCCACTGCAGGCACAGGCAGTTCGGGGGCAGGCTCCACTGCAGGCACAGGCAGTTCTGGGGCAGGCTTCACTGCCGGCTCGGGCAGTTTGATGGCAGGCTTCACTGGAGGTGCAGGCAGTTCGGCAACAGGCTTCATTGGATGCTTGAACAGTTTGGCGGCAAGCTTCACTAGAGGCTTGGGCACAGGCTTAACTGGAGTGATAAAATTATAAAAGACATATTAAAAAAAAAAAAAAAGAAACTAGAAAGCTGACCCAAAAACTAATTTAATAACAAAACAAATACCTGTAGATAAAGCCATACACTGACGTCCACATCCATTGCTGCAGCATTTCTCAATGTTCGGACAGTCACTGTCATAGGCACACAGATCGCCACACTTTCCTGCTCCAGATTTTTCACTAGGGCACACTCCTGGCTTTGCTGTTATACAGAGGTTAAAGAGAAACCTTATCACTGAATACTGAAAGTCTAATCACACACAAAAAAAAAACTTTAGTGACTAAATGTTTTTTGGAAGTTATCTAAGGAAGAGTGTTTCCGCTACAAAAATAAAAGCCTAATTGCGACTCACAATTGACCCATTTTTCTAAGAATTATGAGATAAGGTGCAACTACCCTCTTCATTTTTTCTTCATGGCATAAACAAGCTTCCAAAATTAAGTGTACTAACACACCGCTGTAATTACAACGTTGAGTGCGTCACGTTATCAACTGAAGAATTCAAATCTGCATTTACGCTTGGGGTGGCACCAGAGACGGTGCTCATACCAGAGCGGTGCAGCGTTTAACCAGGTTTGTTTAATGTTCCAGACAAAAAAAACAAAAAAAAAAAACAAAAAAAAAAGCAAAAACCCATGTAGTTTTTAAAATATACACAGACTATAAAAACGGCATCTTATCCTAGAAGTTAATTTGCCAACGTTTTTTTGATATTATATCAATAGCTAAATCTGACAATATTGTACAAAGTGAATAATATCCAAAGTTGTAGATAAGTTTTATTATAAATAGTTTGGATAGTTTCTCAACATAACATTCTGCTGTCAGAAATCAAAATATCTTAGAAAGCAATCATTTAGAATACCACTAAACCGTGACAATAACGCAATCCGACGATGTACGGTATAAAGTGTAAGCTACTGTTGGCTACATGTCATTTTGTAAGGCGCTTAAGCATTTCTTCCAGCTGTGGAATGAAGTTAAAAGATCGTCTCACCTGCGAGTCCAGCGTTTGTTTTGCTCAAAAATGCACACAGACACAATAAAACAGCACTCAACGAGCAGTACGCGTGAGCTGTCATCCTCACGACCTGTGACCTCACGAACTCTGCTGGAAGATGCGCTACACAAAACTACAATGAAAAACTGTGTAGCACCATCAAAACATCTGCTGAATCCCACAAGAAACGCAATAAAATGGTTTAAAGCGCACGCTTTTTTAAAGTTCCAATGATATGGGCAATTCCAACCCTGATGAAATTCACCTGCTTTACTAGCCTAATCTTGAAGACCTTGATTAGCTAGTTCAGGTGTGTTTGATCAGGGTTGGAGGATCGGATCGTTGCGTTCACGCTGTAATCGTAATAATTACGAGACGATTGTTATTTTCCATGGCAACAGTATCAAAGCCTAAATTAATCGGCAGTGGTTCAGCAATTACGTGCAAGTCGGAGCTCTCAGAAAATTCCACATTTAGCCTACAAGTTGGAATATGACTAAACTCCAATATACATCTAAACTCTGCAGGAAAGTGGATCTCAACTGGACACTTTTGGCCTAAATCTGCATAGAGTATCAAGAGCAGACAATAGTCCTATGTCTATGTCCCATAGTCTATGGAAGTCAATGAGACCAGAAACTGTCTGGTTACTGATATTCTTCTAAATGTCAGAAAATCAGCTGAATGTATTTGAAAATGGTAAAACTCAACTGTTTAACTCTGAGGGAGTTGTAAAATGAGCCTATTTCCAAAAAAAGTGGAGTATCCCTTTAACTGTTATTCTATTAAACATAGCTTGGAATACTATACCAAGCTATATCTCTGATAATTGATATTGCACATTACCTGGTACTAAATATTCTACTTCATTCCGTCACAGTGCTTAACTGTTATTCTATTGTTAAAAATAGCTTGTAAATCCTTGTGCCACAGGTCAGCATTGCAGTTATAATGGTATATTTTACTCTAGAGGTTTTACTCTGTTATTACCAATTCACCTATTGTTAGAAATGACTTGTAAATATGATGTTATACCTCAAATTATTTGGTATCCTTAACTTTCTTTTGTACCAAATATCCTCATTACTTGAGTTTACTGGTAATTCTTTTAATCCCAGAGCTGACCTCTTTATATTATTACCAAGTATTGTAAGTGTTACAATAGTGTTTTTTACAAGTGTTTTTTTTTAACCAAAATTTAATTGGAAATCTGCATGTTAGTGTGTGTGTATTTGTATTTTTCTGTTATATTTCAGTGATCTGACATCTTGTTTTAATTACAGTTACTGTACTTTGAAATGTGAAATTAAAATGCCAAATGGAAATGTGTCTGGTTTGATCAATCATTATTCTTGATAAACTGCATGCTATAAATATTAAATATATATATATATATATATATATATATATATATATATATATATATATATATATATATATATATATATATATATATATATATATATATATGCAATAAGCGGCGGGGCAGCTCGCTCGAAAATAGCGTTTGCCTCCGACGGGCCGCGGAAGGTCCGCCTTCGGTAGAACGGCGGCTGGCCTGCGGGCCGGCCGCGGAAAGAAGGCGGTAGGACGGCGGCTGCCGCTTTTAAAAAGCGGCTGCCGCCGGCGGTGCGCCGTCAAACGTGTTTGCGATTTCGCCATTCTGACGCTTCTACTGCCTCCGGCGGTCCGCCGGCGGTCCGCCGACTCATTGCTATCTGGGATATGAAAGAACAATATCCCTGTCTGCACAAATAAATATATCTCACTGTAAAATCCACAAACAACAGGATAAAGGAGGCTATGGTGCGGTCATTTTAAAATGGGGTCAACACACAAGTTTCAAAACACAGGCTTTGGGAAACATGAGAATTAAACTCTTCTCCTGAGAACAAAACCAGCTTTTGGGCAATAAAAACAAAAAAATGAAGTGGTCAATACAATAGCATAATAAGCCTTTTTAATAAAAAGATCCATGTTTTATAAAATGTCCACGAAACTTCTTGAAATGTTTAGTGAAATTAGAAAATATTTAAGAGATCGTTGATTTAGTTCTTTACATGTCTACATGTTTGTATATCCACATATTTTTTTTTTTAATGTCACAAGTAATAATCTCAGGGTTTACTGGATTTTACGTACACAATTCTTTTTGTTATTGGTGGTGATGTACTAAAATAAACATAGCACGTGTGGACCTTTCTTCTTCTCACCGTTGATTCCTGATGGTTAAGAGTGTTAACCGTGTGCTCTCAATGTGCATTATGTTTTGTTTGTTTTATTTTTTTTTTTTTATTATTATTGATTGATATGTATGAAATGAATGAAATGTCACGTGATGAATAATGGGAGTGTGTACATTTGTGATTGGTTGTTTAATGAATAAAATCACCTTGAGTGAGCACAGCTGTAGCTGGGAGCACGTGACACACGGAGTTCCGTTCGGAGAGCGGGTGGGAGCGGGCTGCTGAGGAAGCGGGTCTTTTGAGAATCGGAAACTAACAAACAAACAAAATCAACAGAAGTGTCGGTCGGCGGTTCGGTACGGCTGTGCTGTGACTGGACCGGAGATGGAGGAAGGAGGTGGACGTGGACGAGGAAAGGGCAATGGAGGAAAGGGAAAGCAGGTAGGAAGTGGAAATGAAAGTATGATTAAGAAAAGGAAGGCTAACACATTAGGAGTAAGTAGTAGTTCGGAAATGAGTGGTGAGGAGAATGAGGAAACTACACAAGAGGATCGTGATATTGACGAGTATAAAGTTGTAATCAATTTTCGAGAGGAAGGCGGAGTAGGAAGTGTAAATCCGGTCAGATTGACAGCAGCATTAAAGAACACAATATGTGATATCGTTGCAGCAAGGGTACTAAGAAATGGTAGTTTAGTGGTTACATGTAAAGATAGTAATCAAAGAGAGCGGGCACTGAAGTTAGAAAAGGTGGGACAATTTCAGGTGGTAAAGGTTGAAAAAGATCAGGGAGGGAAAAGATGGAGTAAGGGGGTGATTACAGGAATCCCGGTGTGTGTACAGATGGAAGAAATCAAGAGTAACATGAGAGGGGGAAATTTAATGAGTGCACAAAGACTACAAATAACAAGAGATGGCATTAAGGAAGACAGTCAGTCAGTTTTGTTACAGTTTGAGGGAGGGGTCCTTCCAGTGAAAGTAACAATTGGGTACATGAGCTACTTTGTGAGACTGTACGTGCCTAGACCGCTTAGGTGTTATAACTGTCAGCGGTTTGGACATGTAGCAGTAATGTGCAATGAGACAAGAAGGTGTGCCAGATGTGGAGGAAATCATAGTTATGGTCAATGCGGGGAAGGTGTACCACCTAAATGTTGTAATTGTGGGGGTGCACATAGTGTGGCTTATGGAGGGTGTTCTATGATGAAGGAAGCGGTGCAAGTACAGCAAGTGAGAGTAGGACAGAAAGTGTCATACGCAGAGGCAGTTAAAAAGGTCCAGAACCAGAAAGCAGGGGGTGACAGTGAGAATAATGTGAGACATGAAGCAAGGCAAGTGAAAGAGGATGAGGGAAATATGATACAAATGGATGTTAGAAAGTTAGTGACATTTATTGCTGGTGTGATTAATGGTACTGCAGATGTAAAATCAAAGACTGAAAGAATAGAGCTGATTGTGATGGCAGCAGTACGGCATTTGGATGTAACAGGGCTGACATGGGAAACAGTGAGAGATGATCTCAAACATCAGTCTAGTCAGGAAGTATGGGTTGGTTAATATTTATCATGGTGTTAATAATGCATTGGAATGCCAGAAGCCTGGTAGCAAACGGACAAGAGTTTAAACAAGTTATTGAAGAAATGTTGCAAAAGCCAGATGTAATTTGTATTCAAGAGACCTGGCTGAGGCCAAATCTGGATTTTGTGATACAAGGGTATGTGGGTGTCCGTCGAGACAGAAGCACAGGAGGTGGGGGAGGTTGTGCTACATTTATTAAACTGGGGCTGCCATATAGGATTCTGGGATTAGGGAAGGAGTTGGAGTATGTAGTGGTGGAGATGTGGGCAGGAATGGAAAATTTTGTGATAATAAATTTTTACAATCCATGTAAAAGATTAGAATTAGGTTTAATGGAAGAGGTAGAGGGACAGGAAGGACGAAAGGTAGTGTGGTGTGGAGACTTTAATGCGCACAATCCACTTTGGGGGGGAAAGAGATTAGATGAAAATGGAAGAGTGATAGAGGAGTTGATGGATTTAAAAGGACTGGTGTGTATTAATGATGGTAGCGGGACAAGGATCGATATGGGGTCAGGAAAAGAGTCAGCACTAGACCTTACCATCACATCTCATGATTTAGCAAGGTTTTGTGATTGGGAGGTATGGGAGGAGTCGACAGTAGGGAGTGATCATTTTCCTATTTTATGCACAATTAGAATGAGGGTGGGAAACCTGTTTGGAAAGGGAAGAGGGAGATGGGTATTCAGTAAGGCTAATTGGGACAAATTCAAGGAGTTATGTGAGGAAAGGTTAGCTGGGGAGGATCAAGATATGGAGAGTGAAAGAGAGTATAGTACGTTCATAGATATTATTAAAAAAGTGGCAGATGAAACTATTCCTAAGAGTTCTGGGATAAGGAGAAGGAAAGCGGTTCCATGGTGGACACAGGAATGTACTGAAGTAATTAAAGGTAGAAACAGGGCTTTTAGAGTGTTGAGACGTACTCATAATTTTGAGCATTTAATTCAATATAAAAGGTCTCAAGCAGTTGTAAGAAAAACTGTACGCCTTGCTAAGAGGAAACACTGGAGTGAGTTCTGCAGCTCAATAGGAAGACAGACACCTGTGGGAGAAGTGTGGGGGATGATTAAGAAGATGAGCGGAATAAGGAGGGAGTGGGACTACCCTGTACTGGTCAGTGGGGAGGAGAAGGCAGTAACTGATGTAGAGAAGGCAGAGATGATGGCTAAAGCTTTTGTGGCAATACATAGCTCTGACAATCTGGAGGACGAGTGGAGGGAAGGAAGAGAAAATACAGTAAAGGCATATCCCAGGATCTTGGAAAAAAGGGAGGAAGTAGGAGATGAACTGAGTGCTCCATTTTCTAAGGCAGAAATGGAAAGAGCTATTGCTAGAGCAGGTTTGACATCACCAGGAGAGGATGAAATGTGCTATATTATGTTTTCATGTATGGGTGAGGTAGCATTAGGTAGACTGCTTAGGCTATATAACAGAGTTTGGGAGGATGGGCAGCTTCCAAAGAGCTGGAAGGAAGCAGTTGTAGTTCCAATTAGGAAACCAGGGAAGGACCCGACAAAACCTACCAGCTATAGGCCAATTGCATTAACATCGCATGTATGTAAAGTTATGGAACGAATGATAACGGACAGACTTGTTTATTTTTTGGAGAAGAGGGAATTAATTACATCATGTCAAAGTGGATTCAGGAAGGGGAGGGGAACAATGGATCCAGTGTTATGCCTAGAAGATGAAATAAGGAAAGCCCAGGTCAATAAAGAAACAGTGGTAGGAGTGTTTTTTGATGTGGAGAAGGCGTATGACATGATGTGGAAAGAGGGACTGATGATTAAACTGGATAAAATGGGAATAGGAGGTAGAGCTTTTAACTGGGTGAAGGATTTCCTGTATGGACGATCCATACGAGTGAGAGTTGGAAAAGAAATATCTGGCAGGTACCTTATAGAAAATGGGACCCCTCAGGGAAGTGTGATTAGTCCTTTGCTCTTCTCCATCATGATAAATGATGTATTTTCAGATGTAGGGCCTGGAATTGGAAGATCTTTGTTTGCTGATGATGGGGCGATGTGGAAAAGGGGAAGGAACATAACGTATACAGTTAGAAAGGTCCAGGAAGCAATAGATCTAGTAGAGCGGTGGTCACTGAGATGGGGTTTTAGATTTTCAAGGGAAAAAACGCAGGTGGTTTTCTTTACAAGGAAAAGGGTGGATGAAGAGATCAATCTTAAATTATATGGACATGTTCTGGAGAGGGTTGAGTCCTTTAAGTTTTTGGGAATGGTGTTTGATGCTAGGTTGACATGGGTAGGCCACATTGAGAAAGTTTTAGTTAAATGTAAAAAGGTATTAAATGTGATGAGGTGTTTGGTAGGAGTGGACTGGGGCGCAGATAGAAAAGCAATGAAGAGGATATATGGGGCACTGATTAAATCAACTATAGATTATGGATGTATAGCTTACAGAGATGCAGCTAGAACAACATTGGCCAAGTTGGATGTGGTGCAGACGCAGGCATTAAGGTTATGTACTGGGGCATTTTGTACATCATCTGCGGTTGCAATGCAGGTGGAAATGGGTGAGATGCCACTACAATTAAGAAGGGAACAACTGGCAGCCAATTATTGGGCAAACCTGCAGGGACAGGGTGGGTCTCACCCCACAAGAGCAGTTATGCAGTTATGTTGGGAACATGAAAAGGTTAAAATTCAGAGTTTTGGATGGGTGGGTGATGGTATTGGGAAAGAGATGGGATTAGAGGGAAAGGAATTTAGCCCAACAGTTCCGCTGCCAGTCAGACCACCTTGGCTTCTTTGGCAGACTAGTGTGGACCTAGAGATTTTAAATACCCACTCAAGAAATAGAGCGGAGGTGGATATTTGTCAAGTATTTTGTGATAGGATGAATGACAAGTATGGGGAATATTTGGTCATATTTACTGATGGATCTAAAGACCCTGAGTCGGGAAAAGCTGGAGCTGCTTTCAGTGTACCAAAGATGGGGGTGGAAATGAAGAAGAGAATCTCTGATAATTTATCAGTATTCACTGTGGAATTGGTAGCTGTTTGGTTGGCATTAAATTGGGTAGAAGAAGTAAAACCAGAAAAGGCTGTCATATGTTCAGACTCAAGTGCAGTTCTGAAAAGTTTGCATTCTTTTAAGTCACAAGCAAGACAGGACATAATATATGAAATACTAGAACTGCATACACGGATTTGTCAGATGGGGATAACGGTAAAGTTTACATGGGTACCAGCACATGTAGGAGTGAAGGGTAATGAAATGGTAGATAGATTGGCAAAGCAAGCGAGTAAACAAGAAGAGGTTGAAATAGTAATTACAATTAGTAAAGCAGAAGCAAAAGCACTAATCTGGTCAAAAATCAATAAAAAGTGGCAGGCACACTGGGATGTGGAGGAGAAAGGAAGACATTTATATAACATCCAACAAAAGGTTGGGACAGAGAGGGTCACTGGAAGGAAGCGAAGGGAAGAAATTATCTTCACTAGATTAAGAATAGGACATTGTGGGTTAAATAAGTATTTACATATTGTAGGTAAGCACGTATCGGGGAGGTGTGAATTTTGTGAAAATACTGAATCTGTGGAGCATGTGATTTTTGAGTGTCAGAAATATGAGAGGGAAAGAGGAAAGATGAAAGAGGGTATAAGAAGGTTAGGGGGGCAAGGGAATTCACTAAGGGAATTGCTGGGGAAATCAGTAAATGGTATGAGTGCATTGGTATTTCAATTCTTAAAAGAAACAAGACTGGCAGAAAGGATTTAGGTTGATTAAAAGAAGAGAGAAAAGGGAGGGAAAGAAAAGAAAGAATTTTTTTTTTTTTTTTTGTTAAGGAAAAGAGTATAAATATAATGAAAAGTTAATTTTATGTTGATGGGTTATTTAGGTAATTATTTTATCTCCGGTCCACACTCCAGTATAGTAGGTGGCGGTAATGCACCATTAATGTTGGATGCCAACCGCCGTTAAAACGACAAAGAAGAAGAAGAAGAACAGCTGTAGCTGTGTGTGTGTGTTACAAGCAGATACGTTGTTGCGTTTTTACTCTGTGAACAGGTTATAGGCCCAGGTCCCAGAACGTCAGGAAGTCAAGCGTTTGTTTTAGTAGAGCCATGAGAGCTGGTCGCGGCTACTGTTCGACGGGGATGAAAAGAATTATGAACTTTGGGAAGTTAAGTTTTTGGGCCACCTCCGGTTGCAAGGCCTGAAAGAGATAATTACTACGGAATCAGCGGGTGTGGACACACCGGAAGAAGCGGCTTCAAATGCCGAGGCATATGCGGAATTAATCCAGTTCTTGGACGATAAAAGTTTGTCGCTTGTAATGCGAGAAGCAGCCGACGATGGGCGCGCAGCGCTAAAGATTTTGAGAGACTACTACGCAGGTAAAGGAAAGCCACGAGTAATAAGCCTATATACGGAGTTAACCTCGCTTCAAAAATCAAGCAGCGAGAGTGTGACTGAATATGTTATTCGTGCTGAAACTGCTATCACGGCTTTACGAAATGCTGGAGAGACTTTAAGTGACGGACTGCTGGTGGCTATGGTTCTAAAGGGGCTTCCTGAGACTTTTAAACAGTTTGCCATCCATATAACGCAATCAGATGACAGGATAACGTTTGCTGAATTCAAAACAAAGCTTCGGAGCTACGAGGACATCGAAAAGATGCGTGCTCCAGCTGTAGAGGATAATGTAATGGCTGTGCAGACAAAACAGTGGCCTGCTGCGAGACCCACCAGTGCTGGCTCAACTGAACGGGCTGCAGCGGATGTGGTGTGCTACAGATGCGGTCTGAAGGGACACATTGCCGCGCTTGCCGGCGCAAACTGTGGTGCAGCCACTACAAGAGTAATACTCATCGCGACGTAAGCTGCAGGAGGAAACGGCGCCAAGATTCAACATGGAGGGCCACTGAGGAGGAAGCGACCGACGAGTATGTTTTCAGGGTGACCGATGGAGAGGCAGGATTCCAGCCAAACAACCTAGGTGTCGACGTGAGGGGCCTGATGGTCGACTGCGGGGCAACCTCGCATATCATCACCGACATCTCCAAGTTCAAAAGGTTCGATGACGAGTTCCGGGCAGAGACCCATTACATGGAGCTAGCTGACGGCACAAGGTGTAAGGGAGTAGCAGAGCGCAGAGGTGACGCTGAGGTATGCTTGGTGGACATTCGAGGACGCCACCTAAAAACAACGCTGAGACGGGCGCTGTACATTCCCTCATACCCACAGGACATATTTTCAGTGCAAGCAGCGGCTTCCAGTGGAGCAAGCGTGATGTTCAGGAAAGGTGAAGATACTCTGGTGCACAAAGACGGTACAAAATTTCCCATTCATTTACATGATAGACTATATTATTTGCATACATTATCTGATGGATGTGATGACCAAGTGAATGGATGTTATGATTTAAAAACATGGCATGAGATACTGGGACACTGTAATTTTGATGATGTGCAAAGATTAGAAGGTGTTGTTGATGGTATGAAAATTGAAGGTTCATCAAACAAACCTATAACTTGTGAAGTGTGCACCCAAGGCAAGTTTACACAAACCAGAAACAGAAAGCCTGATGTAAGAGCTAAAAAGTCTCTAGAGCTAGTGCACACAGATTTGGCCGGTCCAATTAACCCAGAGTCCAGAGAGGGATATAAATATGTTTTGTCATTTACTGATGATTATACTAGTGCCGTGTTCGTATATAGTCTTAAAAGTAAAAGTGACACACTGCAAGCAACAGAGAGGTTTCTTGCCGATATGGCACCATATGGTAAAATTCAGCGTCTTCGATCTGATAATGGTACAGAGTTTACTGCAAGGCAATACAAAACTCTGTTAGTTAAGAATGGTATAAGACACGAGACTTCTGCACCATATTCTCCCCACCAAAATGGTACAGCAGAACGAAATTGGCGTACACTTTTTGACATGGCACGATGCATGCTGATCGAGAGTGAATTACCTAAAAATGTATGGCCTTATGCAGTGCAGACCGCAGCCATAATCAGGAACAGGTGCTTTAACAATCGCACCAAACTTACACCAGTTCAGATGCTAACAGGGAGACGGCCCAACCTTGCTAGGATGCAAAAGTTTGGTTCAGAGTGTTTTGTTTATAAACAAGATAAAAGAAAGCTGGATCCAAGAAGTGAAAAGGGTGTTTTTATTGGGTATGATAAAAGCAGTCCAGCATACATTGTCTATTTCCCTGACAGCAGGAAAGTACAAAAACACAGGTTAGTTAAGTTTCTTTCTAAGACCTGTGTTGAGCAACAGACTCAGACTACCATTGATGATGATGATGATGTTCTGAAACAAAAAGTCAATAGAACTAGGCAGGATGTAAATTCAAGTCTAGCAAAAGACCAGGTTTCAGTCAAAGAAGAGGAGGAGAGTAGTAGTCCTCAGACCCAACCAGTTGAAGCTATGCCTGAACCTCCAAGATACCCTTCTAGAGTGAGGATGAAGCCAAGTTATTTACATGACTATGTTTCTCAACAGGCATCTGATGAGGAAACTGATCAGGTGCAGATCAACATAGATTACTGTTATAGAGTGACATGTAATATACCCGTAACTTTTACAGAAGCTGTAACCTCGGATAGATCAAATGAGTGGGTCACTGCAATGGATGAGGAGATGCAATCGCTTAGAGAAAATCACACATTTACCCTAAGTAGTTTGCCTGAGGGTAAGAAAGCAGTGGGGGGCAGATGGGTTTATGCGATTAAGAATAACATAGATGGATCTGAAAAGTGCAAAGCACGTTATGTAGCCAAAGGATACAGTCAGAAGAGAGGTGTTGATTATGAAGAGACTTTTTCCCCTACAGCTAACTTGACAAGTATCCGAGTGATAATACAAAAAGCAGTCCAAGAAAACTTGATTTTGCACCACATGGATGTAAAAACTGCCTATCTGAACGCACCAATAGATCACGAAATTTACATAGAACAACCAGAGGGTTATGAAGTAAAATCGAGCACAAATGAAAAATTGGTTTGTAGATTGGAAAGATCATTGTATGGATTAAAACAATCGGGCAGAAACTGGAACAAGGTACTACATGAGTACTTGACCAGAAACCATTTTGTGCAGAATCAAGCTGACTATTGTGTGTATACACGGGAAACAGCTAATGAAAAAGTGATCATTGCAATATGGGTTGATGATTTGTTGATTGTGGCAAGTGATGAAAATGTTCTTAGACGTGTGAAGGACATGCTTACTGAGAGATTCCAAATGAAAGACTTGGGCAAATTAAGGCATTTTTTAGGTGTTGATTTTAACCAGAGTGACAACTGTGTGAGAATGTCACAAGCAAAATATGTGACCAAGATTTTGCAAAGGTTTAATATGCAGGATTGCAAACCTAGATCGACTCCTTGTGAACAAAAACTTGACTATAATAATGATGCCGAAAAGATGATCGATGTGAAAAAATATAGAGAGGCAGTGGGAAGCCTCATCTATTTGACCATCTGTACTAGAGCCGATATAAGTTTTGTTGTAAGCAAACTGTCACAATATTTCACAGAACCGACTGTTCAGCAATGGTCCACAGTTAAACAGGTACTAAGGTATCTTAAAGGTACAATTGACAAAGAACTGTGTTACAGAAAATGTAATGAGACACTGGGAATAAGAGCATACAGTGATGCAGACTGGGCAGCTAGTACTGACAGACGTAGTACAACTGGCTATTGTGTGAGTTTAACTGAATGTGGTCCTTTGATTTCATGGAAAACAAAGAAACAGCCAACTGTCGCACTGTCCACCTGTGAGGCAGAGTATATAGCCCTAGCCACAACCATACAGGAATGTCTCTATCTTAAACAACTGTTGAAAGATCTTGATACATGTCAATACTCACAACCTAAAGTATACGAAGATAACCAAGGTACAATCGCCTTAGCAAAAAATCCTGTGAGCAGGCAAAGATGCAAACATGTAGACATCAAGTACCATTTTATTAGGTCTTCTGTAAACAATGGAGACATTACATTAGTGTATTGTCCTACTAATGAGATGGTAGCAGATGTGTTGACAAAGCCTGCAACCAAGTGTAAGATGATGAATTTTGATGCATTTATTTTTGGAAAATGAGTTATGTTAATGTGAGAGCAAGTGGGGGTGTTAACCGTGTGCTCTCAATGTGCATTATGTTTTGTTTGTTTTATTTATTTTTTTTATTATTATTGATTGATATGTATGAAATGAATGAAATGTCACGTGATGAATAATGGGAGTGTGTACATTTGTGATTGGTTGTTTAATGAATAAAATCACCTTGAGTGAGCACAGCTGTAGCTGTGTGTGTGTGTTACAAGCAGATACGTTGTTGCGTTTTTACTCTGTGAACAAAGAGGACAATTACTCGAGTCGCCGCGTCGTTTCACAGAAATAGTACAACGGCGAGCGCGTCGAGTATAAACGCCTCGTCCGTTTGGGGAGGTGCGCGTGCAGTCTGCGGAGACTCGCGCTGCAGAGACCCCTGTCTCCGTCTCTATTTCCCTCTCTCCTTCGCACCCATAGACATATACACTAGACGTCACTGGGCTACAGCAGTTCATTGGAACGAATGCGTCAACAGAGCCGCCATCTTTGAACAGGGGCGCCCCTTCTCTTTATGCATCAGCGTCAATGTATAGGCAAAGGTCTAACGGAAATAAAATCACCATAAATCGTCATAAATGCGATTTTCTAGTTTTGTGGTTCGTTCCAACAGTCAGACATGTATTTATCATCGAGTCCAGAGAAATTTATTTTCAAATTATTTTAAAATTATTTTTTTTTTAAAAACATTCTTCCTAGTTCAGATTTCGTTCATGAACATCCATACGCAGCACAAAAGTCCGGCATCATATGAATTTGAAGTACAGGCGGAGATAGCAGCGTTACCTAGATACTTCCTATGACAAGACCCCTGTTCCAAGATGGCGGCGGTTTTGACGCATGCTTAGAACCCCCAGGTGACGTCTAGTGTATATGTCTATGCTTCGCACCGGCAGCTATGTCACTCAAATCGATCTCTATGGCAACGGTGCGCGCACCACTAGACATAACTTTACACACAGGCAAACACGGCTTGGGTAACGCAGGAAAGCGCGTTCCTATATAATAGTAAAGTAGTGTAGTTACCGATATTTTTAGTGTAATGCGTTACTTTACTTCGTTACCCAAAAAAGTAATATCGTTACTGTAATTCGTTACTTTGTAACTCGTTACCCCCAACACTGCACGTGGTGGACATTGGGCTATATGGACGTGGATAGAGAAGAAATTGCAGAATATTCGCAGCATGCGATTTGCTATTATTTAATGCGAAATAGTGCTTATATCGTCTGTTGTGTAGAAGCTGAAGTGAATGTGAGAAGTGAGGTTTTTATAAATTGCAAAATAGAAATGTGAATTATTGGAAACAATTTTAAATAGAAATGTGTATTACAGGCTACAACGGGGCTAAAAGGCACACCATAAGAAAAATATGCTTTTCGCTACTCCCCTATATGATTGCAGAACAAAAAAAGATTAGATTGTTTGTTTCAAAATCTTAAAAATCTATGGGGTTGCAAGGTCCTTTCACACTGGGTAAATGGCTCACCAGCATGGGGCAAATATGAGATCCTATATCTTAAATTTCATATCTCAAACCTAATTTCTTATATCTAAAATTTATATCCCAAATATTATATATTGTGTTTTACATTTTATATCTCATGTCTTAGATCTTAAATGTCATATCTCAAATCTCATATCTTCTAAAAGCTCATTCATGGTCTGGTAAAAAAAATGCTAGATCTAATGAGTCATAGATGAAACTAACCAGCATTTTAACTCTTCCTGAAAACATCAGCTTTAACTGCCTTCATTTAAACAGCCCAAGCTGTTTCTCTTTTACACCACCTCCACTTGTTTCTTTCTCTCAGGAGCGGGCCCAGGCGGTGGTGTTACGAGTGCTGACTGCATTCAAGAGCAGCGATATTGAGCCGGCTGTGAAGTCCCTGGACAAGAACGAAGTGGACCTGCTTATGAAGTACATCTACAGAGGCTTCGAGAAGCCCTCAGAGAACAGCAGCGCCATCCTGCTCCAGTGGCACGAAAAGGTCGGTCTGGGAATAAAGAGGTTCGATTTCTTTTCTTTTAAACCTTTTGTTTTCATCTCACATGTCTATTTCTATTTTTGTTTTCATATTCTCACTCAGGCTTTCGCTGTGGGGGGTCTGGGGTCCATCGTACGGGTGCTGACTGCGAGAAAATCTGTCTAAGCTGAAAGAAATAAGAGAGATAACCAGCCACGGGATTTGTTTCTCTTTTCTTAGACTTGGACAATTTCCTCTTTCACAACTCAACCTTATCCAGGGGAAAACCACTCAAGCCCAAGCGATTGTTTCACTCAAAACAGAGATATTGTATGATATTTAATGTAAATTATTGATTCTTCAATATACAGAAGACACGATTCTCGACTAATGAAGGTGAGCGGTTGTGTGACAGTCTGTGAATTGAGACAGAAGGACTATGAGTCTCATGAAGAGACTGCTGTATAAGCCCTAAACAGCAGTTTCAGGGCATTAAATACTGTGACGAATATGAATTTTACTTAGTTTACATTCACTCTCGGGTGTGTAGTTCTCATTTCTTTTGTTCCAATTCTAAGTTTTTCTTATTGTACAGAAAGAGGATGATGTTTAATATATAGTATATTCAGGTGGTGGATTTATGGGTCATTTCAATTCGTAGTGTGGTGTCGGGTCGGGAGGGTTATTGTGAAGTGCCTGGTGCAATAAAGAACATTAAGAGTGTATTTCTTTTCTTTTTATCGGACTATTTGGTCATTACACATCTGAAATACTTCTCGGGGACATCATTTTTTAGACATTTAGGCTTTATGGCAAAAAAAAATGTTTAATGCTTTTAACTTTAAACATAACACTTAAAGATTTGAATCTTTGAATCTTCAAATCTTTGAATCTTCAAATCTTTGAATCTTCAAATCTTTGAATCTTTGAATCTTCAAATCTTTGAATCTTTGAATCTTCAAATCTTTGAATCTTCAAAAATATTATATAACTAATCCATAAAAATTGAGAATCAATCACTTTATATGATGAACAGATTGAATGTAGGCTTTTATTCACATATAAACATTGATCAGCGAGAATGCACCTCATTGGTTCTTGCTGAAGCTCAAACGTGCTGCGTAACACAAGAATGAACCTCATTGGTTCTTGCTGAAGCTCAAACGTGCTGCGTAACACAAGAATGAACCTCATTGGTTCTTGCTGAAGCTCAAACGTGCTGCGTAACACAAGAATGAACCTCATTGGTTCTTGCAGAAGCTCAAACGTGCTGCGTAACACAAGAATGAACCTCATTGGTTCTTGCTGAAGCTCAAACGTGCTGCGTAACACAAGAATGAACCTCATTGGTTCTTGCAGAAGCTCAAACGTGCTGCGTAACACAAGAATGAACCTCATTGGTTCTTGTTGAAGCTCAAACGTGCTGCGTAACACAAGAATGAACCTCATTGGTTCTTGCTGAAGCTCAAACGTGCTGCATAACACAAGAATGAACCTCATTGGTTCTTGCAGAAGCTCAAACGTGGTGCGTAACACAAGAATGAACCTCATTGGTTCTTGCTGAAGCTCAAACGTGCTGCGTAACACAAGAATGAACCTCATTGGTTCTTGCAGAAGCTCAAACGTGGTGCGTAACACAAGAATGAACCTCATTGGTTCTTGCAGAAGCTCAAACGTGCTGCGTAACACAAGAATGAACCTCATTGGTTCTTGCAGAAGCTCAAACGTGCTGCGTAACACAAGAATGAACCTCATTGGTTCTTGTTGAAGCTCAAACGTGCTGCGTAACACAAGAATGAACCTCATTGGTTCTTGCAGAAGCTCAAACGTGCTGCGTAACACAAGAATGAACCTCATTGGTTCTTGTTGAAGCTCAAACGTGCTGCGTAACACAAGAATGAACCTCATTGGTTCTTGCTGAAGCTCAAACGTGCTGCGTAACACAAGAATGAACCTCATTGGTTCTTGCGAAGCTCAAACGTGCTGCATAACACAAGAATGAACCTCATTGGTTCTTGCAGAAGCTCAAACGTGCTGCATAACACAAGAATGAACCTCATTGGTTCTTGCAGAAGCTCAAACGTGTGCGTAACACAAGAATGAACCTCATTGGTTCTTGCAGAAGCTCAAACGTGATGCGTAACACAAGAATGAACCTCATTGGTTCTTGCAGAAGCTCAAACGTGCTGCATAACACAAGAATGAACCTCATTGGTTCTTGCAGAAGCTCAAACGTGGTGCGTAACACAAGAATGAACCTCATTGGTTCTTGCTGAAGCTAAACGTGCTGCGTAACACAAGAATGAACCTCATTGGTTCTTGCTGAAGCTCAAACGTGGTGCAGAACACAAGAATGAACCTCATTGGTTCTTGCAGAAGCTCAAACGTGCTGCGTAACACAAGAATGAACCTCATTGGTTCTTGTGAAGCTCAAACGTGCTGTGTAACACAAGAATGAACCTCATTGGTTCTTGTTGAAGCTCAAACGTGCTGCATAACACAAGAATGAACCTCATTGGTTCTTGCATGAAGCTCAAACGTGCTGCGTAACACAAGAATGAACCTCATTGGTTCTTGCAGAAGCTCAAACGTGCTGCGTAACACAAGAATGAACCTCATTGGTTCTTGCAGAAGCTCAAACGTGCTGCGTAACACAAGAATGAACCTCATTGGTTCTTGCTGAAGCTAAACGTGCTGCGTAACACAAGAATGAACCTCATTGGTTCTTGCAGAAGCTCAAACGTGCTGCATAACACAAGAATGAACCTCATTGGTTCTTGCAGAAGCTCAAACGTGCTGCGTAACACAAGAATGAACCTCATTTATTCTTGCACATCGAGCAAACATGCTTAAACTATGTTTACCACAACTGATGTGTGCGTGGATAAGTGTTTATATGTGAATAAAAGCCCAGTCTTTACACTTTACAGTTTTTGAGGAAAATATATGGTAGGTTTACCTACACAAGTCTCTTTGGAATTTCTCTTTAAAAAAAAAAAGTGATTTGAGGCATCATTGATGTCAGAGAATGTCGATTGTTTCACCTCTGGTTTAAAACATAGGGTTGGAGGTTGCTTTAATCCTGAATCCTAATATGAGGAATACTAATAGTGATACTCATGGCTGCTGCTAAAATTTAGAGGGATCAAGACAAAATTTGTGGACCCCTCTCATCACAGGGTCTGGGACAATGTTCCCGGTTATACCCCTGTAAAAAATGCATATTCATATGCCAATGAATATGCATTATTGAGTATGTACTTATTGAGTTGGCCATGAACTCACTAAAGTTTCAGAAGTGAACAACAATTTAAATAAGGAATGGATGCCCTAAATTACCGTTAAGTGTGTACGGAACATGACTCTTCCATCTTGAATGTTTGGTATCACCTATTCTTGACCAAAGTAACATTAAGTGACCAAAGAAGCTGTTTTAACTGAAATCAACTTGCACTGACATATCTTAAAACATGTCACTGCTATTATTTTGTCTCAAGATGCACACCACTAATGTTTTTTTCTAAGGCATGGTTACAAAAGCCCTTAAAATGCCGTCATTGTACTAAGACCTAATCCTGGCTTAATCTAAGCACGTCTGTGAAACCAGGCCATTATTTTCTGCAATTTTAACTAAACTACCATCAACAGAATTGTGTGTTTTACTTCATATGATTGAAAGGCTGCTTTGCAGAGCCCTCTCTTGCAGTATTGGCATGTCCATATTATTATAAGAAGCTTGTTGTTTGGACCTGGCTCATAAAGCCATCAAAATTATGGAGTTATTAAAATGGGCAAGTGCGGGTTGCGATATTTTGGTCTTTTTTTCCAATATAAAAGCACTTGAATTTATTTAGGTTTATTTTAGGGGTTTACAAGACCATTTTCAACTAAAAACTGAAAAATATTTATGCGTTTTGGTTAAAAAAAAAGTTTACATTTATATTTTCGCAGCTTTGAAAAAATCTGTATTGTAAAAAGCACTATATAAATAAAGGTGACTTGAAGCGCTGTTTTGGGAGCATAAAATCTTTTTAAAACAATACTGTTATTGCTTGTACTTTGAAACCGGTTTTCAAAACTTTCCATTTTCAGGCCCCCAATACGCCATTGTCGTGTAACTGAACGGCCAAAATGCATAATTTGTTATCCATAATGCCCGTAAAGTGCACGTTTTTGAAAGCGATACCGTTATAGTCTCCGTGTTAACTACAAAAATGTGAATTTGTGAAAAGGGTAACGTCATGCGCATGCGTTTTACGTGTTCAGTCTACAGGCGCGTAGAGTTTCTTTACAAAGTGACATCGCCAACTACTGGCCTGGCTGCAACAGCATTTTTAGTTATGTTCACTCAAATACGTCATTAATAACTAGTTCAGTTTGGTTCTGTGCACACTGCATATCATTTTTGTTTAATTCGGTTGTAGAATCCAGTTGTCACTTTCCTAAACGACTGAACTATGTGTGTATAGAATGGGATTAAGCACTAAAAGGTGAATTGACAAAAATAATTTGGAGTAGTGTGTACGTGTATTAGTTATATAGTAACTAATCTATAATCTCTGAAGTGAAACTGAATGCTAATGTTCTTCGTTAATTGTTGATTGTTAGTTCTGCTCTAAAATGTTTTAGAAAGGCTTTGTCTCATCACTTTCAGATCCACTATTAGAACAAAAACACTAAAGTCAGCTCTGGAAACCACATAGAAGTAGAAACGAGTCGTCTTTAGACCAAGTCACTGAGAAAGATTTCAATTTTTATCAAGTTTTGATATTCCTGACATACCATGAAGTGAAACCAAATTAAGGATGTAGTGGTATTTTGCTGAAAGCAGAGGCAATGGATACTGTCGTGATAGCTACAGTATCATAACATCAAAACAAACATGAATACAGTTGTAGAAAAGTGCATTATGGATCTTCCAATCGTATTCCTAACTGTTCACACACAGGGCATTTTATCTGGATTTTCCAATGGGATATCAGAGAACCTTCATTTACGGCACAGCAAATTTTTTGAATTGGACGATTCAAGCTTTACATAAAACAGAAATTCTTTCGGTTTCTTTTTCTAAAAACAGCAAACACACGTTAAGCATCCCTCAGATATTCAGGTATTATTACCAGAAGAGTCTGAGTGGTTAACCTACTGCTGATGCTCCTTAAAGTGTTAAAACACACAAAATGACATCGTTCCGACAGCAAAATACTGGCTCTGACCGAAAACCATTTGGTTTCCACAGGTAAAATAAAAACATGTGTCGATTGACTCATTCTCAGAGAAATGTAAATGCAGTTGACAGTATTTTAGCCTTGAACATTAAGGCTTTCAGTGTACTCAAATGCTTCAATATACACTCAAAACCAAAGTACAATCAAAGCATTCAGTTGTATAAGGCATGCATGCTTGTTTCCTCAGTCTGTGCATACATGCCTCTATATTACAGCTTCAAGCCCACAGTGAAAAATCTCATACACATACACACTCAAGAACAGAATTGCCACTAATGCATGTATATGATGTACAAAAAAACATAACTTAAGTATCCACTGATTAATAAATCCTCTTATCACTTATACAGGTATTCATATATAAATACTTGTATGGAATGTACGTAATTGTAATTTACACATAAACAAGGCAGATTAAAGTAAGATGCTTCCACATATTCAAAACCACAACATTATATCTTATGACATCCCATTTCTGATTTTCACTGACGTCCAGTATTTGAAGAGAAAAAAGGCCATATGATTACTGTCTTCATGAGTACCAGTGAAAAATATTCCCTTTTGTGTTGAAAGATCTTCCTCAGTTGAAGGCTGTTGGAAGTTTTTTGAAAGCGGATGAAACTACAGAGTACAGATGATGTCATTTAACCATTACTTAAAGATGAAAGTCCCCAGGTCACAGAAAGATGATGTTCATAAAGCATTTGTTTTTAGTCCCTGCAATATTTGAGTGTAAAATGGACAGTTGTTTTTGTGTCCCATTCTTTAAAGGGCATGAGCTACATAGGAACTGCTGAGGCAGAGATTGAAACTGCAAAGTCGGCAATTGTTTCCTTCAGACGTCAGTAGTTTTCCTACCGAGATCATTCACCGTTCCCTCTTTCACTTTGTCTCGAGATGTTTTTTTTCTCTCAGCTCAGACTTGAGGTTCCTGAGATAGAACGCCGTATGATTCCTTTGGGTGTGGGCTTGGAACCAAACCACGACATCTGAAACACACACAAAACATAGACTCAAATAGTGCTTCTATCCTTCAAACACACACACACACACACTAGTCAGAAATCTGGCCACCTCATTTTTTTCAGAGAACGGGATATTTCAAAAATGATGACATGTACATCCCTAGTGACATCTAACCCTATTTCAAATAAAAGTCAAACTTCTGTAAAAAAATATTATATATATATATTTTTTTTCCCCCATGAATCCTTCCACACCACAGAGTACCAGTGTACCACAGTGTTCAAAGGGGCCGTGCGTGTAATGTAGCACAGTGATGTGCAGTGATTTCCAGCTGGGTTGAGCTATAAATACCTGCCAGCTGCTATTCCTGACCGTGTCACTGAGAGCTAATGGTTTGATTCGGTGCGGTGAGCCAGATATCCTGACCCACATTGTTATCTGCCTTAGCTGAGTGGCCTAGTTAGCTCAAGGGTCTGTAGGAGACCTCTGCCGGGTGTGATGAAAGCAAGCTGACTTTATACATGTGGTGCTCCATCATACTTAGACTTGTTTCTCTTACACACCTTGTACTCCAGTGTCTGTTTGAGCATGTCCTCTTCATCTTTTGAGAAATGCAGAAGTACTGAAACAGCTCTGATGAGCTGGAAAGCCTGACAGAGAGAGAGGAGAGAGAGGGAGAGAGGAGAGGAGAGGAGAGGAGAGAAGAGAGAGAGAGAGAGGTAACATCAGTCATTCAAGCATCACTTACAGGTACGCTAGTCCGATAGTTTAAAAATCACTGATGCACATACTAACCGGATTGTCTTAAGAGGATATATTAGGGTAATCAATATACCGAAAAAAACTTGTATAGGACAACAAACGATGACTGGATGTACACTAAAAAGGTTTAGGGTCAGTAAAAATTGTTAATGTTTTGAAAGATGGCTCTTATGCTCACCAAGGCTGCATTCTTATAATAGTGAAACAGTAATATAGTGAAATAATATTACAATTAATTTTGTTTTATATATTTTAAAATGCAATTATTTCTTTGATCGGAAAAGCTAAATTTTCAGCAGCCATTACTCCAGTCTTCAGTGTCACATGATCTTTCAGAAACAAACTGAACTTTTTAACTTGAGCGCTCTATTTTTAGAATGCACGAGACTACAAAAAAACGTGATCACAACGGTTAAATATGTCCATCTAGCACGTTTACATTGGAAAAACAATAAAACAGTAGCACACGGAAATGGAAAAAAACACATTCTGTGTGAACAGCCCCTTTGTGCTCAAGAAACATTTCTTATTGTTATCACTTTTATTATAATTTGAGCATTTAAGTGAAATAGAATTTTTTGTAACATTATATATAATGTCTTTACTGTCACTTTTGATACAATTAACGCATTCTTGTTAAATAAAAGTACTAATTTTATTATGAAACCGCTCAAGCCCTCACCTCTGCCTCTCTGGATGACATGAACTTCAGCACCACGTGTTTGAGGTACTCAAAGTTGATCTCTCTTGTGTCGGTGAGGTCAGCACTGTTGGTGACTGTGGTGTTGGAGGTGATGGGCGGCAGGCCTGGGGTTTGAGGGAGTCCTGGAGCTGGGCTTGGAGCGGTGGTGGGCATCTGTGTCTCTGAGAGCATCTTATCGGCCGATCTCTCCTGCAGTCTGTCCCTCATCTCAGAGTCAGGATCTGGTTTCAGTTTCTGTTGCATAAACACAAGGAAATGTTTGCTGACATCTGACATGGACTGTGTTTCATACAGTACACTGACAAATGCATCGGAATAAACACACGTACCAGCTCTTTCTGTAGAGTCCTCTTCAGTTCTGCAAGCCTCTGCTGCAACTGCTTTATTGTCTGACAAAAAAAATAAAAATACATTTTATATATGTATGTATATATATATATACACACATTTAAATTAATCTTTTGATACAACGTATGCATTCATGTTTGTACATTAAACTTATATTTTAAAAATACCTGCATGTAATTACAGCTGTAATTTATTTATGTAATTGCATATTTAATTACACCTTTGACCCTTCCCTTACCCCTTAACCCAAATTATAATTAAAATAGGGTAATATTATTGGTGAATATAATTTTTCGCCTCCAGTGCAAGCTTGGCTATGTCAGCAAAATTGGTTCAAATGTTTTGAAAAAGAAACGGGTTACATTTGTAATGAAAATTTGATTAACTGTTTTTACATGTACATGTTTTTACAATAATATGTATGAATGAATGAATGGTGCACAATGAAACTTGACATATTAATTAAGTAAACAAATAGGGAATTCTTTTATTTAGTCTTTTTAAGACATTAAAACATTCTCCAAATAACGATGTAATTCATTTAAATAATTTATTGTTCTAAAATGTATTCTATGTATAATTACAAGGTCATAATTTAAAAAAAATAAATGTTAAAGTGCCCCTATTAAGGCCATTTAAAGGCTCTTAATTATGTATTGTAGGTCTTCAATAAAAGATTTACCCGGAAGCCAGTAATAAAAATGATGATGATAATTTATTTTGCATCATTCATTTTCTGTGTCAGAAATGGTTTGATAAAGGATTCAGTCTCTAAACTCCTTTCCACACGAGCCTACTCTGCTCTGATTGGTCAGATGGCCCAGTCTGTTGGGATTGGTCGACCGCTTACCGCACTTTTCCAGGCCTCAGCTACAACTACAGTGTTTAAGGGTCAAGGTAGGTGTAGTTCGCAAGCAGCAAGTTTGCTTTGCAGACCTTTTACTTTAACAAACAGCTAATTACACACGACATGAAAGCCAATATACAAAGAGAATAATAGGGGCACTTTCAAATCTCTGCTCTTCTTAGAACTTATATTGATTAATTTCAGTGCTATACTTTGCTCTCACCTTGTTTTTTTCAGCCAGTTGTTGCTCGAGGTCTTTATTGACCTTTTGTAACTGGTCAAGATCACTTGCATTTATCGCCCCGTTCTGCTCACCATCACACTTGTCAGCGTGTGACTGTGCTGTTAATCTCAACACCTCTCCCTCCAGATCAGACACCTGACACACACAAAGAGATATGTCAATACAAAAACATCACATTGATAAGACAACGTATCTAAGAGCAAGCAGCTCAGGTGGGTAAAGCAAACACTGACCTGTGCCTGGCAAGAAGAGAGTTGCTGTGTTTGTGTGAGGACTTCCTGCTGCAGTGATGTCAGCTGAGAGGTGTGTTCTCGCTCTCTCTCCTCAGACTCCAGACGACGAGACTCACACTCAGCCTGCAGAGAAGACAGACTGCTACGGGCTGCCTTCAGCTCTGACACACACAAACACACACACAATAAGAAACAGAAGCTTCTTAATGCTGACCATTATATAAAGCACATAAACGTTCTGAAGATGGTTCTTTTAATAAATGGCTCACACTAATTACCAGTTGAACCAACCCATTAATCAGTCAAAGCAGTTACTAAATTAACATCTGACTCTTTTGGTCATGTCTGAATTTGAAATGAAGCAAGAAATTAACTGAAGCTGTTGTGTGTTCTTAAGGTCTGATAATCTCAGTATCATTATCAGAAGTTTAGTAGCAAAATCAGTATATATATTATATTATACATATATACACAGTGCTGGACAGAATTATTTGCCCCCTTGGGAAATATGATCAAAGATGGCTGTAAAAAAATAAATGTGCGTTGTTTATCCTTTTGATATTTGATTTAAAAAAATGCAAAAATCTAACCTTTTATTGAAGTAAAATAATTAAAAGTGAGGAAAAATCACATTATGAAATACATGTTTTTCTCCAAAACACATTTGGAACAATTGTTTGCCCCGTTTTACTAAATACTTTTTGAAACCACCTTTTGCCAAGATAACAGCTCTGAGTTTTCTCCTAAAATGCCTGATGAGTTTGGAGAACACCTGACAAGAAATCAGAGACTATTCCTCCTTAATCTCTCCAGATCCTTCAGATTCACAAGTTCATGTTGATGCTTCTTCTCTTCAGTTCAGCCCACTCATTTTCTATAGGGTTCAGGTCAAGGACCCATTTTTCTTTTGATTTTGATGTTTGTTTTTGGATCACTGGTCCCTCACCTTCCTTCAACGTGTTTAGTTCTTCCTCCTTTGCCCCTAAACCCTGAGAAAGATGACCCACTTCCTGTTCCGCCTTCTCAAGAGACTCAGTCATTTTGCTGACCTATAAATGACAAGCAATAAATTAAGTAAAACAGGTGCATGACTTTGAGAGAAAAAAATGATGCATATTTGAATCAGCCAGTGAATTAACCTGCAGTTGGAGTTCTTCCCTCTGTTTTCTGGTTTCCTCCAGAGCTTTGGCAATTTCAACGCTGACCGTCTGTCTGCTGCTCAAATCCGCCTGTGACACAAACAGATATACGTCACACAAATGCTATATTGGTCAGCAACAAGACCTCTCGAAACTGACTGGATGGTCAACCAGTAGGGATTATGATGGACCGCTTTATAATATTAGCTGTACTGTCCCCTACTGGTTTTAACCTACACTACCTTTCAAAAGTATCGGGGCAGTAAGAATTTTTTTTTTTTAAATAAATTAATTAATACTTTTATTCAGCAAAGATGCATTAAATTGATCAAAAGTGACAGTATTTACACATTTCTAATTCTATTTCAAATAAATCCTGTTCTTAAATGATCATGGTTTGCAAAAACTATTATGCTGCATGGCTGTTTTTCGAAGAATTTTTTGGAAGAATCATGTGACACTGAAGACTGGAGTAATGATGCTGAAAATTCTGCTTGGACAACAAAGGAATACATTACATTTTAAAATACATTAAAGTAGAAAACATTTTAAATGTTAATAATATTTCACAGTATTACGGTTTTTACTGCATTTTTGATCAAATAAAGAGACTTAATTCAAAATCTCATCGACCCAAACATTTGAATGGTAGTGTTACACAGTGAATCTGTTTGTGCAGAGGATTCTCACTCTAGACTGGTCGAGTTCTGCTGTCAGTCTCTCTACAGTGCTGTCAGTCTCAGCTTTGCTCTTCAACAGTGAGGCCTTTTCCTCCTCCAGCAACCGCTTGAGAGAAAGACACAAACATCAGACTAACTTTTAATAATGTGCCCATGTTAAGTTCATGATAGTCGAAGAAACACGAGTGATGTGTAACACACCAGGTTGTCCTGATGCTTGTTGACCTCGGTTTCTCTCTCTCTCTGTAGTGCAAGAAGTTCCTCCTCCAGTCTGGCTGTTTTCTCCAAGCCTCTCTGTCTCTGTGTCGAGACCTGCTGTTGTAGTCGCTCTCTCTCTCCGACCACTCCACCTGCTGTGGGACCAAACAAGGTTAAAACTCAAAGGCAAATTAACAATAAAGCTGATCTATAAGACAGACACTGAGCTGCCTGACAAGCCCATTTCTTAATCACCCTAAACACCATAACATCTTTTCCACATCTAATGCTGCAGTCGCAGTAAGTATGACAGATCTCTGACAGAAGAGGGCGACATTTCAGCAAAAACAGTTGATAGTAGTAACAAACCGATGAACGGAACGGAACAGGCTATTGGGACGTTTGGTGAGACTTTGACTGTACCCGTTTTTCTGTGTGTGTTTCACTGTCTTCAAGTTGCTGTTGCAGACTCTGCATCTTCTCAGCGCAGTCAGCCAGCCTCTGCTCCAGTTCTGAGATCTGACAGAACACATTCACATTATTCAGATCAATCATGTGATGTGTGGGTTAACTGGAGAATCCTAGTGCTCTCACCTGTGCGTCGGTCCTCTCTTTGTAAGCCTTGGACGAATCGTCTTTGTGCTTGACCAGAGTCTGCAGATCTGTGATGCTGGCTTTCTGTCGAGAGATCTGGAAACAAAAGAGAAACAGGTGAAACAATACAGTATAGCAGCATTAAGCACTGAACAGTACAGTACAGTAAAGTACAGGGAATCCGTTTGATTCACAAACCATAGATGTTTGACTTCATTCAAAAGGGTTTTTGCAAATTCAATTTGATTCAATCAACAATAAAATATGATTTGAATAATGATTAAATTCTGTATTTGGATACTTTAAATACATTCTACGTTACTGTTTAAAAGTTTTGGGGTTAGTATGACTTTTTTTAACAACATTAATATTTCAAATTAATAATACACATTGAATTGATCAAAAGTGAAAGTAAAAAACATTTATAATGTTATAAAGATTTCAAATAAATGCTTTTCTTTTGAACTTTCGATTGATCTAAGAAAAAAAATGTTTCCCGGTTTCCACAAAAAATGTTTTCAACAGTGATAATAATCTGAAATGTTTCTTGAGCACCAAATTACAATGATTTCTGAAGGATCAGGAGACACTGAAGACTGGAATAATGATGCTGAAAATTCAGCTTTGAAATCCCAGGAATAAATTACATTTTTAAATATTTAAATAAAAAACAGTTGCAATAAATTGCAATAATATTAATGTTTTTACTTTTTGATCAAATTAATGCTTCTATAAAAAACATTTAAATGGTAGTGTAAAATATGTTATTAAAATAGTAAAATACCAAAAACTAATTAAAGATGTTTACTGAACCAAAGTAACATGAAAGGAAACATTGATTACACATAACAGGCTATTTTTTTTTATTTTTAAGATTATTACAAGTATTTTTAAGATTAGATTTTTAAGATTAGTAGATTTCGTAGATTTTTTCGTAGATTTTTTATTTTCTGGTAAATTTACAATGAAATAACCAAAAAAAAGGAGTAGGCTGAAGCCAAGGCTTATATTTGCCTACCCTAGATTATTATTAGTACTTATTTACATGACTTTTTCTGGCCTGAAAATCCTAATTTTAAAAAAACGACATGTAATAATGTAGAGCAGCGAATGAGGTGAGATGCTGGGTTACCTGGGCTTCCAGTGAACTGACTGCTGAGGTGTGATTTGTTCTTGTCTCCAGTAACTGACCTCTGACCTCCTCTAACCTCTGCTGTAATGCAGACTTCTAAACGCACACAAACAGAACATGCGGATATTAGATGACTGAAACTGCGGTACGATGAAAGGCATATATAAACACGTGTCCTCTGACCTCTTTCAGCAGTTCCTGTAGGTGTTCATCCTGAGAGTAGTTTGCTTCTAGTCTCCTCTCTAAGGAGGCGGCCTTCTCCTGCAGATCAGCCAATAGACGCTCTCGCTCCTCTTCTGTCACTGCAACCTGACCAATCAAGGTATGGTATGAAAAGTTATACCAAAGTGACAAAGAAATAGAGGGTTGCATATAGGTCAATCCATCCACACACACTATATTTATATAACTTAGCCTCAGGGCTTAGGAACAGGACACATTTTTGGGTCCAAAAAACAGCTATTTGCAGTGCAATGAAAGGGAATAAATCACAAGGGTGTCAAGATCCATTATTTAAACTGTCTTTACCTTGACAAATTGGATATAAAATGGATGGGGATGGAAAGCAGACAAATGTATTTTGCATATAGTTTATTCTGAAGTAATTTGATACCCTACAGGTTTTGATTGGATGCCACTCACACGTGAGCCTGAATAATTGATCACATTCTCAGAGAGTAATTTTCACGTGCAAATGCAAGTGAATACTTTACATTATCAGTATCAAGGAATTCTTTGTTGAGTCAATCAGACCTTGTTCTTGTGCTGCTCATGCTGTAGCTTTAGCTTATTGTGTTCAGACTGGAGGTGCTCCATTGATTTCTCTAGTTCATTTGCATTGCTTTGTGCCTGGAAAGCAAAAGAAACAATAGAATGTGGAAATTATTTTTTTCATACCATTCAAGGAAAATTTAAAACATTGAAAAATATGTTCTAGTTTCTTTAAACAGACATTGACAGTTTCCTCAGGAGTGTATGGTTACGTCAGGAACAATTTATGCAATGAAAGCAAGGGTTAACAAAAAAAGTTTTTTTTTTTTATAAATGTAATAAATTATCAGCTTTTTTTATATTAGTCAAAGATTGTCAAGGCTTGTCACGATGCAATTATTGCTTTATATTTATACAAAATAGTTATACAAGAGATGTAAACTGTCAGCAATAAAATAAAGACCAAACACAAGCAATAGAAAAAATAAAAGAATAAAATATGCAACTATTGGAAATAATTCAGTAATTGGTTTTAATAATAATAAAAAATGATTTTTTCTTTAAAGGGTTAGTACATCCAAAAACTCACCCACAAGCCATCCTAGGTGTGTATGACTTTCATTATATTAAAAAATATCCTGGCTCTTCCAAGCTTTATAATGGGAGTGAAAAGAACCTGAGTTGCGTCAGGTCAAAGGTCACTCTTCTGCTAGAGCTAGACTCGGATGTGGCCATTACCAGAAGCCAGTGATTTAGATTATAGTCTTAACGCATCGCTTCAGAAGGCCTTTATTAACCCCCTAGAGCCATATGGATTACTTTTATGATGGATGGATGGATGCACTATTTGGAGTTCAAAAACTTTTCAATATAACTCTGATTGTGTTTGGCAGAAAGAAGAAATTCATATACACCTAGGATGGCTCGAGGGTGAATAAATCATGGGGTAATTTTCAATTTTGGGTTAACTAAACCTTTAAGTACACCATAAGCAACATTATGACACTGTTATAAATGCATTAACATAATGTATAAATAAAAGTGACAGAAATGAAAACACTTATATGGGAGTGGTGACTATATGCTCCCAAAAGTAACCTTCTTGGCTTCTGAGTGTCATCTGTGTTGATGAAGAGCTGAAAGTTGTCATGTGCCCACCTTCTGGAAATCCTGTGAGACCTGCTGGATGAGCTGCTGTAACTCCTGCTCTCTCCTCTCCAGATCCACAACCCTCCTCTCAGCCTCCGCTCTCGCACTCAACAACTCATCCCTGAGAGAGAAGCCAGACAAAATGATAAAAACTCCACAGATGTACAGAATAATCTGACTGCAATCGCTTTCTCAGGAGGAAGCCTTAAAAGTGGTTATTTGTTTAATGAATATTTCAACACTCTTTGAAACATTTCATCCTATTGCAAATATTTTGAAGTAGGAATGAATCAGGGTGATTGACTAGATGACCTAGATTTAAAATCTTTAAAATTATATTTTTGTCGAGACTGCCATATTCCGTTCCATTTTGTTGCCTGGCTTATGAAAATGTGTGGTTTTGCACACCCTTATTTTTAAGTATGAAGAACATTGGCTATGTTAACATGCACAACTTTTGTTTGAATCTGAACACTTTATTCGACAGGAACAACAGCTCGTTCCGTGCGTCAGTTTTCAATCCGATCAAGTGTTTACACGTCCTCTCGATCGGATTAGAACAGGAATAAACCACCTATTTCAATCGGATCAAAATGATAGTGCTCAATCGGATCGATTAAGGTGTGAAGGCTTTTCAGTCCGATTGAGCCGTCAATCCGATTACTAACAGATTATTTGGTTGCATGTAAACGTAGCCCTTGATCTTTGTAAAATAAGTTTTGACTTCATTTTTATCCTTCTCACAATTTGAAAGTCAAGTTCTCCTGTGCTTCCTCACACACCTTTGAGCCTGTAGCTGTGAGTTGATCCTGCACATCTCCTCGTGTTCCTCTCCCACCTCATACAGCTTGTCTTCGGTTTGGCTCAGGGTCAGTCTCGCTATGTTCAGCTCCTCTCCTCTCATTCTGAGCTCTTTCTCCCGATGATTCAGCTGTTCCTCTCGCTTCAGCAGCTGCAGAAGAAGTGCCAACTAACCAATTTGTTCTTGTTGTCTATTGCAATGAATATGAGCTACTCTAGTCGTGAGTTTTCTGACACGGCTTGGTGTTAGATGAAATACTCCTTTAACTTGATTAAAATGATTGTTGAATGCAGAAATGTAGGAAGGTGATGTGTATCATTTTTCAAACTATGTTTTTTGCTATATACAGCTAATAAAAGAAGGTTGACTGCGCTGACCATGTGTTTGACTTTAGCCAGTTCCTGCTGCTGAAAGCCCTCCAGCTCATCCAGATCATCTCTCTTCTGGAACAGACTTAAACTCTGCTCTGTCATCTCGTCTAACCGAGCGGTCAGTGACAACTTCTCCTGTTTGAGAGAAAGAGGACAAAACATTTATGAATTAGGATATTAGATGTGACTTACAAAACACTAATTAGAGCGACTTTATCCAATACGTCACAACGCATCTTAACCTGCTCCAGTGAAGCCAGCTTTTCCATCCACTCCTGGTCCTTCTTCTCTAACGCTAAGGCCATTCCTTCAGCCATCTTGGCTCTGTTAGACTGAAAAGCTTCGTTCTGGTCCTGAAGTTTGCGCATGGATGCTGGATGAAAAACAAAAACAAGTCAAAAGCTTACATTTTTCCGAAATCCTTCTTAGAGAAATAATCCAGATCATTGTCAACATAATGCCTATGGGCCGCATCTGTGGCGAACAGTCCGTTTCCACAGACAATTTTTACAGTTAATACACTTAGAATAGAAGCTTAGCAGAAAAGAGGTTTGTAGGGTTTAAAAGCAGAAATTTGCAGTTCGTATTTTTGTTAAAGCACATACATTAATTATTCAGAAATAGAAATGTTTGAAGGTAACCCGGGAATATTCATGTGACTCTAAAAACAGCTTTAAACAGACATAATATTATAACTCAGTGGTTAAGTGTTATCACAGAAGGTAATGTTAGACATATGTAAAGTAAATGTGTTACATATCAATACATAATGTATTAATTTTGTTACCTTTGTTAGTCACATTAAATGTTATTAGAGACAAAAATACACACTTTCATTAAATGAAATGAAAAGAACAACAACATTGCTTAATTTCCAGACGCCCTTGGTAGTAAAGCTGTAAAACACATTGTTAGTACATGCATTTATTTGTATTCAATTGTTTTATTCAATTCAGTGCATTTATCCTCTTAATTTGGGTCTATACATGGGATCTGTGCTTTCAGATCATGATGTTTCGGAGAGAAACAGCATCTTATATTACCGTATATACCCGAATATAAGACGACCCTGAATATAAGACGACCCCCCATTTTCCAGACTTATTTTTTGGGGAAAAAGAGACACACGCACACGCAAACACGCACGCACGCACGCACCTGGTACGCACGCGCACACACACACACAGATAGATAGATAGAGAGGCGCGCGCGCTCTGGAAGGAGGCTGTCGCACGCTGCACATGAAGAGCGCGCGCTACAGTGATGTTTCCTCGCGCGGACCCGCTTCACCTGTTTGTCTGAGGTACTTTTGAAATATAATCTTATACTCATATGCTAAACGTTTAAACTGGCCATTCTAAGTGGGTTTTGTAACTTTTCTCAATTTTCTTTTTACTTTAATACACAAATAAAGTAGCTCACCGAAATGCTTGGCAAGAAATTTCTCCCTTTCCCTCCGTGATTTTGTCTATATCGCGAATATAAGACGACCCCCCATTTTTCAGCCTATTTTTAGGACAAAAACCTCGTCTTATATTCGGGTATATACGGTACCTTGAAATAGGCACAACCTACAATTGCTGAAAAAAAATCCTATTATAAAAAGTGGCAAAGGACTTTTCTCTATAGATTTTACCTTTGAAACTAAGATGCCATGACCTGAAAGACACATATTTACTAGGCACTTTAAACCCAAAGCAAGAGGTTTCAGGTTAAAGTCAAGCTCCACCAACAGCATTTGTGGCATATTATTGATTCATTTATCAAAAATAATCAGTCTAATCCCTCAGCTTTTTTAAGCAAAGAAAAAAAAAAACTGAATACAGTAACAAATGGTATTATATTAATATATTGTTGTTATAGTTTATTCATTTGTTTTTATTATTAATATTGACTAGCATGATAGAATCACATACTGAATTTATCTGTGTAGAGTTAAATCAGATGTTTATCTATGTTACAGCCCTGCCCATGTTTTTCTTAATTTCTTTTTCTTGGTGAGAATTCCAGGACTAACTCCTCCTTGGAGGGCGGGATTGCCCTAACGAAGATCAACGGCACCTGTGGCAACCTATTTAAGGAGCTCCTGGATCTTGTCTAGGTCTCTCTCATTTTTGTTTTGTGACTTTGTTTGAAGAGTGGGTTTTTGAGCTTGTGTTCCCATATGATTTCCACAACTCCACAAACTTAATTTCCAACTGTTTATTGATTTGATGTTGAGTTGATATTTACTATTATTACTTTATGTTTTGACCCTAGACATTATTTGTTTAACTTTAACTTTACTAAAATTATCTTTTCTACATTGAAACATATTTTGTGAATTGTCCTCTTTATGTTATGACTTTGAGCCGGGTCGTAACAATCTACCCAAATAAGTATTCACTTAATTAAACTCGCAAATTGGTTTTTTTGAGAATCATTTTTGAGATGTGAGAATACTGTCACACAGAACGCATTTGTTTATTCCACTGCGCTACTTTTCCATTTTTCTATGTAAACATGCGCTAGATGGATGTGATGGATGTGTTTGACCGCGCTCACATCTCGCATCTTTTGCAGCGTCTCACGCATGACTAAAAAAGCAGTCTAAAAAAGTTAAAAGAAGTGCAACTTTTAAAAAAAAAACATCTCTAGACTTGTCATTTTCTCAGTTACACTGCCATGTGTCTCGTGTTTTTCACAGCAAAAACATGTCCTGTGTGAACTGGCCCTTGATAGTCGCATGTCAGCTTATTTACTGTAACCATCCTAAGCTATTCGTTTTTTAAGTACACTTACTGTTGAGTGCGTAAACTCCAAGGATGTGTTGTAGTATTGCCCCTTCATTTAGTGTTTTTTTGCATTGTAACTAAATTGTGACAAATGATGTAACAAAAAGTCATTTTTATTGTCTCCCAATGATGTATATGAAAAATTTTTTTTTAAATTTATTTATATACATTTTAAAGGTGCAGTGTGTAGCTTTTTGGCGACATCTAGCGGTTCGTTTGCGAGTTTACACTAAGGGCTCAGCCCACTGCTCACCCCTCCCTTTCGAAGAAGCTACAGTGGCTAAAACGGGACAAACATCGTCGTCTAAGACAGCAGAGAATAGCGAGAGTAAAACAAGCCACAGCTAACATGGAGTACCACAGTCCATTATAAACCACATCATGGATAAAGTTTACAAAGCCATAGTCAGGTGAGGATCAAGGGTCTTAATACATAATATAATAATAGTAATCAGCTGATTGTCTCACGAACGTAACCAGCACATTCTCCCCACATAGCAAACCCATAATACAGCGAGGGAGAAGAACCATATGAAACTATGCAACTATAGATTTTTTCTAACAGGGTAGTAAAAGTTTAGCCGGCTAATATGAGCTGTTACTGAGCTGGTTAAAGCCTTGTTTATACTCGACGCGTCCGCATGAGCCCAAAGGTGCGTGCAGCAAAAATGACGTGATTGTAACAGCACGCGTGCCTCCGCATCCCATAGACACCACTTAGTACACACAATAGGCTTTTTTCTCTGATTTTGGAAACTCGATCGACTTAAAATGCTTCCAAGATCGACGGGTTGGTGATTCCTGTAACTGTTTTCTGGTCAATGACAAGGTAGCCTACTAATCAGCCGTCTCACGAACGTAACCAGCACATTTATCCCCACATAGCAAAGCCTTAACACAGCGAGGGAGAAGAATTAATTTACATGAAACAATCCAACTACATATTTACACCACTGACCAGGGAAAAGTCACTACTCACGGTGTTTATGACTAGCTTCTTCTAGCTTTCTGCAGCTTCTCTTTCAAGGTGACGAAACGCGCTCTGTAACGCGGTTTGTTCGCTGTCGGCTACGGTAGAAATATGACGTCATAACATGGCGGCCTTCATAGAAGGGGATTCCCCCGCCTATGTAGATATAAATGCCTCATTCTAAGGTAATAAAAACATTACGGTTTATTAAGTAAGTTCTTTATACACAACTGAAACATAGTTATGGATGTCATATTGCATTTCTGTTAATAAATACTCAAAAATGTTACACACTGCACCTTTAATGTAAAACATGTTTGTAGAGCTAGCAAGTGTCAACCATCACATCAAGTCTCAGGCCATTTAGATTTATTTTTTTTATTTCAGCACATGCCATTTAGGGTCAAAAAGACCCCGAATAGCTTAAAAGGGTTAAACAACTTAGGGTAGAAATAACTTTCTGTGGTAATGTTCATGATTGCAAATGCTGTTGATAGAGCTTAACTTAATATAACCCAGAGGTTTGTGATAAAACAATTGATATAAAACAAGTGAATAAACGGTCTTCTTTTTAAATTTAATTTTTTTTTTTGGTTTCTGATCAAGAACCAACCTTACTTGTCTATAAGTTGATCATGTATAGCCAGAATGCATGTTCGTGTAAAAGCATCGGACAAACAAATGGGAAAGGAGTAGAGGAGAGAAAGCCAAAAGAAGGAAGAGGTGAAAATGGGAGGAAAAGAACGGTACGTACAATCCTGATACTTCTCTAATGCAATCTCAAGCTTCTCCTTGGTCTTCTGCATTAGCCGAAGCTGCTCAGCGTAGTCTAGGGTTGGGGAATGGGATACCGACACACACAAACACACGACCGGAGGGAGGCAGAGGAGGATGAGGGGGGGAGGATCACGGGTAGGGGAGGGAGGGAGGGAGGAGGAGGGACAAAAACAGGGACGAGAAAACAAAGGGATAAACATGATTGAGAAGATAAACAAATGGAGGGAAAAACAGAATGATTTTCTGAGATGAGAAAACCAAACTGACTGTGAGGCTGTGCAATGACAGCTACCTTTCTGCTGACCTTTGACCTTTAAACTAATACATCATCCCTGATCAGGTCAATAAAGCAATCATCTTATCTAGCACAGCTCATTTAGGGTTAAAGGAGTTTCTAGATCAGGCTATGTGTAACTGCATACCATGGCAGGTTGATAGTGAGAGCCAGGTATCTATTATTCATGCTGATTTGCATTCATTGACTGGTTTGCTCTGCGATGAATGTGGCAAATCTGTCAAATGCTTTAAACAGTTTCGTTGTG
Organism: Chrosomus eos; assembly: GCA_036326025.1. Lineage (NCBI taxonomy): Eukaryota > Metazoa > Chordata > Actinopteri > Cypriniformes > Leuciscidae > Chrosomus > Chrosomus eos. The sequence goes on along the minus strand of CM070836.1, from coordinate 15,785,373 downwards.
GCAAAAGGTATAAAAGGTTTAAAGGTATCTGAATACAGACTGAAATGGATAAGACCACATAAGAGTTGCAGGTGAGAAGAGTGTAAAAATAACAGCCTGCATCTTAAATTTTGTCACGATGGCCTTTCGTATTTTCCCCTCTTTCAGTCTCTTTCTCCTTTTACATGAGTTTCACTGTATTGTGTTGACGATACCTGAGAGTTTGGCCTCCAGCTTTCGTATCTGATCGTTCCTGCGCTGAATCTGAGAAGAGGCGTCGTCTCTGGAGCTGCTGCCATCAGACGCCTGAAAGCCAAAGATATAGATGAAGAGACATGCATCATCCTAATAGCACCATAGAAATAGACTAGGAATGCATCAATATTAAAGTAGTAATAGTTTGTCCTTTTTTGCCAAATAATTTTAAATATTTCCTCATATTTGGTGGTTTAATTGAATTTGTATCAGCCTTTCACTACTGTATATCATATCATATCATATGTAGCATAGTAAAAAAACAAAATAATTTATAATCTCTCAATAATCTCGAAATAATTACAGTTTAAATGATAGCCTATATATTTATCAATGCTTCAAATTCTAAATAAATAATATATATATATATATATATATATATACACTTTTTTAAAAACATTGAAAAAAATTATTCAAATTTAAACTGTTTTAAACATTACTGTATATATGAAGTACAGTAAGCAAAAATTATATTTATTTTGAGATTTGCTAAAGATTACATTTAGATTTATCTCTAAATAATTAAAAACAGTTTAATATTGAAGCCTATATGTTTTCCAATGCTCAAAAATGTTGTGTGTGTGTAACTGTGAATATATAATTATAAATATATATATATATATATAAATATAATATATGAAGTACAGTAAGCAAAAATTATATTTATTTTGAGATTTGCTAAAGATTACATTTAGCAGTGGAATGAGCATGAACAATTAAATATACAAATTAGACAATTAATTTGAAAATACAAAACACTATTATCTGAGGGAAAAAAAACAATAGAATTGCACATCCTTCATAATGAACTATATAATTGAAAAAGGAGAGAGAAACCTTAAACTGAGCACACATGCAGAATCATTTAGATGTTTACTAATAATTAAAACATTTGCATTGTTTCCCATTGCATTGTCCAAAACCATCAGTTTCTCTCGAATATGAAACGCCTATAACGGTGGCTTTGATTTCGACTCTCCTTCTCCATCAAGCCTGAAGGCTGCAGCTTTAATTATTTAGGGCGAAAGACAACCTGATCCTATTCCTAACCCGGAGTGTGTTGCCATTAATTGCTAGAGGACAACAGTCTCAGGTTACACTGGTTTGTGATATTATTTAGCACTTTCTATAACATCACTGGTTTCCCGAGCAGCATAGCACAGCCCTCTAATACTAACCTTTAGACACACTAGCAGGTTCCTCGTGTAGAGCCATATGACATAAAAGTCATATGACTTTCTCTAGAATGGACACTGTGGATAAGCCAGTTATATGAAACAGGAATAACTACAGTATCATGCTGTTCTTCTTTTGCAATGCATTAGGACATATTTAGGTATTTTACTGTCCACCAATCAAAATGTGCCAGCTGGTACTTTACAAGACTTGAAAGTACACTTGAAAGCTTTTGGTTTAGAATTAAAAACAATTTTCACAATAATATGTTTAAGAAAAAAAAAAAAGATTTACAGCAATTCAGACAAGCCTAAGAGAAACATACTATAGCATTAGGTTAATGCAAAATTATTTCTATTTGATCCAAATTCAGAATAAGCCAAGAATAAACCGTTCATAAGTTTTTGGGTTAGTAAGATTTTTGGTTACACTGTAAGGTGTCATTGTTACTGTGTAATTATATATAGTATTTATATAATATTTGTAATATATAAATATTATAATTATAAAGTATTGAGCAACATTAATTCCCAACATGTACTTACTATGGGGTTAGGTTAGGATTAGTTGCATGGAATTATGCATAACTTACTGTTATTACTATGTTATTACACTTTAAAATAAAGTATTACTTTTTTATGACAATAAAGACATAGGTCTAATGTTACAAAAGATTTCTATTTCAAATAAATGCTGTTGTTTTGAATGTACTATTCATGAAATTATCCTAAAGGAAGTTTTAAACATTGATAATAATAAGCATATTAGAATAATTTCTGAAGGATCATGTGACACTGAAGACTGGAGTAATGATGCTGAAAATTCAGCTTTGCTATCACATGAATAAGTATTTTAAAATATATTAAAACAGAAATTGTAATTTTAAATTGTAAACTGTATTTAACTTTATTTATTAACACATAAATGTAGCTTTGGTGAGCATAAGATACTTTTAATATATATATTGCAACAGACCAAGCAACTTAATTGCTAAACATCACACAGGTTTATAAAAGTATGATGAAGATATGAGATCAAAAAAGAGAAAGAGCTACTCACAAAGTCATCCCCTGAATCTGCCCCCACAGAAGTGATGGATTCTTTGCTCATGGAGCGAGGGATGCGGCCTGAACGAGGGGCCGCGGCGCCTTCCTCTGCCAGCTTCTTCTTCAACTTTGCAAACATCTCTGTAGTGTAGATGTAGCCTATAGGCGTGTGTGTGAAGCAATGTTTTGAAGGCTCTCTTGAGACGCTTTAGGGTGTTCGTAATGCAGAACGGGTTATATCCACGGCATACGCAGATCTCATTCTGGGGTTACTCTCTGCTGCCTTGACTCTGTGGAGACAATCACAACACTAGAATTACATTGGCAGAAGAAATTCACTATACAACCAAATAAGGCTTTTAAACAGCAGATACTTTCAGAATAAAATGAGTTTGCTGTGCTTTGAACCTGCATTCTAAGAGTGAATTGTTTAGTATCTAAGTAACACTGTCTAGTATACATCTGTGCCTGTGTATTATGATGATGCTACACCTGTTTATCTAGTTAGTGACATATCAAAATAGGACAACACTTATATTGAAACTCGACTTCAGAATTATTTAAAGCAGATGCATTGTTTTCAAATATCAATTCATAAAACCAAATTCTGATGCGGTTCAATGTTTTAGAATAGACTACATGAGCAAAAAGACTCAATGTTGACATTGCTGATGATATGCTAAGTTACATTGTAGTAAGCTAACCAGTGTCAGGTTTAATAATGACACGTAAGCTTGATGTCAAAACCATTCATCCATCACATGCTGACAGTGCATGACGACATCTAAACAAAACTGTCAAATTAAAAACGTAAAGCGGAGAAATAAGATATTAATAGTAAACAGAGCTAGCTGATGTTAGCTCTCGTACATCTTCCTTACTAAACCAACAAAGCATACAAGCGTGAACCTACCGTAAAACCTCCATAAACTCTGAAACAACTGATATTTATTGTGACGGAAATGCAAGTTTAATGCAATTATTTTTTTCCCAGGCGTTACATCTGTGTGTGCTGTTTTTGTCGGGGCTAGCAACTGGCTAACTAACTTCACCACGTAATCTCCAGTCACCAGGATTCTCTGATGACGTTCCAGGAACCACTTGGCGATTATGCCCCGCGCTGATTGGACGAGCATGGGGGAGAGGCGTGGCTACATGTTCGCGTGATTTTATGTCAAACATGAAAGCTGTCAGATGTAGCATTGCTAAATCATTCAGACGCATAATAACATTAAAACTTATAATGACACATTACTGTATTTACACTTTGTTTAGATGATTATATAAAATATTAAAATAATAATTATTGATTGTACAATTTTACTTAAAATCACTCTGATGTTCGGCGGAACAATGAATCACTATTTTTTACCTATTTTTTCTTAGGGTGAAATTATATTTTTGTTAAATGCATAATTATTTTTTTTCACAAAAGCCCCAATGATGACCCCTGCTGTAAATCGCTTTGTTATGGTATAAATTAATATAATAAATTAATATAAATCTGAAGAGTATATTCCTAATGTATGATTAAGGAGAATTATCAAAAACTCACGAGTATAGGCTACTATAAAATGTCTGGAAAGACCATATGAATTTACAGGTGACGTTTAATCTAAACACTGATAAGCATTTCAAACAAACCGAAATATAAATAGAACAAGAAAGGATTTATTTATTTATTTATTTATTTATTTATTTATTTATTTATTTATTTATTTATTTATTTATAATGAAGACATTCAAAATCTCTATGAGTTTTTTTGACAGCTTACAGTAGGTCACGTGTTTTAAGATGATTCTCATGTTGGTTGTGTAATCATGTGGACTGTTTTGGCCCTCATATATAACTTATTGGCCCATGCCTGCACACCTGAGAAATATCACTGTCCTTCAGCAGGTTTTTCTGTTAACATTGTGCATATTTTACAATGCCATTTGGGACTATTTTAATTGTTTTATTATAATAATCACAACCTGTCCTTTTAGAAAGAGTACCTTTTATTTCTAAATATTTTAAAAACAAATAAAAGTTGTTTCAATCAAGATTTAGAGGATTATAGGCCTATTGTGTCCCAATAATACATGTATATTGAATTTCAATAGGCTATCCGTGTTTTATTAATGATCTAAAATCGAATGGGAAAAGTATCAATGTAAACCTAATAAAGATGTAAATAGGTGGCCTAACAACACATTACAGTTTTTTACAGTCGCTAGGACCCATTTTTCAATACTTAAGTCACTTTTTCAAAACTCTTCACACAGTTCTCCTAACCAACTTTCAGCTCGGCACAGCAGTTCATTTCACTTTCAAAATGCACTAAAACTACCAAATCACTTCATACATATCTCAAATAAACACATTCTTCCATAACACTAGCAAAGGTTGACAGCTAACAAACACACTGTATCACCCACAAAACAATAACATAAAAAACACTAACAACAGGTAACTTTATACAATGTTTTCCTATGTAAATGCTTCCTTTCTTCTACCTCTTTACTGTTTAGAATTCACTGCAATATATGTTACTAGAATGAATCATACATCATGTAGTTATTATATTTTATGTTTTTGGAGTAAATTCCAAAGTACAACAATTTTTATACACACCATCCACCGATACAGATACAATAGGAATCAGCTGTGGTTGTTCCAATTGTTTTTATACCATTTAATTTTTAGATTCTAAATATATTTTATTACAATACTGTAGAAATGTGGCAAAATGCTGTCTTATAATTATTCAGTTTTGTATTATGTTATTGTTTTGAACATAAGTTTAACAGTTTTGAAATCAGTATGTAAGCATGTGCAAATTGGCCTGTAAGTACACAGAGTTTTGGCGGTTGTTGTGTCGAATTGAGAAAAGAATTAATGTAATTTGAAAGATGTAGTCAATTAATGCATTTTGTGCCAAAGCAATGATAAATGATCCACAGTTTAGCCCACATATACTTCTGTTGTGCTCACTGTGTGAAGAGTTTTGAAAAAGTGACCTAAGTATTGAGAAATGTGTCCTAGCGACTGTAAAAAACTGTAAGTGACGATAGTTACATATCTAGAAATAGCCTCTCAACTTCACCCTCTACCCCTCCACCCACAATTTTGTTATAGTCTCCCCTTTTTTCTTATAGACGATTCATGTAAATGTATCCCTTCCCTCCTTTCACTTCCAAACACTATGGTGCAAAAAACCTGCCTCTCAAACTGGTAGTGCAATACCCCAATCTTCCCCAACTAACACACTCCATTGCACTCTCGGAGAGATCGAGACAGAGACGCACTTCCTCCTTCACAAATACATTTCAATCAGAGACCACTACAAACAAATTCACTAACTTAATAAAGAACTTTACAGCCATGACTGAAATAAAGATAATATTAGGAGAGGGACAGACTGCAGCACTGGCTGCCAGATATGTGCCACAGCCTGAGAGACAGCAGGTGAATGTGTGTGTGTGTGTGTGTGTGTGTGTGTGTGTGTGTGTGTGTGTGTGTGTGTGTGTGTGTGTGTGTGTGTGTGTGTGTGTGTGTGTGTGTGTGTCTGACCTCAGTGTGTTTCCCTACTGCCCACAGTGACCCTCAGTAATGTGTGTGAGTGTATATATGTTTAAAAAACCGTTAAATCAACTGTTCGCACATGTTCTAATTTGTTACACTGTTTATTTAAAGTTAAGTTACCATCAAACATTTATTTTTTTAATGTTATCATTTTTGTCCCATTTTTTTCATTTGTTTTTTTATCTTTTTTTCCCCATATATTACAGCCTGAGAGACAGCAGGTGAATGTGTGTGTAATGTGTGTGTCTGACCTAAGTGTGTTTCCCCACTGCCCACAGTGACCCTCAGTAATGTGTGTGAGTGTATGTTTAAAAACACCGTGGTATCAAATGTTTGCACATGTTCTAATTTGTTACACTGTTTATTTAAATTTAAGTTATGTAACATCAAACATTTATTTTGATGTTTTCATTAATATTCTATGTATTCCAAGCTTTGATAATATTGTTTTATATACAGTCATGCCAATAAAGCAATTTTGAATTTGAACATATAGATATGTATCTCTACATATATGTCATATTTATAGTATATAGCATATACTAGCAATACCTCACTGTCTTATGCTTTTTTATATTTTTGCCAATCCTTGTGAGCTGCTAAGCGTTGTTGTATAATGACAACGACAATAACGAAAATATTCTATTCTATTCTATTCTATTCTATTCTATTCTATTCTATTCTATTCTATTCTATTCTATTCTATTCTATTCTATTCTATTGTCTCCACCTGTCCTGTACAATGTCACAGCTCACTGCCGCAGGTGTTCATCCACACATGCATGAGATGTCCATATGGATGTTGGCCTTCACCTTGATGAGGTCTCAAAACAGGAGGGATGTGGGTGAGGCGTATGGAGTTTCTGTTTTAAAACTCTGTTTAAAACACTGGCATTACATCCAGTAGAACAATTGCATTTCTCTATCTTGCTGGTATGGATGGCTCAGGCTCAGGATACATCACATGTAGAGTTGTCAGTTGTTCCTCATTCTTTTGCACAACCAGAAGATGGTGCTGATGATGATAATGACCTGACAGCGCTTGGCAACTGAAATCAACCCAGAGCTCCAAATACCACCACATAAATAAATAAATGAATAAATAGAATGAATAAATAGAATAAATAACGAGAATGAAATAAATTTAAAGAAAATAATGAAATTACTCGGTTCAGTGTGGTGTAGCCTATATAAACAACCGTATAATGGCAATAAATCATAAATTAAATTGACTTGCCTGATAATGTTGTTTTGAAAGTCCCTAAATATTTATCCATGGCTGATTCAATTATAGGCTGTAACATTAAAATATTGTAATGATGGCCTGACTGCAAGAACCAGCCAGCGAGGTTTCGATGCGCCTGATTTGAACCAATCAGACGCCTCACCGTATATCAAGCGGTGAGAAAAACCACACATCTCACTTCAGCGGTTATCTCATCCCGCATTCTGATTGGTCACTGCGTGTGCCACTCTATTTCGCTTCGCTCTTACTACAGGCCGGTTCGTATCAAACACCTTGCAGTCGGTTCAGAGCCATTGACAAAAAAGGGGGTCTCTCTTGGATATGGTGGAGTAGGCTACATCGGGGCGGCTTGGAAACCACCTGGTTTGGAATAACCCGATGGAAATTGGAGGACGGGGGCATTGCGAAGTCCGTCTCGAGGAGGTTTTCATGGAGCGTTGAGATTATGTGGTGGCTTGCCTTAATGATGTTTACATCTCCGGCTTTCCCATTCATCGTGTTTATGTGCATGGGGTTATCCGAGGCGGTTCATTCCTACGATGCGCTGCCGTTAGTACTAAGGAAATCTCGTGCAATCGCAGAAGAGCATCCAGATACAAGCGCGAACGAGTTTCCAGGGTACCAGCTCGGTATTGTCGCATTGACACCAGCGCCCACGATCGCGGCCGCCAGAAAACCGATAAATGTCGCCGCACCAGCAGCCACCATTAAACCACCAACAACGGACCCCACCACCACCCCATCCCTGTCTAATCCCAGCTACATGGCCGCGTTTGGTGGGAGGAAGCTCAGCTCTATTGAAACGCGGATGAGAGAAACGCAGATCTCTTATAATAAAGCAGACAGATCAGGCATCGTGCCCGATTTTACCACAACCTCGGACAATTCTCAAGGTGAGTTCAAATGGATAGCGAAAGAACTGCATACCAAAATTTAGAAATCAAATTTATGACAACAGAAATGCTTTCTAGATGAGAATATTCGTATTAAGCACATGTCATTTAGCTAGGCCTATAATCAGTGCGAACATAAGGCCTTTCCTGCTTCAGCTTCATAATCTATAGGCTTCTGTAAGTAACCCATCATCATTCCTGCAGTCCTCCTCTCTCAGAAATCACTTCATTAGCAGTCATAGCCATGCAACATGATATATTGATGAGGTATCGATAGCACGCTCACCTCACTCTTCTATCTATCTATCTATCTATCTATCTATCTATCTATCTATCTATCTATCTATCTATCTATCTATCTATCTATCTATCTGAATGCATTCATTGCTTCATGACCTTTATTTTGTTTACATATCATTAGTATGTAAAGGCACTTATGATGTCTAACTGGCTTGTCCATTGATCTAATATGGTAAATCATATTATAATACAGGCTCTTTATTGATTTAACTGCGGGTATTTGTCCTAACTAGTTGTCTGTCTGTCCTGACTTTAACCATTCAGTATGAAGCGATTCAAGAGCTGTGGGCTTTATCAGTTAAAGGACATCATCAGCTATTTCCAGTATATCAACCAGTATTTCCAACTGGGATTGTTATCATTGGTATTTTTTTTAGTGTTGCTAGTAAGAAAGAAGGACTGCAGATTATCTATTGTGTGTATATGTGTTAAATAAGCAGGTCACACTGTTAATGAGACTGAGGTCTACATAAATCTTGCATTTACATAGTCATTTGGGTGCACCAATTGTTCATATGGAAATATCTATAGACTTGGCCTACTTTTCCATAATAATGCTAAATCCCCAAGACAACAAAACTGACAGAGACCACCAGCGCACTGATAAAAGGGTCACTGACCCCAGTGATTTTACACTGCATTGGCTTAGATGTTTGTAGACATATAGAAATAAACCTTTACTCACTTTCAAAAGAACAACGGTGGGGACAAAGAAGAGCGGCTGGATCACAGAGGGGTGTTTCTCCATAAGGACATTTTGGCTAAATTTGCTTTTTTGCACTAATCTTCAATCACATTCCCAAACAAAATGCAAGAAATGATACCGAACCGAATAAAACACTAATGCATTTCCAGATGAGTAAATGCAGGCAACATGTACCACAGATGTTTAACCCTTCTCTGGCCTGTCATTGTGATTAGACATTCCACAGCTAATGTTCCTTATGGCGAGGTTATAATCGGGAGACAATGTCCACAAAAGCATAGACTGTCTAAGCCTGCCGTTATTAGGACACAGGAAGTGCTAGGGAAGCCCTTCACATAACAGAACCTCTGCAGGGGGCTAGAAACTGAGAGTGGACACTAAATACTTCCATTTAGATTGATATACAACAGGCATCTTGTAAAGGTATCCAAAAATGTTCAGAATTATGAATGAGGTTGGGCAAATTTAGCCATGCATTGAATGATGAATTGGAATTTATTGAATTCACATTCAAATATTTTATTAGTCCAAAACAACAAGATGGTCAGGAAGAGATACGATCCTGTAAAAAAAAAAAAAAAGTTTTTAAATTAACTTTCCATAAGATATTTTAATCATACAGCATAATCGTTTAATGTTTTTTTCTGTATGAAATACCCATGTTATCATACACAAAACATATGGAGTATTTCCAGAAACAGATTTTATACATCATATCATCTGTTTCTGGAAATCCTCCATATGTTTTGTGTGTAATACTCCATATGTTATGAAATACTCCATATTTCTTTATTATAACTTGTAAAAAATGCTGCTTAGTTTTCACAACTTAAAATTCAACATTAGATTAACTTACCTTAAAACTTTGTTTAATCACAACAAAAACACTACATTTTAAGTTGTGATAACTAATTGCAACAATAATTTATTTTACATTGGTGTTATTTTAGTATTATTATTTACACAATTCATGCAGTTTTCATTTTCATTTTAGTAATTTTGTTATTTGCTTTAGTAATTTTTATTTATTTACTTAATATTTCCATTTATCTTTAGTTTATTTTGATTTACGTTTTAGTAATTTGATAATTTTAGTACTTAAACTTAAATTTAGTTTCAGTTAGTTGCCAGGAAATTCCAGGGAAACATTTCTAATTTTCATTTAAGTATTCAATTTATAATATTTACATTTCATTATTTCAGCTGTATTTCAATCTATGACATTTTTTTTAGTTAAAAATATAAGAACACATTTGTATGTAAATTAAATAGTTTAAATTAAATGAATTTTTCTCTGAAAATTTCTGTTTTGTGTATGATGGGTCATTCATACAGAAAGATTAATTTATTATTGAAAACTACAACAAGATGCAATTTCTTTTCATTTTATTCCATTTTAATTTAAAATGCGTTCTTCTTAAAACAAAAGGTGCTTCACTTCTAAATGTTGCACAACCCTATAAAATACATCTGTTCGTTTTACTAATCCAGATGCTTGCAGAAGTCAGAGCTTTCCTCTTATGCATAGGACTTTAGGGGCGTCTGAAATATTCTAATGGAAACAGATAAATCCTTTATGATGAGTATGATTTTAGAGGTGAGCGGGTTTGACCTACATGCTAGCAGCTGTGCATTAGATGGCCCAGTGAACTCTCTTTACCCCCTACATTTGATTCGAGTGGGATGAGTGCCATTTCCACTGGAACTAATGGACAGAAGAATATGTTTGTCCTGACTCTTTCACACTGACACCTTTTGTCATGTGTTCTTTCTTTTGTTGTCTGACACCAAGTGTCGTCTTGTCTTTCAGCTTCATGTAACATCGAACGACCCCTAATATACAACATTACCCTTCACAGTAAACAATGATTAGTTCATGTTTTTATTTACTTGATGGTTCATTATCATGTCACGTCTGAGGTCAATGAAGCCACGTCGCATTTATCTCACATCAAAGGTTCATCCTCTCAGACGGTTCAGTTGTAATCGCACTGTCATATTTAATAATTTCATGATTTTGTCATAAAGCGATGAGTCTGGTCGGCAGCCTCATTTACATGCATAATCTGTCAGACTGGGATCTGTAAGCTTCTTATCCGCACCCTCCACAGCCCCCCTCAGGAGCAGAAGGTGTTTACGTACACACTCCACAGCTCCGTGTGTTAAAGGTGTGTCTGTCGGTGCATACAAATGTTGCTTTTCCCTTTCGGCAGGTGCCCCTCTGGGTGACCTAGCGCACAGTAAATCTGCTAAAATGGGATCTTGGGGATGAAGGCATGAGAGATTCACAGAAAGACGTCTGGTTTCTTAAATGGAGTTCATTGATATGATTCTGAATCTTCAGTTAAACTGCACGATGAACATGCCGTTGTTAGTGTCATTGGTAACATTACATTGACTAGATGTGTGAGTGCATTGTTTTATGTACACAACCGTTCAAAAGTCTGGGGACAGTGCATTTTTTTTAATGCTTTTGAAAGAAGTCTTGTATACTCACCAAGGGTGCATTTAGTTGATCAAAGATAGAGTAAAAACGGTAATATTGTGAAATATTATTACTGTTTAAAATAACAATTTATATTTTAATATTTTTAAAATATAATTTATTTGTGTGATGGCAAAACTGAATATTCAGGATCATGATCCTTCAGAAATCATTCTAAGATGATTATTTGGTGCTGATTTGGAAACATGTATTATTATCAATGTTAAAAACAGTGATGCTGCTTAATATTTTTGTGGAAATATAAAGTTCAAAAGAACAATTTATTTCGAATAGAATTTTTTTGAATCATTATTTATAAATATCTTTACTGTCACGTTTGTTCAATTTTATGCCTCCTTGCTGATTAAAGGTTTTAATTTCTTTAAAAAGAAACAAATGAAAAAAACGTAACTATCACCTGTAAAAAAATAAATTCAGTCATTACTTACAAAAGAAAGAAAAGTATGAGTTTGTAACAACATTAGAGTTTTATGTCATTGTGATTTTTCATTCTTTACATGAGTTCATGAGTGAACAAATCGCTCTTTTGAGTTGGATCTTTTTAATTCATAATTTGATTAGCTCATCAATCAGACTGATCTCATTCTTGAGTTCACAAGCCTCTTTCACACATGCAATATTTACTGGTAAAATGTACCATTAAGAGATCATGTGAGATTGAGAACGGGATCTTTTAAAACAATACCAGTAAAATGTTTCTGCCAATTTACCCGTATGAGAAGTTGTAACACCAGTAAATTACCATAATGATGCTGTGTGTGAACAAAGAATGAAGGCTACCGGTATGAGCATGTATGAAGTCAGAACGTGCTGACGTGAAAAGTCTGTTACTGCCAATCATAGGAGATGACGTGATAGCTCCGCTGCTTTTTTAATAGTTTTTATCTAAATATGCAGTAAATGGATCTCTTTGACCATTGCATCACGTCTTGCAGCTTTTTCTATGGGCAGTTGTGGCCTGATGGTTAGATAGCAAGACTGGTAAACCGAAGGTTGCGGGTTCGATTCTCAATACCAGCAGGAAATGACTGAGATCCCCTGGAGTAAGGCACCTGACCCCTGACCCTAATCACTCCCCAGGCACCACTGCACAAATGTCTGCCCACTGCTCCGGGTGTGTGTGTCTACGGTTTACAGTGTGTGTTCAATACTCACTCCAAATGTGTGTGCTCTAACTTACACGCTCAAGACCCAGCCTAACAAGCCAGAACTCTGTTGCTTGTGTTAACAGCATATTTGTGTATTTACCAGTACTTACATTTTTAAGTACAATCAACTCTGATGTTTAATTCATTTCAACTTAAATTACATTAAACTGACATTAAACTTAAAAAAAGTTGAAAATTGCTGAACTTATTTTGAAGAGTTAAAGCAATGTAAATAATTATGTTGTCATAACTTTTTTTTTTTACTGTGTAAAGTCATTCTGGTAATTTTACAGGGGCTAATGATCCGGCTACACTGGATTTTCATTAAATAACACCTTACATCTCAGCCCTTTTCTCACACAAAGGTCTCGAATAGCCTCAGAAGATTGTGCATGAGTTGCACGAACACTTTTTGTGATGTTTTTATGGTGTTTTTGCTTCATTTTTGATGCTTGAAGCCTTTGTACCCATGGGAACTCATTGCATGTAAATGGTGGACATGTAAAATTCTCCTTTTGTGTTCCATGGAAGAAATCAGCGTTTGGAACAACATGACTGGGAATAAATGATGACAGAATTCAAATTTTTGAATTAACTGTTCCTATAACACCTCGCCTGGCTTTGATTTCTGTCCCCTGAACTAAATGACCACCAAAGGGAATAGGCCGTTCCCTCTAAGGGATAAGAGGTTGCTTCGGGTACACGCTGATGAACAAAGGCTGATGAATAAAAACATGTATTACATGAAAGATGGATTCAAATGTGCCCTTTCAGATTTACATTTTTATAAATGCAGCCCACTTTGGTTTTTGAGATCAAACACATTTGATCATTAGCAAACAGAATCTGTGTCCTAGCATGTTAGCACATACTCAAGACAGAGCTGTGGTGTTCATGAAGTTTAAACCAAGCCCTCTTAACTGTCTCTAGTTGTGTTAAGAAAAGAAATAACCGAAAAAGAAAAGTTGGCTTCGACGTCAAGGTGTTGCTGGTTTACTATAAAATGCTGGGACAAGTTTCCAGCCTTAATTTAGATTCTAAAAAAATCCTCTTCGATTGAATTGCAGTTGGTATAGATTTGTAATTACACAAGCTTCATTTGTTCCCTTGAGCTGGAATTTGCTGCCATGTTGAAATATAATGTCACTGATTTTCCTTTAGAGGTTGTGTTCTTCCTCTGTGGTTCTACAGCCTCTCCTGCATACTAAATATCTGCTCTCTCTCAGTCTGATATCAACTTAATGAAGTATCAAAGAATCTGGCTGCAGGGAGTCATTCTTTATAGCTGGCAGAGATCGGCAAGATGGAGAAGATGATGCGTAGCAGACTTGAACTTGAAGGAGAAATTTACTACCGAGCAGGGCCGAGTGCTGCATTAACAGGGCTTTATGTTTAAACACTCTACGGGTGACAATTTATCATGGTTTCTTCTTTAGTTGGAGTTTTTAAACCAGGGTTATGTATCCCCAAGGGGGCACTTGAGAAGATTTAGCTTTTTGTAAAACCTACACTGCACAATGGAGCTACTTCCACCTGATCTAACCTTTGTATTTATTTTTTAATTTATTTTTGGCTGTTGTAACCTGATATTATTTAGGTTCATTCAATGATATCAAAAAATATTTTGGACTTATTAAAGTCAGATGTTACCACATTAGATGTAAGCAGGTTTTTAGGTTTACATTTATTCCAGTGTATAAAACCAATCTGATCTCAATAGAAAATGTAACTATTTTACATTTTGGTGAATTGACGAGAAATTCGAATTCATTTGTATTCAAGCATGAAGTGGAGCATAAGCAGATCGTACGGAAATGTATGAATGAGATTGTATGAATTCACCACAATTCGCCAATATATAAAATATTTAAAATTGCCAATGAGAGTGTATAAACCATGATTTAAAAAAAAAAATTCTGCTCCTTATTTGGGGAAAAAATGTGCAATGATAGATTTGTTGACAAATGATTAGTTGACCTATTTTTTGTCCCATATTGTGATTGTTTTTTTTGTGTCTTTATGATGTAGTTACATGTTACTACACTTAGTTATAACAGAAAATTATGCATAATTCCAAGTAACTTAACCCTACATGCATAGGCGTAATTTGTACATGTAGTTAATCTATATTACTCAGTACTTCTTTTAGTAAGGACAATGTACCTACATCACCTTAGTGTAACCTAACGCGCCTGTACTGAAGGATCTTTGTGTGACCGTTTCTACTCAACCTGCTCCGAGCTGAATTCAAACAGGAGTCTCCGGCCTCGTCCGTCGCTAGCATGCCTCTTGAGGCCAGGGGAGTGAGGTTTACATGCACAGCTCTTACTGGCCTATGCCTGTTACACTCACCCTCCTAAACCTCACTCCTATCCGGGTCATGGCACCAAATGTAACCAAATCCAACTCCAACCGCTCCGAGCGGGACTCAAACAGGGGTCTCCGGCGTGGGAGGCGGGCGCGCTAACAAGGACGCTAAAGACCGCAGCTGCTAGCGTTATTTTTTTTTTTCGTTACATTTGAGGGTTTGTAAGACAAAAAAGGCTGGGAGACGCTGTCTTAAACCATGACAAAGAGTAGATATTCACTGCAGAAATAATTGTTTCAAAAGGGGCGGGGGGTTTTAGCAGCATTGCCATAGAAGAACCATTTTGGGTTCCAAGAAGAATCGTTCAATGAACAGTTCTTAAAAGAACCATTTTTTATTAGTGTGAAGAACATTTTAATAATCTAAAGAACCTTTGTCTACTATCAATAACCTTTTGTGCAATGGGAATGTTCAATGAATGTTAAAGGTTCTTGGAACCATCAATGCCTATAAAGAACCTTTATGTTTAAGAGTGAATTTGTCTGTACTTTATATCAATATTTGATGATCTTAACATTACCCTTCTTTGGTTGTCAAAAATTCATAAGCTATCCTTTGTCTGTGTGTCCTCTGAAGAGCTGGTGTGTAACTGCAGCGGTGAAGCAGTGTCGGACCCTGATGAGTGTGACCGTGTGACGGGTCAGTGTGACTGTATGCCGGGTTACACTGGGCTGCAGTGTGAAGAGTGTGAGGAAGATCACTTCACCAACGGCACCATCGGCTGCCTGCCCTGTGCATGTGACTCCTTCGGTGCAGACAGCTCAAGCTGTGACAGGTGAGAGGCATTGTGGGAAAATTACATTCCTATGTGTCTTGCCATTGAAGTTTTTTTTGTGCAAGTTTGTAGATTTAGAATTAGAAATCAAAAACGTACAATAGCGTTCAAAAGTTTGGGGTCTGTACTTTTTTAAAAGAATAGCTCACCAAGGCTGCATTTATTTGATAAAAAACACAGTAAGTACAGTAATTCTGTGCAATATTATTGCAATTCAAAATAACTGTTATTTGAATATATGTTATTCCTTTGGTGGCTGAATTATTAGCGGCAATTACTCCAGTCTTCAGTGTCCTGCAAAAATCATTCTAAAATTCTATTTTAGATTCAAATGAAAAAATTTAGTATATTTAAGAATTTAAGAATCCTTTGAGAATGTTCCCAGATATCCCAAAAGACTAGCTTAAGATTTAGCTAATTTTCTCCCTAAAGTATAGTTAAGTAACGATAATCAGGCAGTTTAGCTCAATCCGTATGCCTTTTCAAACCTTGAGACATATCAGTTCTTTGGCAATCTGTCCTGTGCGTTAACTGTTTAGAGTTACAGAAAGACATGCCGATATTGCCAGTTGACCTAATAATGACATTCCCTCAGGAGCGATGTTGTGGTCTGCTTTGTTTGGATGAGGCGTAAAGTAATTGCTTTAGAGCAGTACCATGATTCCGATATCGGGATTAATCATGTTGACATTTTTAAGGAAAATTACAGTTTGATATTTGAAAATAATTTGCTATGCCAGTAAGTTCAGGTTGCGCAGCTAATTGATGCTTCGTCTCACATTATAAAGCAAAATTTATCATCTGTAATTTTCAAAACCCACCAAGATTGATTGTGTAAAGTGATATCTAGCTGTAATAAGTGGTCATGTTCAGTTAAACAGTTAGTTTTTAGTTAGCCAAATAATAGCTTTGTTGCGTACTTTAGTTAATATGAATTCTAAAAAAATTTATCTTAATTTTTTACGATAATGAACACATTGAGGTAAAGGCTTTCTCCTACTGTTTCATACCTCAATGACTATCAGAGAAATTATAATAGCCAATATGATCCATTGAAAATTATGAGTTTTATATTAGCATATCTAATGCATTTTTTTATGTTCTTAAAGAGATTAGCTTCCAATGAACACATAGTGCCATGTTAAGATGCATCTACACATTTGAAAACTGCATGTGTGACGTAACAAATTATATGCAATTTTCCAGAGGAGAGAATGTGTGTTGATTATTGTTAATCGTACACTTATTTGCAGTTCTGCACACATGAAGAGAATGCATGTATGCTTGATTTGCAATGTGTATAACTGCATTGCTTAAATATTATATGCCACTTGTTCTTGTGTGCATCGATTTGTTGATGCAATGTATGTAAAGTGTGTGGAGGTACATTGTCATTGTACATCAATGCACTTCATTTCAATATCCGGCCATCTTGATTGGGATTATATTTCTTTCTTTCTTCTACATTTTAACATTTATTTAAATGGACATAAATAATGTCCATTTACCATCCCTTGTGAAAAAGTAATACACTTAAGCATATTTTATAAAAAAAAATAATATACTCAAGTGTGAACTGAATGTAATGTTTTTGGATACTTATTTACATTTTAATTGCAATTAAATGAAAATAGTTTAAATTTATATTAAATGCAATTAGGTGAACTGAGTGCTTTTTGAACCACTTAAGATAAAGTCCATCTTGATATCTAATTTAAAAATTATTTCTTTTGTCTTTGAAAAATGGTTAAACTTATTTCTAGTTAAACTAATCTCTAGTTAAAGTTTCTTGCTGAATGTACTGACATTGAATGTACGGAAAACTAGGATAATACATTTGTAATGATGAAGTTGCAATTCAGTGCATTAATATTATCTTCAAATGTAATACTGAAAAATACGCAATAATATTATAATCAGGTACTTTACATGTGCTTTAGTATGTTAGTCAACACATCAAAATAAGTGTACTTCTTTAAATAAAACATATAATTTGGCATTATTACAAGGGTTGTTATATCAACACTCAAGTAGGGCCTTTCAGCCAATCAGATTAAAGTCACCATGAAATCAGAATTAACAATTTTATATTTTTTTGTGGAATATTGGAGTATTATAAATTATTTATCCATGCACATCATTGTTTTTAAATATGCATGTGCTGTCACAATCTTTAATCAAAATAAGTTCCGACATCACAGCAATAGCAAACCACAACCATCCAATCAATTCCCGATGGACAAAATCAAGTCTCGCCTTACATTTTTTCCTTGTTCGAGAAGCCATTTCACTCTGATATGCGTCATAATTGAGTGCCGAAGTTATGACGTCACTTTGTAAGCCAAAACGGAAGTGAGTTAGCATTTTAGCACTTCCGGCTCCCTCGCCCTAAAGTCTATGTTTTTTTAAAATGTTTTTTTGCTAAATCGCCTGAAATTATGTCTGTGGTTAACAAAGCCTCTAAATATTTTCACGTTTTGATCTATGACATAAAACACACCAGTTATAACCTGCTTGCGGTTTTTTAAACTTTATTGTGTTAGCATTTTATATCTGACAGCTTTATTTAGGCTTCAAAATGTATAAATTTTGGATTAACTTGTAAAGATTATCTTGATAGACAAAACGTGTAAGGGTCACAACTCTTTGAACACAGATCTTATTATTTGCGATTTTCCAAAAGTCTATGGGGAAAATGCATAGCTTTTCGATCGAGGGAACCCATCCACCGCTAAGTTGTCCTACAAAGTGACGTCATAACTTCGGCACTCTATAGGGAAGAAAAGACTATCACTACTTCCGTTTTATGCTGACTTTAAATGACTGGAATTAATTGTTCCCAAATCAGTCACCGATTAGTATACACCGTATGAAATATCCAAAATAGGGATGCACCGATATGAAAATTTTGGTCAATACCGATAACCAATAATTCTTTATATTTAAAAGTCGATAACTAATATATTGGCCAATAAATCTAAATGATTTTAATATAATTTTTGACAGCCCGATTACAAAAACAAAAGTCTCACCATTAAAAGCCACGATAACGATAAAATTAAAAATTAACAGATATCGGCTAACAGATAAGGTGGCCGACGTATAATGTATCGCTAATCCAAAATATATATTGCTGTGTGATTTAAATAAGTCAGTAAAGTATGATGCAAGACAAGTAAAGGTTTTAGTATCTGCACAACTTCAGTTGCTTAGAAACCAAATCTTTCATGCATTCTACACCCCTTCAGGAAAACATCTAAGCCTTTCCCTTTAAAAGCATCAGGCGAGGTTCAGAGCATCCCAGTTCCACGGTTGTCATGGTTGTGAAGGATGCAGGAAGGAGAATGATGTTGGCATCTCCATGGCAGCAGAGAGACAGCGAGAGGGAAGAGGGGATCGTTGTGTAACACTGACCTAGTTAATATGCAGCTGATCTGCCCCAGGGTCTCTGAAACATTAATGAGCTTTCTGCTACTGCTGCCTGCTCAACGCAGTCTCTCCACTGAAAACACACTCGTACACACACATAAACAACCAATCCAAATGATTAAGGAAGCCCCTGGTGATGCTAATGATAAATCATGTGTCAAGCCGGCTGCATTGAGAGCTTTAGTGTTTGACTTTGGCTAAATCTGGCTGTGCTGCCTGATGCTGGTCGATTTTTGCTTTCAAATTGTTTTTATTTGATCAGTTTTAGTGTGTCAAATTATAAGGGTTTGTATTCAAACAAGCACAGTCACTAGCTGCATTTACATGGACTCTATAATCCTATTGTAATCAGACTAGTAGCACAGTCGGGGGGAAAAGTCACATGTGACCACGTCAATCGGAATAAATTGACTAAATCCGAAATTTTATTGGGATTGTAAGGAGTGGTTTAGCTATTTCAGTCATGCAAGCACAGCTTCTATCTCTTTGAATGAAGAATCATCCAATTCTTCAAAGCTGTTCACCAAGCTTACGGTTAATTTCATATTTGAAATCGCCAAATCTGCCAACAACTGTCTCATAGAAGATTTACTCATCGACGATTGAGTCTTTTAAAGGGACTATATGCAACTTTTTCCCCAAAATAAACGTAAAAATAGCCTTTTTATTTTACCATTTATGACTCAAACATCTCCTGTTGAGCATACTGACACCTTGTCCGCTCACAGTGGGTGCACCTATAAGCCTGTATCCTATTCCATTGTTAAACGTTTCAGATCACTCTGCCACCACCGCTAGTCAGCAAGTAGCCTACACTCGCAAACTTATCTCAAACAATATAAGTATTTGACTGTTCTTACCTCTGTAAACATAATGTTGACCTGCTTGCAGCAGATGACTTGTGAAGTGTGCACGTACGAGCGCGCGCTGCGAGCAGAAAGGAAGAGCAGTTCTGTTTTTTGGCCACAGGTGTCAGTCGCGAGTTTAAATTTCAGAAAAACGCATATAGGCCCTCTAAATAGAAGGCGGAACTTAATCCGCCATATTTCTTATTCCTGCACTTTCTCCCGTTCAAAGTAATATGAGTGCACCATATTTGTTAAACTAAGTCTTTGATGAAGTGTCATAAATGAGTGTTGTCTAATTGACCCTTTCGCTAAGCCACGCCCGAAAACCGCCACTGGCCAATCGTGTCTTAGCAACCGTAACTAGGCGCAGGAGGTCTGGCAAGCTTTCGAGCGAGGGAAACATGCCGAAGCGTTGTGCGTATGGATTGTGCAAAATCTGTAGCCTGACTTCGTCATACTCATATACTAGTCAGATACTGCTCCATAGGGCTTTGATTATGAGGCGTGTCTTAACCGAACCAGGAAAAACAACAACTCTGCACTAAATTGGATACTTAAACCAATCAGGGGAACGCAGTAAGTGACGTAGGCTATGTTGAGCAACGCATAGTTGTCAACAGAACTCAAATGCACGATCTCTGGAAAAAGTATGAAAAAAATAATGAGTGTTAACGATCTTTGCCGGTGTTGCAAAAAGAATTTAAGGATTCGCGGAGTAGGCCTACTTGCATGCAAACACGAAAAGCATTTTGAAAGAAATACGTTTGATGACGTGATGATTACGTATTGGATGGATTATCTGTCCATCATCGTTATAAAGCCCGCCCTGCAATTTGATTGGCCCGACGATTTCTGAACCGGGCATAATTACTCCTCAATGGATCGAGTCCAGACCGAACTTCCCGACCAAAAAATGTTGTGGGCGGAGTTCGGGCTGGCATCCAGGCTAGCAAATCTGATACCCGGTATCCTAAAAGTTTGGACGGGGGAGTGGAATTTTTTCCTTCCTGAAAATCTAAAAGCCAAGGGGAGAAATGATGGGCGTGGATCCAGCAGTGTGGGAGACCCCATTCACAACTAAATGTCGACAGGATTAACAAAAACACCTATTGCTTGGAAGTTGGAAAATAATGACGGTTCTTTGTTCATAATGCATATTTAACGTAAAATAAGACGATTAAAGACAAGACGGATGCTCACTGACATACTTTAACACATTAATACATAATACATTCCTAAAGATTTTTATGTTTTTGAAAGAAGTCTCTTATGTCCACTATGGCTGCATTTATTTGAGCAAAAATACAGTAAAACTGTAATATTTGAAAATATTATTACAATTTTAAAATAGCCATTTTCTATTTTAATATATTTTAAATATATTTCCAAATTTTCCACATCATTTCTGCAGTCTTCAGTGTCACATAATTTCTTCAGAAATCATTCTTATATGATGATTTGTTGCTCAATAAACATTTCTTATTATTATCAATGTTGAAAAAAGGTCTGCTGCTTAATATTTTTTTCAGGATTTTCTGAATAGAAAAGAACATTTATTTGAAATCTTTTGTAACATTTTAAATGTATTTAGGTCCAAGATCTTACCTTGGTCGACTTATTGCACTTTATTTCAACTTATTTAAATAATTAAGTGGAAACAATGATACTTTAATCAAAGATCTGAGTTAAATCAACTTGCAAATAGTTACTTGACTTGCCAGTGTAATGCTTGACTGAAATATTTATTGTGAAATATCATGTGACACTGGTGTGATGGTGTATCATATTACAAATGACCTGTCGATACCAAAATACCACGTGCCTGAGAGTCTGTGTAGGTTTATTTCCGGTATTACAAGTATTTTTACTGATATTATCACAACAAATAGCCTCCATCTTTTCCCAGCCCGGATTTTAGTAGCTGGCTTTGTAGAATACAGCCAGTTGCTTTTATCAGCTTTTCCTAAAAAAATACATAATGGTGTGTTTATATCCATACGCATGTCTTTTTCAATAAGGCTAAATTTGTTCTCTAGAACGGGGGTGGTTGGATTTAGATCAGCTTCATGATGCTACAAAACACCACCCTGTTTGGTGTTTACACAAATGCTAAATGTGCCACCCTAATGAATGGTTCTGTTCAACATCTGGCTTTAGAGAGCCGTCTATGTCCCACAGACACACAGACGAAGGGTCTGTCTGCTAATGAATGTGAATGCAAGGAAGGACGTGTGAT
Source organism: Chrosomus eos (assembly GCA_036326025.1). Taxonomy (NCBI): domain Eukaryota; kingdom Metazoa; phylum Chordata; class Actinopteri; order Cypriniformes; family Leuciscidae; genus Chrosomus; species Chrosomus eos. Next base: position 15,762,894 of record CM070836.1, on the reverse strand, counting down.
TGATCATTATATGACCTTGATAATCACTGTTTGTGTGTGATACAGTGTGGGGGTGTGTGTGTGTTTGGGAAACAGGCATCTTTATATGCTCTCACTGACTCGTTTTTTGAATCCGTAGTGTTTTTAGGAAGGACAGATGTTTGCATTTTGCATCCGCCACAAAACCCCTTTTCTCCGGGTTGTATTAAAATGATTAAAATGTTAACAGGCGGTCTTTCTCTCTTTCTTGATCTCCCGCGCTCTTTCTCTGGAGATTGTGATTGATAGGTCATATATGTCACACCTCACTCTCATTCCCTCAGAATGCTCTGGGTGCCGAGCCATCACCATGGTAACCTGTCTACTGGCCCGTGCACACGCACCCACCCACCCACACGCTCTCCCACAGCAAGTGCAAGTGTATCTACTAACACCCCACAAATGTTAAAAGGATGTGTGTTAGGTAACAATGCAGAGGTGACTTTTTTTTAAACATATATCTATGGGCTCTATGCACGGCGGTATTTCCGGTGAAGGGTTAAGGATGCTCGATCACTTCCGCCGATCGTAGAGTCCAATGCAATACCAAGAATTTATATTGAATTTTATATTCCATGGTTATACTAAAGAAACGTTAGTCACAAAAACAGACAAAACAGACACCCCTCGTTGTGTTTATGCTTCTTTTTAAAATTATATTAAATAAACATAACTATATATAAAATTACATCTAAACATATGAAAGTTTCGTTTCAAAGACGGGAGGACAGTACATTTTGAAGACCCTGCCATAATCCCGTTTTCCTCGGTTTTCCTCCACTTTAATCTCCCCAACCGGAAATGGAAGAGCATCCTTGCGTCAAATGCGGAACTTGTGAGTGCATATAGCCTGATGTGGCGGCAACACACTTGAGGAAAATGTTAGGTGTGTTACACCATTTCTAGTGAATGGGAACTGCATCAACCAACTTGATATAGACTGTATTCTCCTCAACAAGGGAAAGGAAAATCATATTTAACCACAAAATGAAGAGAAAATATAAGATATGATATAATGAATAAGAAAATTAAGTCTAATTAGGACCATTATTTATTTTAATTATATATATATATATTAAAAGGACTGTACGTCTGTCCCTTACTACCTCATTTTCATTCAGGTCAAATTACTAATGGTGTGTCTTAAAAGGAGGGTGTAGCGGTCTTTGTCTTTTTCTCCGTCTGTCTCTCTTTCTGCTTTACTTCACGCCCCTGTTTCTGCTAGACCAGTAATATATAATTCAGGACGTGTGTCTGTATTTATGCATTCAGATTACAGATTGTGTGAGTGTATAGAGGTGCAGATGAGATTCTTTGATTCACCACAGGAAACATCTCTGCGGAACAGAAGTGTCACAATTTCCATATGTTATCGACAATCAGTCTGTAAATGTGGGTGGATGGTGATGACACTGATGATGTTGTTCCTGCCCCTATTTTTAGGACCATTCATCTATAGTTTTTTATGCTATTTAATGACTCATTACTGTATTACAAAACAAAGAGTATATATGAAGAGTTCAGATGCAAAAGCCTCTAAATGCCATCTGAAATGTTCTTCTAAAATGATCTTTTATCAAGCTTGTATATTTAAGTTCAATAATTTCACTTAAATGCAATAACAATTACCCATTATTGTAATTTAAGTGAAATTACTGAATTTAAATATACGAGCTTGATAAATATGATCATTTTAGAAGAAAATTTCAGATGGCATTTAGAGGCTTTGCATCTGAACTCTTCATATAGTTAATACTCATTACACCCTCTTTTTCCCTCTTTCAAAATCTCTTTACTTTCTCTCAGATCTCTTTTTTATTTTTTGGTTTAATCGTCAGCTCTTTTATCGCGATCGTTGTTGTTTTTCTGGGTTTCCAGTGTTGAGATCCTGTCAGCATGGCTGAGCACTTTAAGCTTGTCCCACGGGTGTCATCGTCGCCCCTCTCTCATCTATCACTCGCTCCACTCATACACAGGAACCAATCACACAACCCCTGGAAGCCCCTCCTCGCCTCAACCTTCACCCCAGACCTAACGCAACAGACCTGGGGTGTGAGTATGTAATTGTAGGATATGGAGGAGTGTTTATGTGTATGGGGAGTCTACTAATGACTGTTTTGAAAGAGTAAGGGCTAAAGCATCCATTAAATGACATGATAATCAGCTAAATTACTAGATAAAAGAGTGATAAGCACAAGGGGTCATTAGTGGGCTTGCTACAAGCATCACTATTGCTGATACGTTGGGTATGGGATTTAAACCAAAGAGGTCTATAATACCTGGACATAGCTATGTGTTAGCATTCCCATTTGTCTCAATGGCAGTTTCATTGTGGGCACAGGACCCCCCGGAAGTACAATTTTAAATTTGCCATCTTTGCTAAAAGATGCTAGTTCTGGTCAATCACCTGAGCCATAAATACCATGGGACAAATCACTCTGGATATATAGAAGCAACCATAGAGGCAAAACATAAAGACAACCATCTTGCAACCACCTTAAATACCTGCGCAACGGCATTGCAACATATTAAAAACCACTCCAACACATTAGCAACCACATGGGAATCAGCTAGCAATGCCCTAGCAACCACACAGGATACCCTAACAACTACAAAGCAAACATGCTAAAAGCCACTCAGAAAATCTTTGCAGCCACTTGGCAATTACATAGCAACACCCTAGCGACTACACTTAACACCCTAGCAACCACATAACAAACATGCTAAAAACCGCTCAGAAAACCTTAGCAGACACTTGGCAATTGCTTAGCAACACCCTAGCAAATCCATAGCCAACATGATAAAAGCCCATCTGAAAAAACACATTAGCAGCCACTTCAATGCCCTTAGCAACACCCAGAACATTATAGCAACTACACAGAACACCCTCACAACTACCTAGCAACCACACAGAACACCCCTGTTAACCACATAGCAAACATGCTTAAAGCCACTCAGAAAACCTTAGCAGCCACTTGGCAATTGCCTAGCAATGCCCACCAAGAGCATCATAGCAAATACCTAGCAACCACCCAGAACACCTTAGCAATGCCCTAGCAACCACACAGTACACCTTGGAAACTACATGGAAAACATGGTAAAAGCCAATCAGAACACCTTAACAGCTACTTGGAAAAACACGCAACAACCACCCAAACCATCATAACAACTACCTAGTAACCACCCAGAACACCCTAGCAATGCCCTAACAACCACACAGAGCACCTTAGCAACTACATAGCAATCATGCTAAAAGCAACTCAGAACCACTTAGCAGAAACTTGGAAATGTTCTAACAATGCCTTAGCAACCACACAGAACACCCTAGCAATTGCATAACATCCCACCAATCACCTTAGCTTTTCAACCACAACCCACAATTTCTTCAGAAAATGTAAAAAAAAGCTGAAGCTAGCTCAACATAGCTGAACTGTAAGTGGATCGTTCCCTGTGAGATTATTTTGGCGATTTGGTTTTGTTCTGAGGATCTGATTTACTCTGGTTGGTTCTGTGATTTCCTACATATGTAACAATTCCAACAGCTTCAGTTTCAGACTACTGTTATTTTGGGTTGACGACTTTACAGGCAGTAAAGATTAAACACAATCAGTGTGTGTGTGTGTGTGTGTGTGTGTGTGTGTGTGTGTGTGTGTGTGTGTGTGTGTGTGTGTGTGTGTGTGTGTGTGTGTGTGTGTGTGTGTGTGTGTGGTTTTGAGTGAGAGAGAGAGAGAGACAGAGGGATTCCTGGAATCTGGTCTGAAGCAGCAGATGGTTTCAAATGTGGTCTGGGCCACAGGTCTCTCATGTATACCCACATGTAGAAATGGTAGAATTAAAAATGAAAGGTCTAGACTGCTGGTGTGTGCATGACTGCATTTTAGACCAGGATTGTAAGCTGTCTAGGGCAAAGCCATGTGCACTGAAAAAAATGATTTGTTGAATTTAATAAAAAAAATTATGGTAAGTGGTTGCACACAATTACGGAGCCCCTAAAGGGACCTTGGCAAAAATAAACAAATAAAGACTATCGCGTGCGCACGCGAAATGTATCGCGTGCGCACGCGATAGTATCTCGTGCGCACGCAATAGTTTCTCGTGCGCACGCGATAGTATCTCGTGCGCACGCGATACGTTTCTCGTGCGCAAGCAATAGTTTCTCGTGCGCACGCGATACATTTCTCGTGCGCACGCGATACGTTTCTCGTGCGCACACGTTACAATTTCCGGTTTGCGTTTGCGTCACTGTCATTACTATGAGGAAAACAAGAGCATGGATGTCCAAATTTAAAATTATCCTCTAGATTAAAAAAGTTGGTTACAATGCAAACAATAAATCCTTATTTTTAAGGAATTGGTTTAACAGGGATATTAATCATCTTATGAATATGTTTGATAATTATGGAAATATTTTAACATACAAACAATTTATGCGAATCCATAGTTTTCCTGTGCATTTTAAAGAATTTAATTCTGTCATTAAAGCTATTTCCCATACTCTGATTCATCTTATCAAAGTCATATTCAATTTAACGCCACATTTAAAATTAATTTTAAATTGAATTGATTGATTAAAAAATGCAATAATAGACATATTTGTACAATATTTCAAATACAAAATAAAATAGCGCCTAGAGGAAATTTTTTTTGGAACTCTATTATTGATAATATTAATTGGAAGACTGCTTGGTTAATCCCCTTTAAATATTGCATTAATAATAAAACCAAAGAAATACATTTTAAAATTTTGCATACCATCAGGGGCAGATAATGTTTAACGCAGGTGCTGAGAGGGTGCTAGATCATTGACAGGGGGAGCAGCGCAATTAGTCTATATTGTATATAAATAGCTACTATTATTAAATGAGCAAAACTTCAATATTTAATATTCAATTATTTTAATTATCACAAATAAAGTTTCAATTTTACTACATTGAATAAGCTCAACATTCAGCATTCAATCAAATATATTTAAAGATTTATTATTTATAATGTTATTTCGAATATCTCGTTATACATAAAAAATGTACGTGTGCAACAGAGTATTTCTTTTCGTTTGGAATAGTTTCGTTTAAAGATTTAGTTGCAAGCTTTCTATTTCTCATGTCTGAGGCATATTTCGGTTAATTTATGATGAGATGCGCTCAAGTTCACCTGCACTGCAAGTGACCGCGCCCTCATGATTATATTGTCTGCTATATTTGCTTCTTATTTATAAAATCCAGGCAATTAGTTGATTACTATTTTTATTTTTTTAATTAAGATACAATTTATACAAAACGAAATTCACTTTAAAGAAAGGCTTTTTACAAATCACAACGTAGGCTAATGAGTTAAAATTATGTATGACCAGTGTTGGGAAGGATACTTTTAAAACGTATTTCGTTACAGAATACATGCCCCAAAATGTAATTTGTAACGTATTCCGTTACTCAATCTGAGTACTGTATTCTGAATACTTGGATTACTTCCGTATTAAATTGCATTTTATAAGTGTAGGAATGCGGAATGGTGATGCGGTGGTGACGTTGTAATATGTAGGGATGGCGCTGCCAATAAAGCACCTAAAAGCTGTCACAAAGAACCGGCAAAAGTATTGATTATGAATATGTAAAATTATGAATAGATGAATATTATGAATAGATGAAGTTGACGATGCTGACTCGCGATCTTTGCAGCTAGTGAACGCGCCAGAGAGAAATGCGCATTTCATAAGGATTAAGCAGAACGCAGTCTGTTTTGTTTCGTTTTGAATTGTTCTGTTTAAATGTAGACATGTCTGTGACTGTGAGGCAAGAATAATCTTACGCTAAGTTTCGGTTCATAAGAGACAAGCTCCAGTTCACACGCCGGCGCCTCGATGTCGTGAAATATTTAGCCTACTTCTTATTTATTAAATCAATTGGTTGATGAAACATTTATTAAAATTAAGATACAATTAATACAAAACGAAATTCCCTTTAAAGAAAGGCTTTGTGCTTTCTGTTTGAGGTCTCTGAGTGAAAGTTTTAAAGCAGTCTTTTAGTGCCGCTTTAGAGTGGTCACGTTCGTAACATTGTTTTTTCCTCATAAATGCGAACGCGAAAAAATTAATAAAATGTAGCTATATTTTATGTTCTGTGGAGAGACAACCCTTCTTCATCCGGTGGGTAGTATTACTTTTGGTTTGAGCAGAGTGTAATTCACAGAAGTAGTTAAAGTCACGTTTTTGTGTCACGCATGTTTATTTCCCATATTAAATAGAAAACGCATCTGTAGACAGATATTTTTCTAATGTCTGGACTCCTTTATTACGGGAGTATATGGATATATAAACAGACGTTTTTTTTTAAATATATTCGTATTAAATGCATTTTCTGAGAATTTCTATTTCAAGTTTTGAGTGCAAATGTCGCGTCCATAACGCTGGAATTGCTCAATTTTAAATTATTTATTTTTTGGTGTAGGTCTACATATTTTATAATGTTAACCTCAAATAATTCTTATAGTAATTTAAAGATGTGGTTGCATTGGATCTGGACGGGAAGGATAACTTACTTTAAGATGCTCTTCAGGTTGGAGGTGGAGTCTTTGGACGCTGAAAGGAGCTGGTTGGCGTTGCACATTTAGGCTATATTTCGTTCTCCCTTCTCTTTCTTTAATGTGAAATGCTGTTTGAATTTCCAAGATAGAAACGCATTCTTGCCCTGGCTGGCTCTGGCTCTAGCTCCCGCTGCTCCTCTTCCGACTCCATTGTGATTGATCACGCAAACCGCGCATTTTTTTCGTTTTCACATTGGGGCTTCTGGGAAATGCTGAGTTGCCTTAATTTATTTAGCTAGAGAGTGAATAAACTCGCGAAACAGAGAAGTATCGTAATGTAATCCTTTGATTTCAACAATGTAACTGTATTCTAAATACCAACTATTTAAATTGTAACTGTAACGGAATACAGATACTCATAATTTGTATTCTGAATACATAACGCCGTTACATGTATTCCGTTACTCCCCAACACTGTGTATGACCCACTTCATGTCTCCCGATATCCTATCTTACTCATGCTGTTCACTTTTCATAATCAACATGGGGAAAAAACATTATATTTAAACAAATATGAAACTAAATGTGCTTATTTAATGGCTTGTAAAACATATCTGCAACATTTATCAAGTTCACGGATAATTGTGCATGCATTTATTCATCATTATGATACCAAAATCATTATAAAGTAGGTTATACTATTAAAAATCAGATGAGAATATAAACGCAACGTGTTTAATTAGCTTACACATTTAGCATTTTTCTCCCATAGAAAACCATAAGAACACTTGGCTTAATGCAGAGTAGAATGTCCCATCATATGTTGAAATAACGAGATATGTTGCTTTCAGAAATTATTATTGGGGGTGCTATGGGGGTGCTTTGGTCGTTCTTGGGGGTGCTGAAGCACTGCTAGCCCCTCCAGCGCCGCACATGTACATTCCTGTTAAATCATTAATTACAAGATACTCCGATATTGACGATTTATGTTCCTTTTGTAAAAGTGGGAAAGAGGTGTTGACTCATTTTTTTGAATGCAAAATTATCCAACATTTCGGGAAGGAATTGACAGAATTTATCTTTAATTTAGTAAAAATTAAATACTATTTTACTTTAAATGATATTATTGTATATTATGAAAACCATGTTTTCAAAGGTCTTGAATATATTGTTAATTTATTTATACTGTTGGCAAAATTTTATATCCATAAGCAAAAAAATTTAAATTCTTCCCCAACTTAAAAGGTGAAACTAATATATAGACTCATTAAATGCAAAGTGAGATATTTCAAGCCTTTATTTGTTATAATTTTTATGATTATGGCTTACAGCTATGAAAACCTTTTCACAATATTCTAAATTTGAATTTGGGGTTTTCATAAGCTGTATACACTTTTACAAAAGGAACATAAATCGTCAATATCAGAGTATCTTGCAATTAATGATTTAACAGGATAAATGGTATGTAAAATTTTAAAATGTATTTCTTTGGTTTTATTATTAATGCAATATTTAAAGGGGATTAACCAAGCAGTCTTCCAATTAATATTATCAATAATAGACTTCTAAAAAAAAATCCTCCAGGTGCTATTTTATTTTGTATTTGAAATATTGTACAAATATGTATATTATTGCATTTTTATCAATCAATTCAATGCTATTTAAAATTAATTTTGGATTTATCATTAATGTGGAGTTAAACTGAATATGACTTTTGATAAGATGAATCAGAGTATGGGAAATAGCTTTAATGACAGAATTAAATTCTTTAAAATGCACAGGAAAACTATGGATTCGCATAAATTGTTCGTATGTTAAAATATTTCCATAATTATCAAACATATTCATAAGATGATTAATATCCAATTCTCTGTTAAACCAATTCCTTAAAAATAAGGATTTATTGTTCGCATTGTAACCAACTTTTTTAATCTAGAGGATAAGTTTAAACTTGGACATCCATGCTCTTGTTTTCCTCATAGTAATGACAGTGACGCAAACGCAAACGCAAACTGGAAATTGTAACGTGTGCGCACGAGAAACGTATCGCGTGCGCACGAGAAATGTATCGCGTGCGCACGAGAAACTATAGCGTGCGCACGAGAAACGTATCGCGTGCGCACGAGAAACTATCGCGTGCGCACGAGAAACTATGGCGTGCGCACGAGATACTATCGCGTGCGCACGCGATACATTTCGCGTGCGCACGCGATAGTCTTTATTTTTTTATTTTTGCCAAGGTCCCTTTAGGGGCTCCGTACACAATTGATTTAAGCTACATTTAAACAAATGTATTAAGTTGAACTAAAATTTAATAAGTTCAACTTAATACATTTGTTTAAATGTAGCTTAAATCAATTGTGTGCAACCACTTACCATAATTTTTTTTATTAAATTCAACAATCATTTTATTCAGTGTGTGTGTGTGATAAGATACCTCAGGAACTGGATGCACAAAGAGGACGTTGGGAGCTGGAGCTATTGTTGTCTGTACAAGAAGCCAAAATTTCCAGATTGCCAGTTTCATAATTGTTGTCAAGCAGAGATTTAGATTTGTTCATGTGTGTTTTCTGTGTTTTCTCTCTTGCAGTTCAGGTATGTGTACATGTAAGATAGGTGTTTACGGGCCCAAGTGTGACGACTGCCACCCTGGATTCTTCCACTTCAGCAGCACAGGATGCCAACCATGCCGATGCAACAACCACTCCACCTACTGCCACCCTCAGTCAGGTCAGCCCAGCACACCTTCACCATCCTTTGAAATCTCTACATTGAATATTAAAGTGCCCCTATTATGCTATTTTAAAGGTTATTATTTTGTTTTGGAGGTCTCCTACAACAGATTTACATGCATCAAGGGTCAAAAAACACTTTTTTCTCATAATATACATTGCACATCATTTTTCAATGGTTCTCAAACGACTCATTTTTGCGAGCCTACTCTGCTCTGATTGGTCAGATTTGTTGTGATTGGTCTACCGCTTACAGCGTGTTTCTGAAACTAAAGGCCCATTACCATAACTGAACTTCAGCTCCGGAGGTTTCCTAAAGCTCAGTGATTGTACATACTGTAAACACAGTAACGATGGCGTCGATTTTACCATATCAATCCGAGCACAAGTCCGACGATGAAACATTAGAAGGACTTGTTATTCAACCTGAACCTCCATCGCAACGAATTGAGCAGGACATTTCTCAGTTATTTCAGCTACTCAGTTTGATGACGTTATGAGATGTTGCGATGGTAATTCCTCACCATCAGCATTTACAAGTGTATGTCCATCAACAAACCAATGTGTATATTTCTAATTTAATGCTGTATGTTAGTTTTTAAAACAAATCTTGCTCCATCCTTTATCATCACTCAAAGTAGGAAGAGCCACTTTCGACCACTTTCAGAGGTATTTGAAAATGCATTAGACCAGATTGCTTTCGTAGTGTAAACGCTGTGGTCAAACAGCAAATGCATTCAAACAGCCACAAAAGACCTTCTCTTCTCTCCACCTACTGATCCAATGTTCAAACACTAGTTGTAAACACATGTGTGTATCCCTCTTCTACTTGTGACCCACATGAACAAACCACATCTTAATACAAACCGGGCTATATACAAACACAAGACTTCCTAAGTTCCTATTATTATAAAACATAATATGAACCACAAATAAAAACTTAACAAATACTCACAATCATACTCTCAGCCTTCCTGGGAGTTCTCAATGTAAAAACTAAATACATTTTATGCTTTGATTTGTAAACATTATTAAATCACATAATACTCAATATTATCTGTTAATTTGCATTCATATACTTAGGAATTTTAGTGAATATTTAATATAACACATTTTTAATACAAAATAAACTACTGGTCTGTTAATACAGTCAAGTAATAAAACAGATTTATATTTTGAATAGAATATTTATTTTTTATTACCGGTATTTATTATTTAAAAAAAATCATTTACATTTTGTGCCAAAAGATTATGAGTCTTTTATTTTAGAATGACATGAAATTGAATAAAAAACATTGGTTTTCTTTTTGGGTGAACTATTTCTTTAAACTAATATCTGCAGATTCGAGATTGACTCACCTAGAGCGATTCATCACAACATCCTCCACACTTCCTTCTCTTTTCTCTCCTCCTCCCTGTATCCTAGGCAACCAAGGCTTAATTAACCTCAATTTGAATCCGGACCAAAAAACCCCATCAACATAATGCTCATGCTTTAGTGTGTGTGTGTGTTAATTTGTTAAGCAAACCTGCTGACATCTGAGAAGTGTATGCGTGTTTGTCTTAAATCATTTCACCCGGGCCTCAGACTGATGCCATAGACATGTTTGGCAACTGCATGTTCAAGTGCATGTGTCTAGGAACCATCTCTCTCTCCTCTCTCTCTCTCTCTCTCTCTCTCTTCTCTCTCTCTCTCTCCTCCTCTCTCTCTCTCTTCTCTCTCTCTCCTCTCTCCTCTCTCTCTCTCTCTCTCTCTCTCTCTCTCTCTCTCTCTCTCTCTCTCTCTCTCTCTCTCCTCTCTCTCTCTCTCTCCTCTCTGCGGTGTGTGTGTGCAGATGGTAGCTGGTACCCTTTCCCCCAATGCGGAGAGCCACAGTCAGATTTACAGCCCTCCTCAGTCATAAAACCCAATCAGCATCTCCTGAGACTGCTTACAGTTCATAGACTCACACCCGCCCCGCAGCATAATACCACACACACACACACACACACACACACACCACACACACACACACACACACACACACACACACACACACACACACACACACACACACACACACACACACACACACACACACACACACACACACACACACACACACACACACACACACACACACACACACACGAGCAGTAACTCACAGAGCCAGAAGAATACTGCGCATTTACACAAAGCCTTTTGGTCTTTCTTTTTTTTCCTCCCCGTGATAAAGCTGAAGCGATATTTTTTCAGGTAAATAAAACAAAGAATGAAAAATAAAAATTGAACTCTGACATACAAAGTGAACATAAGAACTGAAAAAAGAAAGATATAATAACACAAGATTTCATATTCTCATCAAACACAATATGAAAAAAAAGAAAATCATCAAACCAGTTAAACGAAAAAATCCCAAAACCTGTAACATTAACATTCCCCTTGAACCAAGCGTAACAATTTGATGTTTTCATTAATATTTATAAGCATTATTAAATCACATAAAGCTCAATATTATCTGTTAATTTGCATTCAATTACTTAAGCATGAAATTGCATGCAACATTGGTTTATATAATACAATATTAAAGCAATTATTCCTGTAATGCTGTGGTTTACAGTGAATTTAGGACAGCCAAGGGCCGTCGTTAGGCACAACATAAAGTGGAGTTCATAAAACCCCCTTAGCTGTTCTAAATTCATATAATATATATCATAATATAATATAATATTCACTTGGTGTATGTACTTTTTTGCAGGGTATTTTACAATGGCTTCAAACAGCGCAACCAATCAGAATCAAGGATCGGAACTATTCTTTTACATAATATATATGATAACTAGTACAGCGTTTCTCAGACTGAAGCCTAATCATCCACAAAATGACCCAGTACACATTTCATTTATTAATGAGAGCACTTTATACTTTAGTGATGGGCTCTTCTCTTGAAAGGCAGAATTTTTTTGAAGTCTCACTGTGCTAAACTATTCCTCACCTTATATAATGATTTACATAAGACTCTCAAGAAGTCTGGAAGTGTCATATTCTGTCTATACTATTGCTAATGATCACTTGTTCTGTATATTGTCCTGGTGTTTCAGGTGTTTGTTTGGACTGTCAGGACAACACTCAGGGCCACAACTGTGAGGAGTGTCTGGTGAACTTCTACAAGGGGTCCGCGGACGCCTGTCTGCCTTGTCCCTGCTCCTCTGAGACCTCCAGCGGCAGCTGCCATCTCGGTGGGTCTGCATCTCTCTGACACGTTGACAGGGTTCAGGGCAGATTCTGGGTTCAGCACATCGTGTCCTGAAAGTGCCTGGGAATTATTCAGGAGGGCAGAAAAATTGAAGTTATAGAAAGTTCAAGTTTGATTTATTTTCTCTCTGATGGATCTTGACATTTACACTGCCAGTCAAAAGTTTTTAATGTTTTTGAAGCATTAAAGCAACACTATGTAACATTGTTTACCTTAAAATAATGTTTCCAAAATCTTATCAGTGGTTCATCAAGTCGTAACAGGGTGAAAGACACTTCTGCCATAGCCTGACGTGGTCTGTATCGCTTTTACTGGCACTATGTAACTTCGGGGTTCGGGTAGGAACCCGACCACAAAAAGAACTACAAATTTCGACTGCTTTACGTCAAGCGCTACAATAGTCATTATTTCGTTTTTCTTCGTTTCTGATGTCGCAATACATCATCCTTTCATGAAATCATGTAACATACTCTACCTTGTCTGTGGACATCGTTCATTCTAAAGCCGGTGCTGGGTAAACAGCGAGCGTGCGTGCGACGGTAGGCTAAACTATTTACGACAGCGGCAATGGACAATTTTGTTTCCAACCAGTAGGGCGACCGAAGAGAAAAAGTTACTTGGTGTTACTTTAAATCTTTTAGCTCACAAAATCACCATTTATTTAATCAAAAATACAGTAAAACAATAAAAAAATATTATTACAATTTCAATTGTTTTCTATTTTAATATATATTGAAATGTCATTTATTCCTATATTAAATAATAATACAATTTATTTTAATAAAAATTATATTAAAATAGAAAACAGTTATTAAATTGTAATAATGTTTTAATAATTGTAATAAAATTACTGTATTTTTTATCAAATAAATGTAGCCTTTGTGAGCATAAGATACTTCTTTCTAAAACATTAAATATCCTATTTATTCCCAACTTTGCCCAGTAGTGTGTGTAGAAAGTAAATAGGGTTAATTCAGAGATCATGTAATCTTTAAGGGTCAAGGCTGCAAGTTTGATTGAGCCAAAAATACAGTATCTCCATTTAAAATCGAATAGTTCATTATATAAGTTTCCTGACGGTTGTTGCGAGTAACTATTGGCTTGTACCTGGAGGTTTATTAAATTATGATGATTGAGTTTCAGTGAGCATGTGGGAGTTTGTTCATTTCTTGATGGATTGATACATGACTATGGTTTAAATATTGGTTACAACTGAAAAATGTTATGGTACCAACAGAGCCAATCAAAGACTTTGTTTTCATCTCAGCTTCTCTTCCATTGGATGCAATCGCACAGCAACAGCCATGGTTATGCGGCTTTGGGTTGTCACTTTACATTTACGGTCAGTGGAGCCTGAGGAGGAAAGTCAACAAGCGAGTGAGGAAAAGAGAGAGAGAGAGGGCACTGAAAGTTCAGAACTCTTATATAAGTGTACTCAATATTATTTATATTTACAGGTCATAATGTACAGTCTGCCAATCATATTATATCTATACTGATAATGATATTTGGACTGTACTTTGAGCCACTTATTACATGGCTACTTTACAACCAAATAAATACGTGGGCATTAAATATTATTGAAAGTTGAAGTGTAAAATGAGGGAGATGAAGCAGAACATCAGTGATTATTAATGTGTCAACAGGCCCACATCTGCGCCTCTCGCCTTCCACGACTGCAGACATTTCACCTTCAGTCCAGATTTTGTGGAGTGGTGTATGTTTAAAGATCTGTGCTGGCGACTGAAAATTGTAGGTTCAAACTCTGCAATTGTGCTCTTGAGCAAAAGCTTAACCCCAGGTTGATCCAAGGGAAGTGCTCCTATAATAAGTGTACTGGAAATTTCCCTGAAACTGCTAAATTACTAACTGCTCTTTTATTTTGAGGCTTTGCAGATTTTTTTAAAAAGTTTTTAAAAATGGCAAAATTTTACCAATGAAAAATACAACATGAGACAATGTTTTTATGTGGAAAAAAGGTCCACGGAAAACTTCAGAGAAAAATAGTACACAAAAGTCATGTAATAAATAATCTAATAATTTAAATACATTTTTAATATGTGTGCGTGCATTTCTTTACTAGTTAGTTTCTCTGGTGATGTTAAAGGTGGTAAACCCTCATGTGTTGGCATCATGAAGCTGGCACAGGCACGGCCGAGGAGTTCTCATCGCAGGGCCTTCTGGCCACTTCCGTCTGTCACTGCCGGCAGTGTGTCTGTGTCTCTCTGATTCTCCTCAGGCGTGTGCATGTCAGGCTGTGGCAGTAAGGAGAGAGATGTGGTTCAGGGAAGGGGTTATCCTGGCAACAGCGCCCAGTAAGAAAACAGATCAGTGGGGTCATCATGACTATTGAAGCTTGCATTACTGCATGTGTGTGTGTGTGTGTGGTTGTGTGTGTGGTGTGTGTGTGTGTGTGTGTGTGTGGAAGATTTTACATTTATTCTGCACATTCTTTTATAGATATGAAACCTGGCAGCAGGCAGTTGTAGGTCAGACAGTGAGTGTGTGTGTGAGAGACATGGCAGTTTTTGGAGAGATATATATATATATATATATGTATATGTATTTAATTTATTATTATTATTATTATTTTCTGGGGGCTGGTTGATTAAGTGGGGTAAGGGGGAGGAACAGAAACATGTCACTCTTACAAACTTTTTTATTCTGACTGATGTTCATTTTCAAAAAAACAAAAAACAACATTATTTAAATGAGTAAATTATAATATATTCTCAATTACTGCTTAATCTTTATGTTATTCTGCATGTTTTATATTATCACTGCACTGTAGAATAGGATGTCAGGATTGACATTTGGTGCTTTGGCTCCACCTTGCTGTTAAAGCTGGAACTACAAGTGTCCCCAAAAAGTATTTTACACTCAAGTTATGCTTAAAATTGTCTGAATTCCAATGCATGAATAATAAAACAATCAAATCAAGATGCTAGAGTTTTTCTTAGAACTATCTTCACTTTTCAGGGCCATAAGTTTAATTGGCTTTATAACACACACACACACACACACACACACACACACACACACACACACACACACACACACACACACACACACACACACACACACACACACACACACACACACACACACACACACACACACACACACACACACACACATTTCCTCAACAATATCAAAGATAAAAAAAGCATTAATACAGCAAGATTAACAATACACTAATAATAGTTACAGTTACTGCTGACACATCGTTGACTAACATTTTTGGCAGAGTAAAATACACAAATGATTATGACATGGCATAATATAAAATAAAAAGACAAATAACATGACTAAAACAAAACAAATAAAAAGCTCTGGAGATATAAAGTCAGATCCCTTCCCTTCAACTTCACACATGTGTCTTATAAATATGGTTTAATAGGGCAGTGACAGGACGAAGTGGCCAGAAGACATTTATACCTTTTTAAGTGCGGCGCAACTGTCCAAAAACCTTTGAGGCCCTCTGTACATCAAAATGAGTCCAGCATTAGGAAGGGAACACTAAATCTTAATAATGCTTCTTAAAATAAGATACAAATGCCTTATTTAATCTCTTAGTTGTTGTATAAAGTGTGTTCAATCTCATTTACAGATTCCAGTGGACGACCCGAATGTGACGAATGTAAGCCTGGCTTCTCTGGCCCGACATGCGACGTGTGCGCAGACGGTTTATTTAAATCGGCAGGCGTGTGCGTGTCCTGCGACTGTAATGGGAACGCAGACCCTCGCTCCATGCCACAAATATGCCACCCTGAGACTGGCCACTGCCACCGCTGCATCAACCACACAACAGGAGCACACTGTGAGATCTGCACACGTGGATACATGGGGGACGCCCGCCATCACAACTGCACCCTGAGAGGTACGAAAAGTGTCTAAGCATTGTGGGAACACAGTTACAAACATGTCCATACAATACTGATGGGGTTACTGTCCTTTACAGTTTTTCTGAATTGCTAAAACACCAAATTCCATTCTCTGAACCAAATTATCAACAACTTAATCCATTTTGTGGAATAAATCACTATTTCTGCGAAACTTTAAACAAGGTCAGGCAGTAAGACGCTGTTTGCCAATCTGTTTTTGTGCAAAACTCCAAACACATTTTCACTCACAAACATTTTGCACGGTGACACATTTGTGTGAGCAAGCAGGATGAGGACGAGAAAGAGCAAGGTGTGGAGAATGTTGTCAAGGCTGGATCTGGCTTTAGGGTTTTTCCCTGTCCCTAGAGAGATTGCCTGTGATGTGGACAAAGTCCTCTGGCAGGACCCGACATGAAGACAAGATAATGAGCCAGAATAAATCTCTCACTGGCCTTGATTTTGAAGTTGCACAACTCTTCTGAGTGTAATGCTTTTCATTTAGTGTTTTTTTTCTTGTCTTTTTTTTTCTTTCAGTTTTTCACAATTGCTAAGACATATTTCTTGAAACCTTCACCCATTTTCTCACAACATTAAACACAAAACCAAATTTTCAAACTAAACTCACAAATCCATTGACTCTTCTCGCAAAGTTAAAAATTGCTTCAAAACCATTTCACTCAAAATCAAACAATGCTTTTAGACCATACACACATAAGTCAATAAAATAAGCACTACAGATCATTGATCAGACACCATTTTTGAAACAATTTTTGCTAATTTTGCAAAGTAGGCCTATTGAATATATTCAGCACTAGCATACTCTAAAAATACTGCAGTCCAACTGCAAAAGCCATAAAGGTCAAATAAAACTGTAATTAAAAAGGTACACTTAAATACTGTAAGTTGTGCAACTGAAACATCAAGGTCAATGAGAGAGATTGATTCTGTTTTAGCATCATGTCTTCCTGCTGGCTCTGGCCTGAGGACTTTGTGAAAGAGGGGGAAAAAAACTGACATCCAGCCTTGACAACACTCACTCTCAGATTGTTTGACCAACCTTGCAACATGGGGACTAACGTCGCGGCAAGGATAGGAAGTCTCGTGAGAAGCGAGAACGAGCGAGAAACACAAACTGCTTTACGGCAATTCGACATAAACACACACGCCGCCCTCAATGTGTATGACGCATTACCCACCTCGGTAGACATAGCTCCACACGATAAAGTTGGCCGGCTCCGATAATAACAAATGCAGATGAGCAGCGGTAGAAAGGGGGAGGAGGGTGCCGCAAGTGAGGTTTTTTTACGACCGTGTTGTGAAATATACGCCCCACAGCTGTAAGGGGAGCTCGTTTAGAAAACATCCCACAACAAAAGTAAAATCAGCAAAGAAATGGATAGAGTTGCCAAGTTCCCCTTTAAGTGATTCATTCTTAAAAAATGTGGTAGCTTGCAAAATTTGGTTCCAGGCAGACTGGTAAAAAACATGCACCCAGATTCCATAAAATTGCAGGTTAGCCAGCCAAACAGAATGAATGATCGTAGCAGGTGCTTTGCAGTTCTATGAGCATTCTGGGTTCCCACGCTTCCTGGAAAACACATGGAAACATTTTAGAAAATGTAAAATGACCTGGCAAATCTTGTTGTTGTCCTGGAAAATTATTTAAAAAAGGTTCTTGTGTTTTTCTTTAGCCAAGAACAAAAAGTGTTTATGGCCCAAAACAATTAATGTAAGTAGCAGAAAGTTCTATGTTCAAGGACGCTGATTTTTGACGCAAATATAGATCCTAGGTTAACTTCACTTGTTTTATAGTGGCAAGAAAAAAAGGGTTAGTCAAATATCCGTAAACCAGTGTGAACATGGTGAACAAATGTTAATCACAACACAAAATAACACAAAAGTCTTGTTAGTTCGATCCTATTGCCTATGATGTTACGCTTGTCAAATCTTGTGCTATATTTAATGTTTAAACACAAGTTTTATCCATATCTCCCTCATTTCCATTGCCCGAACCTGTTCAAGTTCAATCTTCCCTCACAACAAGTGGGCGTAACCATTAAAGAAATGGAACAGAAATGATATATCAGAAAACATAGGAAGTAATACTGAAATATATATAAACACAGGAAATATCAGAATTGCCTCTCAAAGAAAGTTACAAAAATTATACTTACTTGAAAAATCAACACTAAGCAAACAATAATATTATTGACACATTAAAAAGGCTCTTACATAGTGTGAGATGTATTTGGAAATGATGAGGTTAAGTTTTGCGTTGACTCTTGCAGCAGTTAGCTAATGTTATTAACCGCTCAAATGTTTGCAGAGAATGTCAACTGGTAAGCAGCTACCTAACCTCGTTAACTTTTAATTCAGTAACGTTCAAATAATTTTGATACGGTTTAAGCCCCATATTGACACGGCGACCAATTACAACTACACGACTCTGCGACACGCGATAAAAGGTATCTTACCATGTTAATCAGAGTTTTTGCCCTAACCAGCCGCGACGGCGACACGCGACGATTCGATTTTATCTTAGCTTTCAGATTTTTAAAAAAGCTAAGCGAAATGTCTTAGCTTTCAGATTTTTGCAATTTTTGCCACAGAATTCAAACAATAAATGTTTTTGACGCTCTTGTGACATAACAGATCACCTCAGTTCAGTGGCAGCGTCTTTTCTTCCACTTTAATACAAGTTATTAACACAAAAAGAACATGCATGATCATCAAACGGTGTTGAAAGATATAGTACAACTTACCAAAATGTATCATGTTTTATGTAATCCCTCAATCAATGTTTCAGTCGTAGAAAGAATTCGATAAAACAGCTTGAAGAGCTGAACAATGTCACTTAACATTGCATTTATCTCAGGAAAGTTCACAGTTAGTTAGTTAGCTATAAAGTAAGCAGGAGCTCATTTAACCCTCCTGTTACCCTCAAATCTGATAACATTTTTTACCCACTGGGGCCAATTTGACCCCAGCAATTTAAACCTCCGGAATATGATTTTTTTTTTTTTTTTTTACAAAGGTTTGTGTCTCAGGTAATTTATGTCTTTGTTGACTACTTAAATAACCTTTTAAGTTGACATTCACCCACCACCACCCCTTATACATCCAGAATACCCATTGCACGTCTATGGACAAATTTACAAATCACCATAAAATCTTACTGATTGACCTAAAATTGGAAAAGTGTATATATATATATATATATATATATATATATATATATATATATATATATTTGGTGTTTTATTTGTTTTATAATATTTCTAAGTATAACTTTTTGTAATCTATAACATTTGGAAAGAAAAACAATTTATTTTATTAAGGATAGTAACACGAGTCTTGGGGTCAATCTCGCAAAAATTATGTTTTCCCCTCCCCCATGGCACGGGAAACTTTAAAGTTCTCACAAAAATTATGTTTTCCCCTCCCCCATGGCACGGGAAACTTTAAAGTTCTCACAAAAATGATGTTTTCCCCTCCCCCATAACATTCTAGAATTATTAGTTCTCATGAGAATTATGTCCCATGTCATGTGAACTACTAGTGGTTCTCGCAATACTACAGATATGGTTATGTTAGAACCCTAAAACAGAGGGAAGTTTTTTGAATATAATATTGAATACGGTATGTACAATTATAATGAACATTATACATTATAACATGTTATAGTGACCTCAATAAAACAACCAAAACAAATTTGTGTGAAATTTTAATATTTTTTCTGTTTTATTATACAGCTAAATGAGCCTGTGGTCAAATTGACACCATGCTACAAAATGTGTACAGGACATTGAAAAATATCAGCAGGTTAATGTTATGTTTACAGATTTGTCCCCATTAAATTAGGAAAAGTCATTAAATTTGAAGCAAAAAAAAAAAAAAAAATCATGTATTTACAGATGTTAAACATTGAATGGGGTCAAATCAATTATATGCGTATGCTTGAATAAATGTATGTTTAGTTTATGAAAACTCCCTTATGTGCAACTGAGTTGTATACAAACGTTTCATTTGAGTGTAATTATTATTATATCTTAAAAATAAACAGCAGTTGAATTTGACTGCTGTTCATTTTAACCTCTAATATTATAGCAGTCTACCTTTAACATCCCGACCTGAGGTTCCTCCTGAGTTTCCTGTCACATGTTTACTCCTTCCTATACCCTGATACCCTTTGTTCATTGCAAAGAATTATGTGCAGTGTCTGCAATTCTGAGCATATTCCCCATTGTTGTGTCTTTCCTTGATATTGGATTAGGCCTATCTGTCTTGTTATACTGTTACTTGCTAGGATTTGGTTGCCTGATTTTCTTAGTGTTTTACCCTGGACTTTTTCTTAGTGTTTTACCCTGGTGCCAAATGAGAGGGTTCCCTGTATGGTTTACAGCATTAGTATTGGCAGAGGTCATTCTGAATAATAGGCTATCATACTATCAGTATTGGCGCAGAGATTTAGTATCGGTACATTTCTAGTATCAAATGGTCATTGAATGGACTATGTGAGTCTTTTTTTTATCAGTAATTCACACAACGGATGTCATGTCAATGGTATTTGAGGGAATTTGTTGCTGAAGTGGTTGCTAGGATATCATGAGACATGAATAATGAATGCAAGCTTTGGTGTAGTCTGGATAATTTTTTATGATTTTATGACACCGTTCGCACTTTTACCTTATAAAAGTGATAAGTAGGCCCTATCTGTGTATACTTCCTGTATTGGCACTGCACACCTTCGACAACGCCTTATTTGATGTGTTATGGTGTAACATTAGATTGACAGTGAAATGAATATATTTATTGTATGTTTTAAACTTTTTTTTACATTAATTTTAACAGCTATATGCTGCATCCAGACATATCAGTAAAGTTTTAAAGGGGTCATGACATGCACTTTTATTTGATTTTATAATGTTCTCTGAGGTCCACTTATAATGTTAACAAGAATTTAACATCAAAACAAAGTAATAAGTAGCCTAGTAGTGTAACGATACCCTCATGTCACAATTCGATACATATCACGATACTGAACTCACGATACGATATTATTGTCATTATAGGTCTTTCGTCGCACTATTACTTCCCTAATGTGACAAAATCCAAAACAAGTTGTTTTGGTTGCTTGGTTTCAATAAAAACTATTTTTGGACTAACGAGGAAGTTTTGAGTTCTGAAACAAGATGTTTTTGTAGTAAAATGAATATGTCGAAATATGTCGAAAGATCAAGGAAAAATATATTTCTCAATTCATCACCTCTTCAACTTATTTTATGCTTGTTAATGCATTAACAATTCCTGTCATGTGGATGTGTCCTAATGAAAATGGAAATATTACAAATGTGACTAATAGCGGGAGGCAGGGGCGTAGCAGTCGTTATAAAAGTGGGGGGGACAAAAGCTGTATGGTGATCAGGGCCGGATTAAGAATTCCGAGCTGAGCCCTGGGCACAATGTTGGCACTTTGTTGTACTGTGCTGGAGTTAAGTTAATAAATGATCGTTCTTTACCTCCCCCACCCCCCCCCCCCAGGGGGTTCGGGGGCATGCTCCCCCATAAGAAAATTTTGTACATTTTAAGGTTAAATGCATCAATCTGGTGCTCTTTGAGAGCTAAACATTAAGACCTTCAACCCATGAACTGTACACATTGATCAAAGGAAAAGCATTGATTTGTACCTGGACATTAGCCTAAAGAGGGCTCAAAAATATTTTTAGTTATGATATAGAGTCTCAGTCTACATTATCACTGGTGTTTTAGGATGCCAAACTATTATAATAATAGTATAATGATTTATATAATTATTCCTATGACGTAAAATCCATATAGCCTGTAAATGTACTGTATAAATGAAAATGAATATTTCAAAAGTATATTTTACATTAGACTATAGTATAGGAAAATTAAAATAATTTTGCCCATGGCAACAGGGTGAAATGGCGGCTCTTGTGTGAAGCAAACGCAACATTTTTCAACTTTCTGTGTTATGTGACTTTTTTGCAACGAAAATGCGGGGATTATAAAATCATTACAATATTATATTTATACATAAATATTTATCAATATTTCAGTACTAACTTGAAAATAATTTATCTTACTCTTAAAGGTGGACAAATAGTGTTCAATGATAAGATACATCTACAGTAATTTTATACACAGATAATAAATTTCAATAAAACTAAATAATGATTCATAATTGATATAATTTACATGAATGTGAATTACATTAATTTTGCGATCGACGTCCAACCAAAATTTACCAATATAACGTCTTATGACTAGTGTCTTGTGTCTGTGGTAATAACTCTATGTCTCATTTAAACAGAGCTTTACCAAAGCGACAATTAGGGGAGCTTTTACAACGCGACGTGAAGGTCATACATCTTATCATATGAATGACATGCCATTTATAGTGGTCCATAAAGATATTCTGTTGTTTTACACGTCTTACTGCGTTACATAGCTAGGTTAAATTTAACAAGGAAACTTTAACGTTTCATGTCATCGACTAAATGTAACATTATATTACAGTGTTGTTGAAAAAAGGATGTAATCGTCCTACTGCTTTTTTTGGTGCATTTTACCCAGACGCAATGCAAGTGACTAAACAACGAAAATTGCAAAGAACAAGAGATTGAAGCTCATGGCGACGGCCAAGATGATTCGCGCTGTATTGGCATGAATGTTAGTTCACTAGTTAAGTAACAAATCAAAGAACACGGGGGAAATATTGGCGCTGCGTCAAAAAAAAATAAATGCGGGACAAAATCAACTGCTTATGAAGTCGGGAGTGTCCCCGGTTGTACGTGGGGGTAAATCAATTTAACAATTAACGATTTAAACTTGACCTGTCTTATTTGCCTGTTGGGGATCTTATTTTAATTTAGATTGAAATGGATGTTATGAGTCACTTCAAAGGATGCAATCACTGAATAGTAGAGATGTACCCAATTTTAGAGCAATATTCATGAGCTCAGTTTTTAAATAGATCTATAACATATTAAAAATAAATGTATTTTTATTTGAATGTTTCTGATTTTTCAGTTGCTTATGCAGACAGTCTCCACAGGAAAAATAATTTATAATGCTCTAAGCGCTCACTTATAATGTTAACAAGATTTTTACTGCAAAAACACCTAATTTAGAAGCACATTATGCCAAACACCACAAATCATTAATGAATAGGGACAACCTCTTTAGACCACGCCCCCGGGGGGTACATGCAGACATGGCCGTGTTAAACTAGCAAAAGTGAGATTAACAAATTTTTTTTTTTAAGTTTATTTGAATGGCAGATGTACATAGCATGTTCCATATTACAACATTTAGCCAGGCTAATCTCAATGTTAGTTCCTAGTGCCTTACATGAATTAAACAATAGCCTACATGTTAAGTAAACATAGTAATACATTATAACACATATAAAAGCAGTTCAGTCGTGGTACATTTCTGACCTCTGATAAAGAGTCTTTAAGTTTGAATTTGAAAAGGATCCAGTTTGACTCTCCTTTCAGTTCAGTGGGTAAACAATTCCAGGCTTTAGTGCCTTGTACAGAGAAAGCTGTATTACATTTCGGGATCATTTATGCATCAGCTTCAACAGAGAATATTTAGTGAAATTTGCAAAAGATAACATATTCCTCAGACTAACACAATGATGTGACCTAATGGGCTTACTATCTAGGATTTTAACCGCTCTGTTAAAAATCATTTGAAGTTACTTAACTGTAATAACAGTAGCCTGTGACCATGAGCAGATGCAGTAACTCATATGCGAGAAGATCATGGTGTGCATGAAAGTGTGAGCAGCATGAAACGGTAGATAGTCCCTGATCAGTCTGAACGTATAAAGATTTGCTTTGGCTACTTGACAGATTTTTTTAATATGATTGTCAAATTTAAGTTGAGAATCAAGAACAAGGCCCAGGTATTTGACCTCTGAGACCTGCTGGATCTTATGCCCACTTATCCGTAAATTTAGTTCTTCTGATATGGACTTGAATCTTGAGGCAAAGCAAACAGACATAGTCTTTTTAACATTCAACGTCAGACCTGCATTTTGAAACCACACCGCCACATTTTGCAGGTATTTTGCCAGTTCATCAGAAACTGCATGCACACTTTTCCCTCGCACATAAACCACTGCATCGTCAGCGTACATCTGAAATCCTGCTGTAGGACATAAGTCTGGCAGATCATTAATATACAGTGTAAAAAGCAAGGGCCCAAGAATGGACCCTTGGGGTACTCCTGTATTAATTTTTAAGAATGTAGACATTTCATTATTGACCACCACACACTGATCTCTCAGATCAAGATATGATTTGAACCACTGTAAATTTAATGTTGTGAAGTGAAAAATTGGACAATTTGTGTAGAAGGATGTCATGATTTAGCGTATAAAAAGCCTTTTTGAGATCCAAAAAGATGGCGCCAACATGCCCTAAGTGCATTTTAGACCATCTTTAAAAAAGGGCCCTAAAACTCTGAATACTTAAATTATTTCTCACACAGTAATTTTTTTTGGGTGAAAACAGATTGTCACTATCAACGATACATATGGTAGCATTTTTGTATTGCGATATATTGTATCACCCCCAGTAATAAGCTATTTTCGATCCTGTTTTTGACCCTCTCTTTCAAACACACTGTTTTGATGCAAGACTTGGTAGTAAACGCCCACTACTATGATTGGGTAACAGTTTTGCATATTAAGATCAATTTTAACGTCCCTGCCATTACACGTGTGGAATTGTTTTGAAAACTTCCGGTGTTGAAAAATATCTCGCCACATATTTGAATCATTTGCTACAATGTGACAATATGCTTTATAAGTCTTGGTTGTGGCAAATAAAGTTGAAGTTCTTTGCAAGTTATCCAATCAACTATAACTGTGGTAACTCCGTGTTTCGTGGAAACGTAATTATGAATTAATGTGTTTATCAATAAAGTGAAAAACATATACATTGTAATTGGCAGTGTCATGTTTCAAATAAAATGAAACCCGTTGTGACGTCTACTGATGACAAAACAGAAGATCTCGCTCACTGAAGCTTTTGTTCAGGATTAGAGTGAAAGGCTTCAATCAAAACTATAACAAAAGCAGCGTTTAACTTTAAGAATAAAGTGAATCCACTCTTTCTTAATATTAGGGTCACATGGATGGAAGGCAATGCAGAGACTGCTTTTTCACAAATTGGCACTTCAAAACATCTTGTAATCTTCAGAGGTATTTCTATTGTATTGTTGCTGGAGTAATTCTGTGTTTGCTTCTCTCTCGTATTTACCACTGAAAGACATGCGCGAGTAGGCATTGACTTTCTTCTGCAGAGGTGGTCTTTCGTCGCACTATTACTTTATAATGTGACAAAATCCAAAACAAGTTGTTTTGGTTGCTTGGTTTCAATAAAAACTATTTTTGGACTAACACAGAAGTTTTAAGTTCTGAAACTTACAAGATGTTTTTGTAGTACAATGACCTCTAATATGTCGAAAGATCAAGATAAAATTTATTTCTCAATTCATCACCTCTTCAACTTCATTTATGCTTGTTAATGCATTAACAATTCCTGTCATGTGGAGGTGTCCTAATGAACATGGAAATATTACAAATGTGACTAATAGCGGGAGGTAAAACTAATTTAAAAGTTGACTTGCTTCCTGTTGGGGATCTAAAATTTAGATTATGAAATTAATGTTATGAGTCACTTCAAAGGATGCAATCACTGACATAGTAGAGACTTACAATTTTAGAGCAATATGCATGAGCTCATGTCTTTAAATAGATCCTAATATATAATGTACAAATAATTGTATTTTTATTTTAATGTTGCTAAATGCAGACAGTATTGCCACCAGGTATTATTTATTATATTTGTTTACCTTTTTTTAAATTACTGGAAGGGAAAACATAATTTGAATGAAATATGAGAGAAAAATTAGGATCTGCAAATAAATAAAAATGTCACTGAAAAAAAAAATAGATTTACATTTCTATTTCTAAACAATTTTCACTTAGAAATTGCTAGTAAATTTCACAAATAATTACAAAGAAACAAGAAGCACATTAAAATAAATGTGAAATTTTGATAGTACTTTCTTGTAAAAACATACTTCAATAATGTTTGTTTACAAATTTGAAAAATAATATAATAGAGAAAAAAGAAAATAAATGTATATGAAAAGAAACTAGGCCTAGATGCACTCCTAATCCACGCTTTGGTTTGGTTTATCAGTAGATTTGCATCAAGATTGATCGCAATCTCGAATACTTGTTCAACTAATTGCTCTAAGATATTTATTTTTCATTTATATCATTTTATGTCTCTGCAACCATTTTAATCTCTCTCTCTCTTTCTCTTCTCTCTCTCTCTCTCTCTCTCTCTCTCTCTCTCTCTCTCTCTCTCTCTCTCTCTCTCTCTCTCTCTCTCTCTCTCTCTCTCTCTCTCTCTCTCTCTCTCTCTCTCTCTCTCTCTCTCTCTCTCTCTCTCTCTCTCTCTCTCTCTCTCTCTCAGCTGTGAGAATCTCCCCGACTCAAGACATCAAAACCTCCACAACACAAATCCCCAAATCCACAAGTTCCATTTCTTCTACACCCCCTTCCCGTCTCCTCACTTCCCCCTCTCCCACCACCCACCCAAGCCTACCGACCCTGGAGTCCGGCACGGGAGACTCCGCGGGACACAACAGCACGGCCTCTGCCCTAACAGTAGTGTCCTGGACGCAGTTCAACGTCATCATTCTCGCCGTCATCATTGTGGTCGTCGTTCTCCTCATGGGCTTCGTCGGAGGCGTGTATACGTACCGTGAGTACCGCAACCGAAAACTGAATGCCCCGTTTTGGACCATTGAGCTGAAGGAGGACAACATCAGCTTCAGCAGCTACCACGACAGCATCCCGCACGCCGATCCGAATGGATTACTGGAGGAGGAGCCGTGTGTGGTTGCGGCCAATGGGCAGTTAGCGCTCGCCACCGCCGCCAACATGTACAAAGCGTGAAGTCATCGGTACGATTGCATCTTCTTTTAAAGTGAGAGTTCAGCCAAAAATTTACATTCTGTCATCATTTACTCACGTCATACCAAACCTGTATGACTTTCTTTTTTTTCTGTGGAACATATAGGAAGACATTTTGAAGTACCACTGTCCTTATAACGAAAATAGGCGGGGTCCAAAACAACATCTATTCTTTTGTGTTTCGCAGAAGAAACAAAGTCATACAGGTTTGGTTCGACACGTGGGTGAGTGAATTAGCAAATGGCATTTTTCAGGTGAACGATATCGTTAATTCCGATGATAAGTGAAAGAAGACGGCCTGGGAGCCAAAGCTAACTTATTTATTTGATTCTACACACTATTTAGCTCCCCATTGCTTCTTAAATGATATCATCATGCAAGTTCTGTGACCTTTTAGAGAGGACTCAATGAAATACAAGACAAGCCATTAACATGTTACTTCGCGGTGTTCCTCAGACACAAAAATCGATGAATTGCGAATACATTGCCTCTTAAATGAGCCTCTAAACTTTGTGTGTTTGGGTGTAAGGATGCTAAACTTCATTTGATATTTCTACATACATGAAAGAGGATTCACTTCCACTTTTACCAAGGCAATTTGGACCCACATGCCAAGATCATTTCACCCAAAACTGCTATTTGTATAGAAAACTCAATATGTTTTCAGACTGACCCAATTACAGCGATATTCACTATGGCTTTGGAATTTTCAATAGAAAACAGAGGAAGTACATTCAATTAGCAAGGAAATTGCAACGAAAACAAAGACTTCCAGGTGAAAGCCCTTGATATGGAAACCTATGTGTGTGCGTTTGTCTTTGACAGAGACTATTTCATACATATATCAGTGGCGGCACTTTGAATTTTTTTGGAATGCAGTCTCGCTAAGAATTCCTCTTAACTCTATTCCTGTCACAGACTGGTACAGAACTGAACATGCTACATAACAGTCATACCTGTAACACTAGCACCTGTTTCAGCCTTATTGTATTTATGAGTGTGAGTGGGTGTATGTGTATGTGCGTGCATGGAGAGAGAGAGAGAGAGGAGAGGAGAGAGAGAGAGAGAGAGAGAGAGAGAGGAGAGAGAGAGAGAGAGAGAGAGGAGAGGGGAGAGAGAGAGAGAGATTGAGAGAGAGATTGAGAGAGAGAGGCACAGTGTTGAGTGTGGAGACAGTTTCAGATCTAACTGTGTAGAGCTGGATTCTACGCAGGAATGTACAAAAAGACTGGATTTCTTCTGCTGCATAGTTTCACGAATACTGATCAAA
The DNA here is from genome assembly GCA_036326025.1 of Chrosomus eos. NCBI lineage: Eukaryota > Metazoa > Chordata > Actinopteri > Cypriniformes > Leuciscidae > Chrosomus > Chrosomus eos. The sequence continues at coordinate 15,734,209 of CM070836.1, read as the reverse complement.
TCTTTGACACAATATTGTAGACATGAAAGCCATGTAAGCGTAAAATGACCCACGGGGAGCGTGTTCCGAAGAATTTGCGAAGTGGAAAGACTTTTTGGGAATCTGTAAGGTACGACGGTGGACAGTGTTTTTTCCTCCATTTGTCTGCAAGGACCTTTTTAAATGTGATTCGGGATCATTTTAAAGATTTGGACAAAGGACTGGTGTTTGAACTAATGTGTTTTTTCCCCCATCTATTTAATTCGTCTTGTTCATTTCTATTTATTTATCATTTGTGTTTGTCTCTGTGATCTTATTTTATCAATGTTTTTTCAATCTTCATGCTGCATTGTACAGTGTACCATACCGAATGCAAACTGTAGGCCGAGTTGTGAGCAAAACCTCAAAGACGTGTTGAAAGACTTATTTTCTTCTCTTATTTTCTTTATAATTTATTTAGTCAGGTTATGTTAACTCACAGTATACAATGGAGTTTTGGTGGAAAATACTGTATTTTCTCATTCCTGAGTGGTCAAAAGACTGAAAATAAAGGATTGTTGAATCAAAGGACTTGCTTCAAAGAGATATGTCACTTTTTTAAAACTGAATGAGTGAATGGACTGCTTAACGGGGGTATACAGCTAGTATGTATTTTTTTCAATGTTAAAAGGATAGTCGAACCAAAAACGAAACATTCTGTAAATGATTTACCCTATGTTGCTCATAAAACTGTGGCTATTTTCCTTCTGTGACATTCAAAAGAAGACTCTAATGTTAACTGTTTTGTCCATACAATTAGAGTGTTGTTTTGGACACCATTGTCTTCCATTGTATTGACGAAACAGTTAACATTAGAGTTCGACAACTGTTCAAAACGCCATCTGTTTGTGTCCCACTGAAGAAAGAAAGTAAGTCATACTTGTCTCGACATGATGGTGACAGCATTTTTCTTTTTGGCTGATTATCACTTTACAGTTTTTCAAAAATTCTTACTCACAGTTTTTGAAACTATTTCTCTAAGCTCTACATAACCACAGAACACACACACAAGATGCAAAACGTCACACAGCCCATGCAAAAGTAAACAAAACTCTAAACACAAACATAAAACGATTAGCTACAAACACGCCAAACTACATACAGATGTGAAAAATGTACAATGCTACATATTGTGTCTTTTGCTTGTTCAGTTTGCAGTGGAGTGTACAGGAGTGTGTCACATGTATGTGAACAAATACACTGTATTTACAAGTATAAACAACTGATGCATTTTACACAGTTATGGAATTGAACTGAATCAATACTGAACTATCTTGAGCTGAATAAGGACATTATTGGCTTTTTAGAGCTGCTTTACAGCAGAATTTGAATTTGTTACTATTGTGAAGCTGCTGTGAAACTGTACAAAGCGCTTTAAAAAGAAAGTTGACTTTCTGACTTGGCTTGTATATGCATATTCAGTATATATATGTATATGTGTATATATAGCCTATACTGTATATACACACACACTATAAACAAATGCAAATCAATTAATGGTGATCATTGGGTGTAGGTAATCGGGAAATGGTTGTGCATTTAAATGTCTTTCTCAAATGAAACAAAAGAGCTGTTAGTTTTGACCGATATGTCTATTGTAGAGAACTGTGTTTTTAGAGTTTTGCAAAAAGTTTGTTTTACAATATCGAACTGAGTTTAAAGCACGTAAAGTGCTTGTAGTTTTGCAGACTTGAATGGATTCACTGAGTGAAACACTAAAAGTACCACTTTTAGTGTCTAAAGGTTGGTGTTAAAATAAGCAATTGTAAAAAAAATGTTAAATAATTTCTCCTTTCCAAGTTAAAGCTATAGGCAATATTTTTCATAAACATTTTTTGTTAGGCTGGTTGAAACTTGGCTGAAATCACACTCTGATTGCAATCATTAAAAGAAGTGGTCTAAATATACAGTATCTTCTGTGGAAGTTGCAAGCACACATCACAAGCAGACACGTCATCATCAGCGTGTTCATGAGGCAGTGCAGAGTTAGTTATTGAGAACCGCCAAAAAATGCAGCACATTTTACAGTTCCTCCATGTCGTAATCACTTTCATTACAAAATAGCAACCAGTGACATTTCACTCGAAGCCATGCCTTGAATTTATGCGTATCTGTGGCAAGACTATCAATGCCAAAATGACAGTCAGGCACAAGTCAGGACTCGTGTCACGTGTTGTTTACGTGCATTATTATTGTAAAGTGCCTTGAGAGAGATGAGGCAATTTAAGGTGAACATGATTTCACCAAGTACAACATGTTCACGATCAGCCACAACAGACCGACACAGCAACAGCTTAACCAATAGTGTGAGTTTTGGGTGGGGTTGTCTTTTTGACCAACCAATGGAAAATGCACAGCGTGTTTGAAAAACCTTTTTGAAAAGAGTCATTATTTTTGCAGAAATTAGACATTTTACTTTTAAAACTTACATTTTGCAATTCAGAAGAACATTAATTTGTCATTTTGGAATAATTTTTAAAGAAAATAAAATTAGACTAAATTATGTTATAAACCTGATCAGCCTGCAGCTGTGATTGTTAGGTTACTCATTGTTGAAACGTTAATCGAAAGGCATCTGAATTTACAATGAACTGATTAAAAATAGACCATTGGGAATTTTTGCATTCAGGACCGCCTTTTTCCTCAAGTGTGTAGATTTGTGCAGCTCAGCCAAGAGTAATGCTGAGCCAAGCCTTTTTAAGAGATGCTGGTTGACGGACAAACATGTCAAGGAATTAAAAAAAAAAAGATTTGAGTAAATGATAGCTGTTGTTTGGCCATATCATGCTGATACACTACCATTTCCGTTGAAAAAATTACAAATGACTTGATCAGCATCATATTTGTGTTTAATGTTTTTCTTTTTACTGCTGAAGTAAGAGTGTAACTTTCCATAAAATGTAACTAAGTAACGCAATTAGTTACTTTTTAGGGAATAACACATTACTTTTAAAAGTAATACTGCTCATTATGCAGTGGTGTCCAGTGCATCAAATGTAATTTAAGACTAAAAATATGCTGTATGCATAATAAATATATTCGGCATATTTTAGATCATTAATCAAATAAGTCAATTATTGACACTGAGCATGTGAACTCTGTACAGACATGTTCTCGCTTAATCATTCTGGTGACGCAATCATCAGAGTTGACAAAATGTATTCATTATAATATTCATAATTTAGGATCCCACATAGCAATATTAACAGACAAATTGCTTCATGGAGCAAATACAGATTTGTAAAGGCTGACTGGATGAAGCAAATGTGGGGGAAAAAAGCACATTTGGAAGGAAAATATCAACAGGCAGCCATTTGGAGCTCTATGCGTTTGAGAATAATCTTTATAGGAAAATATTTTACATTTGAACAGTGTTGAAACACTAAACCCTGAGTAATGAGGCAGGAATGATATATCCACACTGTTTATAGTGTCTGTCTGCTAACATCTTATCTGATGTTTTCTATTTTTTAGAGTTAAAGGTATCGCCATGATCAGAGCTGCAATGAATAGCTGGAACACTTTGTGTTAAATGAGGTGTGAAGTTCGGTATGAATGATCTGTTCATAAAAGTACGTAATAGAGACTATAAACTAAACCTTCAGACCTAGCATTAACAAATTATATGAGGGGTACCCCATGCACTCATATGTTTGACTATTTATGACCCAAAAGTGAATTTTTGAAAAGGAGGGAAACAGTGCAGAAAAGCTGCATTCTTTTCATGCAAGTTTGGTCTGAGCAATTACCATATCGCTGGGTTAAGATTATACTAATTGTTTCGGTATAAGCACCAGCCACGCGCCCAGACTGGCAAGTGATAAGACATTAAACCAGGTGATTTTTTATGGTTAACTGTGGAAAAAAGGAAAATCGGCCCAAAGTAGGGCACTTCTATTTTTTGCGTCCACTGAGAGAACCCACATTAAAACCTAAAAACAGAGTGCTATAAAATGTTTAATAAAAATTATTGTAAGATATCCAGTATAGTATTATATGTACAGGAAGAAACCAGGTAAAATGTATCATGGCAAAGCTGCTCGGAAAGACAAAATAATATCCAGGCTCTGCCTCTTATATGAAATGTTTAATGCAGACTATGAAAACTTTGCAAAGACAATTTTCCTCACATACTAAATAGAATAAACCAAGTGCTTTGGAAAGGTGTGACCTTGTGATTTCAATAACTTCCTTAAACCGTTCCGAATAAAAAAGGGGAAATGCCATGACCTTACACAAATTCTTTAGTTAAAGATCAAATTCTTTTCCAGCACCATACAAACAATACAAAGGCATTACGACACGACTGAGTTTTGTAGATTTATGCAAACAAACAATAATGTAATCAACACTATTTTAAAGAGTTCTCTTGACAGCTGTTTCAACATGTTCTACATGCCTAAAACCCACATACTTGGCAATGTGCATTGTTTCTGGTCCAACCACAGATTTTTTCCCACAGTCTTCATTCAGAGTCTTAATGTTTTAATTAAATGTTGCTGAATCTAGCTAGTATTTCAGGTTGGCCAGTGTTTTCAGCCTGATATTAGTATGGACTAAATGTGGCTTCCCTAGCTATAAAGATATGAAGTATTCTTTACATACTTTACATAACTTACAATTTCAGCTTTCGGACTTGCGTAAACTGATGAACACATTATAAACAACATTATGACGACACATGGTTAGATTACAGCAAGAGTCGACTGTATAATATATGACAAGGGTATTGTTTATAAATATCAGGTTATCATGTGTTGTAAATGTTTAAATTTAAATTTGTCTGCAATGTCTAAGCAACCACTCAGAAAACCTCATCAACTGCATAGCAACACCCAAGCAACCAGCCAGAATACATTTGCAACCCCATAAAACACACTATAAACTGAAAAGCAACCACCCAGGGCCAGAATATGTTAGCACCTGCAACCTCATAGCAATCACCCAAAACACACTAGCAACTGCACATGATCCACCTGGCAACCATCCAGAACACCCAACTTCCCAGCAATCTCACAGACATAGCCATTACAAGGCATCTATCTGTTTTTTTTTTTTAAATGTATGGCCTTAAAACCTTCAGGCTTTTAGGTTTTCTTTTAAGATTACTGCTGCAAACATCTAAAAACATTACTGTTAAAACCTCAAGTCTTCAAGCGTTTAAAACTTACTTTTAAACTTTTGCCCAGGCTTTGACTTGAAAAGACACCATCAACTTTTCTTTTGTCTAGTTGCAATATTTGTTGGGCAAAATTTGTGCAATTTAACATCACAATTTCCATTGTGACAAATTACTGCATACAAGGTGTCTATTGAACATGTTGTCACAAAAGTTCAGTGACTTTTCTGGCAATAATAGTGGAAATATCCATAAGCTTTTTAGCCAAGAATAAAGTATGTGCCTACATACAGAAGATCTATACAGAAGAACTATAAAAAGAGTCAAATGTCTGACGATTATTAAAGTTATTACGAGTAATTTCAGGAGGAATGTCCATCTAATCTTCTAAGTAATACCAGGATAAAAAATGCAGCCTCCTACTTCTTCTCATCATCAGTTCTTTTGACAGTTGTCCCTCCCCAATCCGGTATAATGTCTGGAATACTTTGAATACTTAAAATACTTTCGGGAAATTTAGGTTTTTGAACTCTCCAACATTCCACAAACACCAACTCATCTTTCCCTAGACAACCTCACTGTAGGCGGCTATTCTCCAGTCCTCCACAGCCTCAGCCTTTATTCTTCCTCGTCTATTGCTCATTCCAGCTGGCAGTCTACCGCGGTAGCGGGCAATAGTTCCCCAACAATTCTCCCCCTCATTAACCCTGCCTACTTTTACACGCTGTTCAAAGACATAGTTGTCGCCTCTCAAGTCAAAACAACCCCCCCCTCCACATCCGGATGCAGTGTGTGGTCTACCGTTCAAGCGCAGTGTGAGCTTTCGTGATTCGTCATCGTCTCATCTGTGGGAATCGCAGTGTTGGCTCCCCTGTTAGAATGCAGTGAGAGCCTACCATTTGGATGCAGCAAGGGCTCTCCCCTTCCGAATTGCAGTGTGATGCCTCATGTGTCTAATAATAGAGGATTGCAGTGTGAGTCCTTCTGTCTGAGCGCTTAGCAACTGGAGGGGACAGGCCTTTGCGCACTCATAGTTCAGGCTCTCATGTTAGGAGGGAATGGAAATGCCATGTGAGTTCTTTTATGGTTTCCTTTTCCCTTATCTGCGAGGGCACTCTTTGGGGGAAGACGGGCCTGCTCTTTCAAGTTCTGTAATTCCTAGGCTCCATGGCCTTGCCCCTTGCCCCCTTTGTGGCTGATATGCACCCTCATGCGCACTTTAGCTGAACACAGACTGATGAGAGCTCCACAGCAGACTTCTTCCCGACAGTCAAAGCGGCATTACGTCACGAAAGTGCAGACTCGTAGGAAGACCGCGAGTGCTTAGGGTGCCATTTGGGACAGGGCCCATGTTGTGGATGCAGCGGCCTCAATGGCAAATGTCCAGTTGGAAAACAGCTCCAGCAGGAGCTAGATACTGCCGCTGCAGTGCCCCGCCATGGATCTCGCAGGAGCTGCGCTAACATTATTCCTTCCAATGTAACTTTCCCACCAAGTGTTTTGGGGGACCACTGAGCCAATTACACATGCCAATTTCACACAAATAGCTATGAGCATTTCGATCTGCTTAATCCTGCTTGCTGTCTGAATTTTACTTTGCAATTTCGGGGCGCAAATCAGAGCTCAAGTAGAATATTCTCTCTGAACCCCTCCATAAAGACTAGCCCAAAATGTTTACCATGTACGAAAAGAATATATGGGCACACAAACTCGTGAACTGAAGTTATTACAGTTTTTCTCGATTGCTAAGACACATTTCTTGAAAGCTGCTCTCCTTTTCTCTAAGCTGTGAACACAAAACCCAATTTTCAAGCTACATTCACAAAACCTCAGACTCTTCTTGCAAAACCAAACTTTCACCTCAAAACAGTTCAATCTGTGCTCAAAACTGAACTATGTTGTCAAATCGTGCCCCGAGTCAATCAAAATTAAACACACTGAACAGTCACTAAACACTACGTAGAAAAATAGAAAACACAATGCTCAGGACATGAAGAAATGTTTATTGTTCACTGTAGGCTAAATGCATGTTGCAAAAAAAAAAAAAAAAAAACCCTGTGCATTTAGCACTTGTACAAAAAGACAAAACAGAAATCTTGTGCATTTACACATAGCACTTGTACAAACAAACAGAAATCTTATGCGTTTGCCCCTTGTGTACAGTAAGCCCATGTAAAAATAAAGTACAAAAATATACATGGAATACTAGGACTACAAACAGTTAGACCAACCCTACATTACAATACTACAGTACATTGGTACAGTGATGTACTGAAACATATATTTACTTACATTATACTGTGGTACAGTATATAGTATGTCACAGTAATTGCTGTCAGCATCTCTTCTCTAAATCTTCGGATTATGGTGGATACAGTGAATCTACTGATGTTTGGTTGTACACTTTGTCCAGCCTCCCTCATGCTCATACCATGGAAAAGAAAATGGTCAATCACAGTAGCTCTGATTTCATCAGATATTACTGTTCTTTGTCTTCGTTGACCACCTTGACCTCCTCTCACACAAACTCTTCCTCTCAGATTTCTATCCATTGTAGGGCCTCACAAACCAGTGTTCTCTGAACTGGCTTACTGTATATGTTCCCTCACATCATTAGACACAAGTGTGATCAATTTTGAGTTGTTGTGTTCAAGTGGTGACACATGTGCTTTAATTGTGTTTGACTTTTGTCACCAGTGCTCACCATTATGCAGCACGGGTGCATCACAATGAAAATGTGTTGGCAAGTTGTGTCTAAACAGGTGAAAAGTGCTTATGGTTTTGCCAAAAGTATGATTGATTTAATCAGAGGCAACTGAGCATTTGGTTCAGACAATAGAGTTTAGTGTTTTATGCCGAGTTCAGACTGCACGATTTTAGCCAGGATTTTGGCTCGCCGACAGGTTTTGAGAAATCGCCGACAAATGCCCGAAATCACAGGCAAATCGGTGCTCGTTCACGCGAGTGACAATCACGCAGTGTGAATGAGCAAAGACGCGATCTGAGAGAATCGCCGACGAGTCGCCGACGCCCGTGAGATATTTGGCATGCTAAATATCTGGACCTGTCGGCGATTCACAATCCTGCTGTGTGAATGTGTTCTGACTGAAAACTACATCGGCGATGAACGACAGCCAACGAGAGAGCATGATACAGGACAGCAGGCTGTTCGAGGAGGAGTTATAGACCAGAATATCAGTATTTTAATAGATAGATAGGCCTATATTTACAATTATATCAAACAGAAACAAAGCACAAACATTTGCATGACCAGCAGCAACAGCAGGACGTTTGCAAAATTATTTATTTACCCCCAACTCTCTTTGCAAAACACAGTCCTTGCTCCCCTCGTCTTCCCAACCATTTCCTCCTGCATGAACTGAATATTTATTTGTTTCATTTTCGCTACAAATCAGTGCACAGACAATTTGGATCGCAATCTTCTTGTAGGCTATCATTTTTAATAACAAAGTCAGTGTCGCGCGAGAACTCCGGTCTCACGCACGCGTGATCTTCCGTTATTTCCGTATCACTTCTCGCGTTTGTTTGGTTGTGAAACGTAGTTTGCGGACCAGGCAGAGGTTGTCGGCGATTCTTTCTTTTGTAAAGTCATGCAGTGTGAAACCTCCTGTCGCCGACCCATCGTGCAGTATGAACACAGAAGCAACTGAATGTTACCCCAGATAGTCATGCAGTGTGAAAACAACAGTGACCCGATTATTTTGAAAATCGTGCAGTCTGAACTCGGCAATTGAAAAAAACTGTAAATCACATGGAGGTAATCTTAATACCAGGCTATAAATCAGGCTCTTACTTCTTCCCGGCACCATTGTTTCTCCCCCTTTCTCCTCCTTTATTAGGATTAGGATTATAGGATTATGTGGGTGAAACCCCAGGGTGAAATATTTATTAATAAATCATGAAATGTGTTTGTAATCAGTTATCATGAAAGTGTCAAGCAGATTCGAAGAACATTTTTGAACCTGAGAAAAATTAATTGTTCATAATAATAATACTATTTTATATACTTATAATACATTTTATTTATAAAGCACTTTACATTTTAAAGAAAATCTCAAAGTGCTACAAAGTCTTGTGCTTTTATGTTGTAGTTTCTCTGTGTCTAGTTTCTGTGTTCTTTCCTGTGGCCATGTTGTAGTTTTGTAGTCTTTTCCATTTTCATTAGTCTGCTCCAGGTGTGTGATTTTCCCTTGTTAAGCTCATTTACCCCTCTGTTTAAATAGCCCTTGTTTTCTCTGGTTCTCTGTCGGTTCGTCGTTGGATGTCATGCAGGTGTCTCCAGTTCCCAGTTCATTTTTTTCAGTGTTATTTTGTTCCTGACTTAATCTCCCTGCATTTGGATCCCTCAACTCTGACTGTCGTATTTGATTCCCCCGTCCCGTGACAGAAGTTAGAGCAATTAAGAAATTAAGTTAAAATCAGCTGTTAACTAGAATTAACACCAAAAATGTAAAGACTAAAAGAAATTTAAACATTGAAAAACTTTTGCCCTGCATGCACTGATGTGTGAGGAGGGAGATTTTATACTCGATCCAGGCAGAAATGGGAAGTCAACGTAAAGACTGAAGAATTGGTGTGTTGTTCATATTTACGCACTCTCCTCAGGATCCTAACGGCACTGTTCTGTATGTCCTGGAGTTTCTGGATGCTCTTGCTAGGGATTCCAATGAGAAGAGTGTTACAGTAGTCCAGTCGCGAGGAGACAAAGGCGTGAAAAAGAGCTTCTCAGCATCATGTAGGGTGAGTGTGGGACGGAGTCTGGGTATATTCCTGAGCTGGAGAAAAGATGTTTTGCAGAGATATTTAATGTGGGCCTCAAAGGTTAAGTGTGGGTCAAACCTGACCCATCGAGATTGGTGACTAATGGTGATAGTGGAATGTCCTGGCTAGAGAATGTAATACACAGGTTATGGTTGATGACCTGGTCTGATGAGGGGAACCAATGAGGGTGGCTTCTGTCTTTGAGCTGTTCAGCTGGAGAAAGTTGTGATTCATCCACACCCTTATCTCTCCTCACAGGCAGTGAGATTAGGAAGAGTTGTTTATAATGGCGATGATAATGGTAAATGCAGGAAAAGCAGGATGATGAATCAGTTTTCCTGTATGATTGTGTATCATCAGCATAACAATGGAAAGAAATTCCCAGGCGATTGATGACTTTGCCAAGAGGGAGCATGTAGAGAATGAATAATGAAAGTCCTGTGGTACCCCGCAACCAACCACATGTGAGCTGGGTCAAGTGGACAGGTGGAGGATCTCATCACCCTGATGGTGTCCTCAACCTCAAATTGAGTAACTTCTGGGAAGCAGCAGAGTAGCCTCAAAATACTGAACTGCGGGGTCGGCAGTTGGAACAGACGAGGAGGAGGAAACAGAAAAGGATGAGTGAATTTTAGCAATTTTGGTGCTAAAAAAGATCATAAAATCATTACAGTGTTCTTCTGTAGCTCCTATGAGTGAAGCAATTTGAGGTTTAAGGAGATGGTTTGTGGTAGAGAAAAACAGTTTGGAATTGCCAGGACTATTAATATTAATACAATTAATTGAAACAGTGCTGATAGCCATGACCCGAGTTCGAATCCACCTTTTTTCGAACTCGATCTACTCCCTTTTCCCATCACATATCAGATTATTTTCAATAAAAACAAAAAAATAAAATATTTGAAAAATGGAAATTAAGTGTCTAACATGTGTTTAATAAAAAAAGTGTTAATCGGTTAGGGGTATGGTGGAGGTGTGGTAGGGCTTTGCAATAAGGCAGCATCCATTTAATAATTTTAATAAATATAATTTTCATTCTGTTATTATTGCGTACAGTTTTGTACAACAACACTGCAAATAATATCTGCCAATATGACCTATAAGCTAACGACTATTATACACTTATTGCAAATAGGCTAAACTACTATTTACAGTTATTGCATAGAAACTTGATGAACATGATCTGATTCATTCATTTATATCGCCATACAAATTCATAGACATTTAATCAGGCACTGCTCATGAAGCGTTGAGTCATAGAGCATGACTTATTGTAATGGGGTTTCGAATGCTCTTACCCCAACATTTACTGAACGCTGTGAACACGCAACACTAGTAGGCTAATGCCGACGTAATAGTTTATTTGCTCAAGAATTTGGCACGGAGTCAAGCTCCGGTCTTGCATGAGCAAAGCAGGAAGCGACACTGGATTGACTTGACCGAGAGAGCCACACGTTTTCAAGATGCCGAAACTTAACGAGTAGGCTGTTTGTTTTTGGGCGTTGAAGAAAACACGTGGGAGAAATAGCATATATAGAGGAGTCCGAGCCGAGGGAATGAAGCGGTGCTTATTAAACTATCCGTTATGGAGATGGAAAAAGAAGAGCTTGCCGGTAAAGAGTACGTGGTTTTAATGGAGCCCGTGCCCGTGAGCCTTCTGAAGACACAGTACCACTCACTGCGGCGACAGGTATACTTCGTCCAGTCCATCTGCGTGCTATTCTGCTTCACCAGCTGTCTGTTCACGATCATCAATCACGCATACCCGTCGACATGCAAGGTAAGACGCACATTCAAAGTCAACTTCAAACAGTCATGTCACTGCTTAGTGAGCCATTGAAGTTTATGCTTTGCTGAATACACAGCAAACTCCAAAGATAATATGGCTATATTAGTAGTATAATATAAGATAGTAATGACTAATAGTTAAACTAATTTGTTTTCTAATAACTGGAACTGGAATCCATACTAGTGTAGCCTACTGCATATTGTAATTTATATAGCCTACTTGCTAAGCCTGAAATAAGAACCTATCGATAGTGGGATAGAAAGAGATAAGTGCTAGTACCTTATTACTAGATAAACTAGGACAGGTGCCAGCCCATACTGGCACCTGTCCTAGTTTAGCTAAGGTACTAGTACTTATAGTAGTAGTACTAATAGTACAACTAAAGTTGTCAGAAGTAAATAGTTGATAACAGTAAATAGGATATATGACTAATAATACAAACAGAATAAGTAGGCTACTAGTATCTAATAATGAAGTAGGCTAATGATACATCACTAGTGTTATTGAAAAATATGTTGCTCGTTATTTACTTATTACATTTTTTTTATTGATAAGAAAGTACAGTTATGCTTGAGGAAATCAATACACTGATTAATTTAGGATTCATTGCGTGTTTATTAAACTGTTTACATTTGCTCTATATTTTCATAGGAAAATATAACCGAGGCACCTAAATTTGGTGAGTTCATTAATAAAGCTGAATTTATTGTAAATATTGAATCTAGTGTCATTCACATTGTGGTACCATGATGCATTATATGACATCTTGAATATCACATTTTTCATCCATATAGGAATGCAGCGTCAGGGCAGCGACGCAATGACCCAGACACAATTATACACATACATCACTCGTCTGACAGGTAAGAAGTAATGTATTAAGTGCATTAAGAAGTAAATCATTAGTAGACGTACCGGTAAATACAAAACATAATCACCAATTCACCATTTGGAAGCGATTAACTGTAACCAAGAGATGTTCCTTTAATCAGACAACTTGTGCTTGCTGTAGGCCCTGAAGAAGTAACTATAAATAGACTCTTGAGTAGAGCTGCATGATTAATTATTAAAAAGATTGTGACCTTGATTCAAACACCCACGCCATCTTATTCCTAAATCACAACAATTTAGCTGTGCCTATTAAAACTTGGACAAGTGCGATTGCAGCGGAACATTCAAATCATTATTTATGTGTTATAATAATTAGAATAATCGCAGAAGTACTGGGACAAAAATTTATGAATCGGATGTCACTAATGTCTATGGTAGAGATCGAAATAGAGTAAATCACCTTTTGAAAGTAACTTAATGCTTCAAATAATTCATGGAAATAATGAAAAATGTTTTAATGAATTAAAAATGAAGTGTTATTTTGTTTCGTTGTTTATTCTGAATCGTCGAAGATTTGTGATCTCCATTCAAAAAATATCTATAAAATATTAACATTTAAGTTTCGTCATGTATTGAGCAGTGAAAAACGATATGTTTCAGCCAGATGTTAGACAATAGCATATCATATGCAATTTTCATTCTCAAAGAGTTTTAATATGTTTTTGGCCCTTCTCTCTAGTTAAAAATCTGCCTAAAGACCAACGTTTTGATAAAGAACAACCTGTGCCATGGCAGCATTCACGAGAAAATCTGGCACCAACCGATATCCTTGAATACTTGATCTTGGAAAACAGTACATCTCTGAGGGTCCTTCGTGACGGAACATACAAAGTTTCTTTGCAGATCACGTACAGAGGATCCGATGAATGGATCATGGATACAACCGATGGTAGCTACACTTTGCACCATAATATTATATATTACACTGACAGATATAGTAAAGGGGCCCTGCCTTTGCTGACCTACATGGAAACAGTGAACTTTACAACCCCCTACTGGATAAAAAGTATGTTCTCTGAAGGTATTTTTTTTCTCGAAGCTGGGGATAGACTCGAGGTACGGACCAACTGTCTGCCCCTTATTGTTGCAGATAATGTGGAACAAAAAACAGTCTTTGTGGTGTATCCTCATTTTTCCACATGAGGAGAATAAGGCAAAAATAAAAACAAGAATGACATTCCCTCTGTAGCTTTGCAGAAAGATCGAAAGGGCTACCATTAATGATGTATCATATTCATTTGTCTGTCATCTAAACCAGTTCTTCTTCTGTCAGCAGAATAATTTGGATCTCAGATATATTTGAGATATTATCAATAGCAAAGCCATGTACAGAAAAAAGACAACCAACTGCGGAACAGTGACTGTGTCACTTGTTAATACCAGGGTACTTTGAAATATACTTTGATACTGAAATCATTTCCTTCTAGGGTTTATTTCAAGAACAACATGTCACAAAAAAGTAGGCTACTTTTGGGTATTTTTTGTATGTTCTCTTTCAAAGCTACATTTTAAAGCATTGCAATGGAGGAGAAATTGTAATGAAGTATTTTTGTTCTATTTTGATTGAATTAGTTCAAAAGATAAAACAATGAGTTTTCTTCCCAGTAATGTCAAAGCTTTGTGTGCAAATACGTATTGTATGTTATAATATTTATGTCATTGTAATCCTATTTATGGCTTTTCTATGCTATTTATGTTCAATAGTTTGAATTGGATTTTTAATTGGATTTTGGTTGCTTATGCAAAGGTTACAATTACGGTAACATTACAGAACGAATAGAATGATCACACAATCCTTATACTGCGGTGTTCCATCTTATGCTATTGAGGTACATTATGAGTGTTGTCATTGGAATTAGTTGGCTATTACTTTTTGATTAAAAGGGTTAGCAGTTTCTTGAAATCACCAAATATCACATTTGTAATGATTTGCATGAAAGATATTTTCTGTACATGAATACACCTTCAAAATGGCATTATTTATCTGGCCACAAAGCATCAATAAATATTATTACATAAAGCCTGTTTCTGTCTCAGAAAATTCTTAATATTTTTCTGGAGTTTTACACTATATCATATATTATTTTCTGCTGTGTTTCAGAGATGCCAGATAGCCACTTAAAAGCAACCATTTGCTTGATATTTCATTTTTATATTATAATTATATTTAAGGCATCTGGTTGATATTGGAAAATGGCTATATGGTTCATTTAAACTAGTTTCAAATGTTTTATCTTTGCTATATAACACCACAGCATTAGTAGATTACTTACTTAGTAAGTTGGCACTGAGGACCAGTCTTGTAAACATTTCTTATGATACATTTACGTTAGAATAAAATTTGCATAATAGGTTAGGTTGTAAAACAATTCAAAACTATATGCCAATAGAGTGAGCGCTATAAATCTACGCTTATATTCAATACATATTACTTCAATGAGCTCATTGTTTCTGCTTTAAATAATATATTTTAATTAATACATTATTAGATAACTTTGTATATGTACATTTCTGAAATACATAACTTAGACACAGTCACCTCATAAAACATTATTACTGTAATGTAGACGCATGTATTTTCTGTAAAGCTGCTTTGAAACTATGTATTGTGAAAAGCGCTATACAAATAACATGTGAATATTTTGTCAAAACAATTCTTAATATCTTTCTTGTCAGATAAATGTAACTTGTTTTATAGACATTTAGTACTTTCATCTAAAACAAATAATTTGTAGATGTGATAGTCTTATTTGTTTTCCAATAATTTTATGAGAGTGAAATAATGCTCATATAATTTGTTTCATAGATCCATTTCATAGCCCATGTTTGTTAACACAAGGCCAATCTTCCAGTCTTGTAAGCATGACATATCTAAAAATCGCTATTTTTTTTAAATGGAACCATGGTAGCAAAAAGTTTTTAAAAAGTTTGAAATATGTTAGTGAACATCTGACGCCGCCCACACTACTGAGAGTGATATTTAGATGAATATGTAAATATGTGCTGTGCGCTTTCCTCTCAATAACAAAATAAACACAACACAATTGAGAAAACGGGAAGCATTTTTAAAAATCAAGCATAAGAAAAGCATATGATCATAGCAACGTGGATATGTTTGCACGAGCGAACGCAAAGCTGTGAAAACACTGATGGCGTGCACATACGTATTACGTGTTTAGTCTATAGGTATGCGCGTTTGAAAATGTGTGCAGGCTTGTAGTGTGGCTGTAATTTTGTACTATTTAAAAGTAATATTTAAAAATGTATACAAGGTTTAATAGGGAGCCAATGCAGTGTAGACAAAACTGGGCTAATTATGGTCATACTTCCTGACTCTAGTAAGAACTCTAGCTGCTGCGTGCACCTGAGACATGCGTCTCTCTGTAGGCAAGGGCGTGGTGGCTGGTGCCTGCTTACGTCACGCAGTACCACAACATCCAAAAGGAAAAATTCAAATGCAGTAATCACCGTTAAACTTGAAGAGGGCAGCACTCAGATGTTTTTACACCATATATTGTAGAATTAAAACACTTTATACCCAAATGTCAGAATATTTACTCGAATCAATGAACAGCATTAATAAAGCCCCAGTCTTACAGATCATTAACTAAAAAAGTTGTTTTAAGTCTTAGTTACCCTTTAACAGTAAGTGCTTTTGAAGTAATGGATCTAATATTCAGCAACCCGAGCTTTATCATTTGTTCATTTGTATTATCTGTTTTTTATTTGTTGAACATCAATTAAATTTTTACCCTTTAATAGGTTTGGGAGTTTTTTGTATTTCCTAATACAGGGAACAGGCACAGTCTCTATATGATGATATCTAGGTGAAAGAGTCTCTATGTGATGGGATTTCTCTGACCTCTAGCAGACGATCAGTTCAGCCTTTCCCCAAAAACTTTTCCAATTGTCTATGTATTCTATATTATTTTGCGGACACCACTTAGACAGCCAGCCATTGAGTGAGGACAGTCTACTAATGGCGCTTTTCCACTGCATGGTACGGTACAGTTCGGTTCGGTACGGCACGCTTTGGCGCTTTTCCACTGCATGGTACGGTACGGTTCGGTTCGGTACGGCTCACTTGTGGTGCTTTTCCACTGCATGGTACGGTACGGTACGGCTCGCTTCGGCGCGCTTTAAATGGTAGCTGATCTGTTGAAGTTCCAAGCGTACTGTACCGGTACTAAAATGTGACGTGAATGTGACGTGAAACACTGCAGATCACTGATTGGTCAGACAGACAGAATCGTCACTACCAGCGTCATTGGATTTGCGACACGAGACACTAAACCCGCTATACAGAGTCATATAACCAGTAGACAACAGCCAACGCGGTAGCACCTGTGTTTTACTTTCTTGAAAGAAAAAATAGATCAAAACTCTAAAAAATAAATGGCTGAATCGAGGTCGAGGTGCAGACGTTCCTCTCGTTGGTTGCCGAGGAGCGGGTCCAGCGAGAGCTGTATGGGGCAAAACAGAATGAAAAGGTGTTCCAAGTAGCTCAGCTCTTAGCCGCACATGGCTAACACCGGACCTACAAACAGTGTAGTCCCACCCCACACGATCAGTCCCACCCACTTTGAAGGGGTACTAACTGCAGTGGAAAAGCAACCGGCTAAAGCGAACGGAACCGTGCCGTACCGAGCCGAGTCGTACCACGCAGTGGAAAAGCGTAGCGAGCCGAACCGTTCCGCGCCGAGTCGAACCGTACCGAACCGAACAGTGCCGTACCATGCAGTGGAAAAGCGACATAAGTATCTCATTACTCCGGCGAACAGGAAGGGAGCCAGAGCAAATTACAGTGCCTGATATCGTACTTGCGAGTTCACACACCTCTTTAATGTTAATTTTAGTGATCTCCGACTGGCGAAGTCAAACATCATTAGTGCCGCGAGAATAATAATCTTAGAGAATTTATGATTAGTATTAGCCAGCACTTTTAAATTTGCTTTGATGTCAGGCACAATGGCTCCCGGCAAATATGTGACTATGGTGGCTAGTGTCTCTATTTTCAAGTTCCATGTAATAGAATCACCAATGACTAGGGCACATTCAGCAGGATTCACAGTGGGTGTTTCACTGAGTGGGGAGAATCTATTTGTTATGGTAATCAGAACGGAAGAGCAGTGTTTTCTACAGCGTCTCACGGTCACCCAGTTGCCCTGCTGCACAGGCTCTACAGCCGGAACCGAACAATGTACAGAGTTCACTAAGCTAGTCGCATCCAAAGCAGTATCTAAAGCCCTTGCACTCTTACTATCCTCGATTAAACTCTGGATGCGTGTCTCTAGTTCTGAAATCATTTCCATCAGCCTGACTGAGAGGATTATGCTATACATGTGACACGAAGAGCAAGTGACAATAACAGGAGAAGACATCACAGTTGTTTGATAGACTTGTAAAAAGCGGGAAAAAAAAAAGATGGCAAGCACGGATGGCAGGTTAACAGGCTAGCGAGATACTAGCGTGTTGTGCTAGCGATAACGTTTTAGATAAAAGCTACCGGTTTAATGTCAGATTAATGTGATAGGCAATATTAGACTATATCTAATATATGTTGTTAGTTATATTTAGCAATATAAACAAAAAGGAATGATAGTAAATCGAGATTCAAAACAGAAAGCTATATGGAGCTTACAGACGCAAACCAGCAGCAAGGCAGACAGGAGCAATTGATCAGCAGCAAGGACAAGGTAGAGTGTGTCCAAGTGAGTTCCAGTGTGTTTATGTTTTCACTTGCAGACTTTGACCTCGACGGACTGAACAGAGTAAATGAATCAGAAAAGATTTTGACATAAAAGAAGGCAGAGCCTCCGCACATACCTGCAATTGGACCAATGGTAGTACAAAGGTGGCAGCAGCCATATCACCCTGTAGCCCAAGACTGGGTGCCCACTGAAGCTAAGCAGGGTTGAGCCTGTACCTGGATGGGAGACCTTCTGGGAAAACCAGGTTGGTGCTGGAAGAGGTGTTAGTGAGGCCAGCAGGGGGTGCTCACCCTAACGCCCCTATAGACGGGGACACAATACTGTCAAAGATCACAGTCCTTCGAATGAGACGTTAAACCGAGGTCCTGACTCTCTGTGGTCATAAAAATCCCAGGATGTCCTTCGGAAAGAAGAGTAGGGGTGTTAATCCTGACATCCTGGACAAATTTGCCCTGTGGCCTCTGTCCATCTTGGCCTTCTAATCATCCCCATATACTGATTGGCTTCATCACTCTGTCTCCTCTCCAACAATAAGCTGGTGTGTGGTGGGTGTTCTGGCGCAATATGGCTGCCGTCGCATCATCCAGGTGGATGCTGCACATTGGTGGTGGTTGAGGAGATTCCCCCCTTCTATGTAAAGCGCTTTGAGTACCCAGAAAAGCACTATATAAATGTAACAAATTAATTTTATTATTATTAAATGTGTTTACCAGCCGGAGCGAAATTTTCCGGAAAGTTCGCTTTGGTAAGCTGTTTCAAACTTCCAACTCCAAAGGAAGTTTATTTTGGCCTGATTAAAAAAAAAAAAAAGACATGACATCAGTTGTAGTAGCTTATATCGGGACCTTTAGGGTATGTTTACATGACAACGATATCCATAAACGGAGAAGATTATCCTTTATGGTGTCAGACGACACCATTATCAAAATGATCCCCATACACACCGATCCGCGAAAACGACTTAAAACACTGTATTCTGCTGCCAGGCCAATAGATGGCACTATAGACTGAACACATAACACGCATGTGCATGACGTCATCGTCTTCAGAGGTTCACGTTTTTGTTGTTTACATGAAAACTTGCACTTTGAAACCCATTTTCAAAAGTTTGCGCTTTCAGGCACCCAAAAACGCTGTTGTCGTGTAAACGAGCGGCCAAAACGCATACAAAGTTTTACGTTTTTAGCTAAAAACAGTGTCGTGTAAACAGCCCCTTACTTGACATGTAGGTGTAACGTTTCTTATAGTCAACAGAATGTTTAAAGGGGACCATTAATATGGAACCTGTTATGGATTTTCTTTCCCTAAAATCTAACCTAAAATCTAACTATCTGCTTTCCTATAAGTCTTCTCTTAACGATACTTCAGACAAACGCTGATTTTTCAATCCTACACTACTCAAGCTCCCAAAGTGTCTACCGACATCTTTAGCTTCGAGTTTTCTGAACTACTCTACTCAAGCTCCCAAAGTGTCCATCGACATCTTTAGCTTCGAGTTTTCTGAACTACTCTACTCAAGCTCCCAAAGTGTCCATCGACATCTTTAGCTTCGAGTTTTCTGAACTACTCTACTCAAGCTCCCAAAGTGTCCGTCGACATCTTTAGCTTCGAGTTTTCTCTAATCCTAACTTCTCCAGCTGCACAGCTTTTAAATGACAGACAGACTTCAGTAATTATCCCTCAAATGCTTTTAATTAACGGCCAGGAGAGTTCTCGAGCAATACTCAGAGAATCTCCCAAGTAAAAACAAGGCCGGTGGATCTCAGACAATTTCCATTGAGAATCCCACCGAAAACACGGAAACAACAGTTTTTATACAATAGGGGGTATGGCATAATGACATTAATTTGATTGGTTATTCATTTTCAGTCTTCTTCTGTTACTGGGTAGAGAATAATATGTTTTAACCATTACTTCATTTATCACAAGTTCTAACTTAATCATCCCTGACCCTGTCTAGTCTCATTTCCCATATTTGTTATTTTTACACATAGTCATGGGTTTGACACACACACTCATAAGTCACAAGTTTTCAACTAAAGGGGAGATATATATTTCAAATTCAAAAGCATATGAATTTTAAATAAGGTTAATGTTAAAAACATGGTTAGCTTAATATTCAGTTTAAAATTTCTATGACAAACCTTTAGACAAAACACCCCCCCCCCCCCCCCAAAAAAAAATGTAAGGTAACCTGTAAAATACACCAATGTTCAAAATCAAATGTGAGGATGTGCCTGCCCTGCACACTCAGGATCATGTGATCACAAAAGGCAAAATTACTTGAAATGGCATGAGATAATGCAGCCTTTGCTAATGACCTCATAAAGGTCCTTCCTGAAGGGATCCAGTTGCTCATATTCGCTGGGAAAGACCCTGAATTCAGCAAAATTCTGCAGGCAAAATGCACTAATTTCAATAAGAATCTGCACGATCAAGAATTTCTTCCCACATGGGTTTCTGATTCAACTAATTTGAACTTTGAACACAGGAATTCACTGTAATCACTAACATAAAGTTACATTAGTGTCATAAAAAGGGTAGAGATGATTTTAAGAAACAATTCATTGTGACATTACAAAGTTACATTTCTTTAAGGCTTACCGATGTTTCATTTCTGTATCCAGCCACAGACTTATTTCTAGTTGTACATTCTCTGATGCACTGTAAACTAAAGGCTTATTAATGTTAATTAAAGATTTTTAATTTAGTAAGCAATGTTTTAATGACAATTTGCATAACCACACACAGATTTACAGTGCTTCCTGTTTGATAAAGGTTTACGCAGTATGACACAGTGAACTGAGTAGGCCTAATTATAAAGCTGATGTGAAAAAGTGACACTCCCTTTCTAGTCTAGAATGGCATGAGAAGGATTTCAAACACATGACTCAACAGGTGTGATGCAATCTAATCCTGCTGTAGTTGATGCTCTTTCTGGATTGCTTTTGCAGACACTATGCTTTTTGCTACCATATGCCATGAAGTGTTAATAGTTGCTTAAAATAAGTTAATGTTTTATTTTCACAGCATGTTTGAGCACTTACAGGTTTGATCTTTGATCAAACAAAACTTAAATGTGCAAGTGCAATTTCTGATAAATGCTGTTGAAAATTTAAATCAACACTTAAACAATCAATTTAGTGAATATTTAGATTTCAAATATCAACGGTGTCAGTACTCAGAAATTGCTTACTGTACCTTTAATATATAAATATACTTAAAGCATACATGAAATTTACGACAATGTTGTATGTGGGATTGGGAAGCATAGGTGAATGAGCAAATACCTGAAATTAGACAATAATGGCTATCACATGTGACCACCACTCCTCCAGAAGTTGTAAATGTGAAATAAAGTAATAAGTGCCAATAATTTAGGATTATAGTTATAATTTGTGATCATATTAATGTCATGGAGGAAGCAGACCTAGTTTTTTTTTTAGCAAGTAACGGATGAATCACAGATAATGCAGATAAGTGAACAACATGAATTATGGTAATATTAGAGCTTCAATAAAGAACGTTGGTAACCAAAAAGTTTCGGTTCCCATTGAAATCCATTTTTTTTTTTTGTCCATTCAATTAAAGTCAGTGGGAACTGAAACTGTTATTCTTTAAAATATCTTCCTTTATGTTCCACAGAAGAAAGAAAGTAAAACAAGTTGGACTACCCCAAGTTAAGTCGACAGCATAATAACATTTCAATCAAGTTTTTGAAAACCGTGTGAAAACCAACACGAATACAACGTGTAGGCCTACAACTTGGCACATCTATTTGAAACTATGTACGCATGTAAACAGTTGTAACAAGCATTTAGATAAAAGGTTTTTAATATTCCTTTAAGATTTCCCATTTAAGTGTGTCCAAACATCTCATTTATTCAAAGAATTACTGATTAAAAAGATATCACTATCTCTGGCTACGTCCTAAACGATCATCCAATGCTCTGGATTCTGAACATTGTTTTCTTTTTCAGGAAATGTACACATACAATTGTTTGATAGAATCAAAGTACTTCCCTTTATTGCACTCTTGAATAGAACAGAAACTAGAATGAGTGAAACCATTACTCGGCATGTCACTGTGCTGTGTGTAGGTGTTACGGTGTAAGGTTACATAATACTTCTAGTCCTGTACTTTGTCCAGCTAATACAGTCTGTGGGGATTCCCCATTGCATACTAGAAACACTAGGAATGTTTGGTATCCTTGTGAGAATGATGAAATAGTTTTGTTGTAGATATTGCAATAATATTCTTCTATGTAGTTTCAATGCACCATTTTTTACTTTGCACAATTCAAATGTGATTTGTTTGTTTTTTTTAAATATGAAAAGGAATTCTAAAGTACATATGGTATTTGGACACTTTAGGATGCCTATCATTACAAAATAAGATAGAAAGTGACATCTATAACTGTTAACCAAATGGGATTTTCTTAAATGTAACTTTTCTGAGCCATTTTAAAATGAATTTTAACCAGCTAGTTTTTGTAGCTGTCCAAATTAAGTCGTCACATTAACAATGAACATGTTCCTTTAACATTTTATCAACATTTGAAGTGTCAAAATATATTATTATATATTCATATTAAACTTTTCTTTGAAATAAATGTCACGCTGATACCATATGCCACGTGAAAGATTCTCTGAGGAGATTCATGTTCAGGATGCTGACTATTCCCATCATTGTGTGCCAAATCAGATCTGAGGACTGACCTGATCTGAAGGACGCATATTTCCATATATCCATCCTTTTGCTTTCAGGAGCGAAGCGTTCCAATATCAGGTTCTTTCGTTTGGGCTAGCTCTCTCCCCTCGCACCTTTACCAAATGAATGATGCAGCTCTGGCCCCGTTGTGGCTCCGGGGCATCCGTGTACTAAACTACATCGACAACTGGCCGATACTGGCCCAGTCTCAAGAGATGGCAGTTTGGCATTGAGATGTTGTCCTTGGCCATATAAAACACTAGGGGTTGAGACTCAACACGTACAACAGTGTGTTGACACCTGCTCAGAGAACTACAATGTGGGCACAATTGTCTCCTTCTGCATATATCGAGTCATTGGAGATGGGAGACGGGCACGCTGACAAGGACGCTAAACATAGTGCGCTTCTTGAGGCCAGGGGTGTGAGGTTTTACTTGACCAGTTCTTTACTAGCTGGCCTCTGTTACAGCAACACTCTTTTTTTGAGTGCTATCTATCTGTGCTATTTCACATGTATCCGCTACAAATTAAAGCTGTTTTTAAATTTAAAAATTATCTCTGAACAGTATAAAATAAGTACAAAGAGTTCTGTTGTACCAGGATGAATTTTAACAAGTATGTTCAGCTTAAATTTAGTAAATAAATGTATTTAGGCAAAACAATCTTTTTAGTAAATATGTGCATGCATAATATATCAAGTAAAATGTAATTTTGTAAGATATTTGAATCTACAGTGACTTTCATGTGACTAAAAAAAAAAAAAAAAAAGAGATGATACTGCAGGATAGACAAAGTATGCCTTTCCTGTCTAATTTGTTTTTGTCTATATGTAAATACAATTGAATATTTTGCATACTCCTTTCTGTGGTGAACATTATACTCAGTGAAACTTAATTTCTCAAAGAGTTAAAAGAGTACAGTATCAGTGACACTTCCTAGTAAAGGAAGTTTGAAATTTGTAGGATCAAAGCATTTGTGCAGTAGTGTAAACTACTAACTAGAAGGCTAGGAATTATTGTGTAGGTGTGAGAACTCAGGTAGCTCAGTCATGTTAAAGGATGCCACGTTTCCTACAGCATTTATTCGGCAAGCCCCACATTCTCCACATTCTCTTATTTAATGAGATTCTAAAGGAGCCCAATTTCTAGAGGATAACCTATCCTTTAATGATAACTGAAATACATGACAGAAACTACAAGAAAACTACAGAAACTACCACCCCACACCCACCCACCCCACACCCACACACACACACACACACACACACACACACACACACACACACACACACACACACACACACACACACACACACACACACACACACACACACACACACACAACACACACACACACACACCTTTATTTCCTTAAAGGGATAGTTCACCAAAGATGAAACTTTTTTGCACCATTTATTCTCCCTCATGCTGTAGATATATTAACAGAATTATTTTTGAACCAATTAACTCTCATTGAATGGACAAAAAGAGTTGAAACATTCTTCAAAATATATATTTTTTTGTTTCACAGAAGAAAGTAAGTTAAATATGTTTGGAACAACATGAGGGTGGTGAAATGATGACAACAATCTTTTTTTAGGTGAACTATCAGAGAGAAAACTAGCACAGAAAAATAAACCCAGAATGCACAGCAGCAAAGACCTGCAGAATGAGGTAAGGCATATAGGTCTTTTTATTTGGGGTTGTCTCCTCTTTGTAGCTGATCATACTGGGCTTTCACATGTCACTCTCACTTAACTAAACTGTTAGTGCCACAATAGTTTCACAAGTTCCTCAAAAGTTGCAGCAAAAATATTATATTTAAGCTTGATGCAACTTGATCGGATTAAACATTGCATTAAAGTGCCATTAATTAAACTTCAAAACCGGAAACGAATGTTTAACACTAAGGATACGTTTACATGACAGCAATGTACTAAAAACTGAAACGTTTTTCCTTTGCATTTTTGCGTACAGACAACGTTATCAAAATGACCCCTGTTCACACGGATCCACGAGAACGACTAAAAACACTATATTCTGCTGCCAGGCCAGTAGTTGGCGATATCATTTTGTAAATAAAAACTACAAGCCTATAGAATGAACATGTAATACACATGCACATGATGTCACCGTTTTACAAACTTGTGCTTTTGTAGTTTACACGGAGACAATAACCATTAACCATGAACGACCAAAGCATGTTATACCATGTGACCATCTCTAAGTCAAACTACTGTTTCTATATGATCTCTATATGTTCTATTTGAATGATGGTCACACTTGATCTCTCCTTGTGACCTATTTGGAGTATTAAGTCTCTTATTATATGTGAATATTGGATTGTTTATGAAATCAGTCATATGTGGTTATAATGTATATAATTCCTGTTTTCACTTTAAAAATATAAACTGCTGTAGAGAAAATAATTGTATTGCAGTTAACTCCTTCACAGTCACATACTGTAATACTTGTCACAAGGTGAACCCATAGATGAGTGAGGGTTAGCTTCAAGTGCAGGTGGTTTAATTAAAGTAATAAGAAATAAATGCAAAAAAACAAACAAACAAGTAAACTGACCTGAGCTCACCGAAATAACAGCCTTAAAAAGACAAAACCAGAGGCCCAGAAAGGACTCAGGAAGGAGTTTAAGTGAAACCTCTGAGTATGTTAACCCTGAAATGAGGGAAACTTTGGGTTTTCCATTTCAGAATGGGAGGTGTGTAAAACCAGAGAAAGCAGGTTAACTCAAGCACATTTTCTTTTCGGTCTTCTCCCCCTTTTTTAAGCGTAAGCGATGTTTATATACGTCAATCATTCATTCACGCTGCAAAAATGCTTTTCTTACTGAGTATTTTTTAAGTAAAAATATCTAAAATTTCTTAAATCAAGATGCATTTTCTATACATGAAAAATGTCCTTTAAGTGAATTTAGTGCCTTTCATGTAGTGTGTAACATAGCTCTAAGTGAATGAAAACATCCTGCAAAGTTTTAACACTGAAAGTGCACCGTATATAAAGTTATTGTTGTTGTGGACATTTTAATATTCATTGATCCTTAATAGGTATTACAAGGTAGTCTGAGCCATGTGTTTTACTGAACCTATTCAATGTGTAAAGAATAAAGATATATGTGTGCACATGCTTGGGTGTGACGTTTCCATTAAGTACATTTCTCACATGTCAGCCCAAGGATTGATATTGGTACGTACGTGATGTCACACCATACTGAGCAGAAGGTGGTGGTAATGCACCAAAAAGCTGGTTTGTAGGGCCCTATGAAATCCGTTTTATTTTTTCCCAAATTCAGTTTTACTTTGTTTTCATTTTTCTGGACTCCCATTTTAATGGTTAAATAAAATGTTTGTAATCAAAAACATGTGTAATTAATTGAAATCATGAAACGTATACAATTTAACAATAATTTATTCATTGTTTAAAATAAATTACATTTTATGGGCACTATGATTTTAATGGTTTAAACTGTAATGACCAATTTATTTAAAATGTAGGCCTAATTATTTAAGCAAAACTTTCTTCAAAGGTTAAACCAACCTTTTATTTTGACAGGTTGCCATGTAGACCTTTGAGTCTCGCTGTGTTTTTTTTTTGATATGACGATAGTTTTTCTCAAACCAAGCTAAAATGCTGCTAAAGTAACTCTCAGAGCAGCTGTGTAGATGAAGTGCTTGCATTAATGTCGATCATAACTTCGGCAAACTATGGAGTGCCGCAGGGATCTGTATGAGGCCCTTTATTATTCTCATATGCTGCCACTTGGTAATATTCTAAGGAAACATGGAATTAGTTTCCATTGTTATGCTGATGACACTCAAATATATATTTCATCACGGCCAGATGAATACGCTAAATTATCCAAATTGACAGATTGTGTTAAAGGTGCAGTGTGTAGCTTTTTGGCGACATCTAGCGGTTAGTTTGCGAGTTTACACTAAGGGCTCAGCCCACTGCTCACCCCTCCCTTTCGAAGAAGCTACGGTGGCTAAAACGGGACAAACATCGTCGTAGTGAGCCAGAGTAAAACAAGCCACAGCTAACATGGAGTACCACAGTCCATTATAAACCACATCATGGATAAAGTTTACAAAGCCATAGTCAGGTGAGGATCAAGGGTCTTAATACATAATATAATAATGTTGGTCTGAGCTGTCGACACGACAGATCTCGTCACAGTTGTTGTAAATAATAGTAATCAGCTGATTGTCTCACAAACGTAACCAGCACATTCTCCCCACATAGCAAACCCATAATACAGCGCGGGAGTAGAACCACATGAAACTATGCAACTATAGATTTTTTCTAACAGGGTAGTAAAAGTTTAGCGGGCTAATATGAGCTGTTACTGTGGCTGAGCTGGTTAAAGCCTTGTTTATACTCGACGCGTCCGCATGAGCCCAAAGGTGCGTGCGGCAAAAATGATGTGATTGTAATAACAGCACGCGTGCCTCCGCACACCACTTATTACACACAATAGCCTTTTTTTCTCTGATTTTGGAAACTCGATCGACTTAAAATGCTTCCAAGATCGACGGGTTGGTGATTCCTGTAACTGTTTTCCGGTCAATGACAAGAGTAGCCTACTAATCAGCTGTCTCACGAACGTAACCAGCACATTTATCCCCACATAGCAAAGCCATAACACAGCGAGGGTGAAGAATTAAGTTACATGAAACAATCCAACTACATATTTACACCACTGACAAGGGAAAAGTCAATACTCACGGTGTTTATGAGCTTCTTCTAGCTTTCTGCGGCTTCTCTTTCAAGGTAATGACGAAACGCGCTCTGTAGCGCTGTTTGTTCGCTGTCGGCTACGGTAGAAATATGACGTCATAATATGGCGGCCTTCATAGAAGGGGATTCCCGCGCTTATGTAGATATAAATGCCTAATTCTAAGGTAATAAAAACATTACGGTTTATTAAGTAAGTTCTTTATACACAACTGAACACATAGTTATGGATGTCATATTGCATTTATGTTAATAAATAGTCAAAAATGTTACACACTGCACCTTTAAAGATATAAAAGATTGGATGACGCATAATTTTCTTTTATTAAATCCAGACAAGACAGAGGTAATACTTATCGGTTCTAAAAAAACGTCTACAAAACCTTTCACGGCACGACTTTAACATAGTAGGATGCCCTGTTACTTTATCTGCTACAGTAAAAGACCTGGGTGTTATATTAGACTGCAACCTGTCTTTTGAAAAGCATATCTCATATGTTACAAAAACAGCCTTTTTCCACCTTAGAAACATTGCTAAGCTACGTAATATGCTATCAGTCTCTGATGCAGAAAAGTTAGTTCATGCATTCATGACCTCGAACCTAGATTACTGTAATGCTTTATTAGCTGGTTGTCCTGCATCTTCAATAAACAAGCTACAGTTAGTGCAAAATGCAGCCGCTAGAGTTCTTACTAGATCAAGAAAATATGATCATATAACACCGATTTTATCATCACTTCATTGGTTACCTATAAGGTTCCGTACAAGGTATTGCTTTTGACTTATAAAGCTCTAAATGGTTTAGCTCCAGTCTATTTAATGGATCTTATATCGCCCTACAATCCATCGCGCTCTTTAAGATCACTGAATTCGAGGCTTCTGGTCATTCCTAGGATATCCAGATCCACCCAAGGAGGCAGAGCTTTTTCACATTTAGCTCCGAAGCTCTGGAATCTCCTTCCTGATATTGTTCGTTGCTCAGACTCGCTCTCCCAGTTTTAAAACTAGACTAAAGATGCATCTACTTAGCCAGGCATTCATATAAATTTTTTATCTAACAGTTACTGTAAATTCGGCCTCTAGTTCATAAACGCCAGAGGAAAACTGGCCCCGACTGAGCCTGGGTTCTCCCAAGGTTTTTTTTTCTACATTGGGTCACCTGATGGAGTTTTAGGACGCCATTAGGTCACTTGATGGAGTTTTTCGGTTCCTTGCCACTGTTGCCTTTGGCTTGCTCTGTTGGGGATATTCAAATTAATTAACCAATCATACCATTGATCAGCTCTACCAAATTTGGATGTCTTTTTTTCGAGTAATAAACAAACATTAAGTTGTTTTGATTGATACTGTGAAGCAGCTTTGATACAATCTGTATTGTGAAAAGCGCTATATAAATATATTTGACTTGACTTGACTTGACTTAATGTCCTCATATAGGCTGAAAACATCGCGAGCGTGCTTCTGTGTGTGTGTGTGAGTGTGTGTGTGTGTGTGGTATATGAATCCGCGCGTCTGAGCCATTCATTCACAGAGACACGCAGAACATGCATGATTCCTTTTTAAATAGTCTTTATGCATCAGTGATACTTAGCAGTTGTATGTCCGATTTGAGCTTGAGCTTAAGAAATGTTTGGGAAAATGGAACTGTTAGCTTGTGTGGACGCTACCACACACTTTGATCCGTGTAAAAAAAAGAGTTACACGGATCAAAAGAATGAGAAGAAATAAGGGCGATGATGTCATTAAAAACATGACAAGTTATAGTGTTGCAGAGATATCAACCAGAATTAGCATGCTAAATTACTAGCCACGGCCCGACAGATGTCATAATACCAGTTTCGGCCATGGGAGGCGGTATGCGGGCATCATCACCACCAGCCAAACTGCAATACACGAATAAGTCGCACGGCATGTGGGCGTACTTGAACCTGATGTCAATCGTGTGGAAAGTACAGCCACTACTACATTTCAGTTCAGGGAAGAGAGCGGAAGAATGGCTGAAGCCCACGTGAAACTGTCTTCAACCTTTTACTATCGTGCCAATTGATTTGATTAATATGCGCGAGGGAGAGAGAGCAGGACTGCGCTCGTGTTGTTTGGAGAGTGCGCGCGCGCGGGCCGGGGCTCTCCGTCCATTCGACCGTAAGTGGACTGCGAAGTGGACTTTACAGGGTATTTCGCCATCTTAAGTGAGATTCCAATCCGAAGGGAACGAACATGTTCAGTTCGAAGGGCACTGCAAACGGCATAGGGAATAAGGGAACATCGATTCATCACTTCACAGGAAGTGGAGAGTGAAAATCAACCAACTGTCACTGTGCACCGCGTGTCACTAGTCTGAATTAACCATAGAGCAGAGCCGTTGGAAGAGATTTTAAATTTAAATTTCTAACGGCTCTTAGTTTACGTATGCATTGAATATTCATAAATATTGTTAATATTATACAAACTAGAGTATTTATGAACGGTTGGGGTGATGAATGTATCTATAGGCCTACTATATATAATTTTAAATTAGAAAGGAAAGTAAATTACAATATTAATTTATTTATATCATAATCTGCGCGACCCTGTTGTTGCCTTTCTTTGATGACGTTGCAGGGCATTCCAAATGAGTGATTATTGTCAGTGAAGTCCACTTCAACTGATGTACCGTGTTCAGGGAGGATGGAGCAGTGAACACTGCGTAGGGACCCTGTCAAATGGAACACACCTTCTCTCTGCTCGTTATGCGCCCTGTCAAGCGCAGCAGTCATTCTATAGGCTTTATGCACGATCGCTTCCGCGTTTTGTCTTAGCCCCCCCAGTTATATCCGGTGCTGCGCCAGAAGCCGGTTTTGCATTAGGTGGAGATAATGGCAAATTACACTTGCTGTTTACAAAAACTTCCTGCGGTTAACTTGAATGATGTTAACAACACTGCAAGGCAGTTAGCTGTCACACATAAGAGTAAAAAAGAGAAGGGCTTTAAATTATATATTTCGAGCTACATCGACAACTTTGAGGGTGAGTATTCTCTCATATCGTGCGAAATCCGACTAGCGAATCAGTTTCTAAAATCGTTGTCTCCGTTTCTGAGAAAATTAATTTTATTAAAGGTTTGCCGCTATACACTTCGCTATAGAACGCGCCATGCGGAAGTAAAGACGCTGGTTGAGATCCTACCAGACATATGTCAGCAAGGTTCATGCATAGAGCCTATTCTACATCACTCACCGATCAAAATAAGCTTTGGCGGGACAAAAATGTGCTTTGACGGCCGCCCAACAGCGGACGATCTGACAGTTTTTGAAGATTAACAACCCGAAACTAAAAAACAGACTTGGCTCTATTTGAGACCGGCTTTTATTTACCCAAACCTGCAGCCACACCAGGCGTGTAAAAGAGACAGGCATCTATTTGGGACTCGGCTATTATTTGAAGTTTTACGGTATGAACATTCACTGGTAAAGGTGAAGGGGAGTAGCTTGAAGATGTCATATTTAAAAATAACTTGACATCAACCAACGTTCCAACGACCAACTCACTTTCTGGAGGTATACTGCCCCCATCTGGTATGGAATGTGGAGTAGGAATTGTTTTTTGTTTTTTTTGACACATGGCACCTTAAAAGGGTACCTATTATGACATTTCAAATGTTCCTAATGTTGTTCTGGGAGTCCCCAACAACAGTTTTACATGCATGCAATGACAAAAAAAGACTTTTGTTGTCTTATAATATGCATTTATTTTTACCTGATTTGCTCAGCGATTCCCAAATGATTCGTTTGACGACTCATTTTTCAAACCCCGCCTTTGCGTGACGCTATTCTGCGGTGATTGGTCAGACGACCCAGTCAGTTATTTTTCGCGTTAACCCAAAGCTACATATTGATAAAGCACTGCAGTACTACAATACGCTATATTCTTAATGACAACTCCAATAACAACGACAAACATTTTACATATTTCAAAAAACACACACACACAGCTTGGAGACCTAAGCGCTGAGCAACTGACACACACACACACACACACACACACACACACACACACACACACACACACACACACACACACACACACACACACACACACACACACACACACACACACACACACACACAGCTTGGAGACCTAAGCTGTGTTGAGCGTAACTGACACACACACACACACACACACACACCTATTGAGCATGCTACAAAACCCATAACAGCAACAATTATTAATAGTACTTACAGGTTGTGATTCGGAGGATGAAGCCGATCCAAATAAACTTGGTACTGAACGTTTCTTCAGTATCAGGCGACTCGCGAATCCACACTTGAAAGCATTTATGTTTGTAAAGGAATCCTCATTAAAATAACGCGAACACAGCTCAAGGTGGCTATACCTGTGTGGTATAGTTGTAAATATAAACTCTAGCCACTGATTCTTCACATGCTCGTCCCTGGGCAGTGAAAAAAAAGTTCGCTTTTGATTCGCACTTCAGAACAGCTCGTCGACATGTTGTTTTCACTGTTTTCTGGCGCGCAATGAGTGGGCGTGTCTTATTCAAATAACTTGTACAAGTGACGTACGAAAGTTAGAGAAAATGCATCGTTCGTCTATCGATTCATATCAGCGACTCAGAGTCGACTCTTACTTTTGAGAGACAATAACTTTGTATACAGTGAACTTTCATATTTAAAACTTTGCAGGATGTTTTCGTTCACTTAGATCTATGTTACACACTACATGAAAGGTCATTTTCAAAAATCCATGATAGGTACCCTTTAATCAAAAAAGAGCTTGGCTACTGAAAAGCTATTTGATTCAGAAAACAGTGATGCTACCACCACACTACTGAGAAATGTAGTTAAGCTTGTAGCGACGCTACTGCCCAACACTGGATAATATACTATTCAATTCTTTGAAATTAAGTGTTAATGAGTTATATTCACGTTCTGAAGTGTTTTATATGGGTTTATATGCATTTATTGTTCAGATGTGTAATGTGTTGTAACTGTATGTATTGTATTTCTGAAGACCTCACAAATGCTAAATAAGCAGAGTAACATAATTTAGGAAAATGATTTGTAATGCATTGAGTAACAGAAGTGCTCAAATAGTATTTTATCACCTAGTTGAGTTAATATGAAAGATATATTGAGTTTAAAAGTCATACTAATGGCCTATGTTTATGGCGCTGTTTGTATAAACAGGTCAGGTTTTTTGAGATTCGGGAATAAGCTGTGATCCTGAGATGGCGAGCCTCCCAGCTGAAAAGTCCTAAAAGAGATAAGAAATCCTGTGATTCATCGAGTGATCAGTGCCTTATCTGATGTCACAAGTGGAATTCATCCTTTGTGTTATTTCTCAGCAATTACCGATGTTAATTACCGAATACCAATTACCGAATTACCGATTACTGATTGTTGCACTACATACATTTTTGCACTCCACATACCAAGAAGAGACTTTGGTAACGCTTTATTTTACGACCCGTACGGTGGTCCCGTACCACGAGGTACACTATATTTACAGAAACGTACACTGTAATTTCACCGTTTACTTACGAAGTTATTTGCAGGTTGTATACTATCTGCTTGTTACCCCTTTATTACCCCAAACTTAACATATTGTTCCCCTATACCTACACGGAAGTACGCAATAATTACAGAAACGTACACCGTAATTTCGATTTACTTACGCAGTTGTTTGCGGGTCGTAAAATAAATTGTTACCGAGACTTTCACCTTTGTTGATTTCATCGTTGGATTCAAAGGACTAATTGTGTTTGCATATAACACACAATTGTTCCATGGACTGAGAACTGTTTATCTACAGTGAATTACTGTCAAGTGTGTATTATTTTCAGTTAAATTGTTATTTTTCTTTAAGTAATCTGTTGTATTTTTCTTTTCTGGGTTAGAGGTTCTAATTCAGCCAAATTAATAAGAAACAAAGCTCCAAAAAACTATTATAAATTAGAACACGAGAAATGACATAAAACTAAAGTTGAATTCAAGTCTATTAAAAACAAATTAATATACAAAAACACGATTTAAATACTAAAGTAAATAAAAATAATACAAATAGATTTAATTAGATCAAGTAACCACAAAAGGAGCTCAAAACCTACATTTCTTAAAGGGAAAGAGAAAGAGTCAACTCCATTGTTTTATACAATTTTATTGTTTATTGTTATTTAATTTTCATTCATTTCAATTTTCCTGCAAAAGTAAAAGGAAACCATCTCGGTACAAGTAATTTTCGTGGTCTGCCTGGGTTTTGTGTTAAAGGGCACCTATTATGCGCCTTTTTACAAGATGTAATATTGGTCTCGGGTGTATTCAGCACAAAATACCCCACAGTTAATTTATAATAACCATTTGAAAATGTCATTTTTGGGGCCTGTTTTAAAAAGAGCTGTTTTGGTGTATACAACCTTAAATGTAAATGAGCTGCATATCCCCGCCCTGCCTTTGGATGAGAGCGTAACTTGCATACCTATGGCAATAAACAGTCGGTAGTAGCAGAATGGCTGAGTGTGAGTGAGAGACCCGCTGTTTTATATGGCATTCAGTCGTACATGTTTGAACCGGAATCAGACCCAGATAATGAAGAGACTCCGGCAGAAGAAACACAAATGAGAATGGACCAGGACGTCTCAGAATGGTTATTTGATACTGTAAGGTTATGAATGAAATGGTCCCGAAACAGAAGTGCCCAAAAATCTTGGTCTTTTATTATGAAAGATTATGAATGTACACTTCACAGAAACCAGCGCTGGGGAGAAGGGTCTCGCCCCAATATCCTTTGTCCATGGTTTATATAGTGAAAATCCAAGGGGAGTAAAACAAATCTTGACCAATAGAACCATACCTTACATCATTGGATATCATATAGACTTTATATAACATCGTCCTTATATGGTAAAAACATCTTGCTAGGACCAGCTTTGCCTTGTGGTCCAGACAACTTTTCTAATACACATTCTATAGATGACAGACGAACAGAAAATATAGAGAGGAGGGGCGAGCTGCTCTCTCCTCTACTAATGGATCCCAGCTGTTTAACTTACATCTATACCAAAGAATGTGCATACGTGGCAAACAGATATACAGTATGGATCATATAATCTTTCTTGTGTTATAGACTTATGCTGAGGAGAGAGAATATTTCTTACAATCGGCCCTTTGATAAGATAATTATCATATAATAAAATTATCATATCACATCATTCTCAGCATAGTCATTCTAGTACAATAATACAGAAAATATCCTTCAATCAAACATTTCCTTCAAACTCATTAATACTTGACAGTTCTGTTCATCAAATCATTTTGAGAAAATACAAAAGTGTGGTAATAGATTCAATCATCCCAGTTATACTGGTGAATAATGGATAGTCTAATTCTTCTTCTGTTGTTGGTGATTTAACCCTTACAGAAGCACTTTGTGGCATTTTTGTGAATACATAGCAGTCACCTATTTTTCCTCTGGACATGAATCCGCATGTGGCTCTTCTTCTGGATTCAGTCAAGTTTCATTACCACTGCTAATAATGGCTTGTGTATGACTAAGTACGTCTGTCAGCACAAACAGATATATCAATTTTGCAGACCTGACTTAATGGATTTAATGACAATAATTGCTAATTTCAATCAGCAATCTCGTTCTTCGTCTACTTCTCTTCCTTGCTCTCCTTTCGATCAGTGCTGTATTTCTTTTCCCGCATAGGCTTATGCGTTCCCCTGGGGTGGCGCCACCTTTACTCTGTTAGCATGGATCCACTGCTGCTGGAAGTCAGTCAGAACACCGGTCCTCGTCACAGCGTTTAACGAGTCTCGTGGGCTTCAGACACTTTATCAGCACCTTTTGTCCTGGAATGAAGGGATGAGTTGGCTTTTCTGAAGGAAGAGGGAGAGACAGAGAAACATCACCATTTATGCCATTAAACGTTCTAACTAGGGAATCCACGTAATCCGTGATGATCACCTCCGTGTCACCTGTGGAGAGATTGCCAGCGCGACCTCTGACCCAAGAAGGTCGGGAAAGGTCTACCCATCAGAATTTCAAATAGAGACATTTTTGTGGTTGCTGATGTGGACATTCTTATTTCTGTCAATACGGCAGGCAACAAATCAACCCAATTTTCTGCCAGTATCTATCTAGTATCTCAGTATCTACCAATTGATATTAAGCTCTTTAGCTAATAATTGTGTGACTTTTGAAGCAAACAGAGCTCCATTATCGCTTGCTATAACGGTTGGAATACCGAAACGCGGTATAATTTCTTTTTCCAGAACCTTTACAACCGTCTGAGCGTTTTTTTTACCACACGGAAAAGCTTCAGGCCACTTAGTAAATTGATCCACAATCACGAGCAAGTAGACCTATTTGTGATTTCCACATGGAGGCATGTGTAACGTAAATCTATAAATATTGAAAAGGAAGCTCAGGATGCGGCAAAGCGTCGTGGCGTGTTGCCTTGTGTCCGTTTGTTCGTTCACACACACCAGGCAAGCATCCAATATCAACAAAGTATTCTTTCGAACATTTGCTATGCAGTATGATGGATTCAAATTCGGTATCACTTTCTCTTTTGACACATGTGATACACCATGATAATGTCTGCACAGCATTACAACGGTGGGTGTTGGTAGAGCGATTATACCCTACTTGTTTCTTAGAATACCAGCTTGTGTAATGTTAGCTTGCAATACTTTAATGTCCAAATCATTAATCAGCGACAAATTCATCATAGGCACTTCGGTGCTCTTTTCGTTTACGTGTGGACTAAGTATTACTTCTTTAGCAGCCCATTTCGCAACTTCATCTGCAAACCTGTTTCCTCTAGCCTCATCCGATTCACCTGTTTTATGACCAGCTACTTTAATCACAGCAAGTTTCGATGGTTGCTGTGCTGCACTGATGAGCTTGGCCAAAATGTTGTGATGTGAAATGGGTTTTCAGTCGGAGGTTTTGAAACTTCTTTCCTCCCACAATTTAGCAAAATCATGGACAACGCCGTACGCATATTTGGAGTCAGTGTATATATTGATGCACTGACCTTTCGCCAATTGACAAGCTCTCGCTAGTCCAATTAATTCTGCAACTTGTGCTGATTTATATGGCAACGAATATGCCTCAATTACACTCTCCTCCACTCTATCTCCCTCCTCCAGGACAGATATATAAAATATCTGGCCTGCAGGCAGTCGAAGTTTGGATTCTGTTCAGGCAGTCGTGGTCGTCACTCTCAAATTCACCATCCTTCAACAACCTGTGCAAATGTACAGTCATAAATAACCATAAATAACAGAAGTTACTTTCAACGTTAAATTAGCAGTTGCTAATAATATAGCCTCATAGCCTGAACGGCGTTGAGCAGTCATGTGATGCGTAGAAAGAAGTGTGTACTATAAGTGGATGTGATAAAACAACCTTTTCAGCATCCTGCACCATCATTGCTGTAGCAGCCACAGCACGTAAACAGGCCGGGAGTCCCCTAGCCACTGAATCAAGGGTTTTAGATAAATAAGCTACTGGACAAAAGTGTCCCCATGCTCTTGGGCCAGGATTTCAGCGGCTGTGTCTCCACCTTTGTGCACGCATAGGTGAAACTCCTTTGCATTTAACAAAGAGGGCCTTGGGCAGGCGGCCTTAAGAGAGAGGTTTTGAAATGTCTGAATGCTTGAGTCATGTCAGCTTTCCATGTAATGTCCTCTTTATCATTCAGCGTATCTTCTCGCAGGATTTTTGTCATACCTGGAGCAATGTGCCACCCATAATCGACAGTAATTGACCAGTCCCAGAAAGCTTTGCATTTGCTTCTGTGTTGAGGGATGCTTGAATGAAGCGATGGCTTTTCCTCTGTCCGCAGACAGGCGAACTTTGCCTTGTGACAGTTCATGGCCGAGGTAATTGACTTTTCTTTGCACCCACTGAAGTTTCTCTTTAGATGCTTTGAAACCAGCCTCTGCTAAAATGTTCCAGACAATTGTAGTGGCAGCAGCACACATGTCCTCAGAGGCACCAGTAACGAGAATGTCATCGTCATCAGCGTAGGAGCAGGCAGGTGTCAGGAGGGAGTCTGACATCCTTCAATTTTGCGTGCATTTCAGTGGAGAAAACAGCTGGAGAATCACTGAACCCTTGAGAGGGAGTCTTGTAATTCTGAAAACAGAAAGCAAAAAGTGGCTGATTTCGTTGGTCAACAGGATGACTGAAGAGGGCGGAGCATAAATCAATAACAGAATAGAATGCATGTTCTAAAGGGATAGAATTAACAATAGTTTGTACATCTGGCACAATAGGAGCAAGTGGCTTTATCAAATCATTAATTCTTCTCAGGTCCTGCGTTAAACGACAAGAACCATTTGCTTTCCTGATTGGATTGATTGGTGTGTTGTAAGGTGAATAAGCGCGAACCAGAATGCCTTGAGCCAGAAACTGATAAATGAGGGCCGAAGTCCCTCCTCTTGTTGCTTTAAAAGCAGATATTGTTTTTGAAAAAACAGGCCTATTCGTTGTCAAATTTGCCACATAGGGTTGGATATCAAGAAGTCCTACGTCATTCTTATGTACCGCCCACAATTTGGGGTTTACTTCAGCTACTTCCTGTCCGAGCTCAGTTGCAGACACATCTTAGAAGAGAGCACTTCCTGTGTCGGTTGTAAGAGAGAAAGCTGCAGGAAACAGAAGTTTCAGAGAGTCAGAGTCAAATTCATGTTTAACATTAACTGTCTACCCTTATAGGCAGAATGAAGAATTTGGTATTATTGCAAAATCATGCATTTTGAACAACGATGGTACATCCTGAGAAGTAGCCGGTAAAGTTGGTGTCATTGCACAATTTGTAATTGAGCCCGTGTACACAACAGAAGACAGTGATGAAAGGCTTGCCTATGAGAAAAAAAAAAATATATGGTTCATAGTCAACATTTAATTCAATAAATGGCAAAAAAAAAAAAAACATGTGATTTATTCGGTTAACTCTAAAAAATGTATTCGGAAAAATTGTCAGGCCTGATAGACCTGCTGCTTCGGGCTGGGAGAAAACAAAGGAGGGGGTTTTGGCCCGTAGCCAGCAGAGCGCCTAAACATCTGGTTCTCATTTTTTCCGCTGGAGCCTTCAAGCTCTTTTTCTACAAAGACGTGCAGGATGGCCTAAACATCCGCATAAATAACAAGTTATTGGCTTTTCACCATAGGTTGACGAGCGATTTTGGACGTCAGCATTAACTTGAAGCATTGCTGGAAATTTTTCTGGAGGAATTAAAGCTCCGGCAGAGGAAGCGTCTGCCCAATACATCAACAAAAATGTTACTAATTTTTGTTGTAGTCATTCGAATCAATTATGTAGTCTCATTGAGCATGTTATTTAGAAATGTGTTCACAAACAGCAAAGAATTATTATCATCAACAGGACTCGCAGATTCGTGATTTCAAGCATGTCGAAATCGATTAAAAAATGCAACAGCACTTTCGCCCACCTTCTGTTTCGAGTTTGCTGCAAGGGAAATATCTTGTCTAGCAGAAGAAAGTTTTACTAAAAATGCCATCAATTTGTTTAAAAAATGTTTGAGGTTACGTGCACTGCCCCAAATCCAGTCAGACTTAGAGTCCCCATAATCAGCAAGGCGCACGTCACTAACGGGGTCGGACAAATCAACCGGTTCCGAATCTTTAAACACAATAGTGCGGGCGGGTGGTGCGTCATTTGATGGGTGTAACAGATCAACCTCATTAATTAATTATTCCTCTGTAATTTCAGCAGGCAATGTTTTAGTCAGAATAAAGCGATAATCACGACCAGTAAGTTGGCTGTATGCCGTTAACCGTTTCAGTACCGACACATAGGCTACTGGTGTAGTGACCGAGCTGGGTCTGGCAATTCTTTGCAAATTGCCATTAGCCTACCTCAGAAATTTGTAACGGATGAACTTTAAATCCATCTGTCGTTTCAACAAATGGACATAAAGTAGTGAGATCAGGGTACAGCCTGTTTTTCTTTCTAGTTTCGGTCGGAATACACTCGTATTTTGGAGGGGAGGGGGGATTCACAGTCACAGTCTGTGGAGCAGCCGTTTGATTCACAGAGTGTGTGTGCTCTAGCTGCAGCAGAGAGTTTTTTTTTTTTTTTTTCACAGTCGGCTGAGGAAAAAAGGCAGCCAAAACCGCACTCTCCCTCACAGCCATTTCAGCATTTGGGACAATGTTATTGTCCAAATTCTCAACTCTTTCTGGACCCTTATGCCAATAACACTGCATGTCTTTCCAGACATTATAAGATTGTTTCATATACGAATAATCCCAATCGCAGACCTGCAAACTTGTCGCTTTTCGGCGATAATCGCCGTTTTCTTGGTCAAATGGGTCATTCACGTGAATCGCGTAGAACCGGAGAGTTTTTTTTCGGGGGTGGGGGGGGGGGGGGGGGGGTATAGGCTGCCCTAGAATTGCGAAATATTATTGGATAATTCTTATAATTGACATTTCTCTGGGCCTATCGGAATCTTAGTACTTTTTCTCTTGGCCAATCGGAATCTTAGCACTTGCGTCAGAATCGCCAGTGGATGAGACCCCTGGTTAGTGGCTACCACGCGAGTCTGATGGAAACTCATAACGTGAAGGAATCTTATGTGAAATTCGAGGTAAATCAAGCTTTTTTGGAGCAAAAACAACAGCTAGTTGTTTGCTTGATTCAAATAACGTTAGCTACCGCTTTGTTATGCTGCGCTCGTGACAGGGCGCTGAAAGAACGAACGAGAGAGAGAGAGAGAGCCGGTCGCGCGCGCGCACTCTCTCACTGTATTCAAACTGCCTTGCTCTCCCTCCATCGCGCATATTAATCAAAATCTATTGAGAATTGACACGATAGTAAAAGATCAAAGTTTCACGTGGAGCATTTTCAGAGATTTCTTGCGATGTCCTTATCTGCTGGGATAATCACACAACGCGTGCCGTGTCTGTGTGTGTGTCAGCTAATGGCACGTCCGATTCGCGAACTAATGACTCATTTGAACCGATTCACTTTTATGAATGGTTAAAATAACTGATCTGTCCAACATCTGTCTCTTCAAAAGAGATCTGAATCGGTGTATAACAAATCGATAACACCAAACTAGTTAATATTAACTATTCATAAACTGCACTTCTTAATCTCTATAAATAAATAGCATTTATTAATCTTTGGTAATGTTAATTTCACTATTTACTAGTAGCCTTAATTATTACAATTAAAAGTTATATTTGTTAACATTAGTTAGCCTAATGCACTGTGAAGTAATATGAACAAACAACGAACAGCTGTATTTTCATTAACAAAGAATAATAAATACAGTAACAAATGTATTGCTCATCATGGTTCATTTATATTTTACTGCCCTTTTTCTCCTTTGCCAATCCTATGATAATTATATATTATATACAGTATAGTGTTCATCCAGAACAACATGTAACTGTGTAACCACACCCTAGCAACCGTTTAAAACTACCTACCCCCCCCCCCCCCCCCCCCCATCCGCGCGTAACACTTTCACCTTTTTTACTCTGAGGAGTTTGCAGGTCTGCAATCGGGATCACCCCAATTTCCAAAAATCATGTCTTTTGCCTCACGCATATCTTTATCTTTAAATGAGCCGTCACGAGGAAACGGATCTAATTGCGTTTTGCCAGTCGACCAGCCAGCTAAATTTGACAAATCTGGCTTGGCAAAAAATGCTTGATTATTCCTAATCATAAAAAATTTTCGGCGATTCATTTACAAACGGCGGACTAATTTTATTACCCATTGTAAACACACAAATATGTCTCCTCAATGCAACTTAAATAAAGTTCAGTATGGCCAAATAGAAAACAAAGAAAAGTATACAAGTTCAAATTAGTTGTGTTAGTACATTGGCCATAAAGAGAGAAATAAGAGCAAAGAGAAAGAGAGAGAAAGGAAAGAAGAAAAAAAAAAATTAAAATAGTGATTTATTCATTCATAATCCAAGACCAAAGGTAAATTGAAATAGACTTTGCGAGAGAAAAACCAATTGTCTCAACGTCAAATCTATTTCCAAACGAAGAAAAGTGATCAATTTCTCTTTCGTTCTTCCCGTATTTTATAAACACGAGGAAACGTCCCGCATCCTTCGACACGACGGACAACGTCCCGCATCCTTCGACACGACGGACAACGTCCCGCATCCTTCGACACGACGGACAGATAACGTCCCGTGTTGTTTTAACACGACGGACCAATAACGTCCCGTATCCTTCGACACGACGGACCAATAACGTCCCGTTTTATTCAAAACGACGGACGACACAACAAATAAAAGTAAAATCACGGCACTTATAAATCTGTTTTCTCAACAGACAGGAAGAATCAATCTTTCTCTTATATAAAAAGAAAGTAATTCTTACCTGTCTGGAGAAATCCAGGACGACGCCCCCAACTGTAAGGTTATGAATGAAATGGTCCCGAAACAGAAGTGCCCAAAAATCTTGGTCTTTTATTATGAAAGATTATGAATGTACACTTCACAGAAACCAGCGCTGGGGAGAAGGGTCTCGCCCCAATATCCTTTGTCCATGGTTTATATAGTGAAAATCCAAGGGGAGTAAAACAAATCTTGACCAATAGAACCATACCTTACATCATTGGATATCATATAGACTTTATATAACATCGTCCTTATATGGTAAAAACATCTTGCTAGGACCAGCTTTGCCTTGTGGTCCAGACAACTTTTCTAATACACATTCTATAGATGACAGACGAACAGAAAATATAGAGAGGAGGGGGCGAGCTGCTCTCTCCTCTACTAATGGATCCCAGCTGTTTAACTTACATCTATACCAAAGAATGTGCATACGTGGCAAACAGATATACAGTATGGATCATATAATCTTTCTTGTGTTATAGACTTATGCTGAGGGAGAGAATATTTCTTACAGATACATTTATGTTACGTACTTATAGAGTTTTAATCGAGTCCCCTTTGCAATTATGGATGTGCAACACACACACAGACACACACAAACTCTGATAACGTTGGCGCAATTTTTTGAAACTACAAACACAAATTCTGTGATATCGTTTGCTACGTACAAACAAAATTACATTTATGCGAGGGACCTGTTGCGTCATGTTTACATTACTTGTCGTACAGGTGCTTATGTGTAAATGTGAGAAGATGGTTACAGAACAAGAACATATGGTGCAGGGAGATAGAACAGGTATTAATTTTTTTCAATTTACATTATTGTAAACTCCCTCGTTCTACAGCTTTGTGTCGATGTGCTGGCCTTTGTATAAGCATAGCAATTTTGATTTCTTGTCTTTAGAGAGAAAACATACACAGTGTTTTAATACAATATCTTTAAAATATTATATTTATATTTCAAATATTTATAAACGTGTGGTTACACACTACAAACAATGTTTAAATTATATACACATCCTAAAATCCATAAAATACACTTACTTCTTCTGGAGGTGACGTTGGATCGCGAACAGTAGGCAACGATCCACACTTGAGGATTAACTTTAAAGCAAGACCTGCTTTGAATTGACCCTCGTTCACAAAACAGTCAGTCAGAAACATAAACGTATTTTGGAAGTTTAAGTGGCGCCTTTCCTTCGTAAATAAAATCCATCCACTGCGTTTTCAGTGGCTCTGATGTCGGAAGTAAGTGAAAACTACTATGTACATTATTACATCCCAGATCACAGAGGGCGGGGTCTATGCCAAAACCACAGTGTCAATCAAACCACGTTGGTGGGGCTTGCGCAATTCTACGTCACATTGCGTTAAATCTTAGAACAGCTCGTTCTGAGACAGTGCTTATGATTTATTGAGATTGTAAAAAAAACACTGGGTGGATTTTTATCATTCTAGGGTGGTTTGCTCACACACTGCCGACACACATTTATGTTCAAACACCATGTAAAAGTGAATTTTGCATAATAGGTGCCCTTTAATGTGTTTTACCTACTTTTTGCCCTCTGTAGCAAACCTAAAGTTCTGGTCCATAACCAGCGTGTATCCTGATATACCGATGATACACACACAGAAACGGAGTAGCTACCGCACTACATAGCACTACTTGTTACATATGACCTTAGGGACGGACAGTTTTGGCCAGGTTTATTTCAGGACCAGTTTGTGTCTTTAAGTAGAAACTCAACAGCAGTAGGGACCTTATCTGAGTGGGTGAAAGGTACAACTGGTGAGGAGGAACCTTGGAAAAGGGTATAAAGGCTGTCTCATCTCTTCCTGTGGGTGTCACTCTCTTGCACAGTGTAAATTCTGTGTCCTAGACTGAACCAAGAATAAATACTTATCTTTTTATTACTTTGACTCTGAGTGTCTCTTACACAGTGATGATGTTTAACAGAATTTTTGCCACAACATTGTCTTTCAAAAGTAAGAGTCAACTCTGAGTCAATTAAATTAATTGTTTTTCAAACGAGTCATAAGCCTTTTCGTTGTGACGTCAAGACGAAACATTAGTATATTGGCCGCACACGTTTTGCACGTGCAGACACCAGGGAAAACTTGAACCTCAAACCGGCAGTTGATTCTTGTGGATACTGGAGAGCATCATGCCGAGAAGATGGCGCTGTGCTCTATAATGTGAAGGTAAAGCCAGTTATTTTTCACTCTTTAAGGATGAGCATGTGAAGAATCAGTGGTTAAAATTCATCTTTACCATGATATCACAGCAGTATAATCCTAAACTTTAGCTGTGTTCCCTAATCTCGGAGTTAAATGCAGGATTCACAAACCGCTAGCTCTTGAAAGATGGTGTTAAAAAAACTTAGTGTTGAGTTTTATATTGTGTAGGTCTCTCCTGCTAACTGGCTAACTCACATTATTACTGTATTACTGAAATACTTCTGATCAGCTGTGGGCAACTATTACCTTATACTGTGTCTATTAATGCAGATTATCTGTTGTTCTCACTAC
The DNA here is from genome assembly GCA_036326025.1 of Chrosomus eos. Classification (NCBI taxonomy): domain Eukaryota; kingdom Metazoa; phylum Chordata; class Actinopteri; order Cypriniformes; family Leuciscidae; genus Chrosomus; species Chrosomus eos. Next base: position 15,689,505 of record CM070836.1, on the reverse strand, counting down.
TTTGAGGAAATATTTGTTTTACCAACTTTTATGTTACAGCAGATAGAAGTCAATAATATCCCACAAAGAGCAATTTATGACATTATGATTAAAGATCACCCGCTTCGAATGTTATCATTCGATTGAATGGGCCTTATCAGTGGTTATCAGCTCATAGATATGGGCCAGAAGGGGCCTGCTGCGCCTACTGGTAGGCTCAGAAGGCTGTTGTCATCCATCCACATGGTTAATTACCGATACAAATACAAGGAAGACTCCAGATCCAATTCCAGAGGAATCCAGCTCGCCGGTAATCGGAAGTCTATACTGGATGACGCGGCAACGTGGCGATATTTCCTGCTTGATATTTTCAGGTAAGACCATTTAAATGATAAAACTGAGCATTTAAACTAATGAATTAGTCAATAAGGGAAAACAATACATAAAATGTGTTTTAATGTTGCGTGACATGAGTGTTGACATGAGATAACAGTATTGCAATTGTAAACGTTATATAGGCTATTACGTTATTAGCCTATCGTTATGTTTCATGCTTTATGTGACTCTTTGTGTGATATTATTGACTTCTCTCTGCTTATATGTGGAAGGCCGTACTACAGTTAAGCCAATTGGATACAACCAATGGATAGTCAAACATCATCTTATTTAGATTCAAGATGAATGGCTCAACATTCCAGCTCAATTCCTTTTGAGTTTGATTTGGGTGCACTTCGGTCCAAGGTAGAACATCTAAGAGACAGTATAGAGAAAGAATTCTCTGATAACCGAGGCACTCCTTAATTAAAATGTCTTTATTACAAAAATGACATGTCCACTTTAAAACGCAGCATGAAGCCATCTTCAGGGCATAGTGAAGCAGATAGAAAACTGATCTTATAATGACAAAGACACACAAGTAGAAAAAAACACACAGGTGCTGGCAATCAGTGTTAAAGGTCTACAGGTAATTGCTAAGACACGCCTCTCACACCGGTTCCCAGCACTTAAACTAGACAAAAGCCCTATTCGGACTGGATTAGTATTATCTGGGGACCTCGTGTGATTTAGAAATTACCCCGCCACATCTGAATTTCGTGTGGCGCATTCGCACGGGATAACCGAAGCCTGTGATTTAACTCAAATTTACTGACTTATCTCCCGGATATGGCGTCAGGCTATTGCTTGGAAATTTCTTTTCGTTAGGTCTAGCTGTATGATATATTATGACATAGCCTAAACAGAATAAAGTTCCTTACCGCACGCTGCTATACATGCCAATTCATCTCCATTTAATCATTCTTTTTGTTTTGCTCTTCCGATGATCTTCAGCTTTCACTTTCTGCAAATTGTGTAGTTGTGTGAAGCGATATGACTCAGCCCCCAAAATACTATCAAAACACTCCAAACCAGCCTCCATTATTCGCGAAAGATGGATAAAAAGGCGCACATGAAACAAAAACCTTGAAAAAATGATATACGATCCGGCCAAATCACAGAGATGCCTATTCGCACAGGACTAATATTATCACAGGACCTCGGTGTTCGGCGAAATATAGTAGGTAATTTGCAGGGGAATTTTTACTTTACAAATTACAGACATGGTCGATTCGCACGGGATTAAGATCTCAGACAAACTCCGCAATTATTACAAATTACTAGAGGTCACCAGGTAATACTAATCCCGTGCGAATAGGGCTTTAGACTTAGACTAGACTAAAGCCTGGTTCACACGGCAGGATAATTAGGCTGATTTTAGCCCCGATTTTCCCCTTCCGACATCTTAAGGATGCTCCGATTATCGTAAAATAATCTGATCAGATATTCCTGCCGTGTGTGGTGTGTTAAGACTGCTCTCGTCTTCGGGGATATCCAACATGTTGGATTGTTTTGGCCCGATTTCTCCTCGTGTGTGGTGTCCCCCGAGGACGAACGAGCACGCAGCATGTGGACTGTGGCGTGTAGCCAATCAGAAAGCGAGGTGACGAGGCGCAGAGGAAGACAAACAAACAAAATCAAAACAGCCGGTGGCATGGCGCACCAGAGAGTCCGGTGGATGTTTTCTCTAATAGTTTAAACTATCGCCATTGTCCGCCATAATAGTTTACTCTGAAGTCACGTTTGATCTCGAGGGATTTTGTGTGATTTTCCGTCTGACCTGGGAATGCTCGGGAGTCAAATCGGTTCGTGTGTGATGTGTTGATTTTGCCGTGTGGCTGCGCACCACACACGGCACGACCAAAACTGTTAGACCCGTGATTTTTTATCGCCGTGTGTGGGGTCTCTCAGGTTTGGAAAATCGGCCGACAATTTTAAAATTGTCCCGTGTGAACCAGGCTTAAGACTTCTCTTTATTAATCCTTTTGGGATGACTCCCGCAAGGAAATTGAAAATTCCAGCAGCAGCTTTAGCAAGAAGAAAAAAGAGAATAGCAGAGAAAAGGAAAGAACACACTAATACAATACAACAATACAGTACAATAATAATAAGAACATTAGTCAGAATATCAACAACCATAAATTAATTTAAAAAGTGTCAGTGTTGAGTCCAGTGTTATAATGATATAGTGACCAAGTATAATGTAAGTCCAGGTGTGGATGTATGTGTGTGTGTGTGTGTGTATGTTTGTACATGTATTGTCCTCTCTGCCCTATTTCCTCCTCCCCCCAAATGAGGAGTTGTAGAGTCTGATGGCATGAGGGACAAAGGAGTCCTTGAGTCTGTTAGTCCGGCACTTAGGAAGGATCAGCCTTCCACTGAACCGGCTATAATCACAATAAATCACAATAATAAACAGAAACACAGGCAACAAATAGCATGCATATATATTCATGCATACATTGCTAGGGCACGCCTCTCACATGGTTCTCAGCAACAAATCTGTTGATCACAATAATAAACGAAAAACATACAAGCAACAAAATAGCATGCATATACACTCATGCATATATTGATAGGACACGCCTCTCACATGATTCACAGCACTAAAGCTGTTGGTCACATTGTAAGTAAAAACACAAGCAACAGGTAGCACGCATATATTCATGCATACCCATGCATACACATTCATGCATACACATACATTATAATTAGAGGTGGGCATAGATTAATTTTTTTAATCTAGATTAATCTAGATTAATTTTGAAATTAATCTAGATTAATCTAGATTAAAATGGCTCATTTGAAATCTGCCGAAGGCATTCAAAATATGTATGTTACATATGTTCTATGTAACATAGTAGCTGTTCTACTATGATAATTGGTGATGAAAATAAATCATGTTCAGTCAGATGTACTTGTGTTTAGTTTATTCAATTAAACATGAATTTTGAACTGTAGGCCTACATAAGAGGCCGTGATGAACTGTTTTACAGTCAGTAGCTTTGTGTCAATCAGTCCAAGCTCTATTTCTCCTTTTTCCACCAGTCACTCAGGCAGACCAGCTTGTTCACATTTTCTGGTGACAAACTAGATCTCCTCTTCTGCACAATATGGCCTGCTAAAGAAAAAAGTCTCTCGCATGGGACAGTTGTGGCAGGAGTCCCCAAGTATTTACGGGCAATGTTGGCCATCTTACCATAGACAACAGTGTGCTCCGACCACCACTTCAGTGGACACTGATCTAGACTGGCACTGGGCTCTACCTTGTACCTCTCTACAATATTGTCTATTGGTGTCTCCTCATCTGATTCTGAGTCAGATCCCATCAGTAGCAGGGCTTTTTTCTTCTTGGGTGGCTCAGGGTTCTCCTCCTCCTCCTCCCCGCGTGGCTGCAGAGCAGGATTTTCTCTCTTCACCAACTCACTTAGCTTTTCCCACACATGCTCCCTCTCTGCTCTGGGCAAGCATTTGAGGTCCTTAAATCGTGGATCTAGAGCAGTCGCCACCTTTAGTGAATAAAAAAATAATTCAAAATTTCACTTTCCAAATCCAACCTCATAATCCAACCATATTTCTTCATGACTCACTCATCTATTAATTGACCGATCTACTGGCTTAACAGCCTATAATGGTCAAACAATGCATTTATCTTCTGGTCAGTCTGACATACCTTAAGCCATTCCAGGTTTATTTTCTCGCTCCGCTGGTTGAGGTCATTGGTGAAGGCAGCCTTGAATCGCACAATATGTGACCCGCTCTGGCGAAATGAGTCGGAAGTCGCAACGTTCTATTTTAAGATATGGGCCGATTATGTGGAAAAATAATGAAATAATAAAAAAAAACTTTTTTGGCTAATTTCATTCAAAGGACATTCAAAAATAATCTCCCGAAGTTTCATAGTCCATATAAATGAGTAAATGTATTTAAATGACTATTAAAATTTACAAAGTTGTACTAAATTCGCTGGAAATTATTGCTTTTCTCAACTCCTCTCATCACTTCTGAGCATTTCCCGGGTATCCCCTGAAACGTCACTATCTCTGCTCTCCAAATATGGTGTTGCACGTTGTATACAACCAATCAAAAAGCTTAGAAAATGTACACAAACGCTGATCATTTGGCAATGGGAAGCCCCGTTTCGACTGACCGGCACGCGATCGGTCCAGCCGCCCTCCTGTCAGACTCGCGCTCGGTGTAAACAAGCTAGCAGATCTCATCAGAAAGATTAAATATTAATTTGAGAAATGTCGCTGTCAAAAGAGAGCAAAGTCACCAACGCGTTGAACTCACTGGAGGCTTCTAACCTAAGCTCTGCTCCTGATCAGCAAGAGTGCACATACTCGTGTGCGGTGCGTATGCGGTGCGGGAGCAGCACGCGCTATAGATAGTGCTCATGCTGCGTGCATTTGCTGTGCGCAACTGATCAGCGGCTGTACCACACACACATTTACTCACTATTTGTATTTCAAATCCAGAAATTATCAAGTTTTATTTTAAAAAAAAGTTGTCACCAGTGCGATTCTCTTTTTACAGATATGCACTCTTAGACGTATTCATGTTAAAACACACTTTTAACATCGCATTATTAATGCATTAGCCTACTTAGGCCTACACACACACAAACACACACACACACACACACACACACACACACACACACACACACACACACACACACACACACACACACACACACACACACACACACACACACACACACACACACACACACACACACACACACACACACACACACACAAGCAAAAATGTAGCACCTCTGTTCAATCTTTCTGATTTTTGTAAAAGTGCCTTTTAAATTATTTATTCAAATAAAAACTTTAAAATAATTTGAGCTTCAGTCTGGTTTAATAGCATTATATATGTCTTTGGTCAAATTAAGCTGTAAAATAAATAGTTCATCTCTTTAAATGCAATGGATTTTGAAAGATATCAACAAAAAATGGGCAAAAAACTTTAAACGCAATTTTCTCAGGTTTTCAATTGGAAAAAGAGGGCAGACGACCATAATTCAAATGTGTATATCTTTACAACCATTTAAGGTATGACTTTGACTAGGATATCATTTTAAAGTGTATGGTCTCCTCTTTCCATTAATACCAAAATCTCAATTTTGAAATTTGGGTCACTGTGACTCATTTTGCTGGATCAGGTCACATATAGGCAGGATCATCATCTGAGATCTTCATCGCATGCCGGAGGTGGGCACAGGGCAGGTAGAACCACAGAGCAGGATACATAGTTATCCCCACCAAGGAGCTCAGTGATGTACCTACACAGACAGACAGATAGACAGACAGACACACACACACACACACACACACACACACACAGAGACAGACAGACAGACAGACAGACAGACACACACACACAAACACACACCAGAAACAGAGCAATAAATAATTAATGACTGATTCATTTAACTCACATTACACATTTTTAAATTTCATAATCACGTTACATTTAAGGGCTTGTGTTTCTTAAATACAAAGTGACATTTAAAAGAACTTGTATGCCAATTCTTGAACACGCTATCTTTGTAGACCATACCTGCATGGCTCCAGCAGTTTCTCTAGCTTTGCCAACTTTTCATATTCAGCATTTGTTGGGAGGGCTAGATTGTGCTTCTGCTGAGACAGCGTTGTGTGCAGTGGGTCTCTGTTGCGGATCACACGCTTGATCATCTCAAGGGTGGAATTCCACCGTGTTGGAACATCTTGCACGAGTGTCTCCTGAACTTGTCCAAGGGAGGCTTGTTGGACATTCAGCTCGCCTGAGTTGGCCGGACTGTGTTTGAAATGTCCGACCACTTTGCGGCACTTGGCCAGTGCACCATCAAAACCACCTTCCCGAAGTGACATTACAATAGCTCTCTGTACAACATGCGCAACACAGGGCAAATGCTCGAATGGCAGTAGCCTCGCTGCTGCCACCATATTAGGAGCGCTGTCTGTTCCAATAGTGCTGATTTTGTCAGCTATCCCCCACTGATTGGTGACGTCGATAAACTGCCTAGCACACGCTTCTGCAAAGTGACGCGTCTCTGTTTTTATCACACCTAACGGACAGACAAAGTAGATCAGAATAAGTTCACTACTAGTAAACAACTAAAGCAGTCAAAGAAACAAAGAAACAAAATCAAGAAACAAACATAATGTGGTGGTAATTAAATTTGTTTACGATTGCTAAACAACAGTGAGCACAACTGGAGCTACATGTGCAAAACTACAGTCTGCACTAACAGTCACCTGAGCAAAACAGTTCACATCACCTGCAAAACTCACTCCAGCAACACAACTCTTAACACATGGCTCAAAACAGGCTCCGTGCAGCCACACTCAGCACAACCCTCACTGAGATAACACACACTGTCACTCAGAACACACTGAGAGTAAAAACACTAGCATCAAACACCAATACAGAAAATACAAACTTAGTTTGAACAATTTCAGTGACTTCATATAAAGTTTTCTTCAAAGAAAAGAGTGACATTCTTTCACATGATTTATAAAAAAAATTATAACATACTTCTTTAAGGTAAATAAAAATGAGAAGTTTGCTTCAATAGTCTGTATTAATTTATGAAATTACTGTAAAGTAATGAGAAAAAAAGGGTAGAAACTACATGTAATTTGAACAAATATATGAGGGGCTAATCCTGCCTCTCTCCAGCATCAGGCCACAGGTTTCCAGCCTTTCAGCTGAAATCACAATCAGCAGTGTGTGAAAGGCACAATCACAGTAACCGTACACAGTATGTGTGAAAGGTTTGGTCCACATGAACTGCTGCTGTGCAGACTGAAGTTAAAATTTTGCACATGTACCGGTAAGTTAGCTCGAGTTGTGCTCACTGTCATTTAGCAATCGAAAAAAACTGTAATAGGCTAAGTAGTTAAATTCAACAATTTATAATTACATCACGTAACCTACCTAAAGCGAAGGAGTGAAGTTCCCAGCTGGCATCGATGAGGTGTACAGTAACGCCGAGGTAATTATCGTTGTTGACAGATGTCCAATGGTCCCCAGTCAGTGCAATACAGCTCGCCTCTATCAGCTTCTCATCTTTTGTGGCTTTCTCTGTGGCATACTGGTCATGTATTCTCCTCATGATTGTTCGCCTCGCGGGTAGTTTGTAAGATGGGTCACCTGTGGCCGCCTGAAGAACAAGCTCGAGCCCCTCATCTTCAATCAAGCTGATGGGCCGGCAGCTGGTGGCAATCCACTGAGCGAGGAGATTAGTTAGCTTGGCTGATACAGCTGTGCTGACGGGCTTCCCTCGGTTGCACTCAAGTGACTCAAACATAGTAGTTTGTCGACGACTCTTCCCCTGCGCTACATCAGTGCTTGGTCCGGCATCTACCGCATTACCAAAGGGATGCTTTGCTTTTAGGTGGTACTTGAGACTGGAAGAACTCCTACAGTAAACTAATTCCGCATTGCACAAGCTGCAAACAACCTTAGTCTTGTCGAGGTTTCCATTGGAAGTTTCTTGAAAAAATTTTTTCCCTGAAGCAAACCTGGTGGCTTCGTAGCTGCATCCATGTTAGCACGGTGATTTCACAGAAGGCATACACACACACACAGGTTCGAAGACTCGTCGTTCGCCCCCTACAGTGTAATTCGGCTAGGTATACATCCGCACTAAAATATCAAGGTGAAACTCATCATAGCTTGCGTAGTATAGACCCAGCTCCCAACCCAATTTTGAGAATAGATTAACGTCGATATTTTTTTTATCGCCCGATAAGAGTCTCGCGTTAACGCAGCACGTTAACGCCGATAACGGCCCACCACTAATTATAATACATTTGAAAAGTAGGTAATCACAAGAAAAAACAATATTACAGAGTCACAGAAAAGGTCTATAATCTATCTCCTCATTTAATCCTGGATAGTCCATTGCTTTAAAACTCCATATCCAAAAGTTTCACGTTGCAATGACCGTTTTAAAATGTCACCTCTACGTATTGATTTTTTAATAATTTCAATGCCCTGAATTCTCAAAGATGATGGGTCACTATGATGTATTTCTTTATAGTGTTTGGCCATAGGGTAATCTTCGTTGTTGACTCAGATTGCGTATTTGTGTTCATAAAACAATGCCCATGTGGGTGTTTCTATGTGGGCAGAACTAAAAGAAAACTAAAAGAGTGGTTTTAGTTTTAGCCACAGGAAGCCAGTGAAGATCATGCAAAATTGGGGTGATATGTACATAACGCTTGTGTCACAGTGTGGTGTGGATGAAAACAGGCTGAGGCAAAAAGCTCCAATATAAACGATTTACTTCTGAACAAAACAACGAACAGGTACAGACAGGTAGACGGGCAGAGGATACACACACAAAACACTGTAACATTTACACAAATCGACAAAGGACAGACTGAACTGAAGGAACTAAATACAAGTACAAATCAAACATAACAAGGTGAAGACAGGTGACACAGATGATGATAACGATGAACAGGTGGATGATTGAGGGAGTGAGTTCAGGTGTGGAGACAAGAGGATGCTGGGAAGTGTAGTGAAGATGACGAAGACAGAATGGTGCAGACGATAACTGTGACATAACGCCCCCTTCAAAAAGGCGCGACCTCGCGCCGAGAAACATCAACAGGGGTGGGGGGGTGGGCGCCCTGAAGGCTGGCTAGGGCGTGTCCAAACAGGACAGGAAGCCTCCAGGGCGGATCAGGAAGTCCAGGCGGCCAGGGTGGTGCAGGACTTGCAGGCGGCCAGGGCAGAGCAGGACGTGGGCGTGACCACGGCGGAGCAGACGAACCCTCGGGCGTCCAGGGCGGAGCTGTTGAACCCTCAGGCGTCCAGGGCGGAGCAGGCCGTTTGGGCGGCCATGGTGGAGAGGACTCTTCGGGCGGCCATGGCGGAGAGGACCCTTCGGGGGGCCATGGCGATGCAGACCCTTCGGGTGGCCATGGCGGTGAAGACCCCTCGGGCGGCCATGGCGGAGAGGATTTTTCAGGTGGCCGTGGGCCTTTGGGCGGCCACGGTGAGGACCTTTGCCCCCCCCCCAAAAAATTATAGGGGAGCGTGACGGAGTCAGAAAATGACTCCAGAATAGAGTCAGGGACAGGCTCTGGAACGGTCTCTGGCTGGGCAGACAGGACATGGCTGACGTGAAGCTCTGGCTGGATGTGGCTGACGTGAAGCTCTGGCTGGACGTGGCTGACGTGAAGCTCTGGCTGGACGTGGCTGACGTGAAGCTCTGACTGGACGTGGCTGACGTGAAGCTCTGGCTGGACGTGGCTGACGTGAAGCTCTGGCTGGACGTGGCTGACGTGAAGCTCTGGCTGGACGTGGCTGACGTGAAGCTCTGACTGGACGTGGCTGACGTGAAGCTCTGGCTGGACGTGGCTGACGTGAAGCTCTGGCTGGACGTGGCTGACGTGAAGCTCTGGGTGGACGTGGCTGACGTGAAGCTCTGGCTGGACATGGCTGACGTGAAGCAGCGGTGAGGGCTCGGCTGGGCTGGACAGAACCAGCGGTGAGGGCTCGGCTGGGCTGGACGGAACCAGCGGTGAAAAGGGCTTTGAACACTCTGGTTCTGGCTGGACGGTCTCTGGCTGGACGGACTCTGGCTGGATGGACTCTGGCTGGACGGTCTCTGGCTGGACGGTCTCCGGCTGGATGGTCTCCGGCTTTACCGTCTCCGGCTGGACGGTCTTGTTAAGTTATATGTGACCCCGCCTGTGAACCCCCGGCTAAAGTCGCAGAATCTAATTATAGGTAAAAGAGCGTCAAAGTAGTCATAGCCATAAAAATGACAAAAATAGGTCATGTATGTTTATTGCTGTAAATGATAGATTATTCCAAGGGTTTTGAGATTCAATACTCAAATTTTTATTTATAACATGATAAATACTAAAATTAATGATTTTATTGACACTACGTATTCTTTTGCACAACAAAACAACCGGACGCGGCCCACGCGGGCTTCCTAAACATTGATTTCAATCGTATCCGGGTTTATTTTTCGGCGCAACAACACTTGGTGATTCTTATCATTCAGTTCAGGAACTTCTTTTTGACTTATTTTCTATTAGAAAGAGTAAACAGACATTAATATCAATCCGCACGAGCGGCATCAGGTCAACACAATGAAAAAAAAAATAATGCGACTTCAGCCGGGATCAGAGATGTTGGAGGAGATTTTTCGTGTCATCGCCAAACATTAACTTAAGAACAGCTTATGTGTGTTGTAGCTCATTATTCTGCCAATAATATTAATTTCATTTGTGTCATATAAGTGTCAATAATATAACTCGTTTGCTGGAGTAACTGTTAGCTGCGTCGTTTTGACATCTGACATGGCAGCACCGAAGCATGAGCAGAACGTAAAATAGCTGATTGCTTAAACAGCTTGTTAGATATTAACAAGCTGGTGGAATTGCCCAATTTATGATTTGAGGGGTTTTATAGCGGATTAACGTTATTTTCTGGAGGATATGGTGATGAACAGGACATATTCTTTGACGAAACTGACGAGGAATTTGACGGTAAGTTTTTGTCATTATACTTTTTTAATGCTATGTAATATACTTTCAGTGTTCAGCCAATGTGATGCTAACACAGAATTCATCCTGTGATGCAAACATATAGTGGTTTTAAATGTTTATTACATTTGTTCGTTGAAATTGAGTCAGTTTTTAAAATTAATTACGTTTATGACCTTTATTTGTTTGATTACACTCTGAATTGAAGCCATGGCCATATAGCCATACCTGTTTCTTGTCCCTATGACCTCCCCTCGATTAATCCAATCCAGTCTGATATTTTCATATAAAATGCTTCATTATCCATTTTAAATGTGGATTTAAAATGGATAAATCCCCCCACCCCCCATGTTTAGTTCTCCATTTAGGTCTCTTGCTTTGAATTGAAAAAATGATCCTTGTTTTTTCAGGCAGTGACCAACATGGTGAGGACGAGCCCAGTTTTGGTGAATGAACCTCAAGCTATTAGTCTGGCGAATCTGAAGAGGGAACACCAACAAGAAGAATTTGCTTCTAATGCTGGAAGTCCAGATGTGAAACTGAAAATAAGTTTCTCTTGCAACTGCAAGTATTTCAGTGCTGAAAAGTGTTCTTCATTTTTCAAGGAGGGAGAGTTGCTGTCACTCAGGATGAGTCATTTGGAGATGGACAATACTGTACTTGACATGGTAGTTTTAGCTCAAATACGAAGTCACTTGCACTGTGGGGAAGAAACCGCTAAATCAAAAAAAGGATCACAGACTTTTGTGAATAGAATCAATGAGATTATTAAATATTTTGCATCTAGACAATTTTAGAATGTGTACAAAATTTGAGACTGATCTGTTAAAGGGATAGTTCACCCAAAAATTAGAATTCTGTTATTATTTACTCAGCCTCATGTTGTTCCAAACCGGTATGAGTTTCTTTCTTCTGTTTAACACAAAATAAGATATTTTAAAGAATGCTGGTAACCAGACAGTTGGTGGCACCCATTGACATCCATAGTGTTTTTCCCCCCTACTATAGAAGTCAATGGGTGCCGTCAACTGTCTGGTTACCAGCATTCTTTAAAATATCTTATTTTGTGTTAAACAGAAGATAGAAACTCAAACTGGTTTGGAACAACATGAGGCTGAGTAAATGATGACAGAATTCAAATTTTTGGGTGAACTATCCCTTGAATTTTTTTTTTACTCCAGATTTACTCAATGTTACATCGTGCCCCAGTAAGAGAATGAGATTTTCTGCCGAAATGTTACATGTTAATTAATTGATATTGATATATTATTGATATTATATTTGCACTGATATTTCATTTTACTAATAAAGTTATACAAATCATTCAACTGAATTGACAAGGTAATTGTTGCTACAATCAAGCTCTTGTGGTGGCCCTATTCGTTTCAATGTTTTTATGCTTTTAGCTTTTTGGACGTGCGCATCGTAATAAATAGGCCTGTTTTACAAAACTTTAATAATTTTCCCAAAAATGTGTCATATCACTAAAAAAGGGAGAATCTCAGCTTTAATGTGGTATATGGCACATATGGAGGATAATTATGGATCAAATGTGTTGCAGTTTTAAAAATAAGCTTTTTTTAAAATTGGAATTTCTCCAAAACATGATTTTCTGAGCCCGAAAATCAGCAAATCTTTGACATAGCCTTACTCAGTCAATATTAAAGATATCAAGGTTATATTTTCACAGAATGTTCTTCACATTATGTAGGATGATTTTATGTAGAAAACAGTGAATCACAAAAAAATGACTTAAGCTGGGTTTTCACAGGCAGGGACACATATTTAGGCTTACATTTAAATTTACACAACGCATTTATTGATAGGCTAGAGACACAGAGTATACATATAGTGACACATTAATAGATACATAGATATAAATATATATAGACAGCTAGATTAATAGATAGATACATATTTAGATAGATTAAATATAGGCTACATATATAAATACATAGATAGATTATAGATACATAGATTATAGAAACATATCTAAATACATAGATAGATTATATAGAAACATATTATATATACATATCTAAATACATAGATTGTAGATACATATATGTAATTAGGCTGGAGAAATTATCTGTAAAAAAAAAGAAGTAGGCTAAGTCCTTCCACAGCAGAGAAATTAATATTTTTTAATAAAAATATGTAAAAAAGTGAGACATTGTGGCTTCATTTATTTTATTAATATTAATTTTGCAGAACCAAAATAACATTATGCACAGTGAGGAGCCTATAGGTTACAAGATTCACATATTAGAAAAGTACAATAATGAAAAAACGTCTCTGGTTACTTACGTAACCTATGTTCTCTGAATAGGGAACGAGACGCTGCGGAAAGCGCAGTGGGATATTCTCTGAATGTGCCGATTGTCTGAAGCCTTATAGAATCACGCCAATTCATTGGCTGATGGCGTCCGCGCAATATGGCTCCGCCCCGACGCTCTTACGTCGCATCATACGTATTCGCGCGCGCGCGCCATCTGCTCCTCAGATTTCTCTGCCGAAAAGAAACTGTCAGCAGCGCGAGGAGCTTGGCCGCTAACGCAGCGTCTCGTTCCCTATTCAGAGAACATAGGTTACGTAAGTAACCAGAGACGTTCTCTTTCATAGGTTCTCTCAACGCTGCGGAAAGCGCAGTGGGAACGGACTACCAAACTCGCCAAGCTAGAGCGCTTTTATGACTGGTAGATAAAAGAGACAACGACCGAAACGAGTTCAAACAGAAAGAACCTGGGAACCCGGGGTCATGTCAAGATCCAAGCTATAGAACCTTACAAAAGTATGCGGAGAGGACCAGCCTGCCGCAACACAAATATCCTCCAAAAGTGCTCCTCTGAAAAGAGCTTGAGAAGATGCTACACTTCTGGTGGAATGTGCTCTAATGTTAAGAGGTGAAGGCAAGCCACGCACCCCATAAGCCAACGAGATAGCCTCTGTGACCCAGTGAGAAATCCTCTGCTTCGATGCAGCAAGCCCACGGCGGCTAGCACCGAAACAAACCAGAAGCTGGTTAGATTTCCTCCAACCGCCTGAGCGGTCTACATATATCTTAAGAGAACGAACTGGGCAGAGCAAGTTAAGCTCCCTATCTTCCTCAGATGAAAATGGAGGAGGGTGGAAAGCATTAAGGTTAACTACCTGAGAGCGGAAACTTGAGGAAAGAACCTTGGGGACATACCCTGGTCTCGGCCTCAAGGAAACTTTGACCAGGCCAGGGGCAAAGTCCAAGCAGGACTCGCTAACAGAAAGAGCTTGTAAGTCTCCCACCCGCTTTAACGAGGACAAAGCTAACAAAAGAGAAACCTTAAGAGTCAGAATCCTATCCGGAGCTGACTCCAAGGGCTCAAAGGGGGCTTTCGTCAAACCCTCTAGGACAACAGAAAGATCCCATGAGGGGACTCTAGGGGAGCGAGCCGGTTTCAGGCGCTTCACCCCACGCATAAAGGCAGAAACTAACCTTAACTTGCCTAGGGGAATCTCATCCGATTCCCTATGCGCTGCAATAGCCGCGACATAAACCCTGAGAGTGGTAGCGGCTGCTCCAGCCGCAAACTTCTCCTGCAGGAATTCCAGTACTGAACCAGCAGGGCAGTTAACTGGGCTCTTATCATGTGCCAAACACCAAGTCTCAAAAACCTTCCATTTGGAAGAATATAATCTCCTTGTAGAAGGAGCTCTAGCACTCGCAATAGTCTCCTGAACGTCAGTTGGGAGACCAGAGCTTAATGCTAACGGCCTCTGATCGGCCAAACATACAGCTTCCACATGTCTGGGCGAGGATGCCATATCCTGCCCTGTAGCTGGGACAGCAGATCTTCCCTGACCGGGATCCTCCAGGGGGGAGACTCCAGTAGAGGAACTAGCTCCGAAAACCATGGCTGAGATGGCCAGAACGGAGCTACCAGGAGGAGGCGGACTCTGCTCTCTCTCACTCTGGCCAAGACCGCCGGGATCAGTTTGATGGGCGGGAAGGCATAGAGTTTCTGCGTTGGCCAAGGGTAAGCGAACGCATCTATCCCCAATGGGGCCGGGGGACTCAGGGAGAACCAAAGAGGGCATTGGGATGACTCTTGAGATGCAAAGAGGTCCACCTCCGCCTCTCCAAAAACCTTCCAGATTAGAGCCATCGTCTGGCGGTTCAACATCCATTCTCCCGATCGGAGTTTCTGTCTCGACAGAAAATCTGCTGCGAGGTTCAGAACCCCTGGGACATGAACCGCTCTTAGAGATAGGAATCTGCTCTGAGACCACAGGAGAAGGTGACGCGCATGCCTGTCTAGGGTGCGCGACCGAGAACCTCCCTGCCGGTTCACATGAGACACCACTGCCATATTGTCCGTTCTGACAATGACATGGTGACCCTCCAGAAGAGGGAGGAAATGAAGCAGAGCCAGAAAAACGGCCCTTAACTCCAGGCAGTTTATGTGCCAGGAGAGAGCCTCTCCGGTCCAGACCCCACACGCTGGTCTGCCCTCGAAAACCGCTCCCCAGCCGGTGAGAGAGGCATCCGTCGTAATCATCTGGCGACGAGATACCGCACCCATGCTGACCCCTTTCCGAAGAAAAAGAGGGTCCCGCCAAACTGACAGGGCTCGAAAGCAACTGCGCGATACCTTCAGTAGGCGAAGGGTTGACCCGGAGGGTCGAACCCCTGAGAGTTTCACCCACCACATGAAGGGTCTCATGTGGAGTAGGCCCAGCGGTAGCACGGAGGAGGCCGCAGCCATAAGGCCCAGCATCCTGCGGCAGGTGCCCACAGACACATGATGGCCTAGTGAAAAACGAGCCAAGCATGTCGTCAAGCTGGAAATCCGTGCAGGGGCCAAACGGGCCTGCATGAGAACGGAATCCATGTTCACCCCCAAGAAAACGGTGCTTTGAGCCGGAGCAAGAACACTCTTCTCCGAGTTCAACCTCAAACCGAGAGACTGGATATGACTCAGAACGACGTCTCTGTGGTGGGCCACTAGCTCCCTGGATTGGGCTAAAATGAGCCAATCGTCCAGGTAATTTAGAACACGGATGCCCTGGAGCCGCAATGGGGCCAGAGCTGCATCCATGCACTTTGTGAATGTCCTTGGAGCTAGAGATAGGCCGAAGGGAAGGACCCTGTACTGGAACGCCCTTTCTCCAACGGCGAACCTGAGGAATTGCCTGTGTCGCTGTACAACCTGGATGTGAAAATAAGCATCCTTTAGGTCTATCGTCACGAACCAATCCCCTGGCCGAATCTGAGATATGATAGCTTTCAGCGTCAACATCTTGAATTTCCCTTTGTAAAGGGCGAAGTTCAGCCGGCGGAGGTCCAGTATGGGACGCAAACCGCCGCCCTTCTTCGGGACCAGGAAGTAACGGCTGTAAAAGCCCCGCTCGGTTTCCCCTGGAGTAATCTCCTCTATTGCTCCTTTGAGAAGGAGTGAAGAGATTTCCTGCTGCAGTACAGAAGCCTGAGCGGCGCTGTCTACTACAGTAGGAAACACCCCGTTGAAACAGGGGGATTGCGGCAAAACTGAAGAGTGTAGCCGAACCGAATCGTGCGAAGAACCCAGGACGATACCCCTGGTAAGCGTTCCCACTCTGGAAGGAAATGTGATAGAGGAGGAGGGATGTTGTAATGCAGACGACATACCCGAGTAAGGGTGCCGTGTTGACGCTCCTGGGGTAAAGAGGTTGACTGTGCAGGAGGGCCATCGGCGTCCTGGCACGTGATGGGAGGCATCGAGATTGGGGTCATGGTGACCAGGTCCGCCTGCTTCGGAGGAAAACGGAAAGTGCCTCCGAGGATGCGGCCGGTAGTTATAGAGAGCGTGGGGGGTGAGGGGAGAAAGCCGAAAGCGTCTCCTTCCTCCCGCACCAGACTGAGTAGAGAAGGTGAAATATGGCCTGCACTTCGAGACACTCTGAGTGGCGAAGGTGACAGGGCAAGGAAAGGAGAGCTGGGAGGTGGGCAGAAACGCTTGCGCGGTCTGACCCAACCCTGAGGAACCAGAGGAGCTCTCCTTTTTCTGACCGGAGGGTCAGGAACGGCTCTGCGCCGCCGGAGCAGTCGGTTTGTCGGACCGCTTCAACTGGAGGCGCTTGTGAGGCCGTTGACGGGGAAACGGGCGACCGCGGGCTCCCCAAACCGTGGCAGGTGGGGGATGCCCTGGTTCGCTTCTTCTGGAAGAGAACTCCGGTCTATGAGAGGGACGTTCTCTGGGTCGCACCGGGGGGGGGACAGAAGGTTCCCTAGCCCTCCTGGGCATGAACTGTCTGAACGCGGCCGATTGGGATTTGGAGGAGCGGAATTTCTCAACCACTGTGTTGACCGCCTCACCAAACAACCCTGTTTGAGAAATGGGGGCGTCCAAGAGGAAAACCTTCTCTTTATCACGGATCTCCGTGAGATTAAGCCACAAGTGGCGCTCCACCGCAACAGAACCAGCCATAGAGCGACCTATAGCACGTGCGGTATGCTTGGTGGCTCTTAAGGCTAAATCCGTAGCCTTACGAAGCTCCTTGACCGCTTCAGGGGTCACACCGTCACCCTCGTCCATTTCCTTCAGGACGTCCGCCTGGTAGGCCTGAAGAATGGCCATAGTGTGCAGGGTCATGCCTGCCTGCCCAGCCGCCATGTAGGATTTCCCAATCAGAGAGGAAGTAGTCCTACATGCTTTAGAAGGGAGAAGGGGGCGCGACTTCCAGGACGGCGCAGACGACGGAGCAAGATGGTCGGCTAAAGTTTCCTCAATCGCCGGAATGGCGGAATAGCCCTGTTCCACAGAACCTACCAGGTTGGTGAAATCAGCAGCAGCCGCATTAGTGAGGCGCGAAGAGAAAGGCTGCTTCCAGGATCTGGAGATCTCATGATGCAGATCACTGAAAAATGGCAGCTTCCTCCGTTGAGGCCTAGAATTAGGGCCACTGAGAAGCCTTTCGTCGAGTTTCGACGACTGAGACTCACGTGGCTCGTCGGGCCAATCAATAGTGAGCTTCTCCGTAGCGCGCGAAAGCACGTCAACGAGCTCCGCGTAGGCCGCAGTAGGCCGCGCTTCCTGGCCGCTCGGCGGAATAACCTCGTCGGCGAGAGTAGGCCCGAAATCCTCGGAGTCGGAAGCCTCGGTAAAAAGTATATCCTCCAGCCCGAAAGAAACCGCGTCGCGTGCTCCCGGGCTGGGGCGCAAATAATCGTGTGAAAATTCGACTGGCATGTCTCGCGCGTGCCGAGGGGAGGGAGGGAGAGAAAGAGCGGGGCTCGTCTGCTCGAACTCCGCATCCTCAAGCTCTACATCCGAACCCCAGGTCGCGGATCCTCGAGAGGCCTCGGGAGCGCGACAGGGGAGACGAATGATTCCCTCTCAAAGACCGCGAGCCGCAATTTGAGGGTTTTGAGCAACAAATTTTCACAGAATTTGCATTTAGACGATCCTATAACTGCCTCACGCGCATGTGAAAAACCCAAACATTTAACGCACTTACTGTGTGGGTCGTCGTTAGCGATGTAACGAGCACATGGCGGAGTACAGCGTCTGTAATCCATGGCAGCTTCACCGTAAGGAGAAACAGAGTTCCGCTTGAACAGTCGCAGAAGCGCCGAGAATAATCCAAATGTAATTGTAGCTCAGAAAAATCACGAGCGAAGGGCAAACGTGACCGCTTCGTTCTGAAGGCAGAGAAATCTGAGGAGCAGATGGCGCGCGCGGCGAATACGTATGATGCGACGTAAGAGCGTCGGGGCGGAGCCATATTGCGCGGACGCCATCAGCCAATGAATTGGCGTGATTCTATAAGGCTTCAGACAATCGGCACATTCAGAGAATATCCCACTGCGCTTTCCGCAGCGTTGAGAGAACCTATGAAAGAGAACAACAAATTTTCATGGCTCTTCAAGGTTGTTTCAGATCAACACCTGCAAGTGACCACTAGGTGTCACCGTTGAGACGGGTGTCGGATTGATTCGAAGCTTCGAAACAACATGGACCATTTGGTTCAACTGTTTCATTGCTTCGCGAAGCCTCGATCTGCCCATCACTAACAACGAACAGGTACAGGCAGGTAGACGGGCAGAGGATACACACACACAAAACACTGTAACATTTACACGAACCAACAAAGGAAAGACTGAAGTGAAGGAACTAAATACAAGTACAAATCAAACATAACAAGGTGAAGACAGGTGACACAGATGATGATAACGATGAACAGGTGGATGATTGAGGGAGTGAGTTCAGGTGTGGAGAAAAGAGGATGCTGGGAAGTGTAGTGAAGATGACGAAGACAGAATGGTGCAGACGATAACTGTGACAGCTTGGTGTGGGTGAGTATTCTGGCAGCAGAGTTTTGAATGTATTGCAATTTAGAAATGGAGCTAGCAGAGGCCAATAAAAAGTGCAGTGCAATAATCGAGACATGATGTGATAAATGCATGGATGACAGTTTTAGCATCTGAAATACTGATGAAGGGACAGAGCTGAGCGATGCGGCGTAGATGAAAGAATGCTGATTTAGTGATAGAATTAATGTGAGAATAGAAGGATAGAGAGGAGTCAAAGATTACACCAAGACTTTTAACAGTACTAGATGGTTTGATGTGAGAGCCAGCGAACTCACAGGTGAAGTTAGTAGGAATTTTATTAGTGAATGACGGAGGTCCGGTAAAAATAATCTCAGTTTTGTCCATGTTAGGTTTTTAAAAATTTGAATGAAGCCAATCTTTTATTTCATGCACACAAGCAGATATTGTATCAGTTGAGATATATAGAGTCGATGTACAGGTAGTATATAATTGAATGTCGTCAGCGTAAAAATGATAATTAAAACCATGACGGCGGAGGATCTGACCAAGAGGTATTATATAAATTATGAATAGTAATGGCCCTAGAACGGATCCCTGGGGGACACCTTGCTTAAGGGGGGCAGTAGTTGAACGGAAATCTTGAACTGAAATGTAGAACTGTCTGTCAGAGAGATAGGAAGAAAACCAGATTGAAGGGGATCAAAAAGATTATTTTCGACTAGAAGGGGATATATATACAGACGCACAATATATACAGGCGCACACACTGGGCTTACCTCGGTTTTGGTGTCACGCTTCGATAAACAATATAGAAAAACATTAAACAGGACTTTCAGAATTCTGTGATTTTGTTTATTTTATTATTGGCAGTGGCTGCTAAACTATGCAATATTTTGGTGAGAAGAAAGGTTACCATGGTAATTTTTGTGCAAGGGTAGGTAATAATTTACCACCTGAGAAAAGAGAATGAGTAATATTGCTTGAATGCAGGAAGACAAATCAAAAGACAAGGGTCAGAGAGCACTAGAGTTATAACATTCTTGTAATGAGTACTCATTAACTAGATTCCATTGTCAAAACCAGCTGTGTCGGTACAGAGAGAGGTGATAATTGTGTGATCATGTAAGGACGAGACCAGACCCTGTAGTGCTGTGGATGTGGTGACTATATAGTTCTGGTGATAGGCTGTGCTGAGTGCAGGCAGGTGGTGGTGACAGGTGATATTGATTAGTGCCCCTCCCGGCAGGCACGTCCTCGCGCCGTCCTGGAGTCCTTATCGGAGGGTGTGCAGACTCCAGGATGGAGCAGGTTGTGCAGGTGACCAAGGCGGAGGTGGCAATTCAGGCGGCCAAAGCGGGGAGGACCCTTCGGGCGACCATGGCGGTGACGACCCTTCGGGCGGCCCTTCGTGGCCATTCCGTGGAGCCGTGTCTGGCCACTAAGGCCGAGGACGTATAGCCCCCTCCCCCAAAATCTTCTTGGGCGGAGCTATGGGCACAGGCTCAGGGACAGGCTTTGAGGGTTCAGGCAGCGAGACGGCCATCTTGGTCGGAGGTGAGGGTTCAGTGGAGGCTGACTAGACGTGAACAGTCTCTGGCTCGGCAGGCATGACGTGAACAGTCTCTGGCTCGGCAGGCATGACGTGAACAGTCTCTGGCTCGGCGGGCATGACATGAACAGTCTCTGGCTCGGCAGGCATGACGTGAAGATCAGGCTCGGCGGGCATGACGAATCTCAGGCTCGGTAGACGTGGAAAATCTCAGGCTCGGTAGACGTGACGTGAAGAAACTCAGGTTTGGCAGACTTGACGTGAAGAAGCTCTGGCTCGATAGACATGACGTGAAGAGGCTCGGGCTCGGTGGGCATGGTGTGAAGATCAGGCTGGTCGGGCATGACGCGAAGATCAGGCTGGTCGGGCATGAAGTGAAGATCAGGCTGGTCGGGCATGAAGTGAAGATCAGGCTGGTTGGGCATGACGTGAAGATCAGGCTCGGCAGATGT
Organism: Chrosomus eos; assembly: GCA_036326025.1. Lineage (NCBI taxonomy): Eukaryota > Metazoa > Chordata > Actinopteri > Cypriniformes > Leuciscidae > Chrosomus > Chrosomus eos. The sequence continues at coordinate 15,668,337 of CM070836.1, read as the reverse complement.
GACGTGAAGAATCTCAGGCTCGGTAGACGTGACGTGAAGAATCTCAGATTCGGTAGACGTGACGTGAAGAATCTCAGACTCAGTAGACGTGAAGAATCTCAGGCTTGGTAGGCGTGACGTGAAGAAACTCTGGCTCGATAGACATGACGTGAAGAGGCTCGGCAGGCATGGCGTGAAGATCAGGCTGGTCGGGCTTGACGTGAAGATCAGGCTCAGCAAGACAGGCGTGAAACTCAGGCTCGGCAGACGTGACGTGAAGAATCTCAGGCTCGGCAGACGTGACGTGAAGAATCTCAGGCTCGGTAGACGTGACGAATCTCAGGCTCGGCAGACGTGACATGAGTAATCTCAGGCTCGGTAGACGTGAAGAATCTCAGGCCCGGTAGACGAGACGTGAAGAAACTCAGGTTCGGGAGACTTGACGTGAAGAAGCTCTGGCTCGATAGACTTGATGTGAAGAGGTTCGGGCTCGGCGGGACGATGATGTGAAGAGGTTCGGGCTCGGCGGGACGAGACTCTGGACGGGCGGTTCATGGCTGTTGGAAAGGCCAATGGTGAACTGAGAACCACAGTGGAATAATACCCACTCAACAAAAGCCTCAAAGTTTTTTATTTGTTTGATCATCAGTGTTCTTTCGATTATTGTCTTATGTTGTACATATTGTACACTTTTTCATTGTATGCTTGAAATAAAAAAAATTCTCAAGGTCAGTCCCACATCAGGCAGGCGTGCCTTCGTCTCTGCATTGAGGCCTGTGTGAAAGAAAACACTCAATGAAAGGTCAGGGAAGGAGGTAAGGCACACCAGGTCGAGAAAGGCCGTGGTGTGGGTCTTGAGAGAGAGCTGGTCCTGCTCTAAGAGGATCAGATGTACAGCAGGATCCATCATGCGGTTTTGGTCCGTTCTTCTGTCACGATGTGGTGCAGGAGGAAGGCGACAATGAAGAAGGCAAAAAGCTCCAAGACTAGGGATGGCTGATGCGAAACTGACGTTTCAAAGCTTTTCGAGATCCCGAAGCGCAGATGTTTCGAAACACTGATCCGAAGTGTGATTCAAAACGCCTATGTCACGTGACTACGGCTAAATGAAGCTTCGGAGTGTTTCACAAGTGTTTCGACAGGTGGCATGGTCCGCCGAATCAGCGTTTGATTGACAGGGTCGGGAACAGAACAGACCACACAATCACACATCTGTATAAAAGTCAAGTCAACGCATCTTGACCTCGTGGGTTTTTGTGAGAGCCAAGAGGACATTTGCTTTTGAGATAGCGGATTTTTGGTGATATAGTGACATTTATAGTGCGATTTGTTTAGTTCTGTTTAGGCCAATATTTAAATTTACACATTGACTTATAGGCTAGAGACAGACAGAGTATACATTAGGTATAGTGACACATTAATAGATGCATAGATAGAAATATATATAGACAGATAGATTAATAGATAGTCTACATATAGTCAAGTCCATCATCAACACCAACACCATAGAAACACAGGACAGTTTAAAGGAACTTTTTGATAATCGTATCCGTGAAACCCAGATGATACACAATGCTACAGATGATGCCACAGTGGAAGTGAAAAAAAAACCTCAACAATGCGTTTTTGCCCAGAACTCATGATCACCTAACTTACTGGAAAGAGAGAGCAGTAATCTTTCCTCATTTTTATGTCCTTGCTAAAAAATATATTTGCATGCCAGCAACAAGTGTCCCTTGTCAGAGGATTTTTTCAAATGCTGGAGAAATTGTCTGTAAAAAAAGTAAGCTGCTTAGTCCTTCGACAGCAGAGAAATTAATATTTTTTAATAAAAAAAAAAGTGAGATATTGTGGGATATTCATTTGTCATGACCAAATTATGCTCAGTGAGGAGCCTACAGGTTACATGCTTCACATATTAGAAAAATACAATAATAAAAAACAACAATTTTTTTTTAATTGCTTGTTGTCAAGGTTGTTTCAGATCAACACCTGCAAGTGTCAGCATTGAGACAGGTGTCGGATTGTTTCGAAGCCTCGACACAATATGGCACATTTGCTTCAACCGTTTTATTGTTTCACGAAGCCTCGATCTGCCCACCACTATCCAAGACAAACTTTTACTATAACTAGAATTCCAACGGGTACAGACAGACTTAAAATAACCCTAACCCTCGCCTTTAAACAGATTAAGGCTTGAAAGAGGTCTTCAAATATAGTAGAAAGTCTTACATTAATTAAGTCATGTACACTGTAAAAAGAAAAGGTGCCTGGAGGAACCTTTTGGGGTTCTTCACTTTGCCACACCGGCGGAACCGTCTGTAGATCCTCTAGGAACCATTTAAAAAGGGGCGGTTCTCTGAGGAACCACCCCGGTTTCCTGAGGAACTCTTATATAAGGCACTGTGTGGAACCGCTTTGGGTGCCTCCAGGAACCAATTTTTATTTATTTATTATTATTTCATGTTGTTACTATGTTACCATTAACTTCTATTATAATAAACAAACTGAACCAAATACAAAAATAATAATTGTTTATTACATATTTATTTATTACATACCGGTATTACATACATATTTAATACATACACTTCATGCACTTGGGAAAAGAAATAGAATAATATCAATGAATAGAATACACAAACAAATGTGTCCCTGGACCACAAAAGCAGTCTTATGTGTCCATTTTTTAAAATTGAGATTTATACATAATTTGAAGGCCGAATAAATAAGCTTTCCATTGATGTATGGTATGTTAGGATAGGACAATATTTGGCCGAGATACAACTATGTGAAATCTGGAATCTGAGGGTGCAAAAAAATCAAAATATTGAGAAAATCGCCTTTAAAGGTTTCCATTTCTGTTGGTTATTGTGCTGCATCCACTTACAAAAATACAATTTTGATATATTTAAGGTAGGAAATTTACTAAATATCTTCATGGATTATGATCTTTACTTAATATCCTAATGATTTTTGGCATAAAAGAAAAATCGATAATTTTGACCCATACAGTGTTTTGTTGGCTATTCCCACACATATACCCGTGCTACTTAAGACTGGTTTTGTGATCCAGGGTCACAAATAGTATAATACATAATAAACATGAATAATCAACCATGTATATACAATAGGCTATACAAGAAAAGACATCTCAACAAAATGCATGGAAACACATGTTCCATGTAAAATCAATGTAAGAAAAAAAATGCATCTTCACTAAAGTTGTGTAAAGCTTGTTGAGTCTGATGTTTCCAAATCCAAAAGCTCTATCAGATGCCAAAAACAAACAACAAACGGTGCTAATATAAACTCATTGTGCTGTAATATTCCTGAAAATTATGATCCTAACTATTATCTCTATACCGAAATCTCAGATGGTTATTCAGCTATTTTGAATCGTAAAATATTGAAGCCTGGGATGCCGTGAGACTGGAGACTGTAATGTACACTATGGCTTTTGAAAAGCTTAAATGTGTGACTTGAATCAACAGTGCTCATGAATAGTTGAGTATTCTCACTAGAAACAAGATAGATAGTTAAGGTACGGTAAAACTATCTGTTGTTGTTCTGTGAATTTTCAGTCATTTCAATTAGAATCCACACGATCAGCAATTTCGCGTGTGGTCAAAAATGTCACTATGGGACCAAGTTGGTCAGTGGAATTCGCTGGATTTGACCAACAGAAGCTGCTTGGAAGAGACTCCTGTGTGAGCTGTGCTCGTCGCTACACTGATGACAATGGTCAATGAACTTTTTTGCCTGTGAAATTCACAAATGTGTTATGTTGCAGCGAGGCCTTTACTCGCTGCAACATAAAATGCAATGAATAATAAAATCATCACATGTGGACATGTGAGGTATTTAACGAGATAGAAAAGTGAAAAGCTTCATTTTCCGTTTGTTTTTCCTTTTTTCTGGTGGATGGTCCAGGCACTTCAATGATTTTCAGGTCTAAAGGATTTTTATTCTTGTTCAAACTTGTATTTCAGCTTACCGAGGTCCCTGCAAAGAACAAAAATTACTGTTAGTAGTGATAGTTGTGAACTTAAATAATTTCCTCAGCCTTGTGACATTACAAACCTGTTTGACTTTCTCTCTGTGGAACCCAAAAGCAGATCTCGGGCATAATGCAACCGCAGTCACCGTTCACTTTCACTGCATGAAACAAGCAGAACAAAATTGTGTAAATCATTCATGAAATCATTCTTATGAACACTTGTCTAGTTCAATTCAATGCAACAATTTATGTAAAAATTTATATTCTGTTAAACTCCAAAAATGTTACAGAAAATATCCTAAAATATATTAATTAAAAACCAATGTAGTCCACAACTCATATGTTATGAGTTGTGTTGTAAGTCTTCCGAAGCCATATAATAGCTTTTTTGTCAAAAAAGACTAAACTTGAAGTTATAATTCAGAGTTCAAATGTCTTATATTCAAATGCAAATAATTAAGGTATAAGAAACATGAATGAGATTACAGTGGTTGAAGGGTTGTTCTGGGGAAACAAAAGAACAAAGCTGATTATATCAATTCACAACATAATATGTATTGGCCAGTAAAGGGCTTTAAAATGGTATTTGAAAGAATCAGTGCACCTGTAGTAAATAAACAAAAACAGACCAAACTAACGTTAACTATATCCACGCGTTATCATAACAAACGCCCAGCAGGAATCCGCTATTAATTAGTTGTATCAGCAAATTGAAGACACAGTTCTAAAGAATACATTGAATTGAATGACTAACGTTAAAACAATCTAAGACAATAAGTCAATGATTTCCATTTGTTAATTTAGTTCATTAGATTGGTTAGCATCGCGGCTAAAACCTTCATAGCAAACGTTACCACATAGGCTAAAGTTACTGTGCAAAAAAAACGAGTGGTAAACGCGGTAAAAACGATAAATAAAAAAATAATAATTTAGTTTATATGTATGTGTTTAAAAATATAGTAAGTAGACTCTGTATTTATATTTCTTTGGCGAGTTTACAAACCTTGTAAAGAAGAGCCGAACAAACAGCTGAAGCTTTGATGAGAGGAGCCGTTACTTTCAAATCCGATGATGATGATCAGCTGATCTTTGTTGCGCGCGTCCGCGTAGCGCGACTCGAGGTTCACTGAAGCGATGACAGCAGAGGAATAGACAGAACAAAACTTTTATCCTCCTGCTTCTTCTTTCTCTTCTTCTTCTTCTTCTTCTTCTTCTTTCTTCTTCTTCTTCTTCTTCTTCTTCTTCTTCTTCTTCTTCTTCTCTCTTCTTCTTCTCTTCTTCTTCTCTTCTTCTACTTCTTCTTCTTCTTCTTCTTCTTCCTTCATTGTTGTTGTTTAAGGTTTCAATTATTCAATAAAATAGGACTATATACCTACTACTAAATAAACGTAAGCCTATATGTATACTGAATCATAAGTATAATTTATGAAATATATTTATGATTTTTTTTGTTGAACTCAAGTGTAATAATAATAATAGGATAGCCTAATAATAATCTTATTCTGGCCTCACAGAACCATTGGGTTCCTCCAGATGCTGGCTTTAACATAAGAGATCTTCTAGGAACCACTTAAATGTTAAAAGATCTTACAATAACCCTTTTATAGCTTTCAAGTTCCTCTAATTTCCCCCAAAGCACTTCGAGGTCTCATGATAGTGAAAAGGTGACTCCAGAACCTCTGAACTGAATACAAAGTGCTTAAAGGATCCCATAAGTTCCAGCAAGAACCGCAAAGATTGTCAGTGCTCCTCCAGTAACCCTAATATAGGAGAAAGAGCTTTGAGGCACTTAAATTACATTTTTAAGTTCCTTGAGTATCCGACAGGATATCTGAGGCACCTTTAGTTTTTACAGTGTAGTTGATTTGTGCATGCATTGCAAAAGAAATGTTGTTCCTCAGTATCAAATCACACTGTAAAAGTTACATTCCTGTATGTAGTGCATGTACTGTAAGTTATGTTAAATATTTGTGGTAAAAAAAATTGTGGTAAATTTAATGAAAAAGTAATGGAGTTGAACATTGTATTTTGCTAAAATAAAAATCATTGTGATTCTCTTTTTTTTTTTTTTTTTTATAATTTAGAGAGCACATTAATGTATTGAGTTCCCTTCAATTTATTCAAGAACATTTTCTTTATTTTAAAAAGGTGTTCAAGGAAACCTTCACGTGACAGGCAGAAATCCTGTAAATGTCAGATATAGAATAAAGCAAACCTTAACTTGATTGTTGATGTTCTTTTGTAGGTGGATGCTTTTCTTAAAGTTGAAAGCGTTAAAATAAATCAATGCAGCTCATGTTGTGATAAATATCACTGTCCATTCTGTGAGACCTGGGTCTACAAACCAAGGGAGTTTTACAGTGTTGTCACTGTGCTGTCTGTGCAATCTATCCATCTATATGTTTGTTCTTCCTATCTATCTATCTGTCTGTCTGTCTATCCATCTATCTATATCTGCATATCTGTCATGCCTATCTGTCTGTCTGTGTCTTATAGACTGTATTGCCTTCAAAACTTTTAAAACTATTTCAAACTTTCAGGCTTTTTCTCAAGCCAACCTAAAGTTTGTCTTGACAAACTTTTTTTAAACTAGTTTATGTTGTTCATAAACAAAGTAAGTCTCTTTGGTACGTTACAGACAAAGCCTATAACACTCAAACAAATCTTTGTCTAACATCTTCCTGTAACATGTTTAAAATATTTAAAAAAAAGAAATTCCTTGTATGACTCTGTACTATGTTAATGCCTTCTTCTTCAAAATTGATTTTAAAATGGCGAAGCGAGTCTGCTCGATGTTTTAATAAGGATTAAGGAGTTGAGGGTTGTCGGTTGATGTTTTTTCAATGAAGGAGGAATTCAAGCAGATGTTGTTGTGGTTGTACAATATCATGTAATTTTGTATGTGTGCATATATTATGGGATACATAGATTGACAATGTACTGTATTAGTTGGTTTAACTTCAAACTACTTTATTTGAATAAATTTTGTATAACCTAGTGGACCTTCTCCACCCTTACATCCCCTCACGCAACCTCAGGTCCATTGACAAGGGCCTGCTCTCTGACCCTCACGCTAGACTGCGGACTTTTGGGGATAGAGCCTTCAGCGTCGCAGCCCCCACCCTCTGGAACTCCCTTCCCACAGACATTCGAAATGCTCCCTCTCTAGACACTTTCAAAAACCTCCTAAAAAAAACACCTCTTTACAAAGGCATTTAACCTGGAATTACTTTTTTTCTTCTGTCTCTGCAGTTATGTGTAAAGTGTCCTAAATATAATTTAGTATTATTATTATAATACACAAAAATAAACAATTAACTATTACAGAGGAATGATTAAAATAAGAAATATAAGGTGCCATTAATGTTTACAGTAATTTACACAGTGAAGTGCAACAGAATGTGAAAATAAACTTTAAATAAAATACTACACAGATTGTTGTGATGATCTGCGGCTGGAGTGCCCGCTTGTGCCTCTGGGGGGCACTCCTTTCTAGTTTATTGTTTTCATTATGTTTTACTCTGGACTGATTATGGTTGATTTTATGCACCTGTGTTTTATTATCTTGTTTAGCGCACCTGTCTTAAGCCTGAGTGTCCTTTTGTTCCATTGCTGAGTATTGTATGTGTCTCACTGCATCCTAAGCGTTTTCCTAGTTTCTTAGTGTTTCCGAGTATTTTCTGGTTTCACGTTTCCTGGACTCCCTGCCTGTATCTGGTCTTCCCGTTTGCCTTATCCCTGCATTGTATGTTTGCTGATCTGGACTGCTTACCTGGTTTTGACTCCTGCCTGTTTCCCTGTACCTGTCTCTGGATCTTCATCTAAATAAAGCCTGCATTTGGATCACCACCGCCTGTTTCTACCGAGCAGTTCATGACAGAATACTCAGCCCCCACTGATCCAGCGGCTGAGAGGAACCCGGACCTCAACATGGATCCTACAGCGCAGATTGTAAGCCTCCGTCAAGGAGAACATCCTCTCAAGGTTTTTGTGACAGATTTTTTGAAGCTCTCTCGTTGTCAGTCCTACTTAGATGATTTTTGTTTAATGATGTTCTTTCGGGGAGGACTGTCTGAACCGCTCGGCTCTGCTATACCCTTTCCGAGCTCAAGCTGGACTCTTACCCAATATATTGATCTGGCCCTTTCCATGAGCGGTTCGCTTTTCACTGTGGAGTTTTTGGAACTTTTGCTTCACAGAAGACCCGACGATTCGCCATTTTACAAGGTACCCACTGAATCCACACATCTAGAGTCTCCCGGTGAACCAGTGCTTCACGCGTGCTCCGCCGAGTTTGCGCTACATGAAAGCCCTGTTGAACCAGCGCATCAGAAAGGGTCCGCCGTATCCACGCAACATGTGAATGCCGACGTTCTAACACCTCACGTGAGCTCCGTTGTGTTCCTGTCTCAAGAGTTCTCTACCGAGTCTACCGAGTCAAGTGAGTCAAGCGCCACCGAGTCAAGTGAGTCAAGCGCCACCGAGTCAAGTGAGTCATGCGCCACCGAGTCAAGTGAGTCAAGCGCCGCCGAGTCAAGTGAGTCAAGCGCCGCCGAGTCAAGTGAGTCAAGCGCCGCCGAGTCAAGTGAGTCAAGCGCCGCCGAGTCAAGTGAGTCAAGCGCCGCCGAGTCAAGTGAGTCAAGCGCCGCCGAGTCAAGTGAGTCAAGCGCGTCTGCCGAGTCAAGTGAGTCAAGCCCGTCTGCCGAGTCAAGTGAGTCAAGTCCGTCTGCCGAGTCAAGTGAGTCAAGTCCGTCTGCCGAGTCAAGTGAGTCAAGTCCGTCTGCCGAGTCAAGTGAGTCAAGTCCGTCTGCCGAGTCAAGTGAGTCAAGTTAGTCTGCCGAGTCAAGTGAGTCAAGTCCGTCTGCCGAGTCAAGTCCGTCTGCCGAGTCAAGTGAGTCAGGTCCGTCTGCCGAGTCAAGTGAGTCAGGTCCGTCTGCCGAGTCAAGTGAGTCAGGTCCGTCTGCCGAGTCAAGTGAGTCAGGTCCGTCTGCCGAGTCAAGTCAAGTGAGACGCCGCCGCAGGAGGAGAAGGAGGGTTCGTTCGGTTCGCCAGGCTCCGGTGAGCGTACACAGACCCCTCGCCCTGCCGGCCCCGCCTCTGCGCCTCGCCCTGCCGGCCCCGCCTCTGCGTCTCGCCCTGCCGGCCCCGCCTCTGCGCCTTGCCTTGCCTGCGCCCTTCAAGCTCCAGGAGGCCTGTCCTGAACCCGTTTACCACCCGGAGGTTCATCCCGTGGATTTCCCCAAGTATTTTTTGGGGGGGGGGGGCAGTAGGTACTCTGCGGGTGCCATGGAGGCGATGATGACATGGCTCCCTTCTGAGTGTGCTCCGCCCTGGCTCCCTTCTGAGTCTGCTCCGCCCTGGCCGTCGGCACGCCCTGCTCCGCCCTGCTCCGCCCTGGCCGTCGGCACGCCCTGCTCCGCCCTGGCCGTCGGCACGCCCTGCTCCGCCCTGGCCGCCGGCACGCCCTGCTCCGCCCTGGTCGCCCACGCTCCACGGCCCAGGCCCGCCTTGCCTGTGTCCTGTTCCCCTGCACGGGCCTGGCCCTCCTTCCTTCCCCTAGAATCGCCTTCGCTCTGCCCCCCGCCTGGATCGTTTTAGGAGCGTCTGGAAGCCGCTCCTTAGAGGGGGGGTTATGTGATGATCTGCGGCTGGAGTGCCCGCTTGTGCCTCTGGGGGGCACTCCTTTCTAGTTTATTGTTTTCATTATGTTTTACCCTGGACTGATTATGGTTGATTTTATGCACCTGTGTTTTATTATCTTGTTTAGCGCACCTGTCTTAAGCCTGAGTGTCCTTTTGTTCCATTGCTGAGTATTGTATGTGTCTCACTGCATCCTAAGCGTTTTCCTAGTTTCTTAGTGTTTCCGAGTATTTTCTGGTTTCACGTTTCCTGGACTCCCTGCCTGTATCTGGTCTTCTTGTTTGCCTTATCCCTGCATTGTATGTTTGCTGATCTGGACTGCTTACCTGGTTTTGACTCCTGCCTGTTTCCCTGTACCTGTCTCTGGATCTTCCTCTAAATAAAGCCTGCATTTGGATCACCACCGCCTGTTTCTACCGAGCAGTTCATGACAATTGTAGTGACAAATGACCATCTTGTCACTTAGAGGTGTTTTAGGGCTATCTGACGCATGGCTCCAAACAAATTCCAGTCCAGTACTGCATTTATATTCTTTATTTGTCTCAGTTCTGATGCTCAAACACATTGCAATCACCAGTTAGCATGTCCTTACATGATCCTGACATGGTCAAAAAATTGTTTGCTTCCCTCATTCATTACTCCTGACGTCTCTTGCTCTCTGGTTACCTATATACCAAATTAAACCCATACTCCACCCAGTGTTACCCAGTGGAACTACAACAGACATTTAAATAGAGCATAATGGCTCTTACACACCAACCCCTAATTGTACATGACAGGTAGACATTACAATTCAATACAATATTTATACAAAGAGCCATTAAAGTCCAAAGCGACACTGTATAACATTGTATTTAAACAATCTTCCGTTTGTTAGAACGTATAGTCTTTGTAATCAGTCCTTTACTTTTCCAGGCTGTCATACAATAGACAAAGCTTTGTCACAGGTCTCTCAAGTTTATTGGTTTTAGTTTGTACTTGCACAGAAAGTACAAGTCCATTTTTATCAGGAAAAACTTCCAAGACTCGTCCCATCAACCAGGATCCATGTGGGGCAGTAGAGTCCACAATAGCCGCGTTTCCACTGCCGGGCCAGGGCTGGGCCAGGGCTAACAGCGAGCCGAGCCAGTGGCCTCGGGCCTCAAGCACCGGGCTTGCGTTTCCATTGCCGGGCCAGTAGCTCTGGCCACTGTTGGTCCACTGTTGAGCCCTTGGATAAGTGGAGCCAGGGAGCCAGGCAGAACCATTGGAGACAAAGGAGCCAGGAGACTGAGGGCGGAGATGGAGCCAGTAGAATGGGCAGAGGCAATGTAGTCTCGCATAGCCAGACCTTCAGACTGACGGCAGAAGGTGAACTCCATAGCAACTTTCACTGCCCAAGAACCACCCTGAGGTCGTCTGACTGACATGTAAAGCATCCAATCACAGTTAGTTTTGTTCCTCGTCATGTTTAGGGGTGTGTAAATGTAATGTCAGTGTCCCTACAACAACCAACCGTTGTGTAAAACTCTTGGACATATTTAGAGTCTATGCCACAAACTTTACATACTTCACATACGTTTAAAAATCCAGTGTTTAGTTGATCCTGATAAGTGTTCATTGTCACAGTTGTAAACACAACGAATGTCTTCTTCCAGGAGGGGGTTTGGCGTTTAAGAATGCGATACACACTTCTCCTGGAAATGTTGTAGAATTCAACCAATCATGTGACGACTTCGAAACCCCGACTTCGAAAGTGTTTCCAATTTTGTGTGCTATATGCAACAGATGTTCAGCCTAAGGTCCGTGGGGATGTCTGAGGCTATGACTCGAGACATAGGAGCCTGGAGACTGGGAGGAGACGAAGAATCCAGGAGACTGCGCAGAGACGAAGGAGCTAGGAGACTGGGCAGAGACAAAGGAGCCAGAAGACTGGGTGGAGACAAAGGAGCCAGGAGACTGGGTAGAGACGAAGGAGCCAGGAGAGTGGGTGGAGACAAAGGAGCCAGGAGAATGGGTGGAGATGGAGGAGCCAAGAGACTGAGCTGAGATGAAGGAGCCAGAGGACTGGGTAGAGACAAAGGAGCCAGGAGAATGGGTAGAGACGAAGGAGTCAGGAGACTGGGTGGAGATGAAGGAGCCAGGAGACTGGGAGAAGATGAAAGAGCCAGAAAACTGGGTGGAGACGAAGGAGCCAGGAGAATGGGTGGAGACGAAGGAGCCAGGAGAACAAGTAGAGACGAAGGAGCCAGGAGAATGGGTGGAGACAAAGGAGCCAGGAGAATGGGTGGAGACGAAGGAGCCAAGATACTGAGCTGAGACGAAGGAGCCAGAAGACTGGGTAGAGACGAAGGAGCTAGGAGACTGGGCAGAAACGAAGAAGCCAAGAGAATGAGCTGAGATGAAGGAGCCAGAAGCCGTCTCGGGTTATGACTATAACCCTTGTTCCCTGAGAAGGGAACGAGACACCGTGTCGAGAATCGACTCTTTGGGGACGCTCCCTTAGCGTGCGCCTCTGAAGTAAGAATGAAACTATTCCAATCCTGATTGGCGTTGCGTCATGACGTAACATGTGACGGCATACCCGGAAGTATAAAAGTGACGCTGAAACACACACATACCAGCCTCGCGATGAAGCAAGACGGTCTAAGGCCTTGAGGGGCGTGGCAGAACAACACGGTGTCTCGTTCCCTTCTCAGGGAACAAAGGTTATAGTCATAACCCGTAAGCCATAAGCCATGCCTCTAGTGGAATGAGCCCTAACAGCTAAAGGTGAAGGCAAGTCGCGCACCTTGTAGGCTGAAGTAATAGCTTGAACAATCCAATTACTAATAGTTTGCTTGGATGCCGGGAGCCCCTTCTTAGGTGACCCAAAACACACTAATAATTGGTCCGACCTCCTCCAAGAAGAGGACCTCTCGAGGTACACGCTCAAAGCTCTGACGGGGCAGAGCAAATGAAGCTTCTCTTCTTCTGCCGACACATGAGGTGGAGGATGGAATGCCTGAAGCACCGTGGACCGAGCCGTATTCGTAGGAACCTTAGGCACGTAGCCCGGACTCGGGTGCAAAAAGGCTTTAACTCTGCCAGGGGCAAACTCCAAGCAAGCTGGTGTCACTGCCAGGGCTTGGAGATCTCCCACCCTCTTAAGAGAGGTAATAGCTAAGAGAAATACCATTTTTAGCGTAAGATCCCTAGGCGAAGCCGACTGCAGAGGTTCGAAGGGGGCCAGGAATAACCCTTCGAGAACCACCGCCAGGTCCCAGGCCGGAACCCTGGACCTGATTGTCGGTCTCATCCTCCAAGTACCACGGAGAAGACATATGACCAACTGGTGCCTCCCCAGAGGCCCACCACTTAATGGTGCGTGGAAAGCAGCAATAGCGGCCACATACACTTTAAGCGTGGAAGGGGAGAGACCCGCAGAGAAACGGTCTTGTAAAAAATCCAGAACTGAAGCCACCGGGCAGTTTACTGGATCTAACTCCTGTTCTCTACACCAAGTGACAAAAACATTCCACTTGAGGCCATATAATCTCCTAGTGGACGGAGCCCTAGAGCTAAGTATGGTTTCGACCACCCCAGCTGATAAACCAGCATTTAGGTACTGAGCCCCCTCAGAGGCCAGACCCACAGATTCCACAGCTCCGGATGAGGGTGGAAAAGTGTGCCCTCCACCTGAGACAACAGATCCCTCCTCAGAGGAATCTGCCATGGCGGAGCTATCAGGAGTGATATCACGTCTGAAAACCACACTCGGGTCGGCCACATTGGGGTAACCAGAAGTAGACCCTCTAGACGTACCCTCTCCATGGATCCCAGGAAGCAGAGTGATCGAGGGAAAAGCGTACAGACGAAGCCTTGGCCAGGCCTGTGCCATAGCATCCACTCCCAATGGGGCTGGATGTGAGAGGGAGAACCAAAGTGGACAGTGGGACGTCTCTCGAGATGCAAATAGATCCACTTCCATTGGTCCAAATTTCTCCCATATTAACTCCCTGAGGTCCGATGACGCGCGGGCGCGTCAACTCGATGTTTACTAAATGTTTCTATTAATATCTCCGCGATTGTGCGGCACACATAAATGGTTCTTATTTTGCCGTAATCGTTAGATTCTCAGCTTCAACGTCCTTGTTCTCGCGAGATCGTACGTGACTCACACAGAGAGAAAGATGGTCGTTCACCTTGCGTGATTGGTGGGCTAGCTTGTCTGTCTGCGTTTTGTGCGAAACCAACCAATAGATGCGGTCGAAATCCTTAAGTACCCTCCCATCTCCTCACGGTGAGGAAAATACTAGCTGACATGGATAGTGGTGGGTTTCTGTGTTATTTCTATTATTTAGTTCATCTTTGGTTTGAAAAAAATGTTAAAAAGTTGACATGTTGACAAGAAAACATGAAAATCTGTACATTTTGTGAATATTGTTAGTAGTGAGTTTTTTTTACAAAGTAAACGTTTTGCTTGAAAGAAAGACCTGTTGTAATGCTACTTTTTCATTTGCACACATCCCATAAAGCTTGATATGTAGTAGGAAGTTATTTTACTCCTATTTTATCTCATTCACTCTAACATTTGGTGAAGGTAGTGTCACAGACAAAACTTGTACTAAAAAACGATTTTTCTAAAATGTCACTTTAGACAATTATTATTCATTATCTACTAATTTATTCATATATCACACTACTTTTGTGATCCTAAGACTTTGGGAAACCCATTTCAAGGACCAAAATAATTCATCCACATGAGTAATGTTATGTTTCCACAAGAGATTTGAAGAATTTCAAAAATCGGACTTATATTTTTCACCTTTTAGAGCCAATTTATCCCTCTCTCTCTCTTTACACAATGCTCTAGGACAAGTGGTGAACTCACCAGTAAGAGAGCTGGGTTTTTTCTGCACATTTTGATATAAAACATATGGGATTATGTTATGTAATTGCCTTTAAAAGGTGAATTTATTAAGATATGTAAAATCGGAGGAAAAAGTGAAAAAATGCCCTTAGACCTCAGAGGGTTAACTTCACCACATCTGGGTGAAGTCTCCATTCCCCGGGCCTCAGCCCCTGCCTCGACAGGATGTCTGCTCCCTGATTCTGAACCCAGGGAATATACATTGCTCTGATAGACAGTATTTTCCCCTGGGACCAAAGAATAATCTGATGCGCCAATCTGCACAGAGGGCACGATCTGAGTCCCCCTTGTCGGTTCAGATAAGCTACCACTGACGTATTGTCCGAACGTATCAAGACATGGTAACCCTTGATGTCTGAAAGGAAGCTCCTCAGAGCCCTGAAAACAGCCAACATCTCTAGGCAATTTATGTGCCAAGAAAGATGATGGTCCTGCCACAGACCCCTGGCAAAGCGGCCGTCCATGACCGCGCCCCAACCAGTGAGGGAAGCGTCTGTCGAAACGGTTTTCCGGCGACATGATGCTCCTAACACTGGTCCTTGGGACAGAAACCAAGGTTTCTTCCATATTACTAGAGCACGAAGGCATCTGCGCGTTACTCTGATCATACGAAATGGATTTCCCTTGGGGGAAAACCCCTTGGTTTTCAACCACCACTGAAGGGGCCTCATGTGGAGAAGGCCCAAAGGTATTATGTTTGATGCCGCTGCCATGAGACCCAGCATTCTTTGAAATCACTTTACAGTGATAGCCTGGCCTAGCCTTATTCCAGAGACCATGGTTAGGATAGACTCGATGCGTGCGGGAGACATTCGTGCCCGCATCGTAACGGAATCCCACACCACCCCCAAAATAGTTTTCTGAACTGGTTCTAGTACACTCTTTTTCATGTTGAGTCTCAACCCTAAATTCTGAATATGAGCAAGGACGACATCTCGATGCCGAACTGCCATCTCCCGAGACTGGGCCAATATGAGCCAGTCGTCGATGTAGTTTAGTATACGAATGCCCTGAAGTCTCAATGGAGCCAGAGCTGCATCCATACACTTTGTGAATGTTCGGGGAGAGAGTGCTAGGCCGAACGGAAGAACCCAATATTGGTATGCTTTGCCCCCGAAAGGCATCTTTTAGGTCTATCGTGACAAACCAGTCCTCGGACCTGATCTGATTCACTATAATGGGAATGGTGAGCATCTTGAATCTTAACCTCCTCAGAGCCAGATTCAGATGCCTTAAATCTAAAATCGGCCCGCAGACCTCCATCCTTCTTTGGAACTATAAAGTAACGGCTGTAAAACCCTACCAGACTCTCTGTCTGGTAGGGGAACGATTTCTATGGCCCCTTTGGCCAGAAGAGTCTGTACTTCTTGTTTCATAACCCGAGCCTGTTCTGGAACCACTGTAGTTGGCACAACCCCAGCAAACTTGGGGGGTCTGTGACCGAATTGCAGTCTGTAACCATGTTCTATTATATTCAGAACCCATATAGATATATTTGGAAGATTTTGCCAATTTCCCAGAAATTCTACTAAGGGAACCAGCCTCTCGAGGCTAGTCTCGGGTATTTTTTGAGCACTGTTCTCGACTTCCTGAAGCGATAGAACGGCAGGAACTAGATGAGAAATTTTTTGTGACCATAGTGGTCGCTCTTTTTAAAAAAAAAAATTTGGCGGACACCCCGTAGGGTGGTCGCTGAAAAACGATGTCGCCCGAAGCATCAGAGATGGCGGGATAACAACTTTTTCTTGAGGGCTCCGCTGTGAGAATAACCTTGGTTGCCTCACAGCGGGGGGACAGCCCTCTGAGATCCTACCACTTCGGTTAGGACCTCTTCCCCGCTCTCTTGGCCTGAATGACGGCCCTCAGGTCGCCTTTCTGGCCGGCGGGTTTCGGCTGAGCACGTTTCCTCTGTTGCCAAGCTCCAGAAGGAGGGGCTCTAGAGGCAACACTTTCTTTCTGCTCTTGCCGGTATGAGGAGCTGGTTGACGGCTGTGGCTGGCCACTTAGACCAGCCCTCCTAACAGATCTAGATCGGCGAGGAAGGAACTGCTGGAACACCGCAGATTGTTTCTTCGCCTCCTCAAACCTGTCGACGAAAGTGGAAACTGCGTCACCGAACAGGCCAGAAGGCGAAAGCGGCGCGTCCAACAGAAAATATCTATTCCTATCCTTAATGCCTGATAATTTAAGCCATAGGTGCCTCTCTGTAGCCACCAAAGCTGCCATGGAACGGCCGATAGAGCGTGCTGTTTCACGAGTGGCTCGGAGAGATAAATCAGTGGCCCTTCTCAATTCCGCAATAATAGATGGGGTGGGACCCTCGCCTTCATCTAGATCTTTAAGGAGGTCGGCCTGGTACGCCTGTAAAATCGCCATAGAATGTAAGGACGCACCAGCCCGACCAGCCGCCATATATGCCCTACCGACCAATGCTGATGTTTCTCTGCATGGTCTACTGGGCAGTGCCGGGGTTTTAAGCGAATATGCCGCTTCAGGAGAAAGATAACTTTCTAAGGCTTCCTCCATCTGCGGCATCTTGCCATAACCCGTCTCCCTCGCACCCACCACATTACTATAATCACATGCAGTGTGTGTGGAGATGCGAGAGGAGTGCGGTTTTTCCCAGGATCTCGAGATCTCTGTAAGACTTGATTTTCCTGCTAAGAGATAAAACTCCTGCAATAAAGCAATAAAACGCACCCTAGACAGAAGATCGCAAAGAAAGAGCACAGGACGTTGTCCTGTCCAAACGTTTCTCTCCTTCCTTATCTCTGCATCCCCCTCTCCCTCCTCCCTTCCTTTCCCCCTGCCCTGAAGTCACTAAAAGTTCACTGAAAATGTCTATATATCACATATGATGTATATTGTGAATCTAATGTTTTTACTTTTAATGTTTGGTATCATTTTAAATGTCTCAGTGCGATTGGTAAAATGGTCTTAATTTCATTACAGCTATTGGTATTATGAGAAAGACTGAATACTTATGAGAATCCAGTTCTACTCTTTGGGTGGTGTCTCTTCAAGATATCTGATAATCCTCCCCTCTCCTCTGAAACCAGGTGCTACCCCTTGGGTTACATGAATAGACCAAAAACAACTCTAAAACCTATTTGTACAAGCCTTTTGTTCTGGTCTGGGTATATAAGGGTAAGTGGCAGAGCAGTCTTTGGGAACCTGTAACCAGGAAACCCCCCATGCAGTGTGTGTCAGTGTTTTCCCAGTGGAAAGCACTCACACACTACTGTGTGTCTCTGTCAGGAATGCATTGCTTACTTTTAGAATCATCTTTGAGTAATTGATGTCATGTATTTATTATTTCTGAATTGGCTGTTAATTACTTGTGTAATTGGCATGACACATTTTTACCTGACAAATAAATGTTACATCTTGAGTTATTCTGAAGTATTCTGAAATAATTATTTTAGTACATTATGAGGACTCTGCTGCTACCGCAACTCTGTGTCCAGGATAGGTCAAACTAAAGGCGCATATGAACGGAGCAGTATGCACGTCATCTGAAGACCTTTTGATTTGTGTCTATCACTGACTTGGCAAGTTGTATGGAAGTGACTAAATAAACTACACTTTTTTGTATGAGTGAGCAGTTAGCAACCAACTTAAGAGGTATTAGCAAACCCTGCACCCTCTGCACGGCCGATAGAGCGTGCTGTTTCATGAGTGGCTCGGAGAGATAAATCAGTGGCCCTTCTCAATTCCGCAATATCAGATGGGGTGGGACCCTCGCCTTCATCTAGATCTTTAAGGAGGTCGGCCTGGTACGCCTGTAAAATCGCCATAGAATGTAAGGACGCACCAGCCCGACCAGCCGCCATATATGCCCTACCGACCAATGCTGATGTTTCTCTGCATGGTCTACTGGGCAGTGCCGTGGTTTTAACCCTCTGAGCCCGACGGCATCGTCGACGACGCCAAAAATCAGCTCCGAGAAATTATGATATAACTCGCTGACAGTTTTATCGATTTTCTTACCGTTTTTTCCAGCAGAAAGCTAACGAGCTAGCCATCACGGGGGTGTCTTTCTAGCCTTTACAGAAGGTTTTCTATCCAGCCTGGAACTTGTGCATACTTTCGGAGTTTTTCAGCAATAAATCCAAACGTTTATATCCAACTTTGATACACTTGAAGTCCATAATTTGTAAATATTCCGTCATATTTGCCGCTAGCTCGATGCTAGCTGCCATTTTGGATATCCACGTGATGGTTTTTGACCAATTACAGGCTGATCCGTCGTAAATATTGGGTGCGTCTGTGTCATGACGCACCATAGACTGACGCACGCACGAACCAGGTGGAGAGCATGGTGGAGAGAGAGAGAGAGAGACACGCAGGTTTCACAGAGAATCACAGAGAAATAGATCTAAATCGAGCGCTGAATAATGGATTTTCAGGAGAACAGAGGTTTTTGACAGATGAGGAACTAGATTACCAGGATAGACCCAGCTGAAGTGCCATTTATATATTTACTGTAAAAAAGTATTATAGAAGTATAAATGTAGTATAAAAGTATAAAAAGTATAGAATAAATAAAATAATAAATAAAATATAAATGTAAAGCCTGTGATGTGGCCCTCTTTGTGATTGCTGATAGGAACTGTTTTGAGGCTTGGCACCAGTGAATTTCATGAAAACGCCTGGACTTCTTTTGGAAAAATGTAAATAGTTTTGGTTCTGTACAAGTTATAATGTTTATTCCTGTGCTCCAGGACTCCAAAGACATGAACAAACTGTTTTCCAGAGGAAATTTGCTTAGCTTTTATTTATTTGTGTGTGATTTCCATAAATATTTGAGTGATTCAATTTCCGATTTATTTTTTCATTTGTCTTTATGGTCCCATAACTTATTTTACATTCAGGTGACATCAATGTAACACAAATATGCTGAAAGTTCAATTTGTCCTGAAAAAAAAGAGGTGTGTCAATTGTCTGTGCACAAAAGGGTTGATGTTTTACAAGCTTTTTTAGTTAATAACACCAGACGGAAAATTTATTGTAAAAATACCCTTAGGTCTCTGAGGGTTAAGCGAATATGCCGCTTCAGGAGAAAGATAACTTTCTAAGGCTTCCTCCATCTGCGGCATCTTGCCATAACCCGTCTCCCTCGCACCCACCACATTACTATAATTACATGCAGTGTGTGTGGGAGATGCGAGAGGAGTGCGGTTTTTCCCAGGATCTCGAGATCTCTGTAAGACTTGATTTTCCTGCTAAGAGATAAAACTCCTGCAATAAAGCAATAAAACGCACCCTAGACAGAAGATCGCAAAGAAAGAGCACAGGACGTTGTGTGAGCAGTGAGCAGTTAGCAACCAACTTAAGAGGTATTAGCAAACCCTGCACCCTCTGACTTAGATCAAACTGGCGAGGCTGTGTCCGTGAGATCCACGTAAACCCGGGGCGTGTGACTCTGTGCGGCATCGGGTTCCTTAATGAATGAATAATTGATAGTTTGGGATACTCAGAATAATCAAAGATCTAAATTAAACCATAATCAATATTTATGATTATTTTCTAATAAGAAACACGATCTAAGTTTGATTATCAGTCAAAATTGGAGTCAGATTAAGCGTAGAGCTAAAGTAATATTGAAAGAAAATTCTAATAAATTAAGTGAACTTCACTGGAGTGCTGAAAAGACATACACGCATTATCCCTTCGCCCAGGCCGTTGGATTCTGTCTTTGGACCAATGGGTGGTCCTTACAAAGTGGTGACCCCGACGTGATCTCCAGATTGCGAGTGTCTTTTTAGCAAAATATTGGAACTTGCAACAAGAGGTTTGATCTCCTTCAGCTGTTGTGGTAAGTACATTCTCTTTGCCTTTTTAGAAGTGTTGAGGGAACATTCAGACACACCTCATATAGACACATGTGTAGAATGGGTCGGCATACCCAGTTAGACCGCAAAATCCGGTGGGGCTTGAGAATTAGATAAAACCACATACCGGGACATGATAGAGATAGCGTAGATGAGAAAATATATCCCTTGCTTTAAATTTAAATCACCCTTGTTTGCCCACGCAAAAGAGATGAAACCTAAATTGGAATAATTTCATTCAAATTTTATCCTGGTATACTCAACAGAGGGCTGTAAACTAAAAACTTAAATTCTGAGGTAAATATGTCGTTTCATTTGATTGTTTGGTGTGCTGCAACAACATTGCAACATTGGAAATAAGACAATAATCCCGCTAACTTGTGAAAAGATTTTGTGATTTGATGAGCTAAAAGGTAACAAGTAAAATTAAAGCTGCAAGCAGCGATGGGCGGGCCCTCACACATGTAGCGCGTCGGGGAGTGATTCGGCCGCATATTCTGTTGCATTCTGGAGCTCTGCCAGTGCGGCTGTGAACTTGCTACGCTTTTCAGACACTGTATGAAGGTGTTATACGTCACTTCTTGTTGCCAGCAGGTGGCGCTATGACTGTGGGTGAATGTGGGCATGTACATGAGTTCAGGGCGGGACTTTTATCCTACATGTAAAGTTTGGTGCAGCTGTGAGCATGTACACTGAAGTTACAACCACTTCCTGTTTAACGGCGATGAGTTGATCTTTGATGCCATGCCACGGACACACCGATTGACGAAAACTCGCAGATAGCACAACTTTTCATCGTCAATGCGTTTAGAAGGCACAGCAGAAATTTCAAGTCGATCGGATTAAATCCTTAGGAGGAGTTCGTTAAAGTACGGAGTGTGTAAATCGCGTGATTTTTTTCCCCAAACCACTTCAGCGGAAATCCCGCCCTGCAACCGATTTCATTGGTTTAGGTTACAGTGACGGGTAGGTTTAGGGATCAGGGTTGGGTGTAGGCAATCTGTACAGTGATTGACATGACCAATGAAAACTTTAGAATCAGCTGCAGGGCGGGATTTCCGCTGAAGTGGTTTGGGAAAAAAAATCACGCGTGTAAATCAGCCAAAATTTGACGTAAAATTCAAAATGGCTGACTTCCTGTTAGGTTTAGGGCATCGCTCCAAGAGGCTTTTTTGTGTGTCTGGACATGGTTGATGTGCCACAGAAATTTCATACATGTAGGTCAAACGTGCGGCGGGGGCTGCTTCATTAAATGTCACTTCCTTTTGCCAGCAGGTGGCGCTATGACTGGGGGTGAATGTCGGCATGCACATGTGTTCAGGGCGGGACTCTTGTCAAGCGTGCAAAATTTGGTGGAGATCTGAGCATGTACAGCAAAGTTACTCCAACTTCCTGTTTCATGGGGAATCATCGATGCCACGGACACGCCCATTGACGAAAACGCGCAGAGAGCACAACTTTTCATCGTCAATGCCTTTAGAAGGCACAGCAGAAATTTGAAGTCGATCCGACTAAATCCCTAGGAGGAGTTCGTTAAAGTACGGAGTGTGTAAATCATCCCAAAATGGCCGCCAAATTCAAAATGGCGGACTTCCTGTCGAGTTTAGGGTATGGGTTCTTGAGGCTGTTTTGTGCGTCTTGATATGATACACGTCCCCACCAAATTTCGTGCATGTAGGTAGAACATGGACGAGGGGCTAATTTTCTTCAATTTTCTAGGTGGCGCTAGCTAGCCATTTTGCCATGCCCATCCGCGAAACCCACAAAATACAAAATTTTTCACCAGTCCTGACAGGTGTGCAAAATTTGGTGACTTTTCGAGCATGTTGCGGCCTCGAAAATGGGGCTTACTTTGCAGAAAAAAAAATAAATAAATAAAAAAAAAAAATAAATAAATAAAATAATCCTAACAGTTTCAAGAGGGACCTCGCACCTTAGTGCTCGGGCCCTAATAATGTAATTGATAACATCTCAGCCTAAAACAAGATAATTGTGCCCAATTTTATATTGTAGACACAGAAATCTTTAAAGGTGAGCAATGATTTGACCCATGTTTCTCAGTGCTTGCAGTACATTTAATGTTCACAGCATCAAAGCAGCTATAACTGGTTTCCAGTTTGGTTTGTTGCTGTCCACACAATGCTCATGCCAGCACAGCTGGAGCTGCAGGGCCAAATGGCTTCTAAAAGATCAGGGAGAAGATAACAAGTCAGTCTGGACAAATTACTCAGTAGAACCCCCCGAGACCAGTAAATAAAATTAGTTTTGATTTATACAATTTTATAGAATATAATTTATATTATGAACAGATGTAATATATGTTATATTATAATGGCCAGTAATGGCTTTAATCTCTTGATGATTTAGCATTGGTTTAGAAGAGGAAAGGATGTTGAAGAAGAATGAAAAGAATCAGAATGTAGGAAGAGGGAGCAAGAAGGCAGGAGCACTACTAGTGTTGAGATTGGGGGGAAGAAGGAGACAATGGATGGGTAGAGAAAGAAAACTGAATGGAAAAATAATGAGAAAGAACTTCTTTACCTTCTATTTGTGCAAGAATCTTTAATGAGAATTACAATGCCCAGTGTGTACCAACTAAACTGATCAACTTGATTGCCATGTCTTGAATATCCATCCAAAGCCACAGGATGATTTCATTTTGATCTAATAGATCTTTAACCCAGTAAACAAGGGGAGGTACAAGTTTTAATTTCTCTTGCAAAAAAAACACAAACAAAGTGGCGCAAGTGTTAAAAGACTCCTCTCTGGGAACGTCAGCTCACATGGGATCTGATCAGGGAAGGTATTTACTGGACATGTGAGGAAAGTTGTGTGAAATGTAAACATCAGGCAGAAAATCTACTGTCCTTATGGACCACAGAGATCCAAATGGTCAAGTGTTTGAATGGCACCATAAATCCCAAATGTTAAACAAACAAGCACAGCACCACACCTGCTGATCTAATTGATCTGAACACAGATCTGGCTAGTGTAAATAAACAGCATAAGGTAAAGAGATTTCCTCAGCAGACCTGGGTGTCCTAATGCTCACAACACAGCAGACTATGTGAGTTCAACTGCAATAGCAGTCAGATCTGACCATTACCACTCAGTTTAATTGACCTTTTATTTGCAAAAACATGATCATAATAATGATGCATGTCTTTGTAAAGTAAAACAAATTTTCTCCTAATGGCATAAAATCTTAACAGATCAAAGCCAGGTAACAACTGTCTGGCTTAGGCCATCAAAGAAATATCGAGACCATATCTCTTAATCAAATTTGTGTAAAGGCTCAAGATTAAACTGTGAACTCTAGGTCTATTTCCCTTACTGGCCGGCAACTGATTTTCTTCAGAACCAGATTCCACAAGGGTCTGGTCCCGCCTGCATCAAGCAGGATACACACAACTTGACATGTAGGAGATGGGGGTGGTGAAACTTCAAGGGCCACTCACACCTCACATCACTACAGAAGTATACTGTATGTGGCCTCCCGGTGTAGCACCGGAACTAAATTATGCAACACAGATTATGGTAGGACAGACACCACCCATCTCCTATACATAAACATACACAATACACACCATCACTACGACAACCTTAGAACATCTCTACCTGGCATAGATCATAAGACTATCCAGGCCAAAATTATTCACATCATGCAAATCTATAATACATCATTCACCTTCATACATATAGGACAAGGGAAATTATTTTAATAATTTCTTTTCAATCATTTTGCAGCATTACAGTCTTGTCAATGTCCTGTATGTAAACGCTGATGTGCACAGAACATGTGCATAGCTATAGTCACACATCAATTGGTTTAAATTCCACACATAAAATCTAATTGAGGCATATTTTTCTTCATTGCATCAATGCAACTGGTCTTTGGAAAAAATGTTTATTATGTCCAGTCGTTAGCGTTGTTGCAAACCAGGAGGGCCCCCTAGTTTCCAACAAATGACTAATGACAATAAAAATTATGTAAACAGTTAGATCTAAAATGCAGGCATTTCTATTGGGAAACTATAAAATTACCAGTCAGACCTGCATTATTGAGTGTGACTTAGCCTGTACATCAAATGCACAGAGGATGATTTCAAAAGTTAAAAAAGAGTTTAAATCTCTGTTCCTGTACATTTCATTCTCTAATTGAACGTATTAAAACCTTAAGGTTCATTGATGATTTGCACTTCAAACAACTAATGTAGACAATTTTATAATTATGAAATTGTGTATTTCCATTTTTAATTATGAGATACATTTTAATTATGTATACCGCTGGTAAATATACTAGTTATATTGACTTTCTGCTACCCTTCCTTAATTTATCCAGACCAAGTCTAAATTCCACTACCAGATCACTGTGGTAGTGAAGAATTTGGTGATCAACTGAGACCTGCTCACTAAATATATGATTCTGAAAAAGAGACCTTATTTACCACTCGCAGTTTTGACATGTCTACATCATGTCTTGTTATTTTGTGTTCTTGTGTTTAACAACTTTTCCCCATATTACAAGAATCACAAATACATCAGTGTTCAAATATTGCATGGTCATTCAGAAATTGTTCAATTGTTTCGCACGCAATGGAGCGTCATCAGTGAAACGATTCCGGTAACACTTTACAATACGGGTGCACAAATAAGCATTAATTCATGCTTAACTAATGCACAGATAATACTGAATTAATGTGTAACTAATGATTATCTAAGCTATTCATTAATGATTACCACATTAGGAACTAATTAAGAGTCTGTATGGTTAATGTATTAGTTCATACATGAATTGTTATTAATTAAATATGTAATTGTGGATTAATTCCCTAATAACTCATTTTTTTAACTAATAGTGTTAATTAATATGTTAATTACCAGAATGAGCCAAAGCCTAATGTAGTTCAACTTCCAGATAATACAGGTACAATAATATGCATGAATATATGATTAATTACATCATTGTTAGTGCAAATTCATGTGTAAATTACTACAATTACTAAATGACTAGTTAATAATGACAAGTAAAGTCATAACATAATGATACCTTTGCAAATCATTAGCTAATGATTAATTAAAGCAGACAACTGGAAGTTGAAGTGCATAGCTTTGACTAATTATGGTAATTAACACATTCATTTACACTATTAGTTAATAAAATATGTTATTAAGGAATTAATACACAAAGACACATTGAATTAATAGCAATTCATGTATTACTTAATCTATTAATCATATAGACTCTTTATTAGTTGCTGATGCAGTAATAATTAATTAATGGTTTAGTTCTTCATGAGTCATACATTAACTCATGATTATCTGTGCATTAGTTAAACATGAATTAATGCATATTAGTGCACCCGTATTGTAAAGTGTTACCACGATTCCTTTATCTATGGAGTTCTGACCTGCCCGGCAAACCCAACCTTCTGCTTAAAGGGGACCGAGGACTTTTCAAAGGGTCAGTTAAACATCCTGGAGAGGACGCCACAAAGTGCAATGACACATTCCACTGACACTTTCTGATCATGCTGATCAACGCGACAGACTTGATACAACAAGCCATACTACAGACTGAAAGTGCAGGTGGAAGTCAACCCGGCCAAGAGGATCAGGGGTCACCCCGTCCAGCTACTGCAGCACCCATTCAGCACAGTACACCTAAACCTAACGGGACTGTGTGTCACAGAGTTGCATTCTGCAGTGCTTTCATCTTAACCCCCTGGGGACGGATAGGGCGGTACCGCCCAAAATGGCATACTTTTACAAATGTGTAATTATCTCGAAAACTATTAATGATAGAGAGGTGCGGTCTTTTTTGACGTCTTCCTCAGATTCCGCTGAAAACAGCGGTACCCGATCTGTATAAATACACACTTCCTTGTAGCGTAGTATCACAGCGAAAAAAGGCCAATGAAATCAATGAAATCAATGTTGTTAGGCGGATTTCACTCGCAACGACCAATGAAAAATTACCACTGCGAGGAATATTTTTCTTACCCAATCAGAGGAAGGTTACCATGACGTTTTCTAGCTAATCAGAGGACTCTGTAACCTTGCAAGGGGAGGTACAATAGTAAGTGACAGCTGACAGCGTCGAGTGGAGAAGGAGACAGAGAGTGAACGGAGTATTACAGAGCGTGCAGATATTATATGAGAGAGAGAAAGAGAGACAGAATTTAGCATTGTTATTGTATTGTTTTATTATTATTGTATTGTTTTAGCACTGTTATGATGGCAAGCAGTAGATTTACGGCAGAACAAGCTCTGGAACAGTTATTATTCCTGGAGAGGCCATGCTTTGCTAACTGGCATGCCTAAGAAAAAACGCCTGGGACTGTTTTTATAAAAAGTTAATTATTTCATTGTTATTTGCACATTTCATTGAAAAATTACAAATGTCTGTCAAACAAAGGGTTCCAAAAATATATTTTTTGTTCAAAAACTGTTCACTGTTTTTGTTTGATTTGTGTTTTTTTGTAATAAATGACAAAAATCTAATTTTCGTTTTTGAAATTCTCTAGTTTATTGTAATTTTTCACTCATACTTCCTTTATAAACACATTACATGCAAGCTTATGTTAGCTTAGGGTCTTCTGAATCCATAGATGCCAAACACATGGTGTTCCATCTCCATTACATATGGTTTATAAGCCCAAATGTAAAAATAGAGAAAACGGACCAAAAAGGGCTTAGTCCCCAGAGGGTTAATGCTCAACCTGTCTTAATGCTGTTATTTCAGGTGACTACTTGATTCCTGCACCCATTGACTAACACTGCAAACTATAGGCGTCAGCCCTATGAACACTCAGAAAATAACACTGAAAATATGGAAACAGGAAAATGTCCAAAAATGTCCCCTCAGGCCTGATCTGAATCTGTCCCAAGGGGCCAGGGGCGGTCTGTAAGACTTGATTTTCCTGCTAAGAGATAAAACTCCTGCAATAAAGCAATAAAACGCACCCTGGACAGAAGATCGCAAAGAAAGAGCACAGGACGTTGTCCTGTCCAAACGTTTCTCTCCTTCCTTATATCTGCATCCCCCTCTCCCTCCTCCCTTCCTTTCCCCCTGCCCTGAAGTCACTAAAAGTTCACTGAAAATGTCTATATACAAGATATCTGATAATCCTCCCCTCTCCTCTGAAACCAGGTGCTACCCCCTGGGGTACATGAATAGACCCAAAACAACTCTAAAACCTATTTGTACAAGCCTTTTGTTCTGGTCTGGGTATATAAGGGTAAGTGGCAGAGCAGTCTTTGGGAACTCTTTATGGAGATCTGGGTAAAAAGGCAAACCCCGGCGCTGAGGTTGTGACCTGTGCTGCAGGAATCTCTCGTCTAATTTACTACCACGAGATTCTTCCTGCTTATCTTGTGGCCAGCTAATGTTGAGTCTGGCTACAGCACGCGTCACAACCTCTCCCAACTCCTCATATGCGGGAACATGAGCTGGCGAGTCACGCACATGTTCCGCGCTCCCGATGCTGAGAACATCCACTTCCTCAGAAGCAGATAGTTCCAACATCAGGCACTCGTCGCGGGCAGAAGAAGCCGCAGAGCGGGCTTCTGCACCGTGAACGGGCGTTATTGAATCTGCAGATGATGAACGAGAAAGTGCCTCAGCAGTCTCGTTCTCGTCTGCCAGATCCTTTTGCGATCCCCATGATCTCATTCTCCGTGCCGCCTCAACGGACGCGGGTCCTGAACCACAGGGATCGCGAGCTTGGCCATCTTTACTAAAAATAGCCAAGCGGGAGCGCAGCACTCTCATAGATAATGCCTCACAGTGAGCACAAGCAGATCCCTCAAGAGCTGCTTGTGCATGCTGCGCTCCCAAACAGTTCACACAAAGCTGATGTGTGTCCCCATCCGTGATGAATCTTGGGCAGAGGTGCACACATCTAACGAACTGTTCACTCGCCATAATAATATATATAAAGATCAGACAAAACAACACCAAATAAGACAGACAGTTTCAACACAGAGCGCTTACTGAAGAGCGATAGCTGGTATGTGTGTGTTTCAGCGTCACTTTTATACTTCCGGGTATGCCGTCACATGTTACGTCATGACGCAACGCCAATCAGGATTGGAATAGTTTCATTCTTACTTCAGAGGCGCACGCTAAGGGAGCGTCCCCAAAGAGTCGATTCTCGACACGGTGTTGAGTTCCCTCGATAGGGAACTGGGTGGAGACGAAGGAGCCAGGAGACTGGGAGAAGACGAAAGAGCCAGGAGACTGGGAGAAGACGAAAGAGCCAGGAGACTGGGAGAAGACGAAAGAGCCAGGAGACTGGGAGAAGACGAAAGAGCCAGGAGACTGGGAGAAGACGAAAGAGACAGAAAACTGGGTGGAGACGAAGGAGCCAGGAGAATGGGTGGAGATGAAGGAGCCAGGAGACTGGGAGAAGACGAAAGAGCCAGAAGACTGGGTGGAGACAAAGGAGTTATTTAAGTTAAAATCAAGTCTGATTTAAAAAGGGGAGATACCTGACTATTAACAGGGGTTCTTTATTAATACATAAAATTATAATTTTGTAATGTTATGACAAGGTTTTACATCAATGTTTTGATAACAACTGCCAGCCATGATAAAACTTGCTATGTTAGCTTGACACAACAATAGCTGTGACACATGCCTTAGAAGCTAACACTGGTTAAAGTGATATGAGTTTACAATGCTTTACGCAAACAGTTTAGACAGTATAATAAAAAATATGATCATAAAAAGGTTTTACTTTTTTAAACTTAGATTTTTCTTTTTTTGCAGAAGGAATTGTCCCATGGCTACTTTCTTTCAGGAAGGAAGAGGGGCTAACTGAGCGTGTGTAATATGAATATCATCTCTCTAGCTCATTCCTTGGAGAAATAAGCCATGTTGCAACTGTCCCTATACTCTCCCCTAAATTACACAGTGAAAGCTGCACTCTAAATGCACAAGCGCACTAATCTAAACTACTAGACAACATCACGTAGTGTATGCATGCACTCTCTGTGTGTCAATCACATCGTCAAAATAACAATCAAGATATTATCTTGACATATATCGCTCACTCTTATTTGCATCATGTTTCTCTGAGATCACAGCTATGTTGTTTTGAAAACTTCTGTTAATCTTTCCACAATGAGCTTGAGATGTTACCCTTGACATATTTCATCACTACAACAGAAGCCATTGCTTTGGTGATATGCTTGGTGTGATTCATATGAATTGGGTGTGGGCAAATTCACTGTTTGACTCATACATCTGAACATTCACTAAAAGATTTGTTTTGGTATGTTTTGTTTCAGTATGTGGTTGTTAGCTACTGTCATCTGATTGTGACCCCTACTGGAAAAAATAAATCAAGCGTAAAGATAAACCGTATTACTACATGACTCAGCAAGCCATTACATTAACTGGTTACATTTTTATGCGAATCACATGCAGTCACTTAATGAAAAATCATGGAAACATATTTAAAGCAGGTTTACATATTACAACTGTAAATATAATAGCAACAATTATATTTGATCAACAAATATATTTTCCAAATTATATAGGAAATTAAATATCATTTTTCAAGTGAAAGTTTATATTTTATGATTAAATCACAGTCTATTTAATCCAGTACATTATTTATGTAGGCTATAATTAATTAGTCAGACATTTCCTCCACAGTGATATGTGAAAAATAAGGTATTTAAAAAAAGCTGAGTAATTTAATATCTAGTAGTGTATTTAAGCATTTCGATCCGTTTAGTTTTTATGACAGTCTTGTTTCAGTGTTTCATAAAATTCATGGGTGTGGATCACTTCTCATTGACTCATGCTCTGAACTGTTGCTAAAAAATAGTTTTGTGTGTGTTTGTCGTTGTGAAGAGAATTGTCTCAAAAAAGCTGCTACTTCCAGGAACACACACCCCTCCACAAGAAATTCTTTTTTTTCTTATCGAATGGAATGTTTTCTGTTTTGTTTTCATGTTTTATTGGGACTTTCCATAGACATAATGATTTTTATAGTGTACAAAACTATAGAAAAAAGTATATTCTATCCGCTACCCCTAAACCATTCACCACAGAAAGGTTTCTGCATTTTTACATTTTCAAAAAACAAACTTAGTATATCTTCTAAGCTGTTTCTCTCACTACACACAGAAAGCCACCTTATTTATTTATATTCATCTTAAATAAATTAAATATTTATAAATGCTTTCAAAAACAAATGTTACTGGTATGAATGTCACAGATTTATTCAGATTCACTAAATTAATTAATCTTTCTAAACTTAATAATTGCATCTTTCTAAAATGTATATATTGGTCCATCAGCTGTTTTTGTCCCTCGTGTGCCGTTGCTCATGTACTTGAAGTAAACACACTGGCAGGCCTCCAGCAGTGGTGATTTAACAGACTTTTGCAATCTGTCCTTTGAGTCATCAGTGCATTTAGTTACATCTCTTTGCTGCTGAGCTACACTGTCGCTTATTCAGAATTCAATGAAAAATATTTGTCACATTTGAGATTACTGATGTTTTTCTCAAAACAGTGAACTTAACAATACATTTACCAAAAGTGTGTATAATAATTTAAATGTATTATTAGCCCCTCCCCCCTGCCCCTCAAATACTTAGCTACGTCCCTGATTCAAACGTGCAGAGCCGTTCGCTCAGTAGTCCAGTCATTTTATGAAAAAAGGTTGAACAAATTGCAACAGAAGCAAACTCAACTGATTTTGTATCCTCAATATGTCCTGAGTAAGGAAAGAAAAGCCCCGAAGAATCCCATTAGGGGAACCTTTCGAAAAAGACCCAAATATATCCCATTCATATGCCTATTCATTCTTTTTCTCATGAATAGGGTAACAATTTTAACCTTTAGATATAACCATGAAAATTACTAAGTTGATTACTTACATCAAGAAAAACTAAAAATGTATTACAAGTTTTTTTTAAATTGTTTTGACAAACGGTGCATAATATAATTACGTATTAGCTAATGTGCATAATTACCCAAACAGATCTAAACATTGGGTATAGCAGGTGAAAATGTTTTTTTTTAAATCTTGTTGACATATAACAGTAAAAGACTTAATGTTAAGGTGTGAATGGAACCCATTTTGGCTACCCATGAACATTAATGCAGGAATAAGTACTTTAGAAACCAGCCTTTATTAATTATTATTGCAGAGATGGGGTTTGGGCATTGAGTGCATTGTGTACGTAATTAGATTTTTTTTATCCAGGCACTTTTTATTTCACCTACTTTTTGTCTTCTGCATTCTCTGAGTCCTTACCCATGTCTCCTGTTCTTCCCTCAGATTTATCCCCCAGAAACAGTCCCACTGACTGACCCAGCCCCAAACCCCATCTCTGCCATAATAATTAATTAAGGCCGGTTTCTAAAGTACTTCTTCCTGCATTAATGTTCATGGGTAGCCTAAATGGGTTACATTCAGACCTTAATATTAAATAGTTTACTGTAATATGTCAACAAAATTCTACAAGACATTTTCACCTGCTATACCCAATGTTTAGATATGTTTGGGTAATTATGCAATTGAGCACATATGTAATTAGGTTATGCACCGTTTGTCTATGTTAACAAACAATTGCAAAAAACTTGTAATACATTTTTTGTTTGTCTTGATGTAAGTAATCAACTCAGTCATTTTCATGGTGATATCTAAAGGTTAAAATTTTTACCCTATTCACGTGAGAAATAGAATGAATAAGAATGGGATATATTTGGGTCTTTTTCTAAACTTCCCCCTAATGGGATTCTTCGGGGCTTTTTTTCTTTTCTTACTCAGGACACAAAATTACAAAATCAGTTGAGTTTGCTTCTGTTGCAATTTGTTCAAGGTTGACCCCCATTTTGGCTTAAAATGACTACAGTCTGGAACACACACACAGCGAGTCTGCTGCGGTGGCCATGCAACCCGACTGGAGAGACTGAGCTGCCCCAGAGCCTCTGAAGGTGAAGTGAGTTTCCCCAGGTGTAGTTTAAATACACGTTCAACTTAAAGTTACATTTGTAATGAATGTATATGCTAAAGACGATTCAGCATCAGCAAAAACAGCTAGTCTATTATGTTAGCCAAAATCAGCGGACAAATCGCTCCCTCGTGATTTGTAAGAGCACTCTTCCCTTTGATTAGCCCAATTTTGATTTTAGCAAAGACAAGAACAGCTTAATAAAAAAGTATAAGGAAATAAGTGACGGAGAAAAGGAATTAAGTGAAGGAGACTCTGGGCTTATTCCTGTTGTGAATTAAAAATCGTTGTAGTGTGTAAGGGCAAATAAATACTGTGTTTTTGTGTTTGTTTTGTTAAAGCAATTCACATAGGGATTCCCATGTACCGTCTACCCCTGCCACCCTGCCAAGACCTCTTGCCACCCCTTTGTCACCACATGTAAAATTTTCTAGATCCACCACTGACATATGCACACAGAGATATACAGACATCCCAAATCTCCCGGAAGTTCCGGAGTCTCCCGCATATTGATAGCGTCTCCCTGATGCCCGCAATTAGTTCAAATCTCCCGGAATCTATAACGCGCGTGCGAGACAGAACATACTGCGCGCATAACAAACATAGAGCGCGCGCGCACACGCACGCAGAAAGGGAAACACACCTTGCGAGTGTCTCTCGCGCTCTCCTGTGCGCTCGCTATGTATGCGCGCAGTATAGTCTACCAATCCCCCCCCCCCCCCGTCAACAATCCAGTCAACACACCCCCCCCCCCCCCCCCCCCCCCCCGTCAACAATCGGTCACCAAGATACCTCCCTGAAATTACTTCTTGCAGGTTGGATGTCTGGATATACCAGCCTACAATAGATAGATCAAATATGTGATTTTCCTGGATAATGAGTGTCTTTATGGCAGTCTGACACTAGATGGCAGCACAGAAACAGTTTTACAAAAAGCACAGTGTCATCCAAAACTACACTGAACTTTGTGTTATTAAAATTCACACAATTTATGATGAATTTATTTACTACGGAGTTTTTATTTGCTTTTGTTTATCATCCTGATTTTCCAATCTAGCTTTTAAAATGCTCTTTTTCTAAAGAAACTGTTTATATGTCATTCTGCAATGCTGGAAGTGATGAGAATAAAAAAAAGAAGCATGTGTGTTTTAAAGGATTTAAATGATTTTGAGTTAGTTAAGTTAGTTGGTTGGCTATTTATGGTTATACATGTTTTGCTTAGTTCCACCTTTTCATAAAATACTTGCACCTAATAGTGTTAATCTCAGACAGGCAGAGGATTTCTTATCAACTCCATTAAGAACTAAATTGAAATTGGCTGTGAAATATATATTTTTCTCAATTTTAGCCATTAATTATAGGCATTCAGCATTACAGTATAATTGAAAGCCTATCAATTATAACATTTATTAGGTTTAAAAAAACCAAAATAATTAATTTAAGTTATTTTTAAACAATCTTCACAATAACCCAATAGATGCCACATTTACCTGTGCCCTTCAATATATCAGGGCTAATTTATTTTCTATTGGCCCAGCAGTTCAGATTTTTACTTGCCCTGTCAAAAGTTTTTTTTTTTTGTCCCAATAGTCCCACTTCTTCACTGCCTAAATTATACATTAAATGTAAATTAATCCTTATTAAAGATATAAATGTTATTCAGTCAAAATCAGAGTGTGGCGTTCCTTTTATTTTGTTATTTGATTATCTTTAATGACAAACAGCACCAGGTTTATTAGGCAGCTGTCACTTTAAACTGTGACGCACATAGGCAGCTGTCACTTTAAGACGTGACGCACATGATGCAAATCTGCGCAAATTAAACTCATTTAAGACTGTTCTTACAAGGATACTCAACAAAACGGGCATTCTGGCATAATTTTGTGTGTTTTTTCCTGTTCAAGCACTGTCTGAAGCGGCGTTCAATGCGCACGAGTCATGATAATAGGCGTTGTGGCGTTGCACTTTATTGGCTGGAGTCTTATGCAGGTTGCAACGAACACATTGGAGACACCACTTCTCCACTCCTTGTGCCAGCCCTGGCCAGAAGAAACGTCGACAGGCCAAGCCCAGGGTCTCAGAACCCATTCCAGGACTTCATTCAGCCAACATGACATCATGACTTTTGCGTAAACATACACGCCACTTTCAAGTCAAGTGGCATGTTATCTATACGCATTTTGAGCTATCCGCGTGTATGCGTGTATGTCTACGCATTAAATGTCCGAGTGATTCCGCGTGTATGTACACGCCGTTAAATGTCCGAGCGAAACGAAGCAAAATGTAGATCTACATCTGGGGAGCGATATTTTTTTTCCTAGGATGGTAGGGGAACACTCATAAATGGTATTAACCCCAGTGACGGGTAGGTTTAGGGACGGGGTTGGGGTAGGTCATATATTTATATATACAGTCATGTAACGTTAAGTCAACGGCGTTCATAAACACGCTGAAAAGCGATTATGCGTGTTGATAGTACGCCAAAAATGGAAATATGAATTGCCGTGTCATTCACACGCCATTTCATGAGATCAGTCCACAGTCAACAACTACTTGTTTCCATTTGTCAAATGTCTTTGGATCACATACCTCCCTGCACATCAGTCCCTGATCTACACAGAGGCGGCATTCCCAATGTCACAACATAACTTGAGTAGACCAGTCTTCAGATACTCACTCTTTTGGAACAGGTCCTCTCCCTCTATTCATATAGATCCACAGTCGTGACACCACTGGATCATTCTGCTGCACCCTCACCCACTCGGCCAGTAGGCTGGGGCCAACTTTGTCTTCTTAATAATAATTATAATAATTCATTACATTTATATAGCGCTTTTCTGGACACTCAAAGCGCTTTACATAGAAGGGGGGGAATCTCCTCAACCACCACCAGTGTGCAGCATCCACTTGGATGATGCGACGGCAGCCATATTGCGCCAGAACGCCCACCGCACACCAGCTTACTGGTGGAGAGGAGACAGTGATGAAGCCAATCAGTATATAGGGATTATTAGGAGGCCATGATGGGCAGAGGCCAAGGGGCAAATTTGGCCAGGATGCCGGGGCTACACCCCTACTCTTTCGAAAGACATCCTGGGATTTTTTGTGACCACAGAGAGTCAGGGCCTCGGTTTAACGTCTCATCCGAAGGACGGAGCACAGTTTCAAATTCTTGATTTATTTGTGCCCCTGCCTCAATCTTCTGACCCTCCTCCAAGTCTTCAATCACTGGAACAAAGGCATGGACACAGGCCCGGACCACTTCAGTTGCTAAATATCCACCCTCACCACATGAGGCTATCCCATCCTCTGTAGTCCTGACAGAAGTCTCATTCACAGGCCACCTGGAGAGGGCATCAGCATATCTATTTGTCCGTTGCGGTCTATAACGCACGTCAAACTGAAATCCTGCAAGCGGGGCCACCCATCATTTCTCCACTGCACCCAGATTTACCGTATTCAAATGAGCCAATTGATTATTATCTGTGAAGACAGTAAAGGAAGACACGGCAAGATATTCCCTAAACTTTTTTACTACGCCCCATTTTAACACCATCAGTTCTAGTTTGAATGAGCTGTAGTTTTTATCATTTCTTTGTGTTGGATAGAGCCTTCTGCTTGCATAGGAAATCACTCTCTCCCTTCCCTCTTATACCTGTGCCAGCACTGCCCCTAAGCCTGTCTGACTGGCATCAGTGTTCAACAAAGGTCATAACTCTACATCTCTTTGCCGACTTGAACACAACTCAACATCAAAAATCTGCCCTATTCGACAGCGCTGAAAAAGATTTAGAATTTTGACCATAACTCTCCCCTTTGAAACTGTGCTCAGTGATCTGGCTACCAATAATTGGCCTGGCAATACATCTTGACAAGGTTCTACCAAACCCATATAATCCTCCTTATCAGATCGTAAATGTGCACATGCCTCTATCACCACCTCTGACTGTGCTGGCATTGTCTGTCTTCTTCCGGCGGCCAGTAAATTTACTGGTCTAGCCTGACTCATCAGCAAACTTTAACAGATCTTCACACACTGAAAACATATGATGCCACACCTTAACCTGCACTTCACCTTCTGATCCTACACAACTATCCCCAGGCTGTGTCATCAAGAAATCTCTGCACCCCTTAATCACATTCATGCCAATGAGTCCTGGGTACGATGATCCATTTGAGTCTTTAACAATAAACACTCCCCTTTTTGGTATGACTTCCCACATATATTAAAATCTACCTCAATATATCCAATATACGGAAAAACTAACCCATTAGCAGCTGCCAAATTAAACTTATGGATGGGTGGGTACATTGTTGTTCCTCTAGACTCAAAATATTTTTTTTTCGGTCAATGTGGTCACTTGTGAACCCATATCAATCAAACAAGGTGTTTTAACCCACTGTATCACCACTTCCACAACTGGACATTTTCCTATTAAATTATCTTTCTTTTCTGATTGGCCACTACCCAATGTACCCATGGTTTGGGCCTGTACAGTGGGTTCTAAATGTTTAAAGGCCCCTCTGCTTCCTCTACAACCCCACAACGTCTTTCAATATGGCCACCATGTTTGCAACTTCGACAGATAGGTCTTCCCTGATGGTCAAATTGATCTCAGCTTCTTTGACCCCTCCTTAACTCATACATAGGTTTTGCATTATCACTACTTGACAGTAATTTCTGTACTCCTTCACAAACTTCATAAATCATTCCAGTAACCATCTCCTCAAACTATTTTGTTGTATCTGGGGATGATTTTAAATTCTATTTTATTAACAAAGTTCGGGAGAAGCACGTTCAGATAATTAACCGAATTGTCATGGGAGGAGCTCATCCAGTAAACTCAATTAACATCAGGAGGTATATATCCAGCAGATTTTACTCCTGTTATATGACAGTTTTCCAGCGTCCCTCCACCACCCCATCTCCTCACTAGTCCTATCCCAAACCTGGGAGGGGGCAGTACTCTGGGTTTGGGCCAAATTCCAAGCTCGGAGCCCTCCCCTCGGACAGCACGCCAAATGCGCATATCCTTTACTCTATCTAATTATATGTAAATGTGAACTCGTGAACTGTACCGTTGCAGCTATTGCTTGCCTTACCTCCCCAAACGCCTCGTAAAATTGCTTCTTGTTTAACTTCTACAAAAGAACTATCAGGAGCTGCCCAACCATACCCCGAAGTTCCCTGCGCAATCCTGCATCACTAAGTTCCAAAATAAATTGGTCACATAAGACATTACTCATAATGGTGCCATCGACCCTATTCTCCAACCGATTACTCAATTCTTAAAGTGCCAATGCAAACTGCCTTACATTCTCATCTGTCCTTTGTTTATGAGTAAAAAAGTGGGCATTAAGGGTTGCAAGGGGGACTATGTCTCCACAAATATACTTTTCAAAAATGACAATATCTGTTCAGCTGTTGTATGCTGTGCTGTTGGCAAGGTTAACACTTCCCTCTTTGCTCCCCCATCCAGATTACCTATTAAAGCCCTTTTGCACCTCAGAAAAAGAGTATATATAGAATATTGATGTCTGCTATATACCAATCCTGAAAATTATTCCCCTGAGCCATTTGATCTCCATTACATTTTTGACACCAAGGTGTCCCCATCAACAACGGAAGCATAACCATATTTGCATTTGTTGCTTGATTCTGAGCCATAGATGAACCATCTACTCTCTGGTGCTCCTCACTGGATGTAGAAGGTAACTGCACTGATTTGATATTTTCCTGGTTATTGCTCAATGTCCAGACTGCCAAAACTGTGACATGTGGTAACAACCCCAATAGGGTGCTTTACATATGTTGTCAGAACTTATTGATTATATAATATGTTACAGTGTATAATGACCCTTCTTCAAATCTCGTGACATGGCCCATGTTGTTTTGTTTACATTGCACATAATCATATAGCGACACTTAAATCTCTAGCCAATCTCCTCATTCTTGTTCTATCTATTTTACTCAAACTCATACACAATCAGTCTGTTCTTGTGGTCTTGTAAAATAATGTAATCTAATGAGATGAGATGGTAATTTTATTTTATTGCAGGATCATCTGTTTGGGGGTTTCGTTTCGTCTCTCTCAACAGCGCTAAGAACACACACAGCATCTGCTACTGAGTGTTCTAGTACCCTAGAGTAGACCTTTGATGCTCAAACATATCCATACACAGATGCCCACACACTTCAAAACACATTCATTTGGATCCCCGATGGGATGCAGGGAAGCCTGGGAGATGTCTCTACTGAGAAGACTGGACATGCAGTATGTCTGCTGAAAAATTGTTAGTAAATTTAATGAAAAAGAATGTAATGCAGCACTACAAATCTGTTGGTTACCTGGAAGTACCAGTTAAGTTAAGTTAACTGTAAAAAAAATAAAATAATATATTTTTTTTGTAAAATACTGCATCATTTAGTATTTTTTAAATACAAATTATTTATTTTATTTATTTAGACATTTTTACAGTGTTGGTGTTTTATATGAAAGTTAGGGATCATTAAAAAAAATTCACCAAACTTGGGGTGACGATTGTAGAAATTTCATTCCCCCCAAAGATAATGGTTGCTACCCCCCTAAAAAACGTAATTATCAAAGAGAATCCTTTTTTTAGGTTTTTTTAGGTTTTATTCACACCTGTCTGAATCACGGTCTGATGTGTGTCTGGGTTTAATTATTTCAGCAACAGCAGCAGGCTAAACCTGAGACAGTTTGACAAACACAGCAGGGGAGAGCTCAGTCCTTAACAATCAACTGTATGTCACATCAAACCGTCATATCTCTCTCATACACTTCTTTCTCTTTATTCTTTATTTTTTTCACAGTTTCCCTTGCTCTCCCACAGAGGTGGGAGAATATAGATGGATTCATGCTAGCTTGGGCAATATGTTAAAAACAAAACAAAACAAAAAACAAAACAAAAATAACTGCAGAGTTCTGCAAAGAAAAGATTGCTTTACAAACTCATACTCTCCTCGTAGCTTATTGGCATCTCAGGTAGTAAATCTGTGGAATGCATTAACCATAAATCCATGTCCCACAGAGAAGTATTTCTTAATATATATATATTTTTTTTTTCTATTTTTTTTTTTCTTGTGAGTCTGTGTCTGGGCCGTACTGACAGGGCCTGGAATAATTTTTTATGGGCCCCCAGGTCCAATAAGTAGACAATACCAGCTAACAGCAGATATTCTGTTCTCCCCCAAACCACTGCAAAGTCCCTGCAGAATTAAATGAGCACCTCGACTCTCATGTTTCCTTCGAAACTGTTCATCAGGAGCTCCACAGAGTCGGTCTATATGGTCAGGTTGCTATAGCCAAACCTTTGGTCACTCGAGCCAATGCCAAATGTCGCTTTCAATGGGTGCCAACAGTGCTTGGGCTATGGACAATGTGAAACATGTATTGTTCTCTGATGAGTCCACCTTTAATGTCTTTCCCACACGTCTGTTTTAGTTACAGTGTGGAGAAGCCACAAAGAGGCTTAACACCCGACTGTTGCTGCCCAGAGTGAAGCACAGGGGTGGATCAGTGATGGTTTGGGCTGCAATGTCATGGCATTCCCTACTGTTCTTAATGTGTTCCCTACTGTTTACTGCCAAGAACTACCAAACCATTATGGAGGACCATGTGCTCCTAATGGTTCAAACATTGTACCCTGAAGGTGGTGCTGTGTATCAGCGTGATAATGCAACAAATACACACAGCAAGACTTAAACATAAGTGAAGTTGAACACCTTCCTTTATATACAAGATTTGTTGTGCTTGTTTGTAGGGCTGCACAATTTGGCCCAGCATTTTGTGCTTTTATATATATATACTTATTTATATATATATAAATAAGTTAAACAGATCTTCACACTGTTAAGTTCTGTTTCCCAAACTCACCTAAAGGATTATTAGGAACACCTGTTCAATTTGTCATTAATGCATTTATCTAATCAACCAATCACATGGCAGTTGCTTCAATGCATTTAGGGGTGTGGTCCTGGTCAAGACAATCTCCTGAACTCCAAACTGAATGTCAGAATGGGAAAAAAGGTGATTTAAGCAATTTTGAGCATGGCATGGTTGTTGGTGCCAGACGGCCGGTCTGAGTATTTCACAATCTGCTCAGTTACTGGGATTTTCACGCACAACCATTTCTAGGGTTTACAAA
Source organism: Chrosomus eos (assembly GCA_036326025.1). Classification (NCBI taxonomy): domain Eukaryota; kingdom Metazoa; phylum Chordata; class Actinopteri; order Cypriniformes; family Leuciscidae; genus Chrosomus; species Chrosomus eos. The sequence continues at coordinate 15,627,846 of CM070836.1, read as the reverse complement.
GAATGGTGTGAAAAGGGAAAAACATCCAGTATGCGGCAGTCCTGTGGGAGAAAATGCCTTGTTGATGCTAGAGGTCAGAGGAGAATGGGCTGACTGATTCAAGCTGATGGAGGAGCAACTTTGACTGAAATAACCACTTGTTACAACCGAGGTATGCAGCAAAGTCAAACACAGTATTAGTATGGTGTTCCTAATAATCCTTTAGGTGAGTGTATATCGTATATATATTGATATGACTAATAAAAATAAGTATGGTTATTATTGTTGCTAAATAAAATTATTAAACAAAATAATTAAATTAAATAAAATTAAATATGGAGGTATGTGAATCAAAAATAGAGTCTATATCTTAACCCTCATGCACTGTTGGATTTCTGGTTACAGCCTGTAAGGTCCGTATAATTCCCCAAAAATCACACTATGTAGAAAACGAAAAAAAAAAAAATGCAATCAGGCACAAATATTTAACTTTTAATGTCAATAGTTTTCACACATTACAAAGAATACATATCTGAATTCATGATTTATAAAAATGTTTTTAACCACTATTAAGACCCTCCCCGACACCGGTGGGACATTTTTCATTACATTTATAACAATAATATCTTAGTCTAAACCTAAAGTAATCTTGACTTATCAAGATTTGATAAATAAGCTACTCAAACACGCAGTGCTTTCAGAGATGGAGCAGCATGACAGACAGAGCCACTCTTCACTTACACGCTGTGCATATATTTTTGCAATTAAAAATGGAACAAGCAGCGTTTGCGATTTCATAATCACACAAAGCCAAATCACAAAGCCAAATTTCGGTTTAATCTTGATGAATCGTGCAGCCCTAGTGTCCTGGGTAGGGTTGCACCAGCCGTTCCTTAGTTCTTTCTTAAATTAGAACGGAAAGTCCACACTAGAGCCTTAGTAACTACTAGCTAGTTTGCAACTAACACTGTACTTTATTCCGTTGCACCATTTGTTCGTAAGACAGAACGTAGCTAGGCCTAGGTCGTAAACTCTTCGCAAAGTAATGCGTAGTAGTTGCATAATATGATGTTTACCCTCGATGATCCAATAGCAGCCTTCAAATACGTGAGCAGAAGTTGTTTAAATGGTGGTAATTTCTGTTTATCCTTCATTCTAACTTATTTTGCCTCACTTAACTTACAGTAAAAATACGTTTCCATTAAATACGACACTTAATCATGAATAACTTAAGTGTTTTTATATGTAAATAACATTCAGAAACTGTATTTAAACAAATAATAAGGATAAATAAATAAGTAATGATGGCAAAAAAAAATAAAAAAATACATAAGCCACCACAGTAAACTCATTGTAATGTTCAAGAAACACATTTGATTTGAGCTTTGTGACATTGAGCATTATCCTGCTGGAAGTAGCCTTAGAGGTTGTGTAGACTGTGGTTATAAAGGGACAAAGTCAGCAAAAATGCTTAGGTAGGCTGTGGCATTTAAACAATGCTCAGTTGGTACTAAGGGGCCCAAAGTGTGCCAAGAAAATATCCCACACCATTACACCACAAGCAGCCTGAACCGTTTCAGTCAGGATGGATTCGTGCAATTTTCTATTTTCCAATTATGGTGAGCCTGTGCGAATTGTAGCCTCAGTTTCTTGCTCTTTGCTGACATGAGTGCCACCTGGTGTATGTCTTCTGCTGCTGTAGCCCATTTGCTTCAAGATTTTATGTGTTGTGCATTCAGAGATGATCTTCTACAGACCTCAGTTTTAACGAGTGGTTATTTGTGTTACTCTTGCCTTTTTATCAGCTCGAACCAGTCTGGCCATTCTCCTCTGACCTCTGACATCAACAAAGGCATTTTCGACAACAGAACTGCCGCTCACTGGATATTTTCTCTTTTTCGGATCATTCTCTGTAAACCCTAGAGATGGTTGTGGGTGAAAATCCCAGTAAAGCAGCAGTTTCCCAAATACTTAGACCAGCCCATCCAACACAAACAACCATGCCACATTCAAAGCCCACTTAAATTACATTTTTTCCCCATTGTGATGCTCAGTTTGAACTTCAGCTGATCATCTTTACCATGTCTGCATCCCTAAATGCATTGAGCTGCTGCCATGTGATTGGCTAATTTGATATTTGGCATGGCATTTTAAGATTTCATTAATTTGCATAACCTTTTCAGGTCTAGAAATCATACATTTAAAATGAGTCTTTTACACTCATATATCAAGACAGTGGGAACCCGGTTCTTCAAAGGACACAAACAGTTGTTGAGGGGTGAATTGAAATAAGAAATGTCTTTATCTGATATTTAGTTATTTTAGCTAATTTCAAAGCTTGTTTTGTCTTATTTTATTTCTGTTAATTTCACTTGTTAGAATCTATAAAGCTTTTTTCCTACTTTATCTTTCACATAACAACATGATTCTGTGAGGAAGCAAATTGCTCTTGATTGAAGTACTAATTAATTTACAGATTAGACAGGACATGAAAGTGAGAGGGGAGGAACCTACAAGATTAGCCACTCAAAACCATCTAAAATCTTACAAATGTTGACTTTATTGGTTAATATATTTAGCAAAAAGATTAACGCCCACACTTTTAAAGGGAGCAGATCATGAATAATCTAATTTTACTTGAGCTTTTGAGATAAGAGTTTATTTTACTGAACCATGTTGATAGACTTCAACATTTCAAATGCTAAACGTTTTATCAGTAACAAATTCCCATCCCCAGGCCCGGCGTCAAGGGTACACAAAAAGTATTCTCGTCGCTTGGAAAACTTAAGGTTGAGTCACTGTAGTCACTTGGACTATTTTATTGATGTCTTGTCTTTACTAACTTTTATGGGCTGGCAGATATACATTTTCTAGCAGCATATGAAGGAGTGAGACAGCTCTCAGATTTCATCAAAAATATCTTAATTTGTGTTCCGAAAATGAACGAAAGTCTTACGGGGTTGGAACAACATGAGGGAGAGTACGAGTCTCATAAGAGCACTGAAACTTCCATCAGCCTCTGTTGATGAGACTGGGATAAGGGTTTCAACTTCACCAAAAAGTCCTCTCATTTCAACAAGACCAAGCAATGTTGTGTTTTTATGTTTTATGGTGACGTTTTACAGACATAATGATTGTATACTGTACAAACTGTATATTATATCCCCCTACACTAATTCTACCAATCACAGAAAACCTTTGGCATTTTTACATTTAAAGCTGTTTTCCAAAAAAATAAAATCCCCACACACTTAAAGGGATTCTATGCAGTTTTTTTAGCTTAACAGAACAGCTTCAGAGTTATTGAAATGGTTATATGTCTTCTTTCGGGTTGAATGGTGGTCGTCTCGCCCCCCCCCTGGTGCCTGTGAGCGGAAAAATCTCACTTGCAACTTTGGTGCGGCGGGCCGCCGGCCTCAGAGTCAGGAAGTATCGCGTGATATCAGCTCTCGCGATGTAACGTATTCCTTTACGGCACTGCACACATACACGCCCCCATCCAGGAACAAGGTAGAGAGGGATGGAGTTTGTCACACTATCGTCATGGCTGAGCAGGCATATAGGATGCAGAAAGCATTGTCGGAGGAACAGAGATGGAGGAAACGGCAGACTGACCGAGCGAGGAGTCAGACACGAGCATAGGCATAATTTGCGGGTGTGATATGTCCCCATTGAAACATCTCGCAGCACGGATGTACCAATACAAACAAATAAAACATATCCAGGTAACTCTAGTAGAGCATTCATTTCGTTTGTTTGTTAAATAAGAGGCGATCTGAAATGTGTTGTTTTTGAAATCAAGTGACCAAAGTGCTTGTTGCCGCTGCGCTCAGTGGCGCGGATACAGTGTTATGTTGTGACGCGCACAGTCTTCACACGGACGCGCGCCTCAATCCGTTGCGGACACTGAGAGACTCTCTTTGTTACGGTGAAATCACAAAACCTAATGCACAAAAAAACGTGTCCCTGCTTGAAATACAACCACTAATAAACAATCGGTTTTGATGAGGAAAATAAACTATAGGCTAGTACGGATTAGAACCCAGAACCTCTGACACACTTGGCAAAAGTTCTGCCTCTGGGCCATTAAAGTACATGGGGATAATTGTAGGATCTATGTATTCACCACTAACAACATATATTAGATCCCATTAAACGACAAATTAAACACAATGTACTATTATACTATGTAACACACCATGTCACGCTCTGCGTGAGTGGTATTTACGACAGTAACGTTAAATACAAGTACTCCACAACGACTCTAGGGGTCGCAGTTTGACAAAAACGTGAATCCTGCCTGGTGTCCCTTTAAAGGGTAAAAATTTTTGAAAATTTTGAAAATTACCTTTCATGCAGTGTGTAACATAGATCTAAGTGAACGAAAACATCCTGCAAAGTTTTAAATATGAAAGTTCACCATATACAAAGTTATTGTCTCTCAAAAGTAAGAGTCGACTCTTAGTCGCTGATATGAATCGATAGACGAACAATGCTTTTTCTCTATATTTATGACGTCACCTCGACAAGTTGTTTGAATAAGATACACCCACTCATTGCGCACGCCGCAGACACCAGTGAAAACATCATGTCGACGAGACGCTGTGTTCTTAAGTGCGAATCAAAAGCAAACTTTTTTTTCACTGCCCAGGGACAAGCATGTGAAGAATCAGTGGCTAGAGTTTCTATTTACAACTGTACCCGAACCTTGAGCTGTGTTCGCGTCATTTTAATGACGATTCCTTTAGAAATAAATGCTTTCAAGTGTGGATTCGCGAGTCGGTTAATACTGAAGGAAGGTTCAGTACCAAGTTTATTTGGATCAGCTTCCTCCTCCGAATCACAACCTGTAAGTACTATTAATAATTGTTGCTTTTATGGGTTTTGTAGCATGCTCAATAAGTATGTGTGTGTGTGTTGTGTAGCCTAAGTTACGCTCAGCGCAGCTTCTAGGTCTCCATGACTCCAATGTCATTTTTTTTTAAATATGTTAAATGTTTGTCGTTGTTATTGGAGTTGTCATAAAGAATAGAGCGTATTGTAGTACTGCAGTGCTTTATCAAAATGTTTAAGCTTTGGGCTAACGCAAACAATAACTAACTGGGTCATCTGACCAATCACCGCAGATAGCGTCACGTAAAGGAGGGCTTTGGAAAAATGAGTCGTCGAACAAAATCAGGGTAAAATCAGGTAAAAATAAATGCATATTATAAGACAACAAAAGTGTTTTTGTCATTGCATGCATGTAATCTCTCTCTCTCTCTCTCTCTCTCTCACACACTCACACTCACACTCACACTCACACTCACACACACACACACACACACACACACACACACACACACACACACACACACACACACACACACACACACACACACACACACACACACACACACAACGAAACTAACGATTGTTTGGCACTTATCCTGCAATTGTACAGTAGTAAAAACTGATTTTTTTGTACAGAACTGTTGATTTCTCCCCAGTTTACCGCATCTAGACTTCCTATGGAGGAGCATTGCCGCTTCACACAAGAGCCTCTCACACGTTAGAAAGAAAAAACAAAGCGAATCAGTTTAGCGATGTGTGTTACAGTTTTTCTCGATTGCTTAAACACATTTGCCCACTCTGACATCACATTTTCAAAACAGTTAACACATAGGATAAAACTAAAGCTCAATGGCCAAAATGACTAATTTTGTTAGCAAAATGCTCTAACACTCACAAAACATTAAAAACATGTAACATAAGCAAATATTTCCATCAAACAACACAACTTGTGGTCAAATTAATTTATTCTTTCAATCAATCATTACACAATGGACAACAAAATACAAAATACAGCCATCAATATGAAATGATACTTTACAAACTCAAATGGATACTGGAAAAGAAAAGCTACCAAATGAAACTTATGGGTGGAAATACCTTAAAAAAAAAAAAAATTATATATATATATATATATATATATATATATATATATAATGTGTGGATTCTATAAAGTAAAAGCAAAAAGCATGTCAAAATTTACATTACTGTATGACAGTCACATAAATGGGATTGATAAAAGATCTGCATTACTGTATACACAGTTTGTTCTGCTAACAGGGCAATACAGTAAAGCTGAAATAGTGGTATACATTACAGTAACACTGTGAATTACATGTTCATTCTGAAAAAGCCTGACAATAGATGCCACAGTGCTCCGACTCAGAATGGGCTGGACCCTTTGTCCAGCCTCTCTAAAGGACAAGCTATGATTGATGACATGGTCAATAATTGTTTTTCATTTGAAAATTTCATGTTTTTAAATTTCAATTGAAACTTCAGCTCGATTTCGTCCTCTTGCTGCTGCAGCTCCTCCACCACGCATACAAACTCCTCTTCCTCTGGCCCCTCTGCCATGGCCTCTTACTCCTCTTGCTCCTCTTCCTCAAACTCCTCTTCCTCTGGCCCCTCTGCCATGGCCTCTTACTCCTCTTGGTCCTCTTCCTCCTCTTCCTCCCTTCCTCTGGCCCCTCTGCCATGGCCTCTTCCTCTACTTCCGTGCCTATGGCCTCTTTGATCCATGCTTGCAAATAGCAACATAGAGGTGGCATCTTTTATAGATGGATGAGGACTGATTGCTGATTGAAGAGTTGTGCAAATGAGTTTCACACAGATGGATAGAGATTTATAATTATGCAAGTACTTTCTATCAGCTGTTTATAGATGTTTTCCTTTTGTTCAACACAGTGAATCCAATAGAGTTTGGGGTCTTTCAATGAGATCTGTGGTAACTGTTTTGAAAAAGGGTGTGAAAAATGTGTGAAACAAATGAAAAAGTGTTAAAGCATTTGCAAGAGAAGACTTCTGCTGTGCTAATAATACGATAATGAAGATCAAGCGGATCCCAGTTTCATTTAGCGTGCCTTAGCAAATGAGAAAAACTGTAAGCAGGTGGGACTCAGATATTAACCGTTTGTGTCCCATCATTTGCGCATTTTTCTCAGAACGCTCTTGTAAGAGATTTTAATCAAAATAAGATGTTTCCTGATTAAATAAAATAAGCCTAATACATAAAAACTACAAGACAAAACTGGACAAAGTGGTTATATATTTATATTTTAAGTTTTGATCGAAATTATTGCTAGGGACATATCAGTGTCACTGGATATTGGTAGGGACACGTCCCTAGCGTCCCTACTAAATTCTACGCCCCTGCGTGAGTGGTTGGAATACTCCGTGGAAGCAGATGCTGCATTTTGTTTTTCGTGCAGAAAATACTTAATTTCAGCATCAGAATCCACTTTCACTTTAAGGGGCTTCAGTGATTAGAAGAACGTAGTAGAGGTGGGAAAAAACCGAAACAAACATGCTGCGTCAAAAGAAAACATGACAAGTATGGCACTTTGGAGAGAAAAACGAACTGAAGGTGGACAGAAGATTTCCACAGAGCGAGGAGAGACAGTAGTGATACCTAACTTACTGGTTACTGTTAGCTAGGAATCGCTACTATCTCTCCTCTATTGGACATGGTTGAATGTCTTGTGGTGAATCATTTGCCGCTCAGGGGAAGCACAGATGTATTTGATAGTCTAACAGAGGGTGGGAGTGGACTTTTTCTTTCATTATTTGAACATACCCTCCGCAAAGACCCAGAGCTTAGGAGTGTTGTACAGACAATTCCACGCAATGCAACGTACACTTCTCTCGACATTCAAAATTACGTTATTGCAAACATGAGCAGTGACTGAAGTCTGGTGACTGAAGAAATTGATTGTGTACCATGAATCAAAGTAGATGGGACACGTGACCCAACCGGAATGGAAAATATTTCCATTATCGTTCTCTTTGTCAAGGACAATTATCAAGTCGCAGAGCGACTTCTTTTTGAAAAAGGGGATGCCCAAACCCTGACCAACAAAGTAATTGCAGAGCTTGAAAAGACTGGGCTGAGTACTTTTACTGAGTACTTTTACTGTACTAATATTGAGCCAGGTGTATGATGGGGCCTCCCTTATGTCTGGGAAAAATGGAGGAGTACAGAAAATATTGCAGGACAAATTAGGAAGAGTGGTTCCGTAAGTGCATTGCTTCAATCATCAGCTCCACTTTGTGGTTGTTCATGCAATATCCCTTGAGCCTGCAGTTGAAGACTTCTTTAATGTGTGTAATTTGCTTTATAAATTCATTCAAACCGTCGCTGTCTTGTACGGTAGGCAGCAGCTTAAGAGACTACTTGAACAGCGGTGGACAGGGCATCTTCAAACACTCAAAACAATTCTGAATTCTTTTCAAGACATTACTGAGTTGTTGGCACAGATCAATGGCAATCGCAGCTACGAGACAGAGGTGCACATGGAAGCAGTTGGCCTGATTAAGGAAGTATCAGAGACAAGCTCTAAATTCATTGCCCATATGGTCTATAAGATTCTCCAGCTGGTTATGCTCCAAACAAATTGATGCAGTCAGAGGACATGGACCTGCTAAGTGCAGTCAAATTAGTTACATGCGCGTGCGTCAGAATGGCTTGTGAAATTGCGCTGTGAATCTAACTTCTTAGAGCTTTGGGAGAAGGCCGCCGACAATGAAATGCCAAAATCTTCCAAAAGAAAAATGCACCATTAACAAAGGCCTTAAAGAATATCTGCTGGAGGAGAGCATTGGCCAGGCTCAAAGTGATTTGGAAAATGAAGAAGAGCTTCGGCGATTGGACTTCAGTATTTTGGACGCTTGCCATAAATCTCTGAGCGTTTTGGAGAAAGAAACAGCAAGTTGGTTGAAGCACTTTCAGCTTTTGATCCGCAGAATTACAGCACTTTTTTTGGATGCGCAACTCCTTCAACGCATGCTTAACTTAACTAATTCGGAAGTGGTTCATGCAGAGTTTGCTGTGGCCCGACAATTTCTGCATAAAGAACGGTTTCTGGATGTTTCAAGTGGCAAGAAGATGACAGTTAATCAAATACTCCAGTGGCATCATGCCACCCTTGAAGCTATGCCTACACACTGCAATTATATGTGCACTGACATTTGGAGCTTCTACAGCTTTGTGCGAAAACTCGTTTGCTACTAAAATGTGTTTACGGACAATCGAAGGAGCATGCTCCATCAGCGAAAAGCACATTTAGTGCAACTGGCATTTGAAAAGGACTTGACTAGAAAATTTCGGCATGAATGGAAAGACTCCCTACTGAGAAGGTTCAACGACAGTAAGCACAGCAGACTCCAGCTCTTCTAGCAGGTTGATGTAATTTTATTTATTTTTGACTGCTTAGTTTGTTTATAACGGCGTCTTATATTAATCATGATTTTAAAAATGCTTGTGTGTAGTATAGTGGGTATATATATATAACCAGTCCTACTCAACCGGCTCCGAGCGGGATTCGAACCGAGGTTCGCACTCACAGCTGGCCTACGACGAGTTTGAGCCAGTGCTGATGCAAGTCTTGGTTCAGTGCAAAATCAAAATACTGTTTTTATTTCTTTTGTGCTATAATGGCGTAATGATAGGAATAGTTTTGTTGTATAGGCAAAATTACATGATACCAATGTAATTTCTAAATGGCCACTGAAACTTATGTGCCCCCCCGTGCAGGAGGGATAGCCCACCCTGTTAAAATGTTCTGGTGCCGGGGCTGCCCATCCCATACATAATCTTTCTCAGTAACACAGAAACAGAAACCAAGTGATTTATTGATGAAATGTAGTGTGACTTATCATGGTCATGGTTGGATAGGACAAAAACGTCTCGAGTGAGGAACGGAGACGTTCCGTCGGATGACGACGAATGGGTTTCGCATAGAAAGCCTATCAACTTCGAGTATACAAAACGAGCCAATGGCAAGCAAATGCCATGGGTCTGTGGAATTTGCATGACGTAACTCCGCCCCACCTCGTGGGTATAAAAGGAGGAAGTCCTGCAGCAAGCAGATATGTTTCTTCGCTGAGGAGCCAAGACTGAACTCAGGCGATCCCCGCGGTATACAGCGGAAGTGGCAAGAAGACGGAACGTCTCCGTTCCCTCACTCAGGGAACGAGGGTTACATACGTAACCGAGACGTTCCCTTTCGTTCGTCACTCCGAGTTCCGTCGGATGACGACGAATGGGGTTACCAGTCTAATCGCGCCACCTTCACAGCTGTCTTCCAGTGCCCTGCGTAAATCTGAGATCCCTGTCATACTGGACAAGTGGGACTCCTATTTAACACAGGAATACCAGGGTACACTGGGGAGCATATCCCAAGATATAGAGGAGTATGCAGGATATACCCAGCCCAACGGGGGGGGAATTTAGAATACACATATGACCCGAAGGAAGCATATGGGGAATACACTGGGGTATCCAGCCGCAGGTGGAAAAGTTTTAAACCCAGGGAGTGGCAAGGTGGCTTGCCAAGGGAAGACACATGCTCAGAGAGGCTTACAGTGGGAATACACATGTGGGGGTAGCTCCGTAGAGGGACCATGCACACGGGAGGCACCTAGCCGACGCACAGGTACAAAGACACTGGGTCGACGTCAGGAGTGCAGGAGGAACTCAGGGCTTTCGGAGAAGCTCACCTGAGGAAAACATCGCACGTATCCAGTCCGTGGAGTGGAATGACGAGCAAGCGAAGACACCTGAGCGGGTCCTAGTACCGGCTGGTTGAAGCGAGTACACGAGAGGACACAGGCTCCACTCTGAGATTATAGAATCTAGCGAATGTGTTGGGTGTCGCCCAGCCTGCAGCTCTGCAGATGTCTGTTAGCGAGGCGCCATGCGCTAGAGCCCAAGAGGACGCCACACTCCGGGTGGAGTGGGCGGTCACACCAAGGGGGCACGGTCGACCTTGCTGCTGGTATGCCAAAGCAATGGTGTCCACTATCCAGTGAGACAACCTCTGCTTGGAGAGAGCTCTTCCCTTCAGCTTCCCACCATAACAGACAAAGAGCTGGTCTGAGGTCCTGAAACACTGCGTCCTGTCTACATAGGTGCGGAGAGCACGTACTGGACAGAGCAGTGCCAAGGCTGGGTCTGCCTCCTCCGGGGGCAGCGCTTTCAGGTTCACCACCTGGTCCCGAAAGGGAGTGGTAGGAACCTTGGGCACATATCCAGGGCGGGGTCTCAGGATCACGTGAGAGTAAGCCGGCCCGAATTCCAGGCACGCTTCGTCAACGGAGAATGCGTGCAGGTCCCCTACCCTCTTAATAGAGGCCAATGCAACCAGGAGCACTGTCTTCATTGACAGGAGCTTGAGCTCCACTGTTTGCAAAGGCTCAAAGGGAGCATGCTGCAGGGCAGTTAGAACCACTGCGAGGTCCCAAGAGGGAACGAGAGGAGGGCGAGGAGGATGTAATCTCCTGGCTCCTCTAAGGAACCTGATGACCAGGTCGTGCTCTCCCACAGACTTACCTTCTATCAAGTCATGGTGTGCGGCGATAGCGGCAACATAGACTTTCAGGGTGGAGGGAGACAGCCTTCGCTCCAACCCATCTTGAAGGAAGGAAAGCACGACGCTGATCGGGCATTTCCGGGGGTCTTCTCGGTGAGAAGAGCACCAGCTGACGAAGAGGTTCCACTTCAACGCATAGAGGTGTCTCGTGGACGACGCTCTAGCGGAAGTGATAGTAGCCACCACCGGAGGTGGTAGGGTACTCAAACCTACCTGGTCCCGTCCAGGGGCCACACGTGGAGGCTCCACAGGTCGGGACGAGGGTGCCAAAGGGTGCCCCGTCCCTGAGAAAGAAGGTCCTTCCTCAGAGGTATGGGCCAAGGAGGTGCTGTCGCGAGGAGTATGAGTTCGGAGAACCAGGTCCGGGTGGGCCAGTAGGGCGCAACCAGAAGGACCTGCTCCTCGTCCTCCTTGACCTTGCGCAGGAAATGCGCAAGAAGGCTCACTGGGGGAAACGCATACTTGCGGCCCCGCGGCCAGCTGTGCGCCAGTGCATCCGTGCCGAGCGTGCCCTCGGTCAGGGAATAATACAGGACGCAATGGGTCGAGTCGTGGGAGGCAAACAGATCTATCTGTGCGTCGCCGAACTGGTCCCAAATCAGCTGAACCGTCTGGGGATGGAGTCGCCATTCGCCAGGGAGGGGCTGAAACCGTGACAGCTCGTCGGCTGCACAGTTCAGGGCTCCGGGAATGTAAATAGCACGAAGGGACCTCAGATGCTTCTGACTCCATAAGAGGAGGTGGCGAGCGAGTTGCAACATACGGCGCGAGCGTAGACCACCTTGATGGTTGATGTACGCTACTGTGGCGGTATTGTCTGATCGGACTAGTACGTGTTGACCCCTGAGCAGCGCTCGAAAGTGGTGCAGGGCAAGGCGTACGGCCAGCAACTCGAGGCAATTGACATGCCATAGGCGCTGGGGTCCTGTCCAGGAGCCCGCGGTAGCATAAACCTTGCACATGGCACCCCGGCCCGTTGCGGAGGCATCTGTCGATACGACAACATGCCTCGTAGCCTGTTCTAGGGGGACACCAGCCCTGAGAAAACTGAGGCTCAACCACGGGGTGAAGGTCTGACGGCAGCTCGAAGTAACTGGTACTCGGAGCGTGCCTTGTTGCCATGCCCACCTCGGTACTCGGTCGCGAAGCCAAAGCTGAAGTGGTCTCATATGAAGCAATCCGAGCGGCGTTGCCGCGGCTGCAGATGCCATATGCCCCAGGAGCCTCTGAAAAAGTTTCAGTGGAACCGCACTCTTGTCCTGGAACTGTCTCAGACAAGTCAGCAGTGACTGCGCGCGCTCGCTCGTAAGCTGCGCGGACATGGCGACCGAGTCGATGTCCATACCGAGAAAAGAGATCCTCTGCACGGGGCAAAGTTTGCTCTTTTCCCAGTTGACCCTAAGGCCCAAGCGAGCTAGGTGCCGGAGCACAAGGTCCCTGTGTTCGCAAACCTGGTCTCGAGAGTGAGCTAGGATCAGCCAGTCGTCGAGATAGTTCAGGATGCGAACCCCGTGAACCCGAATGGGAACAAGGGCTGCCTCGACGACCTTCGTGAAGACGCGAGGAGACAGGGCTAGCCCGAAAGGGAGAACCGCGTACTGGTATGCCTGCCCCTCGAAAGTAAGCCGGAGGAACGGTCTGTGTCGAGGGAGAATGGAGACATGAAAGTAGGCGTCCTTCAGGTCGATCGCTGCAAACCAATCCTGGGGCCGCACGCATTCGAAAATGCGTTTGGCAGTGAGCATCTTGAACGGCATCCTGTGTAAGGAGCGATTCAGCACGCGCAGGTCCAGGATTGGCCGTAACCCACCGGTTTTCTTGGGGACAATGAAGTAAGGGCTGTAGAAGCCGGACCTCATCTCAGCTGGAGGGACAGTCTCGATTGCACCCTTCGCCAGCAGGGTGGCAATCTCGGCTCTCATGATAGGGGCATTGCCACTGACCAAAGTGGAGCGAACTCCCCTGAAGCGGGGAGGAGACCGCGCGAACTGAATCGCATAGCCGAACCTGATGGTGCGCGCGACCCAGCGGGACAGACGGGGAAGCTCTAGCCAGGCTCCCAGGTACTGAACCAGCGGGGTCATGCGGGCGACAGGCGTCCCCCCGGAGGGGCAGCGAAGCGGAGTAACTGGCCCAGACGTGGGTGGCATAGCGGCCCGATGTGGGGGCACAGTTAGGCTCCGCGCCCGAGCAGAGAGGCCAGGGAAGGACCAGCGTTCCACGGGGGCGTGCTCTGTCGGGGGTCTGGCGACAGAGGGGGACAGGGCTGAGGCGGCCCGTGGGCGACCTGCCGTGTCAACCACCTCTGGGACAGAGGGGGACGAGGAGAGCGTGGCTTGTGGGCGGCACTCTGTGTCGTCCGAGAACTCTGTGAGCTCAGAGAAGAGAGGTTTGTTTCTATCTTTAACCAGTGTGAGGTGCCGCTCACCCGTGGGTGAGCAGCGGTTTTCGCTGGAGAAAAAGAACAAAAGATTCTCCCCCGCCCTCCACCGGGGGAAGGAGTGGTCCTGCTACCATCTCCTGAGAAACAAACATCATCTCTGAGCAGCCCGTCTCAGGAGCGCCGCTTAGCCTGGCGTTTAGCGGGGGGCGGGGCTGGAGAGGGCTGTGGCACCTTCCTACGACCTCCTCCGCGCCATGGCCTGGGTGGAAGCTGCTGCGTAGGCCGGGCGGGAGGGGCGGGAGCCGCAGGAGGGCGCCCTCGGCGGCGAGCAGGCTGAGGATTCTGCCCGACCTGGCGGGTGGAGGCAGCAGCGGGCCGGCGGGGCAGAATGTGCTTAATGGCCTCAGTTTGCTTCTGCGCGGTGGAGAACTGGTGGGCAAAGTCCTCCACCGCACCGCCGAAGAGGCTGGCCTGGGACAGGGGCGCATCAAGCAGACGAGTCTGCTCGCAATCCCGCATGTCAGCCAGGTTCAGCCAGAGATGTCTCTCCTGGACCACAGCTGTGGACATCACCAAACCCAGGGAGCGCGCGGTAACCTTCGTCGCCCGGAGGGCAAGGTCGGTCGTGGCGCGCAGCTCATTAAAGAGGCCTGGGTCTGTCCTGCCCTCGTGCATGTCTCTCAACATTTGGGCCTGATAGACCTGGAGAGTGGCCATAGCATGCAGAGAGGCGGCTGCCTGTCCCGCGGCTCTGTAGGTCTTCGCCACCATTTTAGATGTGAAACCACAGGCTTTGGAGGGGTGCTTAAGCTCGCCACGAGAGGAAGCACTCTGAGGACACAGTTGCATCGCAACAGAGCGTTCGACTGAGGGAAGCCCAGTGTACCCACGGGCAGCTGCGCCATCGAGGGGAGGAAAGGCGGATGAGACCAGCGAGCGGTCCCGAGAAGACAACGGGTCTTCCAGGACTTCGAGATCTCATCATGGACGTCCGGGAAGAATGGTATTGAGGTTTGCCGTGGACGCGGGTCGGCGGCTTGGCCCAAAAACCAATCATCGAGGCGCGAGCGCTCAGGGCAGGATGGTGGCCGCCACTCAAGCCCGATGCTCGCAGCCGCCCGGGAAAGCATGGCCGTCATCTCCGGATCCGATTCAGGCACAACCGTATGCACACCAGAGGGTGGCAGCTGTGCTGAATCTTCACTTCCAGAAGATTCAAACCCACCTTGTGATGCTGCTACAGACATCAGATCTTCCTCTGTAGCTTCAGCCGAAGTACACGGGCCACCCGAGAGTAGACCCGCGGAAATCGACTGTTCACTAGCGGGCACCGTCATGCAGGGGGGTTTGACGCGTGGACAGATAGTCGGCACTTTTTGCCAAACCGTAACCCTCAGATCACCCTGGCCACCAGCCGAAGTAGCACCCCGCGAGGGGGCACTAGATCGGGGTGTGGCAGAGGGGACTCTCGCTCTTACGAGCTCATTGAGTCTCGACCGTAATGACGCGATGGTCATGTTCTCACAGAGAGAACACGAGTCATCCACGAGCGCCGCTCTAGCATGCTCAATGCCCAAACACACTAGGCAACGCTCGTGCCCATCAGAGTCCGAAACCGATCTGCCGCAACCAGAAGTACACGGGCGAGGCATCTTTAAAAAGACGTGCCGCGTGCAAGCTTTTTTGTGAGAGAAACACTCAAGTGTTGAAGCGACCGGGGAGACACACACTCTCTGGCAAACCACTGCACAGATAAGCAGGAAGCGCGCGCCCCGCCAGAGATCGCCGTCACACCAACACTGAGGAACTCGTTTGTAAAGCTGACAATACAGAGATGGCTTGTGGAGTGAAGAAATAAACTTGGCTCCGAAGCGAAAACATATCTGCTTGCTGCAGGACTTCCTCCTTTATACCCACGAGGTGGGGCGGAGTTACGTCATGCAAATTCCGCAGACCCATGGCATTTGCTTGCCATTGGCTCGTTTTGTATACTCGAAGTTGATAGGCTTTCTAAAGCGAAACCCCATTCGTCGTCATCCGACGGAACTCGGAGTGACGAACGAAAGGGAACGGTACCTTTATTGCTTGTCGCTTTATTACATCAAGTGGTTAGGGCACAGTGTTAGACTGCAAGAGGCTGTCATTCCGTGATGGAAAACTATATTAAAAACTATGTACGACTCAACAGCAGATCCACAAACACATTTCAACATTTAGCTTAGTTGGTAGACCATGGTTTTAATGTAACTTAATGTAAACCTGGAATTCACAGTAAGTTGCTAAAAAGTATCTAATGTGTAACTGTTGGTTACTGGGGGGTAAAGCATGTCTTGTTTAGCCATCTCTCATTCCCATATTATTTCTGGCAGTTTCTTTAATGTTTTTTTTTTTTTTGGCTTTCAGCTTCTTCAATCAATGCAAGAATTGTTTTGGGGAATTTTTGGTAACCAAATACTAATCTTATTTGAAATATTAGGTTTCAGTTTTATTAATATAAACTAACATGCCCAGAACGTTTTATAAGATGTTTTTAGCCATTTCCCATTCTCAGTTTGTTTTTGCTTTCAGCTCCTGCAATAAATGCAATAATTTCGGGGATATATATTTATATACTGTATATAGCCTATATATATATAGGCTATATATATAATATATATATATATATATTTTTTTTTTTACCAAATCCTGCCGCTCAAGGAATTTTCTTTTTGGTTTTAGTTTTATATATATAAACTAATTTCCCCAGAACATTGCATGGAGGTTCTTGGCCAGCTTTCATCCTCAGTTTTTTTTATTTTTTTTATTTAGCTTTCAGCTCCTTGAATCAATGGTGCATTCAAAATGGCTTTTTTTGGAGTCACCGTCAAAGAAACCTGTCTGGTGATAGAGGGCCACACACACACACACACACACACACACACACACACACACACACACACACACACACACACACACACACACACACACACACACACACACACACACACACGACTTCCATAGAGAGAGAAGAGCAGGACATATTAGAATTAATATTTGTTGCAGCAGTGATAGATGTGACCATGTACAGGCCGTGATTACCAGGGTATGGGGGGTTTAAGAGAACATCCATTAGACCATCGTTTAGACCTGCTGAGCTGAGTTCTGCCTCCTTCATCCGAGAGAGAGAGAGGTGAGGAGCGAGGGAAACCGGAGAGAAGGAGAGGTGTTTATGAGACAGAGGTCTCATGTTTCGTTTTTAAAGAGGGCTGTTGTAGCCATGGCGACGGGTCTGTTATTGCTTTTGTTCTGAGATATAGAAAATGATTTTTCATGTGGGTGATTATTAAAGGCACAATCTCCTTTCTCTATCCGTCATTCTCCAGAGCGATCAGCCATTGTAACCTCTGCAGCAGATGCACATCCGAACTCACAGAGTACAGATGGTAAGAGTACAAAGAGCAAGCCCCCCTTGAATGGTTGCATTGTTGAGATTCACTGTTCACAAAGCATATCGAATAAAACTTTTAAGTAATTCTTTTAAACTTGCTGTGGAGAAAATAATCGATTTGCCTTACATTGATATTGGCATAATCCTGGACGAAATGGATTTACTGGTAAAAGCCTGTGAAGTTCACCTTTAAATCTCACAATGAATTGAAATAATAAACACTGTCCTGAGTTTAGCTTTGCCTTATAGGGAGGATGACATTGAAGTGACTTGGGATGGAGGGGAGAAAAAGAAGGAGAATGCATAGTGTTATTCTTTAGGAGCTGAATTTATCAGTTTGTTTGGTGCAGCTGAGATGTCCTTTGGAATATTGAATGGACATCTTTAGGCGGAATTTATCAGTCACCACAAAAAAAGTCCTAGAAAGTTAAAGCGCGCCGTAAGCGGGTCTCGACCTCTTTCATTTCTATTATAAAACTGAGAGATAGAAAGAGAGAGAGAGCAACAGACAGACAGAAACAGAGGGAGGGCAGACCAGCATGTTCCATATCTCCAGTCAGAATGACCCACCTGCCAGTCAAAGTAATGGACTGTGAAAGAGAGATTAGAATGAGGTTATTTTAGGAATGACTCTTTAAAGAGCAAAGTAGCTACAGTACTATACAGAAGAGTGAAAGAACATTTTACTTTACTCAGATTCTACTTCCAGTCAGCCAGATTTGGGCCATAGAGAACAATAAGTACATATACATTTTGTTATAATCACTAATCGCTGATGAGACTACACTAAGAAAGACTATCATGGGTACGGGTGACTGCCTGGGGAGAGATTTTTTGTTTAAATGTTTGCAAGTCAGTGTCTTTTTGTTCTACAGTATGTCTCAAATTTGGATATAGGATACATATACCCTTATATGTCTGCAACAAATTAGTTGAGGAAATCGGTTTGAAAACATTATCATTATTTTTGCAATTATATTTGATGATGCAAATGATAAAAGACAGACAAGGATAGGCAGATATGAATCCTATAAATAATAAGTGATAGGGCTGTATTTAAACAATTCTTTCCATTCAGTTTCTTCAAACAATGCAAGGACTTTTGGGGGAATTTTTGGTAACCAAATTCTAACATTTTGAGATCATTCTTTAAGGTTGTAGTTTTACTACTTTAAACTAACATTTCCAGAATGTAGCATTTTTTTTTTACCTTCTCTCATCCTCACTTTTTTGGCTTCCAATAACTCTTTCTTGATGTATGTTTTTAGTTGAAAACGTCTCAGGTTACTATTGTAACCATAGTTCCCTGAGAAACAGGGAACGAGACGATGCGTCGAACGACACGGTGGGAACGCCTCTTGCGTGATTGCGTCTGAAGCATCTATGCCAACTAGTCCAATGGAATGAGAGAATGAGCGTCACGGGCGGGTGACGTCATGAACCAGGAAAGGATAAGAGCACTTCCGCTGCTCGCCGGCATTTAGCTTCGACAGTTGCCGAAGCAAGCCGATCGCAGGGACGCAGGAAGTATGGCAGGGGGACGCATCGTCTCGTTCCCTGTTTCTCAGGGAACTATGGTTACAATAGTAACCTGAGACGTTCCCTTTATCGAAAAAGGGAACTTCGAGATGCGTCGAACGACACGGTGGGAACGAGAATACCCAACCCGCCATAATTACAAGTACCTGAGTGTCAGTCTTTCTTTCTTGTTGATCTAAGCACTCAGCACCTGAGAACCTGGGGCAGCATCCAGGTCCAGACTGTAAAATCTCACGAATGTGAGCGGAGAGGACCAGCCCGCCGCATCACAAACATCTTGAAGAGATACCCCCTGCAATATGGCTTTAGAAGCCGCCATACTCCTGGTCGAGTGGGCTCGGACCACCAAAGGACAAGGCTGGCCCGAGTACTCGTATGCCAGTGAAATAGCCTCGACTATCCACTTACTGACTGTCTGTTTTGAAGCAGGAAGACCTTTCTTAGGTGATCCAAAGCAAATCAGTAATTGGTCGGACTTTCTGAATGAGGATGTCCGATGTACATATGTGTCCAATGCTCGCACTGGACACAACAGGTGCAGTCTTTCCTGGTCCGCAGTTGCAAATGGAGGAGGACAGAAAGCCTGCAGCACAATAGGCCTCGGAGTCAAGGTTGGAACCTTAGGGACGTATCCCTGTTTTGGGTATAGGAACGCCTTGACCATCCCCGGTGCAAATTCAAGGCAGGTGGGGGAGACCGAAAGAGCCTGAAGGTCGCCAACTCTCTTTAGGGACGAAATAGCTAGCAGGAGAAATAGTCTTGAAAGTCAGGAACTTTTCTGAGACCGAATCTAAGGGCTCGAATGGGGCCCTAGACAGGCCTTCTAGAACTATAGTCAAATCCCAAGCTGGCACCTTAGTGCGGATTGCAGGCCTCAGCCTCAAGGTGCCACGAAGGAAACGTGTAATCAGGGGGTCTCGACCCAAAGATATACCTCCCACCATAGTATGGTAAGCCGCAATGGCTGCCACGTAAACTTTTAGCGTGGAAGGACAAAGACCTGACACAAAGCGCTCCTGCAGGAACTCGAGTACTGTGTTGACAGAACAGTTAACTGGATCCCACTGGTGTCGGTGACACCATAAGGAGAAAACTCTCCATTTAAGCGCATAAAGTTTCCTCGTAGCCGGAGCTCTGGAGCTTAGGATGGTCTCAGCAGCCTCAGCTGAAAGACCACTATCTATAAGTTGGGCCCCCTCAGAGGCCAAACCCAAAGATTCCAAATGTCTGGCCGAGGGTGAAATATTGTGCCCCCGGCCTGAGACAGAAGGTCCCTCCTCAAAGGGATCTCCAATGGAGGCCCGTCTAGAAGAAGGATCAGGTCCGCAAACCAGATCCGACTTGGCCAGCGTGGTGCTACTAGCAGTAGGCTTATTCCATACCGACGGACCCTCTCCAGAACTCCTGGGAGCAGAGCAACAGGGGGAAAGGCGTACAGACGTAGCCTCGGCCACGTCTGCACCATGGCATCCAGCCCCAGGGGGCTGGGTGCGTCAGAGAATACCAGAGCGGACAGTGCGTCGTGTTCTGAGACGCGAACAGATCCACCTCTGCCTGACCATATGCCTCCCAGATTTTCTCCACCGCCTCGGGGTGGAGTCTCCAATCCCCTGGCCTCAGCTCCTGCCTCGACAGGATGTCTGCTCCTATATTCTGGTCCCCAGGAATATACACTGCCCTCAGGGAGAGTACCTTCCCCAGAGACCACAGAAGGATCTGGTGCGCCAGTTTGCAAAGCGGACGCGAGCGCAGACCCCCCTGGCGGTTCAGATAAGAGACCACTGATGTGTTGTCTGTTCGAACGAGCACATGATGGCCTCTTAGGTCCGGAAGGAAATGTCTCAACGCATTGAAGACAGCCATCATCTCCAGGCAATTTATGTGCCAAGAAAGATGATGGCTTTTCCACAGACCCTGAACCGAGCGGCCTTCCATTACCGCTCCCCAGCCGGTGAGAGAAGCATCTGTCGAGATCACTACTCGATGGCAAAGAGCTCCCAACACCGGACCCTGGGTTAAGAACCAGTGTTTTTTCCATATCTCTAAGGCACGAAGGCATCGCCGCGTAACCTTGATCATACGAAACGGGTTTCCCCTCGGGGAGAACCCTCTGGTTCTGAGCCACCACTGTAAAGGCCTCATGTACAGCAGGCCAAAAGGTATCACGTTGGACGCTGCTGCCAGTAGACCCAACAGTCTCTCGAACTGTTTTACAGTGCGTGACTGACCTAGCTTTAGCTCTTTGATGGCTGACAGGATAGCAGCTACACGTACGGGCGACAGGCTGGCCCTCATCGTCACTGAATCCCATACCACACCAAGGAAAGTGGTTCTCTGTACTGGAGAAAGTACACTCTTCTTGGCATTGAGCCTCAACCCCAACATTCGTATATGAGCGAGAACGACACCTCGGTGTCGAACCGCCAACTGTTCTGATTCCGCTAGAATCAGCCAGTCGTCGATATAATTCAAAATGCGTATGCCCTGAAGCCTGAGAGGGGCTAAAGCTGCATCCATGCATTTCGTGAATGTGCGGGGTGACAGAGCTAGGCCGAAAGGAAGAACCCGATACTGGTATTCTTTGCCCCCGAAAGAAAACCTTAGGAACTTCCTGTGCTGAGGGAGGATGGAGATATGGAAGTATGCATCCTTTAGATCTATCGTGACGAACCAGTCCTCGGATCTGATTTGGGTCACGATCTGTTTGATGGTCAACATCTTGAACTTGAGTTTCTGAACTGACCGATTCAACAGGCGAAGATCTAAAATGGGACGCAGCCCCCCATCCTTCTTTGGAACAATGAAATAACGGCTGTAAAAACCCGATTCTCTGTCGGGAGAGTACACCTGTTCTATAGCTTCTTTTGCTAACAGGGCCTTTACTTCCTGTTCCAATACCAGAGCCTGCTCGGGACGCACCACTGTGGGCAGCACCCCGCTGTAACGAGGAGGACGAGAACCGAACTGGATTCTGTATCCTATCTCTACAATCTGCAGGACCCAAGGAGAAATATTCGGCAGAAGTTTCCACGCTGCCAGAAAATTTACTAAGGGAACCAGCCTCTCGAGGCTGGTCTCTGGTGTTACTGAGAGAGCCAAATCTGGAGCCTGAAACATAACGGCAGGAACTACCTGACCTGACTGCTCTAAAGCCCCCCTCAGAGGGCGCGAAACCGATGCTGTGCCGCAACACAGCATCATTGACTCGCTGGAGACCACTGCGCCCTGAAGCACCGGAGGTGGCAGGGTTGGCAGGAGGGCCTCGTGAGGACCCCGAAGTGGAACGGGCACCGTGTGATGAGGTGAACACCACTCCACTTCGGTCGGGGCTGTCCCCACAGGCCTGGTGCCTAAGCATCAGGACCTTTTTTTTTTTTTGAGCCGAAGCCTTCTTCGCCTGAAGAACGGTCCTCAGATCCGGCTTAGGCTTAGTCGACTTCGGTTGAGAGGGTTGCGTCTGTCTCCAATATCTACGTGGAGGTGCACGAGACGCAACACTCTCTTTTTGTTGCACACGATATGATGAGCTATGCGGCTGGGGCTGCTCACGCCCAGCATCCCCAGGGGGCTGGACACGGCGAGGGATAAACTTTTTAAATACATCAGACTGTTTTTTAGTCTCCTGGAACCTTTCCACTGCAGCGTGGACTGCGTCACCGAAGAGACCAGAGGGTTCAAGAGGAGCGTCTAATAAAAAAGTTCGATCTTTATCTTTAATCTCAGAAAGATTCAAGTGCCTCTCAGTGGCTACCAAAGCTGCCATAGACCGCCCAATAGCTCTAGCGGTCTCTTTAGTAGCCCTGAGAGAAAGATCGGTAGCCCTACAAAGTTCTCGAACATCGTCATGACTAACACCCTCACTGTTATCCAAATCCCCCAGCAGGTCAGCCTGATAAGCCTGGAGCAGCGCCATGGTGTGTAAACACGCTCCAGCTTGACCTGCCGCCGCATAAGCTTTGCCCACTAAATTAGATGTAGTTTTGAGCGGTCTAGTGGGCAAAACTGGGGCTCTCATAGTCGATGCTGGACCAGGCGCGAGATAACTCGCTAAATTTTGCTCAGCCTGGGGCATCGATTCATAACCATATTCTTTTAGCCCTCTAATTCTTGAATAAGTGGTGGTTTGAGGGCTAAAAACACGAGATGAATATGGCTTATTCCAAGATCTAGATATTTCACTATGTAAATCAGGGAAAAATGGGAGCCCTCGTGGTGGACATAATGTGGCTGAAGAGAGAAATCGCTCATCTAACTTGCTTTTAGGGCGAGTGTTTTTATTCTCAGATGGCCATTCAATATTTAACTTCTCTACAGCTCGTGACATGACATCCACCAGCTCATCATACGCCGGGGAAATAAATTTTGTATCTCTTTCCCCTGTGTGTGCATTCTCACTTTCAACACTCAAAACATCAACTTCCTCAGAAGAAGAACAATGCAGAAAGGGAGAGCTCTCTTCCCGGGCGGGAGAAACCGCAGAGCGTGCTTCCGACACCGGGAGAGGAGAGCTAGATCTCCCAGGAAGGGAAGGAGAAAAGGTCCGCGGACCCGTCTCGAACCCCTCTGAGAGATCTAACTGCGATCCCCAAGAATGCATTCTCCGCGTTGCCTCGGCAGACGCGGGTCCTGATCCTTGTGGATCGCGAGCCTGCCCACTCTGCTTATCAAAGAGTGACAGGCGGGATCTGAGCATGCGAAGCGGTAGCTTCTCACAATGCTGGCACTCAGCCCCCTCGAAGGCTGAGGCTGCATGCTCAAATCCCAAACAAATCACACAAAGCTCGTGTGTGTCCCCACCCGTTAAATAACGCGGGCAGGGAGGAACACACTGCTTGTAAACTTGTTTCGCCATCACGTTTCCAACAATATTGTAACAGACAACAATAAATAGACAGAGACAGTTTGACACAGATCGCTTGCTGAGGCAACAGAAGCTAAATACCGGCGAGCAGCGGAAGTGCTCTTATCCTTTCCTGGTTCATGACGTCACCCGCCCGTGACGCTCATTCTCTCATTCCATTGGACTAGTTGGCATAGATGCTTCAGACGCAATCACGCAAGAGGCGTTCCCACCGTGTCGTTCGACGCATCTCGAAGTTCCCTTTTTCGATAAAGGGAACTATGTCATGTAAATAGACCCTTAGTTTAAATGATGAAAACTAACATTCCCATGTTAGTTGCATGTGTCACAGTCTTGTTTAGTTTTTGTAAGAAAACCTAAGCACTTACAGTTTTTCTCTATTGGTTTGGCTCATTTCTTGAAACAGAAATTACATTCTCAAAACAACATGGACAAACCTCCAAACCAATTGGCAGTTGTTCACAACATAATTGAATTTCTCATTCATTTAATCAAATTTCAAATGTCAAAATACATGTCTCAATGTCTCAGTACATCTTTGCAAATGATTAAGTAAAGGTAGCCTACATTTAGTACAATTTCCAAGTGAATATATCTTGTTGATCTAAACTGATTGTTGATTCTCAGTCTAATGGTTGTTCGCTCCAAAACGTGTCAGCGTCATTTCATTGTATACGTCATCACATGCACAATAGTCTGTTCAATTGTCAAAATTAGTCAAGAACATAATACCATGAATACCATACTGTATATTGGCATACCTTGATAAATGTATTACTGTAATTGACAGTGAAAATGACAAAAAGAAAAGGGGTCAAAGAGCTGCAATTAGTGCCTCCCATGTAAATCTATCTAATACTGTGGGTTTTACTGTACAGTTTTTCTCATTTGCTAAGGCTCGCTAAATGAAACTGGGATCCGCTTGATCTTCATCATCGTATTATTAGCACAGCAGAAGTCTTCTCTTGCAAATGCTTTAACACTTTTTCATTTGTTTCACACATTTTTCACACCCTTTTTCAAAACAGTTACCACAGATCTCATTGAAAGACCCCAAACTCTATTGGATTCACTGTGTTGAACAAAAGAAAAACATCTATAAACAGCTGATAGAAAGTACTTGCATAATTATAAATCTCTATCCATCTGTGTGAAACTCATTTGCACAACTCTTCAATCAGCAATCGGTCCTCATCCATCTATAAAAGATCCCACCTCTGTGTTGCTATTTGCAAGCATGGATCAAAGAGGCCATAGGCACGGAAGGAGAGGAAGAGGTCATGGCAGAGGGGCCCGAGGAAGGGAGGAGGAGGAGGAGGAGGAGGAGGAGGAGGAGGAGGAGGAGGAAGAAGAGGAAGAGGAGTAAGAGGCCATGGCAGAGGGGCCAGAGGAAGAGGAGTTTGTATGCGTGGTGGAGGAGCTGCAGCAGCAAGAGGACGAAATCGAGCTGAAGTTTCAATTGAAATTTAAAAAAATGAAATTTACAAATGAAAAACAATTATTGACCATGTCATCAATCATAGCTTGTCCTTTAGAGAGGCTGGACAAAGGGTCCAGCCCATTCTGAGTCAGAGCACTGTGGCATCTATTGTCAGGCTTTTTCAGAATGAACAGGTAATTCACATTGTTACTGTAATGTATACCACTATTTCAGATTTACTGTATTGCCCTGTTAGCAGAACAAACTGTGTATACAGTAATGCAGATCTTTTATCAATCCCATTTATGTGACTGTCATATAGTAATGTAAATTTTGACATGCCTTTTGCTTTTACTTTATAGAATCCACACATTTTATATATATATATATATATATATATATATATATATATATATATATATATATATATATATATATAATTTTTTCACCCATAAGTTTCATTTGGTAGGTTTTCTTTTCCAGTATCCATTTGAGTTTGTAAAGTGTCATTTCATATTGATGGCTGTATTTTGTATTTTGTTGTCCATTGTGTAATGATTGATTAAAAGAATAAATTAATTTGACCACAAGTTGTGTTGTTTGATGGAAATATTTGCTTATGTTACATGTTTTTAATGTTTTGTGAGTATTAGAGCATTTTGCTAACAAAAATTAGTCATTTTGGCCATTGAGCTTTAGTTTTATCCTATGTGTTAACTGTTTTGAAAATGTGATGTCAGAGTGGGCAAATGTGTTTAAGCAATCGAGAAAAACTGTAATAGTTAGTCTAGTCAGTTCAGTAAGTCTAGTCATTGATGATTCCCCCCTCCCCTTTCTGTCAAATACCCCCTACCTCTGCATAGGGGTACATGTACCCCAGGTTTGGATAATAATGGCATTGGAAGGAAACGAGACCCATTTAATCCTCGTGTTTGTGGATGAAATGGCTTCAACCTGGCCAAGGGCCGAAGACGTGGCCGTAATATTATTGGCCATCGGGCCACGGTGGATGTCCCAGGCCAACGAGTTGGCAATATAACTATGTGTCCTGCCATATCTGAGAATGGTGTGGCCGTTTCTTCCCTTGTTGCATTGCAAGGGAGAAAATGCGCTGTGAAGTGGATGAGAATCTGTGGTCAGACAGACAGCAGCGTGTGGATGGCCGGGAGGTTGAGGACAGCGACCAGTGAAGAACTTAGGTGTGAAACTCCAGCTTTATTTACAGCACTGTAGGCTGCATATAATTTTAATTTTAATTTTATAATTTTCATTGTTTTTGTTTGTATGTTTATATTACAGTATATTATGCATACTGTATAATTTGTATACATTTTCATTTTACTCTAATGTATGGAAGTTACTTTATGTGTGTGAATGATGTTACAATTTCCTTGGCAGTATGAGTGCAATGTGTGATGTCAAACCTTAGAGGCTACTATTACCCTAAAATCCTATTTCTTTTTTTTTTTCACTTTTATACACAATTGTATTCTGTTAGCTAGACAACAAACAGTACAGTGACCATTGTCAATGAAGGACTGGGCTAAGACTGAAAGGTTGATATGAGGGATATTTCAATGGTCCTCTGCCATAGTGACAAAACATCTAAACATTTTGACTTGCAGTGCTTACACAATGCCAAAGGGACAAAGCATTTTTGGGGCACTGACTGTTTAAATGAGAAGGAAATTTAGTTTTGACACATGAGTGAACTGTTTTGGGAGAGATATGAGCTTTTGCAAGGGAGCTATACTGCCCTACAAAGGCAAAAGACCTTAACTCACCAGAGTGTGAAACTGAGAAAAATGACTTTAAAGTTTTTTTGTTGTCCAGCCAATTGTATGATAGGTAGGACACTGAAAATTTGCAAAGTAGTTGTCATAATGAATATATTTATGTACATAAACAAAATTTGAGGTCAAACTTGACCTTTGACCCTTATTCGGAAGTTACTGTATTCTGCCTTTGCATTATCTGCAAAACAATAATGGGTCATACAAAGGCAAAATACCTTAACTTCTAATTTAATGACCATTTTGACTTTTAGCACTCTATACAAACATTTCTATGATAACAATGATAGCCTTAAAATTACATTTAGTGAGTTCTGTCTAGTAAGGCTTAATATTACATCAATAGAATATTACAAAATAAAAAATAATGAGAAGGCTATTATCTGTACTGGATCATTTTAAAACGTTATCGCTGTACTTAATTTAAGTAAAATAACTCAAGAGGTACTGTTAAAGTAACCTTCCACAAATATTTCTTACATTTGAGATTTGGCTATGCCAGTAATATGTAGACGCTCTTTCTCAAATACCATTCACCCTTTTCTGACAAAACGTATAGGAATATGCTTATATCTAATGACATTGTGAGTATGTTTTCCAGAATCAATGAAAAAACTTTTCCTGGACAGAATTGATATAGTCAGTTTATGACAGTTTACAAAGAAGGGAGTCTAACAACAAACTAATTACATATAGGCATAACACCGTAACTTCAGTGCGGCAAACACATCGCTGGTGGGTAAAACAAAGGCATAGTGCCTTAACTCCACTGTAACTTAGGCATTCTAGAGTGCAGCGGAACAAAGCTAAAAGACTCTAACTGATGTTAAGGGCTTCTGCCTTTGCTTTCCCTCTGATTTTGGAAGTTATGGCAAAAACAACATCTTATTTTTAGCAGAAAAGAACAAAATTGACACACGATATTTTTCCACATGATAAAACTGATGTCCGTTCCAAATATGGCAAAAACTCATTTTGACCAAAATTGAAGTTAAGGTCTTTTGCCTTTGCACGGCAGTATAGTGTTGTGATAAACCGTAAGACTGTTTTGCCAAATGATCTGAGAGTTTTGAGAATGTAATTTCTGTTTCAAGAAATGAGCCAAACCAATAGAGAAAAACTGTAAACAGAAGTATAGCAGTTGAATGTGGAATGAATAATGTCTGTACATGGACATATATTTTATATATTATATAATTATAAATATATTAATTTTGTGTTGTCTTGTTCGTAAAATCATTCTTAATACAAAACACATATTTAAATACTCAGAAGGTTATTTTAGTTGTATGGATGAGGCCCATTGCAACCCCCATTGCAACAATGTTTTTTGTTTTGTTAGATAGATAGATAGATAGATAGATAGATAGATAGATAGATAGATAGATAGATAGATAGATAGATAGATAGATAGATAGATAGATAGATAGATAGATAGATAGATAGATAGATAGATAGATAGATAGATAGATAGCCCTAACATAGTGCAGTAATTTAAAAGTATCATGTATTCTAAAAAAAAAAAATTCCCCGGTGTCAGTGGTGAGACAGACAAATACTCCTGTCACTTTGGTTATTGAATGCGGTTGTCACTCTCTGTCAAACCTGAACTGTGTGAACAGAACTGTATTTAGCTTTCTAAACAGGACTGACAAGTGCATATGTGGCTGTGTGAATGTAGACAAGGTGTTAAAATCTCTGAGGACTCTGATGTGTGAGTATCCTGTGCTCTCTGAAGGTCACCTTCTTCTCCTCTCCTGTGAACAAACAAAAGGGCGCCACTGGCAGGGGATGATAAGTAAATATAGCTTAAATGGGACTCCAAATGGGCCACAGTTATCTGTCTTTACCTGGTGTGTGTGTGTGTGTGTGTGTGTGTGTGTGTGTGTGTGTGTGTGTGTGTGTGTGTGTGTGTGTGTGTGTGTGTGTTTGTGTGTTTGTGTGTGTGTGTGTGTGTGTGTGTGTGTGTGTGTGTGTGTGTGTGTGTTTGTGTGTGTGTGTGTGTGTGTGTGTTTGTGTGTTTGTGTGTTTGTGTGTGTGTGTGTGTGTGTGTGTGTGTGTGTGTGTGTGTGTGTGTGTGTGTGTGTGTGTGCGCGTGTGTGGTCGGACTTAGTCAGGTCTATGCAATTTTTGTTAGAGCTGTAATAGATCAGATACTGACAGCTGAAGTGAGATGGTCTATGACTGATGCTTGAAACCCTCATGGCTAAAGAGAGATGGAGATAAAGAGGCTGAATAAAAGTAAAGACTGAAGGACATAACCCTTGACTTATACAGAGGTACCCGAATTCTAAACTGTTCAATGATTTATGTGTCAGTAAGCTCTCCCAATGTGCTCAATAGCATGCAACTTCAATACACAAAACTACAAGCACAGTAGGTAAAGAGGTGGACCCACTTTGTAAATCTGCCCAAGGAGTTGTGTGTCTCAAGGACAACCGAAATGTGGGTCATTACAAAATAAAACGTAGGGTTTGTCATAAGGACGCATGATATTACTACTGTTCAAAAGTTAAGAGTCAGTAAGATGTTTGTTTTTTGAAAGCAATTACTTTTATTCAGCATGGATGCACTAAATTGATCAAAAGATGCAGTAAACATGGTTATAATATTTAAAAATATTTCTGATTCAAATCAATGCTGTTCTTTTGAACTGGCGAAAAAAGGTTACCACAAAAATATTAAGCAGCTCAACTGTTTTAATGTTGATAATTAAGAAATCAGCAGCAAATCAGCATATTAGAATGATATCTGAAGCATCATTTGACAAGACTGGAGTAATGATGCTGAAAATTCAGCGTTGTCATCACAGGAATAAATGACATAAAATTAAAAATAGAAAACAGTTATTTTAAATTGTAATAACATTTCACAATAGTTTTTACTGTGTTTTTGATCAAATAAACAAAGAGACTTCTAGGACTTCTAATAATATGATTGTACTAAAATTATTATGAAGAGATTTATTTTAAAAACGTTAAAAGAATCATACTGATGCCAAACCATATCGGTGGTACCAATACTGTTTACTGGCCAATTTTAGACTCTTTTTTTATTGATATTACATATTTAAGAGCATTTAAAATTAAAACAATTTTAGCTCTTAATGTTTCATTTCTTTTATTTAGACAAAATTGTTTGAAATTTTGATATTGTCCATTTATCAGCCATAACGTCTTGGTTACGTATGTAACCCTCGTTCCCTGAATGAGGGAACGGAGACATAGTCGACGTGTCAACTGATTGGGATCACGCTTAAGGAGTCTGTCATCTTCGAGTATTGTAAAAACAAGCCAATGCACATTGGCGTACGAGAATTGCATCACATGCTCCGCCCTGCAGCGCAGGTATAAATAGGGAAGTGGATGTGGGAAGTGGATTCTTTTTAGAACCAGGCCTGGAACTCTCCTAAAGTCTAAATGTGGGTGCCATCATACCCCCTCCGTGAGAATGTACTCAGAGGAAGGAGTCAGGAAGGGCTGTCGAGAGGAGGGGACTAGTTGGGCCAATAAGGGGCAACTAGCCAGACCTGCTCCATCTCCTCCCTGACTTTAGCACAGTTGTGTGCAAAAAGGCTCACTGGGATTGCATTTCTGCGGGGGCATTGGGCAGCTGTGGCCAGAGTTTTTTTTGTGTGGAGGGATGTCCACTCAGACAGGATAAAAAAAACAACTGGCGGAGGGACTAGTCCTTAGGGGCAAGAGACGTAACTGTGCGGCCCCGAAGTGGTCCCGAACAGCTGGACCGCCTGGGGACGGAGTCTCCACTCTCCCTGGGCCACAGGCTGCCGTGAGGTTTTACAGCCTGCACGATTGAGCAGGCCAGAAGTAATAAGTGGAATGAAGCGACCTCATAAGCTTCTGACTCCATGGAGGAGGTGGTGGGCGAGTTGCAACATGCGAGGGGAGCGTAGCTCAAAGGTCGCATTGTTGTCTTTTCAGACCAGTACATGCTCGCTGAGCAGCGGTGTCTCAAAGCGAAGTGAATGGCAAACAACTCGAGGCAATGGATTTCAGTGCAGTCGGAGGGCCGCCCAGACCTTCGTTACTGCATGCCCTTTGTACGTGGCCCCTCAGCCGGTATTGATGGACACTCGTTCTAGGAGCCGTTGGCCTGAAGAAACAAAAAGGTCTGTTTTACGGGCTGAGGATTAGGCGGCAGGCCAGGTGAAGAGGTCAGTGCTGAAGTAGTCTTTATAAGGAGGAAGACATGCGGCTGCGTCTGCCATATGCCCCAGGAGCCTCTGAAAAGATTTCAGTAGGACCCTTTTTCAATTCTATACAGCACTGACATACTCTTTTAGAGATGCGTTGGACCGAGTCCATCTCCAAACTAGAAAAGAGATCCTCAGACCGTTGGTGAGTTTACTCTTTTCCAGTTGACCTGAGGACCCAATTGGGCCAGGGAACCACAGACGTACCCGAGGTGGGGCTGCGAGGTGGAGGAAAAGGACCCGGCTCGAGAGGCCCGGGGACAGCCTGAAGCGGGGTCTGAGTATTTAGTCGGTATTATGTGGAGATTCTCCTGTTTTTCAGGGGTGTTTTTTAAAAACGAGATTTAAATAAGAAGGAGAAAACAATGGTGTTTGAGACTCACTGTATGTCATGTCCATGTACTGAACTCTTGATATTTAACTATGCTAAGATAAATTCAATTTATCAGTTTGATCATTTGAACCAGCTGAAGATCATTATGTGCAAAGAAAATTTTTTAGGGATAGGAAGAACCCTTTGGACCATCTTAGCGATGAAAATTGTTGCAAGAATACCGATTTGATCGACGCGCAATATTTGACATCACTAACAAACTAGACGGCGACCTGACCATGTCACACATCGCAACCACTCTTTACCTGCGGTGTTACAACTGCTTATAGCACTGCGTTTTTTTGCAACTGGAAGTTTTCAGACTGTAGTGGGAG
The DNA here is from genome assembly GCA_036326025.1 of Chrosomus eos. Lineage (NCBI taxonomy): Eukaryota > Metazoa > Chordata > Actinopteri > Cypriniformes > Leuciscidae > Chrosomus > Chrosomus eos. Next base: position 15,596,103 of record CM070836.1, on the reverse strand, counting down.
ATGTTTTCCATGGGCATAAATCGTCTGTCAGCAGAGTGGTTCACCGGGTTGCGGGGCTCTTTCCCGTCATTTAAACGCAACGGTCAAGTTTCCATCCCGTCATGACCAGGTGGTCATTCAAACCAGTTTTTTTTGGAAAGCAGGTTTTCCTCGCATATGTGGTGTTATTGACGCACACATATCAGAATACAGGCGCCCCAAACACACGAAGACCAGTACGTAAAGAGAAAAGGCTACCATTCATTAAATGTACAATTAGTGTGTATGTAACGGGGTGCGGTTGAAGCAGAGCTGAGGCAGGATCCAGATGCAGCCCACACTTTATTTAACAGACTACAATCTAGACTGGATAAAGGACTCGGGACTCAGAAACAGGATATGAGAACAGGAACAACCATCACCAACATTAATGTGCTACAGCGAACTGTAAGACATACAAGAATTCACAAAGACAAGGCTGAAACCCAGGGCTTAAATAATCAGGGACAAACGAGCTAAACAAGATAAAAGGGGAGTGGGAAATCAGAGACACCTGGGATAACTAATAGACAAGACAGGGAACCCTAGAACATGACAGGACACAAACCCACATCGTGACAGTGTAACCATCTCTGCAAAATTACAAATGTTGTTGCATCATGGCCCGGGAGTACACATGACTCCAGGATTTTGGCGGAGAGCAAACTAGGGAGAGATTTTGAATCTGGAGTGCACACTGGTCTCCTGCTCGGGACAGTGGTTACCCCTGCCGTCCATGGCTCATGACGCCCTTCATTTATCCCCGTAATGCTGTATAGGCATGTAATTAATTTATACGTATGTATATTCCTATGAAGGTGAATTTGGTGCCTAAAAGATTTGCATGGAAAATGTTAATCAAATTGTGAGCATTAAAGAAATATTAGCAGTAGTTTATTGAATTATTGGTGTGTTAAAATATGTATTTAAAATAGGTATGTACTTTCTATTGTGTTGCTGCTATACGCATTGTCAATTTCCTAGCACCTTACCTGATTTGTGTATGATGTTTTAAAATAATCAAAGCCTCAAATATCACATATTTTGCACTCTGAAAGAAAATCTTTCATGCAATAAATCTTTTTTTTTTTTTTTACCAGAATAGGAAAGGTACAATAATGCGCTGACCCACACAAGGTCGATTATTGAGAGGACCATCGGACAGCTGAAGCGCAGGTTTCGCTGTCTCCACAGCAAACTGTGTGTTGAGCCTTCAAGGGCATGCAGAATTATTGTAGCCTGTATTGTGCTCTTCAACCTTTCCAAGACGTATTCTACTATCGAAGAAGAGAATGAGCACGGCAATGAAAAGGGCTATGAAGAACTGCATCTGATTCAAAGTCAAGATTTCCAACAGGCTGGATATGCTGCTAGAGATGCCACTGTCAATGATTTCTTTAACTGATAATATAAATGTAGTTCTGTCAGGTCCATTAAGTCAAGAACACACAGACAAAATAATTTAGAATTTAATTGAATAGATTGCAAACAGGTTAATGTTCCTGAATTGAAATTTGGCGGTATGGCTCTGTTCAGGGAGTCCTCTGACCTTTCATGAGCACCATGAAATAGCATAGAGTCAGAGGACAGCAGCAGCGGCATTAGGGAACACAGTTTTAGGACCGTGAGAGCTAAAATATCCCCCGTGAACAGAGCAGGCAACATGACATAAGCAAATGCCACATTATGCATAAGGAGGAGCTGGGGAGGTGGCGGGCAGCAGAAGCGAGCAGCGAGCCAGCAGAAGCGAGCCAGCAGAGCGAGCAGCAAGCATGTATGAGCAAGGTGAATGAGCTTTAAATAGGGCGCCTTGTTTGAGCTTGGCCATTGAGCAGCGAGGGGAGTTAACCAGCTAATGCAGCTCAGCTGGAGCAGATCAGCTGACAGACAGCGTTGATAGCAAATAGCATAAGCAGCGGCTTGACTACCTGGCCTGCCAGAACTGACGCTGACGCTTAATTAATAGTAGTAATCGTAATAAGATGTAGTAGTAGTAAAACTAGTCATTTTTATTATTATAACACACACACACACACAACACACACACACACACACACACACAATCTGAAATCTAAAAAAGAGCAAAAAATTACTTAATTGCAGTTATTGTTATTTTTCCTTCAGCTTTTAGCTGTATAAGTTAGTTATTTAGAATAAAATTATAGAGCTCCTGATTTTCCGTCTCCTTCTTCATTTTTTTAATCTCCAGCTGCAGTTTCTCCTTTTGTAGCTTACCTTCACAACTTACAGGTCCCACCCCCTTGCTCTCTGCGGCGCTACAGCCCTCCCTCCACAGCTCCTCCCCCACAGAGGAGCCTACCGTGAACGTGCAGGCTAGTAAACAGGGCCACCGATGACGGCGGATAAAAAGTTACATGGCACATTAACTAATAGGGACTACACATCAACAATATGCTTTACATTGACTATGGCCTGCCCATACTTTGACTACAAACTTGGTCCTCAAATCATTATGTATTTTGCAATACATGTAACTTCATAACGTTGCACTCTTTCTATAAGTTATAAATAGCTAGTAAGATAACGTTAATATAACGGACACTAACGTTACTGTTACAGTGTGGTTATGTTACAGTGTGGTTTTGTGTCTTGTCATGTTCAGTGGTTCCCTGTCGTGTCTATTAATTATCCCAGGTGTTTCTGATTTCCCACGCCCCTTGTTTAGCTCGGTTGTCTGATTATTTAAGCCCTGTGTTTCAGTCTTGTCTTTGTGAGTTCTTGTCGAATGTTTAATGTGATGTCGTTTGTTCCTGTTGCTTCCGAGTCCTGTATCCTAGTCTAGTTTGTCTTTTGAATTAAAGTGTGTGTGCTGCATTTGGATATTCGCCTCCTCTCTGCCTCAATCGCACCACGTTACAGAAGAACTCACGGCAAAGTGATCCAGCAGCCATGCCTACCTGGAGTCCTGATGTCCAGATCATCCGGCTTCGCCAAGAGAATCGCGCCATCGAGGATTATGTCGCAGAATTCCTCGAGCTGGCGCACCTCGCGCAAATGGACACACAGTGCCTGAAGATCTTCTTCCGCGGGGGTTTATCGGAACCACTCGGTTCTCAGATGCCCGAACCTGATCCGCACGGGTCTTTAGAGTGGTATATCGACCTGGCCCTGTTGTGGAGCGGCTCTCCGTTTACCGTGGGCGTGGAGGAGAAGTTTCGAGAGCCTGCGCTCACGTCAGCCCGGTCGCGCCTGCGCTTCGCCCCAGCTCTGCCGAGACCACGCTCCACAAGCCCGCGCATCACTCCAGCCGCACGCCTCCACTGAGCCCCGCCGAGCCCGCTCTCCACGTAGCCGCGAGCCGCCCACGTGGCCGCGAGCCCGCTCTCCACGTGAGCCCCGCCGAGCCCGCTCTTCCTAGCCCCGCGAGCCCGCTTCCACGGTCCGAGCCCTCGACTCACGTCTGCCCACTCAAGCCCGCATTCCGCACTGGTCCTGTTGGATTTGTCAATCCGGAGACCATGGAAGTGTCGGCTCAGCCTGCCGAGTCAAGTGAGTCAAGTTCCGCCGAGTCAAGTGAGTCAAGTTCCGCCGAGTCAAGTGAGTCAAGTTCCGCCGAGTCAAGTGAGTCAAGTTCCGCCGAGTCATGTGAGCCAAGTTCCGCCGAGTCAAGTGAGTCCAGTCCCGCCGAGTCAAGTGAGTCCAGTTCCGCTGAGTCAAGTGCATCCTCCAGAGAGTCAAGTGAGTCAAGTGCATCCTCCAGAAAGTCAAGTGAGTCTAGTGCATCGTCCAGAGAGTCAAGTGAGTCTAGTGAGTCAAGTTCCGCCGAGTCAAGTGAGTCAAGTTCCGCCGAGTCAAGTGAGTCCAGTCCCGCCGAGTCAAGTGAGTCCAGTCCCGCCGAGTCAAGTGAGTCCAGTTCCGCCGAGTCAAGTGAGTCAAGTGCATCCTCCAGAGAGTCAAGTGAGTCTAGTGCATCGTCCAGAGAGTCAAGTGAGTCTAGTGCATCGTCCAGAGAGTCAAGTGTGTCAAGTCAAGTGAGTCTACCGAGTCAAGTGCATCGTCCAGTGAGTCTACAGAGTCAAGTGTCAAGTCAAGTGAGTCTACCGAGTCAACTGTCAAGTGAGTCAAGCCCAGCGACGCGCCGTCGCAGGAGGAAGAGAAGGAGGACTCGTTTGCCTCGCCAAGCTCCGGAGGGCGTTCCCAGACTCCTCGCCCTGCCGGCCCCGCCTCTGCGCCTCGCCCTGCCAACGTCTCTCAAACTCCAGGAGATTGTCCCAGAGTCCGTTTCCAGCCCTGAGGTTTTGGGTGCCAGAGGTTTCCCCAAGTATTTTTTTGGGGGGGGGGCAGTAGTAGGCTCCACGAGAGGACCATGGAGGCCGCGCCGCCATGGTCTCCTGAAAGGGCTTCACCACCATGGCCGCCTGCGCGTCCTGCCCCGCCCTGGTCCCCAGCCGAGTGTGCTCCGCCCTGGTCCCCAGCCGAGTGTGCTCCGCCCTGGTCCCCGTCCAAGTGTGCTCCGCCCTGGTCCCCGTCCAAGTGTGCTCCGCCCTGGCCTTCGCCACGTCCTGCTCCGCCCTGGTCACCGGCCTTGTCTGATCCGCCCATGCTCCACGGCCCAGGCCCGCCTTACCCGTGTCCTGGTCCCGGTTCCCAGTGCAGGCCTGGCCCCCCGTCCCTCCCCCAGGACCGCCCTCCTGAACTTTGTTTTTGCTGGTATTGATGGGCGTCGGGAGCCGCCCATGGGGGGGGGGGGGGGGGGGGGGGGGGGGGGGCTATGTTACAGTGTGGTTATGTTACAGTGTGGTTTTGTGTCTTGTCATGTTCAGTGGTTCCCTGTCGTGTCTATTAATTATCCCAGGTGTTTCTGATTTCCCACGCCCCTTTAATGTGTTTAATGTGATGTCGATTGTTCCTGTTGCTTCCGAGTCCTGTATCCTAGTCTAGTTTGTCTTTTGAATTAAAGTGTGTGTGCTGCATTTGGATCTTCGCCTCCTCTCAGCCTCAATCGCACCACGTTACAGTTACAGTATGCAAGTAATTATTCTAGCGATATATAATGCTAGATAAGGTTTGCTAGTACATTATTTCAGCAACATTATTTCGATTGTTGCTTAGCAGAGTGCGTGACATTTTATCTACATGTTATGCGGCTAGATTTTTGACACTGAGTCAATGGGCTCATTCTAATTCTTTCTTTTTCGCTTGTTTATCGTCATCGGCCTTTTTCCTTTTACCTCTTTGTTTTATGAGCAGGTGCCACTTGAGAAATTGGCAGTTTATGTTGTTTCTCCGCCATAAGCACAGCTGCAGCACACTGGCAATCTTGAGTTTGAATGACGGTACGCGCTCGCGGTGTGCAAGAGAGGGGTGTGATCAGCGCATACACGAGCGTGATTGACACTGCTAAGACATTCCTCCTGGCTATGATTGGTTGTTTGTGACGGGAAGTGTGTATTTCTGCAAATGGCAATAGGACCACTGGGAGGAGCCAGAGGAGCTTGCTTTTTTCAGAGATTATCTGTCTCATATTCTATTGTCTGGACATAATGACAATTTTAACAAATATGTAAAAAATATTTTTTTACAAAAGTTACCTACAGCAGCTTTAACACTGTACAGCAAAAAAGTGAACTCTTCACCACGGTGCGGTGCATACAATCTTAAAAGCATAGTCTTGCTTAATCTTACCTGTTTTGTTGGCTTCTTTCTTAAAAGCGTTCAGCTCTTTTTTTGCGACCACAGAGATGTTTTAGTATTTTTTAAGGACGTCCTGAACCGTCCTCTTCACATCAAGATTCCTTGCATTGATTTGTTCTGTTATTTCTTACCACTGTTTCTGTTTTTTTTTCGCAGCAGTTATATTGGCCCATACGGAAATGTAATATATGACATATATGTCCCTATATCGCAAGTGATGCTGTCATATATGCTAAATATAAGACAATATATTACTATCACATATATAATTATATCTAGATATATGTTGATATAGGTTTATAACATATATAAATTGTCCATATTAAATGAGTATATTGACATATATTAATACAATATATATGATTATTGTTTATATAATATTGTATGTTATAACCATATATTTCACCAATATGTTTAATTTATATATGCCAATTTATTTAACCAACATACATACATTTTACATGCTTATGGTTCCTTATTAATTCATTCCTTGTTTTCCTTATTTGAACATCTTGAACTTTGAACAAGTAATTCAAACGCAATCAAAAGACCGCCAAATTACGTGCATTCAGAGACCAACGGATGAAGAATGTTCGCTCTTGTCGAGTGGAAAGAAGAAACAGATAATGAAAGTTGGAGCATTGTTCCAATATCACACATAAAAGACTGTATTATACATACATAAAATATATGGGCTAGTTTTATATGTCAATATATGAAATTGTTCCATTTTCTAATAGGTTTTATATATGGCCAGTTATATGTAGGCTACATATATGTTTTCACTTTCTATGTGGATATATGTAATATATATATATTTCATATGTGTACATATATTACATTTCCGTATGGGGGGATTTAGTTTGCTTTTCAAAATTGTTTTTCTTTTATCATATTCGTCAAGAAGAATGCATTTCTCCTCCTCTGTCCAATTAGGCTTTCTTTTTTTGTTTTCTTTATCCATTCCGATATCCTAGCCTAACGTAACTTTATTTGATGAAACTGCGAAATTGCTAGTGTTAGTGTAATGAGTATCTATGGCAATGACAGACTTTTATAACTTGAATCCAGGATCACTGTCGTGAAACACTTAAATGTTTCCCTTACCTAAGAGAAATGTTTAAGAGATGATATGCAACACCCTAAGTTATTCTCTTAGGTAAGGGGAAATCGCCTCTTAAGTATCGTACTTAAGAGAAAAACTTAAGGTGCTTTATGCAACCGGACACTGGGCCTGGTGGACCTGAAGCAAAGCCATGGCATGTAGAGAGGAAGCAGCTTGCCCACAGGCTTTGTAAGCCTTGCGCGTAAGGATGGATGAGAACTAACAGGCCTTAGAGGGGAGACAAGGATCCCCCTTCCATGAGGTAGAGGTCGCCGGACACAGTTGCATCGCAACAGACTGGAGGGATAGCCTCATAACCCTTCGCTGCTCCCCCGTCAAGGGAAGTGAGGGCGGAGGAGCTGCTTAGGTGGTTTCTGGCAGAGAAAGTTGCCGTCCATGCCCTCGTAAGCTCCTAATGCACTTCAGGGAAGAATGGCACTGGAGCGGCGGACTGAGAACCAGCCTGGCCCACCCCGAGAAAACAATCATCCAACTGAGACGGTTCGGGACACGGTGGAGGGTTCCACTCGAGCCCAACCGCCTCTGCGCCCCTTTCAGCATAGCTATCATCTCTGGATCTGGCTCGGGCAACGTTAGGGAGGTAGCACAGCCGAGTCATCATCTCCAGAGCCCAGCTCACCCTCCGATGCTGTGATGGACATCCTGTCCTCTGGAGGGGCCCCGAACGAAACATCTGGGAGCTTCACCGGCTGTGGTGCAAAAGAGGAGTGAGGGATCCACAGGGCTTTGCCGGGTGGATTACCACTCACTGTGATCCTCAGATCACCCACCCCACACGGTAGTTTAGCCTTCTTCTGGCCCAGAAGAAACACTAGAGTGGGGCATGGGAGTGGGGACTCCACTTTTGCGAACAAAGGCGAGTCTCGATCTCAACACCGAGATGATCATCGTCTCGCAGTGAGAACATGAGTCATTCACAAGAGCTGCTTCAGCGTGCTGTAAGCCCAAACACGTGATGCGGGACAGAGCACTACCGCACCTAGAAACGCACGGATGGAATGGCATCTTGAGAAAGACGCAAACGCATCCCTGTTGCTCTTTCAGGAATTGGGACCCGTCACCAAATGACCGGGGCAGCACAGTAACAGCGAACTGAAACAGTGAAGCACTCACTTATTCGCCCTCTAACCACCATCAACAACTCGCTCGCTCGTTGTATAGTACAACACTCTTTAGAGACATCGACACCGTATTTATACGCTGTGGGGCGGAACGTGTGATGCAATTCTCACACTCCAATGTGCATTGGCTCGTTTTTACAATACTCGAAGATGACAGGCTCCCTAAGTGTGATCCCAATCAGTCGACACATTGCCTACGTGGAACGTGGGCGACTGAAAGGGAACCTTAATTATTGTCTTACTGGCATTGGAATTTAAATATTGATGAATTTCACTGAAATATTGCACTCTCATCTAAAGTGGCACATTTGTTTTATGAATCCACCCATAATGTTCTACATCTTGATGAAGATAGAATAAACATTCAAAGTCTATAATACATTAAGAAACCTTTTGTCTAGAATATTGAAATTCCAGATGTTGCAATATTACCTTTAATACACTGCAAAAAGAGTATCAATTTTTTAATGCACTGCCAGAGATTTTGAACATGCAACAAAACTGTCATCCATGACAAATGACATTGCGTTTGATAAGAAGCACCTCCAGCAAACTTCACCTCTCAGTTTTCTTCAATATGGTCCAAAATAAGGTCCAGACAGTCCAAAGCTGCCAATGTAAATGTCAAAAACATGTTAACACACAGAAAAAAAGGGGTTCTGTCGTAACAGAATAGAGTTAATATCTTCAGCATCTGTCTGGAAGGGGTCTTGTGGAGACCCACATCTAGGGGCCCGTGTAACTATAGAAGCAGAGCTCCGGTCTCTGATGTGCTTGTGTGTGTATGTCATTATTATTATATATGTTTGGCAGACCTTAGTTCCCCTTTTCATATATATATATATATATATATATATATATATATATATATATATATATATATATATATATATATATATATATATATATGTGTGTGTGTGTGTGTTGTGTGTGTGTGTGTGTGTGTGTGTGTGTGTGTGTGTGTGTGTGTGTGTGTGAGACCTTATAAGGACTACTAAATAATAGACAAATGGTATGTTTGATTATTTATGTACTTTTGTAGTTTTTATTAATATTTTATTTTTAGTATTTTATTTTAGTAAAGATTGATTTTATTTCAGTACATTTGTTTTACTAATATAAATAAATAAAATGGTAATATAAACCTGAATATATATATATATATATATATATATATATATATATATATATAATATATATATATATATAATATAATCCTATTATGTATATGTAATATCAATTATATTATATATATATATAATATAATCCTGATATGTAACATTTATACACATAATAAAACGTTATATATTTATATAATAGTAATAATTAATTTATTTATGATATTTTAATAATCGTATTTACAAACAATCTATTAATTATATGATTAATATATTTATAACTATTATTAATATAAAATATTTATGTGACAATAATGATGTTGCTCTGTACCTCCTCTCAAATCAGCATTATGGACTACAGGGAATCTTTTAAACCTCACTGTTTCTGGTCTGGCACACCATGCTCTGCCTGACAGCCTGAGGAAATGGCCTCTTCTCTGATCTCAAGCAATATTCCCATACCACTAACAGCCTGATGAGTTTACCAGCTGATCTGAGACCCATGAATACATGCACTCTGACCTCCACAGCTCACATATGAACACAGAACAGTACATTAGGTGGACTTGAGACTAAGTGGCAATGGAAAAGTGATCTAGAAAGCAGACTGAATATGTCATTTAGATGGCTCTAGGGGGGATAGAATGTAATCAATGGGGATTTATAATTGTCTTTATACAGCTCATGTCAGTGACTCAAGTTTGAATGGAGATGGCTGAATAATGCCACATCTGAAGAGAACTTAATCTCTGACTCCCAGCATTCTCAGCAGGATACCATGGCGTTTGTGTGTCTGTGTGTGTGCGTGTGTGCATTTCAGTGAACATTTAAGCTCTTATTTTTTTACGGATCAGGCCTGTGAGCTCAAGCCTTTGTGTATTTGTCTTTTCTCAAAAGTGTGAAATAATAGCACAATGCAAAACAGCCCAAAAATTAATCCATATCCTCTGTTTGTTCTCTGAGAAATCCATTTCAAATCCTATTACTGTTGGAGTGAATGCTTATTTATTTTTTGTTCCCAATTCTATTTAAATATTTCTTGAAATTGTTTAAAATGCACTTTTGAAGTTCACTTTAAATTTCATTTCCACTGTTGCCTATTGCAGTCGTGATGTGTAAGCAAATTCATGTTTGACACAATTAATGTTAAAATGCTGTTAAGTTTATTTTTAATCAAAATAAGCAGGTACACTTTTTAAGAATGCATTTCATAAAAAAATAAGTTAAATTATTGATAATATAATATTATTTTAATTATAGATCAAATTTGGACACTTTCTGGTTGTCAAATATTGGTGGTTGTACATATTTAAAGATTTAACCCAAAAATGAAAATTCTGTATAATTTACTGTCCTTTGTGCTGCAACATGGATGACTTTTTTTAATGAGGAACACAAAAGAAGATATTTTCCATGTCTCCAGACACTTAAATATTACCATTTTGCAACAGTATTTATTGTTTGTTAACGTTAGTTAATAAAAAATAACTGTTCATAGATCATGTTACCTCAGGTCCAAGAAATAATATCAATATACAACTTTAGATTTTAATGATAGTAGGCCTATACTGTTGAAATCAACATGAATTAAGATAAATACATTTTTCATTGTTAGTAATGAAAGTGGTTGTTATTGTAAAGTTGCCATTTGTGTTAGTGTTTGAGAGTATTTGCAGTGTGTTTCTGTATTTGGTTGCGTTTTGAGTATTTGCAGCACATGTGTTGTCAAACTTGAGATGTCTGCTCATTTCAGCTCTAATGAAGTTGAGGCAACTTTAGCATAAAACATTTCTGTTCCGAGGGATCCTGCAGCATGCCATTTAGTAAATAACATTGCTGTTCATTTAACCCAACCTGTTGATCCGCAATCCCCTTTTCCCACCTCTCATCTGTGGTGCGAGTCGCGAGACATCAAAGGCCCTCATCAACAAATGGAGGCGCAAAAGACTTACATGAAAGCCTGATTGTAGATGAAGCAGCTGATTATAATTGCATTTTGTATTCAACCGTTTTCTCTCTTCTCTATTTTCTAATCGGGCCGACTGCCAGCTTTCTTTTCTGTCATTTGGTAATGTGGGAGAGCATTCTCATTAGGATTCAAGTGCGATGCTCGCTAACTTAATTAAGCATAAGATAGACATGCGTATAGATGCAATCTGATCTCAATGTGTGTGAGCCCACGTTTAGCCCCCGTTCAAGGGTTCTCAAAGGACGTGATGATGCTATGATGGCAGAAAAGTGGGGTATCTTTTCAGGTCTGACTTTTTGTGTGTTGCTTTCTTTTTCGAGAAAGTTTATGACAAATGGTGGAGTGGCAGCTAAAGGAGTGTTCGACAGGAATCTGTTGATTAGCTCATTGAAGATGCAGTTGTTTCTCTTTCTCTTCGTTTTAGAGGCAATCATCTCTTAAGTGTGTCTAAGATGTGTTGTTTTGCCGCTTGCGTTCTCAATGAACCGAACGGTTACGCAACTGTTATTACAGATGCATATTGGCCTACTATCTGATTTAAAGAGAGAAAAACAGAGAAATTTGGTGTAATATCCAATAATCTTGTTAACTATATTGTACTGAAGATGAGAAGTGCGGAGGAGTTGATTGATTGATGCATGAACATTAACTCAGTATTTGGCAGTTTCATCTGACAGCCCTGATGGATGCTTTTTATAACAAACCCAATGAATCTGATAAAACCTGTCTTGAAATGCAAACTAAGTAACACTCTGCAACGACATACTAAACCTAAACCTTATATGCATTGCATATGAAACTGATCAATCCTTGTAAACAGCACACAAAAGCAAATATAGCACACAAAATATCACACAAAGCAATGACTTCCAGAATGCAATATTAGTTTCAGAATTAGACATTGGGGAATATATGGCAACTTGCTGCAGAATAAACTACACACACAGTATAAGCCTGTCATCTGTTTAGATAATCTGTCACAGTTGTGTCTTTGTCTCCCTCTCTGTTGGTTTGTCTGCTCATTTTTACTGTTTTGCATACACATACTTTTGTTTTTTCTGTCGTGGTGGGGATTTTCCTTTGACTTCTACTGTTTTAAGCGAATCTCATCTTGCCTAAATCCTAAATCCTCACACAGATATTTTTGCAATTTTAGATTTTCATTACATTTTCCTTTAATTTCCTTTAACATTAAGGTCATTTCAGCTTTACTACTTTTCATTGGACAAATGCCCCTGGTTTCACAGAAAAGGCTTAAGACTAGTTTTAGACTAAAATGCATGTTTGAGCTGTTTTAACTAAAAGCAACTTTCAATTATATATCTTATATGTCAGTGCCATTGTTTTGTCTCAAGATGCACACCAGCAACGTTTTTTTTCTTCTAAGGCACGTTTATAAAAGCTTAATGTCGTGATTAAACTAAGGCCTAATCTTGGCTTAGACTAAACCCTGTCTGTAAAACCAGGCCATGGTCTCCTAAATGTAAAATCGCACCCACACACGTACAGGCACATTGCTCCCACAAGGGGTCGCTGTTGCTTTGCAGTGATTAGAATTTGATTATAAATGACCATATATATATTTGTCACTTATAATCATCATCAAACATGTGTAAATGAACTTCTGCCATGCCACATTGATGTTTAGTTACTTACAAATTTGGGAACAAAGACTACCATAAACTGCCAAGAACTTTTTCCTTAGTGTCTCTAACTTTTTCCCTCTAAAGCAATCTTGAGGGAAACATTCTTTAGACTGCTCCTGTAAACGCAGGTTTGCAAGTTTTGTAGTCTATTTAAAATCTGAAATGTGTTATGATAGCTACTATGATGTTCAGGTGAAGCTTATTTGTACATAAGTATGTGTGGAGCCCTTGATGTGGATGATGTACCAGGTGATGCTGCTTTAACCCTGCACCTCATTTTGGACTTACCAGTGTCTTCGCTGGAGTCGAGAGGAGAGGTTGGCGCAGAAAAACCTCTTCAAATCCACATGCACTTATTTTCCAGCACATATTTGCTGTGTTTGTTTTCTTTAACGTGTTCGTTTTTTTATTATTAACACTAGAACGATATCCTGAGGAAGAAAATCTACCAAGTAATAATCTCTGCAATTTGAGCGAGACCGAGGACATAGGAAGCTTGAGCAACTTTTGAATATGCAGGATGATTCCGCATTAGGATGTGAGAGCGGGTGAGGAGGAAACACGGATCCTGCCTTAAGCGTCGCGCATCAGGGTAAAAAAAATCCCACAGAAACGCCACCCACCCTGCTAGACTTTATTTAAACAAAAGTAGCCAAGGAACGGAAAATAAATTCACTCGCTGCTACTTAACACAAAAATACCGCAGACTGATCAGTTGGATACAGCGACGCATGGGAAAATATTTTGGATGTGAGAAAAGCACAATATTTGTGGAGGATCTGTCGCGCAACGAGGAGACGTAGTGGCATCCTCCGGGATCTTGACTGAGCCAATAAATTAAATCTGATGCGTTACGGGATGTTCGGACTCTCAAGTCTTTTTGACCTGAAGTAAAGTAAACCGACCCCAGTGTGAACTGAAGAACATTATGATGAATGCGCCTGGATATCCTCCGAGAGCGATACCGGAACTTAATCGCGCAATTGTGTGATCATCTCTCCGCGCGCAAAGGGATCCCTTTTCACTTTCACTGTCCTTTCGTGCCATCCAGTAAGATGGAAGTTTCTCACAGGGGGAGAACAAACATGTTGCGTCTCCATACTCTGCATTTTATTGTAATGCTGCTCAGAGGTAAGTTAATGAGATGGGTTCTGCGCGTTTTTTCATATGCACCTTGGTTTATGGTAGCTCTATACTTGCTGAATGAGATCTCCCTATCAACTTTAGATCGTGGAGTGAATTTCATATTTTAAATCTAAACTCTTCTCTATGGGTTCTGCATCTTATCTGTTGAGCTCGATGTGTCGTATTGTGTAGGTGCGACTAGAAGGGGAACCTCACCGTAACGAGCGCGACATCACGGCCACTGACTCACACCATTTGTGCTGCAGCTGGGGAGCGATGTCCGATTCGAGAACGAATCATTCTTTTGAGTCGAATCTTTTTAATGATTCATTTGAATTAGTTCATGAAACCTGTCTGAATCGTCCGAGTGCACCAAGCTAAAAAAATGTTAAAAAAAATTCACTCATTGAATCGAGAATCTATTTCTGACATAATCATTCCCAATTCGTAAATAGCCTTTTGATGAATGAACTGATATTAAAGGGATAGTTCACCTAAAAAAAATCCCCATATACTCACCCTCAAGTTGTTTAAGCCTGTACACTGTAAAAAACTTAACTCATTATTTTGAGTTATCTTTTTGCATGTTTTTTTTTAGTTTAACTAACTTATTTCGATAAGTTGAGGACAAGAAAAACTTAAAATTTCTTGTTGTCTGGACAATCTAGTTATCTCTACACAAAAAAATAAGTTGAAATAACTAAATTGCTAAAATATTTTTTACAGTGTACGAGTTTCTTTCTTCTGTTGTACACAAAATAAAATATTTTGAAGAATGTCGGTAATCAAACAGTGCCGGGAACCATCAACATTTGTCAATCCCATTTTGAGCATGGCGCAAAAAATGTTTTATAGCCTACCTGCATTATGGCTTGATTAGAACGTTTTACAGCCCTTGATGTAACCCCCATATGCCCGTATGTTAGTGTACCACTTGGCAATTAGCCTACGGCATGATGGAAAAGAAGTGTTAAATCATTTTTTGAGAAAGAAAAAAAACTGTTCGTAAAAACCGATTTGCTAAAAAGAGTAGGACCACACACACACACACACACACACACACACACACACACACACACACACACACACACACACACACACACACACACACACACACACACACACACACACACACACACACACACACACACACACACACACACACACACACACACACACACACACACACACACACACACACACACACACACACACACACCACACACACACACACACACACACACACACACACACACACACACACACCTGATTATAACCTTATCCCTAAAACCGGGTCCTGACCTTCAAACAGGCCGGGGTCTAAGCAGAGATGGGCATAACTACATGGAAATGTAGTTCAAATAAATAAATAAAAATAGAAAATAATGTGTGTGAATTAAAAAAAAAATACAAATACAGTATTTTGTATTTTGAAAATAGGCCTACACAAAAAACATGTGAAATTGGCTATCCAGTGCAGGTATAGGTCACAGCGAATGAAGAAACTAAATAGGCTGTCTTTTAATTCCTAACCTCATCTCTGCCTTTTCTTTCTTTCTTTCTTTCTTTCTTTCTTTCTTTCTTTCTTTTCTTTCTTTCTTTCTTTCTTTCTTTTCTTTCTTTCTTTCTTTCTTTCTTTCTTTCTTTCTTTCTTTCTTTCTTTCTTTCTTTCTTTCCTTCTTGCAATTACAAATAAACATATGCAAAATAGCAGCCATTTATACTTATTTCTGACCAGGTTACAATGTAGTCTATTACTTGTGGTAAACACTATTACAAAATTCATACCCATATGTAAAACTGTGGGAACCTTTCTGATAAAGAATATGGAATGGGTAACCAAAATCTGTTTTGAGGCTTTTTTTTTTTTTTTTTTGCAGGTAGTCCAATGCTATTTAAGTATAGTCATTTGTACATTTATTTTATGTAAAGTTTATTTGTTTCTATAAGTTTGTTCAAATTAGAACGTTTATAAAAAAATAAATTAGAATTAATTTAGATTCATTTGACACTATTTACCCAAAGTATTTAAACATTTTTTTATGAACAATAAAACTAAAAGCTGAAGATTTTTGTGCTGTATCATTCATCAGTGCTTTTTTCCCCACTCCAATGTTCCTGCCCATTAAAAGCTGCACGGATACATTTTCTTACCCCGATAGGCCTTATCTGTAAACGATTTAGAAAAGGTTCCATCGATTCACACTTTATATCATCGCTATGATATGCAGTGTCACATCACCCAGCCCTAACATGCAGTAATGCTTTAAACACATTTGTCAAGCTAGTTGATAAAAATCAACAACCGATCAACACTGATTGGCTAACGCTATTTTCCCTCTTGTCTGTGCTCTTTTATTCTTTCATGTTGACTGAAGGCAAATCTGAATAATGCACTATTAATAATGAATAATGAGGAGGCGTCTCTGAACTAGTTGATGCACGGAATCAGTACCCTGATAAAGAGGTTGACTGGCAAAAATTATTTCTGTATTTTGAAAATACAAAAATACTCATCTTAAATGTATTTAAATACAACTTACATTTGATTTTTTCCAAAAGCTTTAAAATACAAAATAGTATTTTGTATTTCAAATACGTATTATAAATACATGTATCTGAAATACTCCCCATCCCTGGGTCTAAGAAAGACTTTACTCTCTTTGTCTTCACTTCAATGGTCTAAAACTCGAACTGGTCCTCAAAAAGATGGTCTCTCAGAAGTTCAGTCTGTGTGTATGCTGTATGGTTTGGATAAATTGCAGAATTTGATCTCATTGTTATGAGGAAAGCTCCACTAAACTAAAAGAAATACAACAAATTACAACTATGCTCAGATTTTGCATGGTTTCCATTTATAGAAAGCACAGTATATTGTCTGTTTGTAAATCAAGATATTGTCAGATAAATCAAGTCACTTTTGACATTTAAAAAGAACATTGTTTGATTCACCTGAATTTACCTTGGTTTGTCTGTTGAAATGCTAGAAAAGTGTCCATTATGAAAGAGGCCTATGATCGGGGGAAACACAGGGTCACGGTCGAGCGTCTAATTACTCTCCTCATTAAATATAAAGTACTCTGAATAAGCTGGCATTTGGTCTTCATATTAGACAGACAGAATGATAAGACGAACCTCTAAATTAATAAGGCCAGTATTTTCTCTCTGTGTATTCATCTTTCAACCTCCTTTCTTGCTCTATTTTGTTCTCCCTCTATCTTTGGCCTTCCTCCTCCTCCTTCTGTACCTCAGTGGTGTAGTCTTGCATGAGAACATGTAGTAGTTAGTGCTCAAATGACCTTGGAATTATCCAGTTCTTTGAGCTTGATGCTCAGCAGGCCCAGACATTACTCAGACTATTGTTTTAAACTTTGAGAAAAATAAGTGGATTGTTTCATAATTAGGCTGGAGAGATGTATGCACATTCTGGAACAGCACACTTTTGCTGAAGTGAAAATAATCAACGATGAATAAGTTTTTTAAAGAGTGCTCTTAAACTAAAGTGAAATACTGTAGAGAGTTTGATTATACGAACTAGGAATGCATAAATATTTAACATATGATACTGCTAAGCTGATCGTTATTTTCTGATAAATGGGACATACAATTATAGACTAAATTAAAAACAAAACACTAAAATGAATGGTTTATGAATGGAAAATGTTACATTATTTTTTTTAGATCGGCAAAGAATACCTGTAACAGTATTATTAAATAATTTGTTTTTAAAGATGAACTTCAATAAAAGTGAGTGTTAGATGACAGCAAAAGTAATTCAATTCTTTCCCCGCCATTGACAGAATTTTCCGTCATTTATGACAACGCTTCCCCTCGCACGTCCTGATTTGCAGGGTTAGACATGTTCCTGGGTCAACATATTTTGTTGATCCTGGAACAACATTCCTGTCCGAAAATATTATGCTAAGCATATCCTTACCATTAAACCTAACCCTACCCATAAGTTATCCCTAAAATCAAGGGGAAATGATGAATAACACTGATGTAGAAGCACCTTGTAAGCCTAAACTTGACATAAACTGTAAATTTGTCCCTCAAATCTGATGGGTTGATTGTAATGTTGATCCAGGATCAACAAAGATGTTGATCCAGAGATGTGTTGCCCTGGGTGAAATCATACCTTTCTCGCCATTGACTGAATTTTCTGGCAATCCATGTTTTCACTGCTATATGGTAGGGTGCGGCAAGTGAAGCAGACGCAGAAACAAGCGATAGAAGAATTGCTTATGCACACGTAAAATAACGCGATCGTCAAACATTAACCAGCATATAAATCAAAACTGCCTAATGTTACTGAATGAAAGGTCAACCCAGGAAGAGGTATTGGACTGTGAAGCTTTGGGGGTGTTGATGAACTCAATCTACTCCATCTATGTTTTGATCATCGATCTGAATTTGATCCGGATGTAGTCTTTGACAAAAATGCAATTTTCTCAGCTTTTTGTTTAAAATGTTGCTATTCTTATGAAACTTTAAAAGCAGAAGCTCTGTTCTTTCTTTTGACATATTGTATTATAATATTAACAATATTAACAGATAGGATACCCAGGATTGTTCACAGGATGAGTCATGTGTATTGCAAACGTCACTATTGTGTGTACAAAGCTTCCTTTGGGCAGATTGTCACAAATGACTTTAAAACTCAATATGAACTGAAACATTCTATGTGTTATGTCACATCAGAGTAATTACACTCAGCATTGTGTTTTAGAAATGTTGAAATTGAGATCAGCTCTCAAAAAAGAACATGTCAAGGCCATGAGTTCATTTGTTCAAGAGCTGCTATGGTAAATGAAGACTGCTTGACTTTAACATCTTAATTGAATTTCTATTGTGTTTCCTCAAGGGATTTCCCGTGTAATGTACACTGAAAGAATAACAGCGACGTCAAACACGAAATGGCCTGTAAATTATGCCACTTCTCTTTCTCTCAAGCATCACGATTTCAACGATGACATCTAGATAAAAAGCGCTTTCCTCCAACCTTTAATAGAGTGCATTTGATCGAGTTATGATAGACTTGTTTGCTTTGAGAAGTTTTGAGATACAGTACATCATGTCTTATTATGACACCTTGTACTTTGTGCTGACCTTAAAAGGCAACTAAAGAGTTTTTTTTTTTGGCTAAAAGGTTAGCACTTTTCACAGTTGAATGGCTTTTAAACATGTTATTTATAATATTCAAGAATAGGTGAAAAAGAAATGTTTTTTTTTTGTCTCAGTCTCAATGAAAAGGAAAAAGTTTATTCCTTTTGTAGGAGTCTTGGGGTCGACGCATGAAACCTTCCATGGTCTAATGCAAAATGCTTAATGTTTGGAGATTTTATAAATCTCAGTTTTGTGAATGATTATGCATTCACATTCACAAGCGTTTTTCGGCCATTTGATCAAATACTGCAACATAATGATAAATGGTTCATAAACCAATCTTTTGAATATTCATTATCGTATAAGCATATGTGGCCTTACTTTACATTAAATAATTCAGAAGTTACCCTTACTGTAATGCAGAAATGCGATATAGGTTGTGAAAAATTGCATAATCTTAAAGGGCACCTATTATTGTCACGGTTTTGATGTGTTTAGTTCTGTTTTGTGATCTTGTTTTCCCCTGTCTTTTGTGATTTTTGGTTTAGTCCTGTTAGTTTTCCCGCTCCTCGTTTGTGTTCAGTTTCTTCACCTGTTTTCAGTTAATTATCTCGTTTGGTTCAGTTCATTTAAGCCCTGTGTTTTCCCTCAGTGTTTGTTGGTCGTCATCGATGTATGGTTGTGTGTTCACTGAATTCCTGGAGTTTGTTATTTTTGTTCCTGAAGTTAAGTTTGTTTAATAAATCAACTATATCTCAGATCCGGTGTCCTCGTCTTCAGCTACCTGCACCAACAACCCTGACAATTATGGCATTTAAAATATTCCTAATATTGTTATGAGAGTCCCCAACAACAGTTTTACATGCATGCAATGACAAAAAACACTTTTGTTGTCTTATAATATGCATTTATTTTTACCTGATTTGCTCACCGACTCCCTAATGATTTGTTCAACCACTCATTTTTCCAAACCCCTCCTTTGCGTGACGCTAAACGGCGGTGATTGGTAAGATGACCCAGTGAGTTGTGTTTGTAAAGCAATCGTCATTAAAATGACTGGAACACAGCACAAGGATCGGCTATACTTGTGTGGTATAGTTGTAAATATAAAATCTAGCCACTGATTCTTCACATGCTCGTCCCTGGGCAGTGAAAAAGGTCGCTTTTGATTCGCACTTGTTGTCTTGTTGTCGACATGATGTTTTCAAGTTTTCCCTGGTGTCTGCGCAGTGCACGTAATGAGTGAGCGTGGCCAATTTGATAATTTTTCGTCTTGACGTCACAACGAAAAGGAAAATGACATTAAATTGACTCAGAGTCGACTCATACTTTTGAGAGACAATAACTTTTTTTATGGTGAACTTTCATATAAAACTTTGCAGGATGTTTTTGTTCACTTATATGTTACACACTACATGAAAGGTAATTTTCAAAATTCCATAATTAGTGCCCTATAAAGTACTAATTTAACAAAAAAAATTCAAAGAAAATAGTGTGCAAGAGAAGTACAGGCTCTATATAATGCAGGGAAAAACCTCCCTGAAATCCCTGTTGTCAACTTGCACTATGTATGAGCTTGTCATTTTCTTCACATCTGAACTGTTTTGGAAGGGCTAGAGTCGAGGTCACTGGTGCATTTGAAGTCGAGACCAAATGGTGTTGGCAACTTTTTTTTCGGTGTACATTGTATAGTAAAATGGAGTTCAAGAAAATAGAAAAAGTGAAGGGAATAGGATCAGGAACTATAGCCAGATTCAAAAAGTTTAGTTTATTGAAAATCCATAATTTATGGATTCAATTATATCACACATTTCTGGAAGCCAACTATGTAGTTTGAGCTTTTCGGTTTTCATCAATACCACAAGACAAAAAAGCAGTAATACTGTGTAGACCAAGGCCACCTCACAGTTGTTCTGAGTATTTTGTTATTTATTGCTGATAGAGAATTCATTCTCCATTAGTGCCAGCAGAGCGCCAGCAGTTGTTTATGCCATTCAGTTGTACTCAGAAAAAAAAACCTTTCGATTGTGCCTGGTGCATTCATTGAATCATTCATTTGACTAGTTTGCATAATTGCATAGACTTTATCAAGTCAAGTTTGTATTTTTCCAATGACGTGTGGACAGGAGGATCTGAAAGAAGGTTTATAAACAAGATTATTCTGCAGGCTTCACAACTCATACTTGTGTCATTTTGCTTTCTGTCTTTTAAATACATGAACGTGTAACCAGGACACATTAAAAGAAAGTGTACCAATTATTTTATTGCAGTTTTTGTTGACAATGTCACAACATTTTTGGAAAATATCAAGAGGAAATGCTCACTTGACATCAACTTCAGTATTAATGTAAGTAGATTTGTTTTCTAAACCCTAAACTCTTTTTAGTTACACTTTATTTCAATGGTCCCACTTTAAACATTCTACAAGTAACTCTGCAACTCTTTAAGCAAGTATTAGTAGACTGTTAGACTCGGGTTAGTAGAATAAATTGACACGTAATAGCCACGTTACTGACTGTATAGTCAATAGAATGTCTTTTGGGGGACCACCAAAATAAAGTGTTTGCAGATATTAAGCAGACAGTCTACTAATTATTTAATAACCAGAAGTTGACATGTAGTTGCAAAGTTACTTATGGCGCTTTTCCACTGCATGGTACGCTCGGTTCGGTTCGGTACGGTTCGATTCGGCGCGGAACGGTTCGGTTCGGCTTCGCTTTTCCACTGCGTGGTACGACTCGGCTCGGTACGGCATGGTTCGGTTCGCTAGCTCGGTTGCTTTTCCACTGCAGTTAGTACCCATTCAAAGTGGGTGGGACTGATCGTTACACTGTTTGTAGGTCCGGTGATAGCCGTGTGCGGCTAAGAGCTGAGCTAGCTGCTACTTCTTGGAACACTTTTTCATTCTGTTTTGCCCCATCCAGCTCTCGCTGGACCCGCTCCTAGGCAACCAACGAGAGGATTGTCTGCACCTCGACCACGATTCACTCGTACCGTACCGTACCATGCAGTGGAAAAGCACCACAAGTGAGCCGTACCGAACCGAACCGTACCGTACCATGCAGTGGAAATGCGCCAAAGCGTGCCGTACCGAACCGAACCGTACCGTACCATGCAGTGGAAAAGCGCCATTATTGTTTGTGGACCATTGTAAGTCTCATCCCAAGAAGTCATATATTGACGTCTTGGGACGTCTTTTGACCATGCGTCAATATCCGCCTTTTTAGGGTACCCTTAAACGTCGGTTATATGACGATCCTGGGACGTCATACAACTGACGCTTTACCTTTAACGTCAGTTAGGTGACGGGGTAGGTTTAGGGGTAGGTTTAGGTCTGGGGTAGAGTTAGTATCCGATAACGTCATCTAACCGACGTTTAAGGGTACCCTAAAAAGGCGGATATTGACGTATGGTCAAAAGACGTCCCAAGACGTCAGTATATGACTTCTTGGGATGAGACTGCGCTGACCATTGGAATAAAGTGTTACCTTTTTCATTCAAGTGTGAACAGAGAAAATGTCATGCACATGCAATTTCTGTTCTCTATAAAAATGCATTGGTAGTCTAGACTAGGGTAGAGTGGGGGAAAACGCCCCCCTTAAGGTAAAATGCGACATTACTGTGAAACAAAACATAAATGTGACTAGAATTGCCATCCCAGTTTTGAATGACTATGGGAGGAGTTATTCACCAAATATTAAAATTGCTCAGCCTTAGTTAATATTTTGAAATTTGACTTTAAATATTTTTGTACAAAGGGGGCGTTTTGCCCCAGCGGTGGGGCAAAACGCCCCCCAAAGTGGGGTAAAATGCCCCCTTTCTTACAAACCAGTTTGCTTCATAGATCAACAGCAAAATGAACATAGTTTTTAATCTCTAAAAGTAAAAGGCAAGTAATGCAACATGTATATATATACCTATAAATATTAATTTCAGGAATTTACAAAATAGCCAAATTTCTAACATTTTAATATTTTGATTTCTACACTAGGCCTATATGGGGTTGATAATTGATGTAGTATTTGTTCACCATTATCATCAAGAAAAACAGAAAACCCAAAATAAATATGAAACAAAAATTAGTATATTTATAGTGAAATATATTCCATAAATGCATTAAAAGTTACTATGTTTTATCATTGGGTCACCTAACCACCTTCCATCATTGCATCCACCAAGCTAGCTAGCTAATGCTCACTTGTAATTTTTTCATGTTTTGTTCAAATATTTTGATTTTACCACCTAGTTATACTGCATTAAAGTGTAAAATAAAGACTTTGATAAACAGAAAAATGTTACTATAGTAATTATGATAAAGAGAAACTATGCTCCTTAGGGGGCGTTTTACCCCTCAGCATAGGGGGCGTTTTACCCCACAAGCTATGTCTTTTTAAAAAATAGTTTATTTTTAAAAAATATAATTATATTCCTTATAAATAACATATGATCTCAAACTACAGACTTCACTATTCATCTAGCATAAATCACTGTGATATCACTGTGAACAATATTCTATTAAACACTTGTTTACTAATATCTGAAAATTATAGCACTTTCCATGTAATCCTCTTCTCTTCAAATACGTCGCTGATGTCAGCTTCTCCATGGAGATTTGTATATCCCCGTTGTCAACGTAGTGCATAGCAATAGTAAAAATGTATCTTGATTCATTTCAGTGGTTATTTTGTGAAAAACGGGTGGGGGGCGTTTTACCCCAGGGGGGCATTTTCCCCCACTCTACCCTATTAGTGTATATTTACTTCTGAACTAATTATCAGTAGTATCATATACATAATTTAAATACTAATTTAAATATCACATGTACAAAATTGATTGGAGTGCAAAAAAACATACTTTTTTTGAATGTCAAAGTCAGCACAGAAGTATTCTAATATATAACTTGTTCACTCAAATAATATCATGTATACCAATAATGCACTCGCTCCTCTGAGAGCAATTTTCTACTATGTTTGAAGAGTACTGAAGCATGTAAGCTGTAGTTTTATACACCGAAAAGCATGTTCAGTGGTTAAGCGTTTGTCTCACCTGGGACCAAAACCAACTATCCTGCTTAGGCTGCCTCATTACCCTAGAGCTGCTCTACTGCCCACTGAGATTACTGGACTACTGGGAGAGATTTCAACATTAAATGCAGTTTATGAACGCCGGCATACAATGCGTTGTTGACCAAAAACTCTCAACTGTGTTTCAAGCATAATGGCTGATTATTTAGTTATTTAGTTTTTATATTTATTCAGACTGTTGTCCAGTAATTATGCTTGTAATTATAACTTTTTATCCTACAATTCTGACTTTTTTCCTCACAACTGCGAGTTTCAGTTATCTAAAACGAGTTATCTCACAGTTCTGGACTGACAATTGCAAGTTTATATCTTACAATTCTCCCTTTATTTCGCAGTTCAAACCTTTTTTTCTCAGAATTGTGAGATTTAAACCTAAAAAAGTCAGTATAGTGAGATATAAACTCGCAATTAAAAAAGGTAATTGCGTTTTTCCCCCCTCACAATTCTGACTTTTTTTTTCTCAGTTGCGAGAAAAAAAAAAAAAAGTATTTTGTGGTGGAAAAAAGCGTCCATATCCAGCAATACTTTTAACCCTGAAGTTGATTTATTCATTGGTCTTCTACTGTCCCTGTTGTGATCTTTTTTTGTAATGTGGTGGTTAAAGAAGAAAGAATAGCAAATGAAGTTATTTTAAAAGCACCCCAGAGGAAAGAGATGCAGTAATTGCACAAAGACTTGCATTATATCCTACAAGGATAAACATTAAATATCAGCGTTTCTTCTGCTGAGGTCAGGTGGTTTAAGGTGAGATACCAACTGCTATTGCATAAATAACTAAATTTTCTAAAGAAAATGCCACTGGTGCTGAATTTGTTTTGTGGGTAGTTGCCAGGGTGTTGCTGAGTGGTTATTCACGATGTGGATGGTTGGGTTACTATTTTGAAAAAAATACCTAACCCTTGAGCAATGGTATACATGTCCACTGGTGCGAAGTGAGCAGACATGAGCTGGCATATTGAATTCATTCTCTATTGAAGCTGAGCGCCAGGCTCGCACGGGGGATTGTGGGATTGACAGCACAGCAGTGCAAGTGGTGACAGCATGAAAAAGTTGCTCAAATTCTCACATCATATTACTATAATTTTGGGGACATCAGCCTCCCTAGCTTACTTATTCTCAGCACAGTCACATTAGGATGGCATAGGAGAAAGTATTTTACCTTTTAAATTGGTATATAGTGTAATTTTTCTTAAAATGCAATCTCACTGTAAATGTTACGCTTGGGAGAGTGTGGATTTCATCTAGAATTGCCTCTAGAATTTGGTTGTCTCAAAACATTTTGGAGAATAAATAAAGCAGGTTCATATTGGAATGGTTATTTAATCACCTGTGCGGGAGAATTTGCCGATTCAACTGCTTTCAAGTCTTTTCCTAATACCTATTCAGGGAGGCATTTACAGATAATTACAGTCAATGACTATAATCAAATAAACTCCTTTCACCTCACCAAAAAGGTTCTCTCTTGATTAAATGCTGAATTTTAAGGACACATTAGGTTGTTTTTCAGTTATCACTTCTTATTGGAGTTTATATTGTTTTTGTGACAGGTTGACAGGCGATGGACCACGTCATGTAATTTTGAGGGATGTGGCGATAAAATATGGAAATGTGCATTTGTTACCTAAAAAGTCTTGCCTGTTACTTCACTGGGTGTAAAGTAATGGTACACAAAAACAGTTTGGTACATTCTTAGGTTTTGAAGTCTCGTTTCGGTATGTTTTCTGTACAGCATGAGAAAAAAACATAATTGCTTCTTTTTTATTAATCCATTTACTTAACAAACACACTCTTTGTACTGCAATTCATGGTTCACATATTTTAGCAAAATGTACTGTATATTTAGTTAGAATTATTGTGCTTCCATTTTATTATTTGACTTGCATTAAACCAGTTAATTTAGATGTTACCACATGAAATGCGTTTTAGGTATTCAGAATATTTTTTTATTTACAGCACAGTACAGTATTGATTCCTCTGTTAATCACTACTGAAGAATTCACCCTTTAATTTGCAGTGTGGTGCTAATTAGCAGATAACTGTATCTGTTTGATACCATTAAAAGTGGTACAAGTGATTTCTCATTAAACATTAATAAGATGCATTCATGTGCTCACCCTGAAAGGACAAGCTGAATTTAAATTGGTACAGAACAAAAGGGCCTCATTTGCTTATTTCCTACTCAATATTTTGACCACTAACAAGAACACACAGGTTTTTGATGTTTTGTATTTACCATTTATTCACTTTAATTGGATTGCATGTGACTGTAGCTCATTATGGCAATATGACGTACTTAGTCACATCAATGTAATTTTTTTGAGTTTAAAATGCAATGTTTTATTTATGAATAACAGATTTGTAAACATTTATCTTTTTTTTCTCCCTGTTTGCCACATTACAATTTTACAATTGTACAATGTACAATCATCTGTTGTACATTAACTTCAATTGTCTCTTGTACATTAACTTCTTGATGAATCAATTATTGTGTAGTATGGCATTATTGTTCCATGGTTTTCAGTCTTGCTTTCTAAATGTGTTTTTGGACATTTCAGATATTTCATCAAGTCATGGTGGTTGGGCTCATTATCAGGAAACAGTGCCAACTGTGACTTATTGGTGTCCCCATGACTTGTTACTGAAATTAACAGATTACTAAATGTAGTGGCATTATTTAGATTGAGACTCGCAGATATATGTAATTCTGTTTTATAGAATACAGCTTTCTTTCAAGGTAAATTTAGCCTTTGTTGAAATTAAGATCAAGTCATGACTTCACTGCAGTTGTTTAAAGCTTTAAAGCTTCTTTTAAGAAAATGGAAAATTGTATCCCCCATTTTCTGTTGAACAGGTTATGTGACATTTCCCCCTTTATAAATAGGATAAATAATGCTTTGATCTTTCTGGCATCACATTGGGGGATGTGACAACAAACAAGTAACAAGTAACTTGGCCTCGCTAAATTCAATATTTACTCAATACTTTCTAATTGGACAAAATCACAGTCATCAGTTTGATAAGATTTCTTTTTTTTTGGCACAGTTTATTTGCTGTGAATAATGTGATATTGCTAGTGAAGATAGTTGCTAGTTTCGACTGTTTCTATCCATTTTTGGCATTCAACCCCAAGACATTTTGACATAACAGGGTTGTCACAAAGCATGCTATGTTTTAAATACAAAATTATGTCATGAAACTCTAGGGGCCCTATTTTGACGATCTAGTGTCCCACTTTTGCTAGTTTAACGACGGGAAAAATGGTCAGCGTGCACAACGCATGGCCTAAAAGGGTTGTCCCTATTCTCTTAATGAGTAATGGGTGTGTTTTGGGCGTAACATGCAAAAAAACAATCAGAGTGTAATTTCCCATTCCCTTTAAAAGCCACCTGTGCTTGCACCATGGCGGATTTGCTATTTACATGGCGGAATTTTTACTAAATGCGTCTCCAGAGAGCAAGCGGATCCAGACCCTCTATGGGACAAGTCGGATTCCACCATATCTTTATGTACTCAATATTAATCTTTTACATTACAATCCTTTTATTTTTAATATTTGCCTAGTTTGTGTGCTGCTGCGCCGTTGTGGACCCGCCTATATGTGCACATTACTAGCACAAGCTATACAAACAATATTGCGCCTTATTCTTTAGACCAGGTTTGGTCCAGTTTGGTACAGTTGACCAGCAGTCTATTTCAGTTGCCTCAAAATAGCAACGTGCCAACAATGCGCCTGAACACATCTCGCTTTCAGAGTAGCACGCCCATGGGCGCACATATAGGCGCAAATTCATTTGCTATTTAAACAACGTGGCGCAGGACGTGAAAATTATAACTGCGTCGGGCTGAAACTAGCAAAAGACAGTTGCACTGGGTTTGCGTCGGGTGTATGATAGGGCCCTAGATGCTGCAGGCTGATAAGTAACTCAATCTGCTTGCAATCACATCATTCTATATAGGGTACAGCTGATTGGTTCCTGCTGTATAAGTATAAATAATGTAACCGCATACAGTAGGACTGGGGCAAAAAGTTTCAAAAGATTCAGCCATTGGAATTTGATATCTCATGACCACTAAACTGAATTTTTGAATCTTCAGCAGTCAGTTGGTATACAAGTAAGAGCTCTGTAAGTTTACTTTCATTATTATTGTAATGTTATGTGCTTTGAGGTAATTTAATGAATCTGTATCTGCTCTGGCTGTGCGCAACCTGTGCGTTCATGTGTTTTGAAGGAGTCGTGACTTTGGAGACACTCTGGGAGGGATCTAATGCTATCAAAGTTAGCTTGCTGTTGCTAGGTACCCTACCTTTAAGATAAAGTTACTTTTCTTGGATAAAATGTTTTTCAGGAATATAACCGAGGTAACCTGATGACATTTTATTTTCTTTCAGTAAATATTTGAATCCTTTGCTTATTAAACCCTGCATTTCAGGGTTTTTTCAGATATTTTTAGATAGCGCTTATAATGAACAGATAAAGATACATATACTACTCGTGGGAGCTTCCCTGTCCTCATTTGGTCTGTGTCTCTTTACCAGAGCACAAAACAGTAAACATAAGTTAATGTGTTTTTTAATTAAGTACAGTAGTCGAGGAAGGAAGGGTGGAAGAAACTTTTCTGCTGATGTTGTCTAAAGTTTCCACTTCATGGGGGAACAGTATGCTTACACTGAAATTATGGCATGCACTTCAAAGATTTTACTTGTAACCAGGATTTAATGAAGCAGTTATTAAATATGTTTGATAAATTAAGGACAGCGCAAGTGCAGGCCGGTCAAATCCTACCACACCCAGGGCCAGATCATGGCACCATGAGGCCCCTTGACACGTCTTAAGGCCTGTACACACCGGGACGAATATCGGCTCGCGTTATTCGTCAGCGTTTTTCAACGCGTTTTTTGTGTTCACACCCAAGCGTTTTTCGCTGACGATGAGCTGAGTCAACATGCAAATTCATTCCCTGACATTAGATGGCGCTTAATGTACAGAAATACCCCGGTCCACAAAGTGCTTCTGACACTCGCTTGTCACTCAGAAGAAGAGAGCAAGTTTGTCGCGTTTGTCATACAGTTCTTTATTCTCATTGGTGTCTCTTTATATAGACACCAACAAGACCAGCAGCTCTACATTCATCTGGCCTTGCATCTTCCTCGTCTTCCCGGCAGAGTGTAGTAGACGGACAGACGGACGCTGTATATCTTCTTCGCCATTACGTATGTGTGCTCGGCAAGATCGTTTTGTGTTTGAGCGCCCCCAAGTTGTGTTTTACTGTAACTTCAGAAGCTCCAGACACGTGACCAAACGCGCCAATCTCATTGGTCAGATAGTTTTTGACGCGGCGCGTCAAACTGAAAAAACGAACCCGAGGCGTTTTTTTAAAAATGACGCTTTTACGCGTGGCGTTTTACGCGTCGGTGTGAACACTCACATTGGCGCCCTTTGTTTAGTCACGAGGCGTTAAACGTCGGCGAATAACGCGCGCGAAATTCGTCCCGGTGTGAACAGGCCTTTAGGAGGTCGGCCCTATAGACCCATTATTAAACTATTTTAAGTGACAAGAGCAATTTGCCTCCTCCATCATGTAGTAGTGTATGTACATATCTTGAGCATTCACACTAGAAATACACAAATAAATACACATCTGTTGTATTGTAAATCATTCATTGTTTTCTGTATGTAAATGTGGCCATTTGAAATTAACAGTACTTTGGAAATACGTTTAAAATCTAGAAATCTAGAAAATTTGTTTCATTTACATGAGCCACCATGGGTCATCTTGTAGAGACTGGCATGTTTGACCAGCCAAATACTGATGAGTTTTTCTTGGTAAACCCCTGTTTTTGGCATATTTCTGATAGAAAACGTATGTATTTTTGTGTTATTGTTATTTTGAAATATTTTAATAACATTATTCATATTGTAATGAGTTGATATATTGTTACAAAATCAGAATTCACAAAAGTGCCAAGCCCATGCTGAGGGGCCTTAAACACATGTTTGTAATCATTTCTGGACTACACTTTGTGCATGGGGACATTATATTTCTGAAACTGGGAAATAGCATCCCCCAAACTTGGTAGCGCACAACCATCTCCAGTATCATTTGCATGGTGTTTATTTTAGATAGTATTTCCTGTATTGGAACGAAGGGGCCTATTGTGCTCAATGGAACAGTCCCAAAACATTTTTCCTCCTCCACCAAACTTTACATTTGGCATATGCATTTAGGCAAGTGTTGTCAGACTTCCAGGTATTGTGTAATGACATGTAAATCGTGATCACTCCAGAGAGCGTCTTTGTACTGATCTCAGGCTTTTGTGCAGCTGTACGCCCATTGAAACCTGTTTAATGAAGCCCCCGAACGACTCTAGTGCTGGTATTGGTTCCAAAAGTACTTTGGTGCTCGGTAGTGAGTGCTGAAATTGAGAATAGATGATGTTTACATGCTGAGCAGTTGTTGCATTTATACATCCACAGTAACAGTGCTAATAGCAACTAGTGGAGCTTGTGCGATAACAAACTTGGAAATGTCGCTCTCAGTCATTGTTCCCTCATTAAAAATAGCTATAAGAAATTCATAGTATTTAATAGTATTTTAGTATAGCCTGCACTATTAATTACATTTTAGTATAGCCTGCACATAAATGAATTATTTTAAATTAATATTATTTTAGCATAGCCTGCACACAATGGCAATCATGCAGACGTACCAAGCAGACCTGCTCAGACACCTAGATGAGGGCGAGTAGGTCGGTCCCGGCGAGATTGAAGAGCTGCATTGGGCCACTCTCCGCGCCACTAAGGAGGTGGCCCATGCCATCTGGCGCTCCATGGTAAAATCGGTGGTGGCGGAGAGAAATTTATGGTTGAACATATCGGCTATCAAGGAGAGACATAGAGGGCCCTTTCATATTGATGTCACGATGTACGATGATGTTCATATTGAGGGCGCGTCACAAGTGTTTCTTTTTTTTTTTTGCTAGTTTCAGCCCAACGCAGTTATCATTTTCACATCCTGCGCCATGTTGTTTAAATAGCAAATTCATTTGTGCCTATTTGTACGCCCATGGGTGTGCAGGTCTGAAAACGTGGTGTGTTCAGGTGCATTGTTGGCATGATGCTATTTTGAGGGAACTGAAATAGATTGCACAATATTATTTTTTTTTTGTAATTTAAAGAGCGCTTAAGTAATGTGCGCCTATAGGCGGGACCATCACACTCTTACACTCTGCTACAGCTACGGCTACAACATTACGCCAGTGACTGACAAATGGGGTTTCGTTAGAGAGCTTATCACCTTCCAGTATTAGTAAATGAGCCATGGCAAGGAAAGGCCATGGGTCTGCGGAATTTGCATAGCGTAACTCCACACTATGTCGTGTATATATAAGGAAGGACGCTGGCAATATGCAGTTATGTTACCTGCCGAGGAGCCGAGATTGAACTCAGGCGGTTCCAGCAGTAAAGCGGAAGTGGCAGGGAGACATAACGTCTCCACACCTGAGGAGAATATCCCACTTATCCAGTCCGAGGAGTGGAGCAGATACACAGAGCAGATCCTAGGTACCGGCTACTTGAAGCGAGTACACGGGAGGATACTGGCTCCACTCGGAGATTGTAGAATCTCGTGAATGTGTTGGGTGTCGCCCAGCCTGGAGCTCTGCAGATGTCTGTTGGCGGCCGCCATGCGCTGAAGCCCAAAAGGAAGCCACACTCAGTGTTGAGTGCTCCTCTAAGGAACCTGATGACCAGGTCATGCTTCCCCAAAGACTTAGCTTCAACTGCATCGTGATGTGCGGCGATCGCAGCCTTTGCTCCAACCCATCTTGCAGGAAGGAAAGCACAACATGATCGGGCATTTTCTGGGTCTTCTCGGCGAGAAGAGCACCAGGTGATGAAGAGATTCCACTTCAGAGCATAGGCATGTCTCGTAGACAAGGATCTAGCTGCAGTGATGGTAGCCACCACCTGAGATGGTAGGGTGCTCAAACCTGCTGCGTACTATCCAGGGGCCATACATGCGGGTTCCATAGATCGGGGCATGGGTGCCAGAGGGTGCTCCATCTCTGAGAAAGGAGGTCCTTCCTCAGAGGAATTGGCTAGGGAGGGGCTGTCGCGAGGAGCACCAGTTCGGAGAACCAAGTCCAGGTGGGCCAATGAGGCGCAAACCAAAAGGACCTGCTCCTCGTCCTCCCTGATCTTGCACAGTGTCTGTGCAAGAAGGCTTAATGGGGAAACGCATACTTGCGGAGGCCCCGCGGCCAGCTGTGCGACAATGTATCCGTGCCGAGCATGCCCTCGATCAGAGAGTAAAACAGGCAGCAAATGGTAAGAGTTGTGGGAGGCATAAATATATACCTGTGCGTCCCAGAACTGTTCCCAAATCAGCTGAACTGAATGGGAATGGAGTCTCCATTCCCCCGAAAGT
The DNA here is from genome assembly GCA_036326025.1 of Chrosomus eos. Taxonomy (NCBI): domain Eukaryota; kingdom Metazoa; phylum Chordata; class Actinopteri; order Cypriniformes; family Leuciscidae; genus Chrosomus; species Chrosomus eos. The sequence goes on along the minus strand of CM070836.1, from coordinate 15,563,708 downwards.
GGCTGAAACCATGAGAGCTCATCGGCTGCACGGTTCAGTTCTCCCGGAATGTGAACGGCACGAAGCGACCTCAGACGATTCTAACTCCATAAGAGGTGATGGTGGGTGAGTTGCGACGGCTGGGAGCGTAGACCACCTTGTCGGTTAATGTATGCTACTGTGGGGCCGTGTTGTCTGTACGGACTAGTACGTGTTGGCTCTTGAGTAATGCCCTGAAGCGGTGCAGAGTGAACCGTAATGCCAGCAACTCGAGGCAATTGACATGCAGGAGGCACTGGGGTCCTGTCCAGGAGCCCGCGGCAGCATGTCCATTGCACATGGCACCCCAGCCCATGGCGGAGGCATCTGTTGACACAACAATATGCCTGGAAACTCGTTCTAAGGGTTCTCCGGCCCGTAGAAAGCTGAGGTTCGACCACGGGGTGAAGGTCTGACGGCAGGCCCGAGTAACTGATACCCGAAGCGTGCCCTGTTGCCATGCCCATCTCAGGACTCAATCGTGAAGCCAGTGCTGAAGCGGTCTCATATGAAGCAGTCCGAGAGGTGTGGCTGCCCAGGAGCCTCTGAAATAACTTCAGTGGAACCGCACTCTTGCCCTCGAATTGTCTCAGGCAAGTCAGCAGTGACTGGTGTCGCACATGGCGACTGAGTCGATTTCCATACCAAGAAAAGAGATCCTCTTCACTGGGGAGAGTTTTCCCAGTTGACCCTAAGGCCCAAGCAGACAAGGTGCCGGAGCACTAGGTCCCTGTGTTTGCAAACCTGGTCTCGAGAGTAAGCTAGAATCAGCCAGTAGTCGAGATAGTTCAGGATACAAACCCTGTGTCGGCGCAGTGGCACAAGTGCTGCCTCAAAGACTTTCATGAAGACGCGAAGAGACAGGGCTAACCCGAATGAGAGAACCATGTACTAGTATACCATGTACCAGGTACAAACTGTAGGAATGGTCTGTGTCGAGGAAGAATTGAGACATGTAAATACGAGTCCTTCAGGTCAATCTCTGCAAACCATTCCTGTGGCTGATTTTGAGTTGTCACACAATAATGAGGCTCACAGTCTGGTAAAGCCGGTAGGATCATTCACAAGTGTTTAACAATGTTCATAATAATATTTTTTGGGTTCATAAAACCTCCAACTCTTCTTTCTTGGTACATATTCAAGAAATGTCAGAAGACAGATTAAAAAGCACCAAAACCGAACACACACCACCTTGGTTTTAATCATTTTGAATTGTGTTTTTATTATTATAATTATAATAATTATTGTTTTACTGTTTTAGTTTTTTTGATTTGTTTTTCTGTTTGTTTCTACAATAGCAGAAAACTACAAAGAGAATAAGTACTAAGCTAAGGCTCATTTGGGAAAACAGCTTATTTTAATATTCCTGATCTTATGCATGATTGACAAACATATTTTAATACAATTTTTTTATTTTATTTTAAAGCATGCATAGGGATTTTGTAGTTGTTTTTTGTTTATTTTTCTGGTAAGACACCTTATGCCTGATCTTGCCAAGGGCAACGTGAGTCAGGACCGCCACTGCCCAAATGATGTCACTTTGTGTTGAATGTGCGAATGTCATTTCATGTTCAAAGGGGAACCGAATGTCACTCCCAGCACTCTAATGAGTCTGATTTGAGTGTGAGGGTCATAATCAATCTAAAGCTAAAACAAGTCTCTTCTCATCATTTTATCACTCCCACTATCACACCTCCAGTGTTTCATCCTTCAACCACTGAAAACCCAAATGACCAGTACAATCACTGCGCCTGTATTCAGAAGTCAGTGGTGGCATGTAATGGAATGACACATCTTTTCATCTCACTGTTTTTTAATGTTTACATAATCATCCTTTTACAATGGCCTTGTCGTATAGTAGCCTGGGGCCTGCTAGCATTAGGATCTGAATGAGTCTCACGATAAGCGGCAGCTTGCAAAAAGGAACCTGTCTGTCAATCATGCCAATGCTGTGCTGAAGAGTTTAACTGTCTCTTCAGAGTGCCCACAGGGATAACAGAGTAGAAGATCATGATGAATGAGAGGCAAGTTAATTGAAATGAATAATTCTGGAAATCTGTAAAGGTAATTGTGAAGCCAATCCGTGTTGCTTAATTAGGTCAGTCAAAATAAATAATTACCCTTTGCAATAGCCTTTCACTAGTCCCTTCTAAAGGATGTATTTAAAGATGAAAGACAAAATGATCTGATTGGAGCTTTTTCGATTCATCTTTCTCTAAATTGAGCCTTTGTGAGAGAGCAGGGAAATTGCCGCAATTTTTTTATATAGAAATAATACAAAATAGGCAATTGATGAGTGTCAAGGCCACAGCATTTAATTATCATAGTTAATTACCTGCAATTAAAGACGGTGTCCTTGGATCCCTCCTAGATGTTTGTTCAGATGCCATAAATAACGTTACATCCTGACTGCAGTTACTAAGGATTTTCTCCCACCCAACAGGTTTATAAACTCGGTTGCTGTAAATGGATCTCCAGGGACCCATTAAGCTCACTTTAGTTGAGAGCTACAGCAACACGCATTGCTACTTAAATTATTCAGCGTGTCAGGTTGGTCGAAGTTAATTTAATCAGGTCACAGGTTCTGACTCCAAACGGGTGTGCGAACCTTGTTGTATAAGTAATGATTGAGTGCCTTTCGGACGGAGTTGAGTAAATAACAAATAAACACCCGATTGCACTGCAAAACCTATTGAGCTCACTACAGAGGCAGTATTTTAAGGCATCATAGTGTATGTGTCAATTACTGTATGCTGCTTCCCAAGATGCCTTGTTTTTTTGCCAACTCCAAGGCAGTATCATAAGTATCCTCAAAAGGGAAGGCAATCCCAGAATGCATTACGACTAGCTCAATGGAAAATAAATCCATGAATGTGGCAATTAAAAATGCCTTATTTTACCCAATATTTGAGTGTGCAAAAGAGTGATGTAAAAATAAACCTTCCTGCTAAACAAACTGCTTACCAGGCTTCAGCAGGTATTCAAATATTGCTTTTAAACTGCTAAAGTAATACTTTTTCATTACGGTATTGATGGAGTTGTTATTATTGTCTAGCATGCACTGGTTGGAAAAAATGCTTTGCCAGCAGAACCTAATATTTAATATTGATAAACATGCATACTTGAAAAGCTTTTAACCTAACTAAGCCTGTGCATTCATCTCTCTATGATTAAAATATGGATGTGCATTCTTGTAAAGGAAGGATGCAGGATTTTAGACATCTGTAGCTGTAAACAAATGATGTGTCATAATGCGAGACGCAAGCACAACTGCCGAACACATTTTCTAGTGAATGTTTACGTAGAAAAACAATGGAAAAGCACCTCGGTGGAATGCAATTTCTCTTCTGTTCCACAGAAGTCGTCATATCGGTTTAGATTGAGGGGAGTAACAGCTGATTTATTTTTGGGTGAATAAACTTGCTTTAAGCCAATTACATTCTTCCACCTAAATGAGCTTTTCTAAGAGAGCGTTTAACACAACACTGTTTTTAACATCGCCAACTACTGGCCTGGCATGCATAATGCAGCACTTTTAGGCATCTTAACGTATCCGTACATTTTTAGTTACATATTTAGCACACCATTTTTTGTGTAAACATACGCTAAATCTAACTGATTTTGTTTTTATTGCTCCAAAGTATGATCAGGACTTGAAGCTTGCTTTTCTTTTCCCAAGGAGCACATGTGCTCCTAAGTTGAAAAATGTATGTGTTAAATAACTTTAGGGGCGCAATGAAAATGTATGTAAATAAAGTTTTTCCTTAATAAATGGATACAGAAGACATTAAAAAAAAAAGGTTAAATTGATTAGAATGCAAACTTGGTTTTGGAGAGTTTCTGCTTCAAACTGTAATTATAGGCCTGCTGTATGTTTATTACAGTATACTGGTAATATGTTTTATATTTATGTTCTTGGTCTTTCCTTCCTGTGACTGGGCAGCCCAGACAGAAGCTACAATAGTCTACTTTGAATTAAATGCCAAAGTTTATTGTGTAAACAAAATACCAATAATACCCAGGAAAAAAACTTTGTGGCTGTGATAAATTTCAAGGCACATGGAACAAAAACAGTCTTTAATAATAAATTAAAAAATGAATCACAAAGGAGAGACCAAACAAAGATTTGGGAAAACTAAGGGCTTAAATTAGCCTGGATGCCAGCCCGAACCCCGCCCACAACATTTTTTGGTCGGGAAGTTCGGTCTGGACTCGATCCATTGAGGAGTAATTATGATCAGCCAAAAAATGGTCGGACCAATCAAATTGCCAGGGCGGGCTTTATACGATGATGGACAGATAATCCATCCAATAACGTAATCATCACGTCCTCAAACGTATTTTTTCTTTAAAAAATGCTTTTCGTGTTTGCATGCAAGTAGGCCTACTCCGCGAATCCTTAAGTTCTTTTTGCAACACCGGCAAAGATCGTTAACACTCACTATTTTTTTCATACTTTTTCCAGAGTTCTGTTTGATAACTATGCGTTGCTCAACATACATCACTTACTGCGTTCCTCTGATTGGTTGTCGGTCTATCCAATTGAGTGCAGAGTTGTTGTTTTTCCTGGTTCGGTTAAGACACGCCTCATAATCAAAGCCCTATGGAGCAGTCTCAGACTCATGTTCTGACCAGAATATGAGTATGACGAAGTCAGGCTAGGCTTAAATACAAAGGGAGACAAAATGCTAGACAGGTAAATGTAATTAGTAACTAAGGGAACTAACTTGAGATTAATCAAGACTAAACTGAACTGGTTTGACGCAAGTGACAAACACAAGGGAACAAAAAGGCAACTAAACTAAGCATAATCCTGACATTATGCAACATACAGGACTTTAAATTTAAATACACTTGGGGCCCTATTTTAACAATCTAAAACGCAAGTATCAAACGCAAAACGCAAATAAATTTGTGGGCGGATCTCGGGTGCTGTTGCTATTATAGTGGCGGGATAAAGGACTCTTGCGCCCAACGCAAATCTAAAATTGGTTGGTCTGAAGTAGCTACATTACTCATAGGTGTGGCTTGGGCGTAACATGAAATCACAGCATCTTACATTCCCTTTAAAAGCAGACGCGCTTGTTCCATGGTGCATTGCTATTATGATGGCGGATTTGCCAGGCGCACACCTGGAGCGGTTCACAGCCGAGGAGACCGACGTTCTCATCAGGGCCGTACAAGACAGAGAAGTGACGTTGTATGTGGATGGGAGAATATATTTTTCCTTGTAATTATGTATGGTTTGCAAAAATGGGAAACTGTTGCATCTGTGTAAACGAGAGAAGCAAAGTATGCGCGTTGTGCACACGCTACATTATGGCCAAGCATGCGCCCTTAAAATAGCATCTGAATAACGCGCCACTGACTTTAGACTAGGTTTTTCCTGGTCTGTGGCGGAATGTTTTCTGAAACTGCGAAATAGCACTAGGGAATGTTTGTGCCGGAACACGCCTCTTCTTTTTCGCTGAACCGCCCCCGGGAGTGCAAGTTCATTCCCTAATTTACTGATGTGCGTCTGTGGAGGGAAAAGTCCACTGTGCGTTGGTGGAAAATAGGAATGATACATGTACAAAGCCAATTGCGCTGGGTGCAAGATAGGACCCTTGGATTCTTATTTTGAAATCTATGCTTTACTATTGCGGGCTGCTCATTCAAAAAAGATGAGGGAGATAAAATATGCACTCTTACAACCATCTACCTACTTATTACAATATAAACAACGCCATAAAGTAAATATTGTCATAATTCATCAACAGTAGATCATAAGCAATCTTTTGACATTAATGCATGGTATTCATTGATTGTAAACTGCTCAGAAACCGGGAGACTGTAGAACACGCAAAAGTGCCACATTTCTACTTTGATAGATGCAGCACTCCTTTTTATTCAATTAAATAAGCCTTTAGAAGTGTAATAATAATATCGCAAAAAATTTTTTTCATCCCCAAATTTAAGACCGCCTAAAATTTTAATCAAAATGTGGGTGAAATTTGCCTTGATATGCAGTAAGGGAGGCACGACTTTTTTGTCAAACCCACCATAACATTTTCTTTGGTGGCTAATTTTAATTCCTTTATTAAATACCTTACATTAGTGACTGACTTTGTGGAATTTTTATTTCTGCAGAAGAAAACGGCTTGAGAAACAGCTTTGATGAATGCAGCAATGCAGCACAAATACCCGCTGTGCTGCACTCAGGCAAGACCTCGGGATAGGTGACAAACAGCACAGAGTTTCTCACCAGTGGTTCTGTCAGCATGTGCTGAGATGAATGTTTATGGAAATAAAGGGTAGTCAACACATTCCAAGTGTCCATTTGGCTTAAGAGGAAAACAACTGGAAGTTGAGGTGGCTCTCTGCAGGGAATTGCAGTGGGTCTATTTCAGTGAGATGTAAGGTTGGATTTACTAGCTTTACTGTGCCTGTTCTAATAAAGCTTTGAAACTGCACTGAGACTGGCAGCCCTGTTTTATTGGACCTTTAGTGAACAAAGGCTAATGTATCTTTTCTTCAGTGGAAATTTTTTACTGACGTTTAAGTGAATCTTATTATTTTTCTTTATTCTTCTTGAACCATTTTATCTTCACAGCTTAATTGCACAGGGCTCCAAGTCATGTGCATCATATTTCCCTTTTTTGTAGGTTTCTAAGCTTTATTTTTGTCCTTTTCCCATTTGACAGCTTAATAGTTTCACCTGGTCTATGAGTTTGTTTGTCCCTGTGTGTAAAAGTTTAATATTTTTAAATAGCTTCTTTTACTTCTTCAATCTCTGCACAATCTGTTCTTATGTTGTTCCCTTTCGAGAGGGAACTCACACTGCGTCAAAGCACTAGGGGAAACGCCTCAGCGTGACTGATGACTGAAACACTGTTTAATCACAACAACCTTGTTGTCCGGCATCAGTCATGACGTCATGGTCATGTGTCATGTGACGTCATGCTCCTCTAGCGGGACACGGAAGTATAAAAGGGCGCCTAGAGAACATGTCATCCTCTTTTTCATCTTCAGGGACTGGTTTACTGCACTGTGACTGTTAAACGATAACTATGGCAAACAAGTGCTTTAGGAAGTGTGCCGACCTGGTGAGACTCACAACCTTTGCATGCTTTGTCTGGGTGAAGAGCATGCACGACAGAGTGCGTGGTCTTTGAGCGTTTTTCAATAAGAACGCTCTGTTCTCGTCTGTCTTTTTTCTCGAGGGAAGAAGGACAGTCAACTTTGCCCCGCGGTTCGGGTCCCGCTCGTGCCGAGGCCGAGAGGAGACTCAGATCGTGGGGAAGGCGTGCTCAGCGGCATATAGATCTTTTATACCGCACCGGTCCAGGCCCACACCCAGACAGCCTGGGGGTCCTGGCCCATCTCGTTCAGAGGATCGTAGACAGGGCCAGCGGGACTCAGTCACCACTCGTTCCCCTACTCCTGGCAGGAGAAGGTCATTGAGGCGTCGCGAGTCCAGGAGGATGAAGCAGGGGGTCAGGAAAGTAGCTCAGGCCAGACGTGAGCGTCCTGGCAGGAGCAGAGACAGGTAATCGCCTCCTTCCCTGGAAGTTTCTGGCAGCCAGATCTGAAGTCGGCTAGTATCGCAGTGGTTATAAGCACAGGTAACAGGTTCACTCCCTGTGGGCTCAGAGGCGTGGTTAGGCTTCCTCTCACTCCAGAGAGATATCTGCTGAGGCCTCCGCTCTCTAGAGCTCGACAGAGTGTTTATATTCGAATGGGATTTCTTAGTGGTTTCTCTCAAGTAGAAAAACTAAAAACTAGAGTATGGCAGGCTTCCTCTTCTTAGAGTCTCTTTGTCAAGGCCCCTGCTCCCCATAGCCCTGTGAGGCAGTATATGTCTCTAAATCACCCCTCTTAGGATGACACTGTACTCCCCTAGTTAGCAAGGGTGTTTTTGTTAGAGTGCTCCATCTCTCAGATAGCGCAGAGTAAGCCTAGCACTCCCCTGGTTCCTCTGGGTCATTATGCAGAGTACTTCACCTCTGGTTGAGTTCTAGCAGGCCCTCACAAAGCTTGGGCCTTTATACTCCCAGTAGGCAGGTGTGTTAAGGGCTGGACACACCGGGACGAATATCGGCGCGCGTTATCGCCAGCATTTTTCAACAGGTTTTTTGTGTTCACACACAAGCGATTTCCGCTGACGATGAGCCGAGTGAACATGCAAATTCCTTCCCTGACATTAGATGGCTCTTAATGTAAAACAGAAATACCCCGGTACACAAGGTGGCGTGTACAAGACAATTAAGTGAAAAAACTCACCATCAAAGTCAATTTGCTCTGCAATACCACTCCATAACAGTTCTCTTTTATCAAGATTTTTGTAGTCGCTGACGCGTTTGTCATATAGTTCTTTATGTTCCGACACCAACAAGACCAGCAGCTCTACATTCATCTTGCATTGAATCTTCCTCGTCTTATTTCTTCCCGGCAGTGTAGATGCTACTTGGCGTATATTATGTATGTGTGCTCGGCAAGACCGTTTTGTGTTTGAGTTTTACTGTAACTTCAGAAGCTCCAGACACGTGAGCAAAAGCGCCAATCTCATTGGTCCGTTTTTGACACGGCCCGTCAAAAAAAAAAAACTAACCTGAAGCATTTAAAAAAAAAAAAAAAAAATGACGCTTTTACGCGTGCCGTTTTTCGCGTCGGTGTGCACACTCACATTGGCACCCTTTGTTTAGTCACGTGGCATTAAACGTCGGCGAATATTGTGCGCAAAATTCGTCCCGGTGTGAACAGGCCTTTAGGGTGACAGACTCCCAGTGTTAGCCTCCCTTATGAGACCAGGCTGCCCCAAATGCAGACTCCAGTACTCCCCTTAAGTTTAGGGTCATCATGCTGAGTACTTCTCCAGCGGCCATATTTCTAAAATGCACATAGGATGTCGTAGGCTTCTTCTCATTCTTAGAGTTGTCATGCTGAGGCCTTTGTCCTCCAGAGTTCCGCTGGCTGATTTTTTAAAGGGTATGGTAGGCCTCCTCTCCCTTATTTATTTATTTATTTATTTGTTTATTTAACAGGGACTTCGCACAACAAATGTATTGCACAGACCAGAAATAGCTAGAAGCTAATTTTCATCTGTAGTCCCCGGACAGAGGCAAGGTGACAGCAGGTTACTACAGTGGACAATGAGCATTCCCATGATGAGTCCTTTCACAATACAAAATACAGATAAAACACCTGCAAAATGATCATCTCAACAAAACATGCAATTGCACTACCAGTAGTATTTACAACTATTTACAGTTTCCTTTTAAATTTACCTTCTTACTTTTTTAACCAAACTCCAATAACCAGTTTTGTGCTAATGATTACAAATCTGACCGTCTTTCAACCATTTCTTCAGGTTAAGTTTAAACTGATGCAAGGTGCTACTCTCTCGCATAGTTAAAGGCAACGAGTTCCACATCCCTGCAGCTTTCACCAAGAAGCAATTCTGTCCAAAAGCAGAGGACCTAAAGTTGACATAACAGTCTCCTCTGGAGGAGGCTCGCGTTGTTCTAAGTCCTACATACTCAGGGGCTGTGGTGCCAAATCATGAAAAATTTTATATACCAAATTAACATTCGAAAACAAAACAAAATTTTCAAACGTTAATAATCTATATTTCTTCACAATGTTACAGTAATGATATGAAACAGGTTTTTTATCTAAAATTTTGACTGCCTGTTTGTACAGGCTTTGAAGCGGCTGTAACGCAGAGTTGGTTGATAAAGACCAATTTGTGATGCAATATGTAAAATGTGACAATATCATCGCATGCAAATAAAGCTTGGCTGCATCTGTGCTCATTTGCGGGCGGATATATCTGAACTGCGATAGATTAAATTTTACAGTTTTTATCAGTTTTGAAACATGCCTTTTAAATGACAGTGTCCTGTCGAACACTACGCCTAAATACTTAACGAATTCTGCTTCGTGAATTCTTGTTCCTTTTACAATAATTTCCGGCGCAGAGTGAGAAGTATTCCTTATTGAAAAAAACGTGCTGACAGTTTTGCTAAAATTTAGTGTCAAGCATGATTGCACCATCCAATCTGAAATTTTTTCCATCGCTCCCTGGAGCACAGTTGCTGCTTCCTGTCTTAGTTTTGCATGGACATATATCACGGCGTCATCGGCGTACATTTGTACGTGAACTTCAGGACAAATAGCTGGAAGATCATTTATATAAACATTAAATAAGAGAGGGCCCAAAATGGAGCCTTGTGGCACCCCAACTGAGCAGTCTAAAAACGAGGACATAGTGCTCTTAATTCTAGTGAAGTGCATCCTATTCTCTAAATATGATTTAAACCATCGTAATGTCTCATCAGAAATATTGTGAGTGGACAATTTAGATAACAGGATGTTATGGTTTACCGTGTCGAATGCTCTTTTCAGATCTAAAAATATGGCACCCACCACCCCCCCTTTATCCAACATGGCTTTGAGTTGTTCAACAAAATAACAAAGTGCCGTTTCAGTTGAATGGTGTTTTCTAAAACCGAACTGAAGAGGATTCAGGGGGTGCTCACCATAATTCAAATGATCCCCCTTAAGATAGTCATTCTGCTGAGGCCTCAATGTTTACAGCTTGTTAGCTGCATGTATCAGGCCTCCTCTCCTTCGAAAGTCATCCTGCTGAGGCCTCCATGTAAACAGCCCTTCAGGTAGAGCTTGAGAAGTGGTCCCTCTCTTTCTCCATCTCCTCAGCATGGCAGCATGGGTATATCATTCCCCTAGGACTTTGACGCAGTGCGAGTTCCCTTTCGAAAGGGAACGTCTCAGGTTACGACTGTAACCTATGTTCCCTGAGAACAGGGAACGAGACACTGAATATCTTCGCCATGCCTCCGGTCTGCTTTTACAGTCCCTTCAAACGAAGAAGTGGATGACATGTTCTCTAGGCACCCCTTTTATACTTCCGGATCCTGCTAGAGCATGATGTCATGGCTGACGCCGGCCAACAAGGTTGTCGTGATTATACAGTGTTTCAGTCATCAGTCATCATGAGGCATTTCCCCTAGCGCTTTGACACAGTGTCTCGTTCCCTGTTCTCAAGGAACATAGGTTGCATTAGTAACCTGAGAAAGGTTTTTTTGTAGCCAATGTAGTAACAGTTGTGAAAGTTTGGTTATGACGGTTTCATGTCATATAAGTTTGGGGTTGGTAATATTTTTTAAATGTTTTTTTTTTGTTTTTTTTTATAGTATATATATATATCAGGGGTGTAACGGTTCACAGAATTCATGGTTCGGTTCGATACGATACACTTGTGCCACGGTTCGGTTCGGTACGGTTCGGTACGTTTTCAATGCAGCAAAAGAAAGAAATGCCAGAGAAATTTCCTTGATTTTTTTAAATTATATTTTTATTAAAATTAACATCATAAAGTATGATATATATATATATATATTTTACTTTGATCAATGATGGAGCTATACTTGACTTTTCTTAGGAGCATATAAAACAAAACAGCTCCTTGGACAAAATGAAATGTTATATTGTAGTAGTTATAAACAAAGGTTTATTTTAGTTCAGATTAACATTTGAGGGCAGCAATTGTATTCATAATGTCAAAATAAAACCGACGTAATGTTAGGCCTACTTGAAAGCATTATAGCCTACTATTCCTGCCAAACTTATATGGATACAGTGAGTGTTACTTCAGTAAATACATGGTGAATGTTGCTGATCTGTGGACACTGAATAGTTCATTCATGGCACAATGTTTCTTCCTGGTTTCCACATCAGCGCGGTTTGATCCATTAATAACGGATAAATGTGAATGTTTCTCACTAGATCTCGCAGCGATTTTATTACTTCAAGTTCAATAGCGAATTCAAATGCTTTCTTTACTGGATGTCTCAGCGCTGTGTAGTAACAGAGATCGGCTCGCGCTGCATTGGTCCAAACTGATAAACAGTCCGTCAACCACATAATAACGAGTAGCTCAGTTTCGTTCCGCTTACATTACATTTGCCATTTGATGTTGGGCAATGTTGTGGTCGCGCCAGGCCGCCAGCATCTCGAGTGCGCTTGCCATGCGCAACGCGCAGTGCGCGCCTACATTTAAAATAACGAAATTTTGGTCGGCAGGAAAAATGGTCCAACGAACCGTTCGGTTTGAAATTGCGTACCGAAAACCGAACCGAAAGCCTCGTACCGAACGGTTCGTTACACCCCTAATATATATATATATATATATATATATATATATATATATATATATCAGTAATATTGTGAAATATTTAAATTTCCATTTAAATGAAATTATTTGAAATTATTTTGTCCATTTTGATCAATTTAATGTGTCCTTTCTAAATAAAAGTATTAATTTCTTTAAAAAAAAAAAAAAAAAGTTACTGACCCCAAACTTGAATGGCAGTGTATATTGATTCCTTATCTGGTACCTGTGCATCACCTAAGAAACTGCTCTGAAACACACAGCTTTATTGAGGGTAATTCATATTCGTAATTTATAAAACAGACAAACCACGGTCAAACAGTCCAAACATAAAACAAGGTCCAAGACACAAGCAAACAGGGAAATCCAGGGAGAGAGGAAGAAGATTAAAACCAAGACACAAGGAACCAGAATAACGGTCAGAAATGCAGCGTGTCACTATAGAAGACTTTGCAATGAGTGACTGAATAAAAAGGACTTATATAGGCAGAGTTAACAAAGGTAATGATAAACAGGCAGCAGTAATCAGAACAAAATGAGTCCGGGCAAAGGTTTATGGGAAATGAAGTGCACCAAAGAAGTGCCCTCTGGTGGAAACCAAGCGCACTCCAGCTGGTGGGTGTAACACTGTGTCTGATTCCAGCATAATTTCCAGTAATCATTATCTTATCCATAACTATTATTATTCCAAATAATTAAATTATTTTCTTATGATTAGGCCGACACAAATAAAAGAGAATTGTACACATGACTGTTACATACATGTGACATTCTTAATGTTATTTTATTTAGCGCAATAAGCCGTGGAGAAGAACTCTATGCGGTACTTGTGCGCACAGAAAACCGACTGTCGGACAGCGTGCGGTCCACAATTCAGTTCTCTTACACAGCTTAAATGGCCAAATACACACAAAATTATGCTAAAATGCCTGTCTTGGCTTGGAAATTCGGACACTGTCACTGATGTATTACACCATGCTTCAGAGAGCTGTAGCAGAAACAAATTTGTCACATAAGCTACATTTATCCTCCTGACTCTAGTTTGTAATTATACATGCCTCCAAGCCAGCTTTAGTTTAATTGATGTTATATTAATGCAATAAATATAAATGTGGTTTTCCATGGTTAACCTTTGTGTTGATAATCATTTAACTATAAATCACTAAAAACTCGCATCAGGAATAAACACATTAATAAGTGTACATTATTGTATGTATTTTTATGTATTGTATTTACTTTTAATATATTTAACTCTCCTGTCCAAGGAGGACACTGATCATGTGCGTTTAGCATTTGAAATGAGTCTCTCATTGACTTGCTATGGCTTGGCCGTTTCTAATTCCACAGATGGACCACCAATCACAGAGCTGAAAGCGTTTGGTGGCTGACATCTACACAACACACACTGAATAGACAGATTTAAAAGGTTTATTTCCTCAAAAAGATTTAGATGTTTATTGTCAAATTACAATTTCCTAAAATAACATTAGAACTGATGACTTATTATGAAAAATGTTTTTACTTTTTAAACTATTATTTAAAATATGCTACAATAAAACTATCTACTGTACATTAGGCTATCTCTGTTTTTTCCCCTCTGGTGGTATCATATTTGTCCTATTGTTTGTAATTTGCATCTTATTATAAATATTGTTCAGATTTAGTTTTCAAGGACTTTTAGTTGTTTCCATTAGTCACACGTGTTCCTTTGTTTGAGTTTCCCTCCACCCATCAGTTTCCATGGACAGTAATCTTAATCACAGCTGTTTGTCATGTAGTTCATCAACATGTGTATTTAAATAATTATTGTATCAAATATCGAACAACATGTTATTTTACGATCACATATCAGATTTTTCTTCACATTTGTCCAGCATTATTGATAATATTGATTATTAAAAAATGTTTTAATTCTAAAAGAATAACAATCCTCAATAATCCCTAAAAATATATTCTGCTCAGTAGGCTATGCTGTAATGGTCCGTTTCAGCAGGCACAGACACACGTACACGCTATTAACTCAGGCGTATTGCTAAACCAGAGTTGCATCTGTCATTTTATCCACAGCATCACAATAAGCAAAGCTGTGTTGTTTTGCTTTGTAAAGTGGAAGCCAGATGTTATCTCTTTAGTAAATGCATTTTAAGGTAGGACCAGGAAATTAGCTTTTCCAGCTCGATTGGTGCAATTTGGCAGTCCGAAATTGTTAGCAATGCAATTCAGAAGCAATTTACAAGAGGACTTATTAGCTCAATGAAGCTGCAGAGGCCATCATGTAGGAGAGAAAGACAACAACGTTTATGTTTGCTTTCAAATAAACCAAATTAAAGCAGAAAGATTGCGAGCAAGATGTTAACTGCTTATCTGTGAGGATGAATGGTAAGACCTCAGGGTGGGAACTTAAAATCGTACTCAGGGAAAGACAAAGAAGAAACGTGCGTGTGGGTTTACTCTATTATCGAGCACCTATAATGACAACCAGTAGCCCTAATCAGCGCTTCTATGTCTCTGCATAACTCTCAGCAAGAGTAGAATAAACAAACCGTGTCAACATGCGTGTTGGCGAGACAGCTTTACCCCCACGCTCTCATATGAAAGCAAGGTAGCTAACTCAAAAGACAAAGTCCTTAAAGCCATGTTGATGCCGTGTAGACTGCATCTAGTTCTGCTGCCGGATTGAAAGAGCACTGACAGCAGTACCGCCTCCAAATTAAGTGCTTTGGAAACAACACTTCTAATAAACTCAGCAACACATATACTCAATTTGTTTACCTCACTATAAGAACAAATACAGTATCTGAGAAAAAAATAACTTCCCACAAAGAGGAAACAAAGGTGTTTTTTTTATATATCTACATGCTTAGTATCAAAAAGCACCAGGCTACAAAACACTAGAAAGGATTCACTTTGACTTTTTGTTTGATTGTGTTTCGCTTAAAACTTCCTCCTGGTTTTTATTGCTTAAATCTGTTTTGTGTTTTTCAATGGTAAAACACTATTTCCTACAACTTTAGACATACATAGAATCTTTCCTGAAAAGTTGCGCTACTTCAAGGGCTACTTCAAGTTGACTACGTCAAGGAAGGAATGTTTGAGCTTCTTTTTACCATATTTGTTCCAAAATGTCATCTGTTCATCATATGAAACAATTGTCTCATTCCAGAAGACTAGGGTGAAACTGCTTGATTAATGTGAACTTTTTGAAGCATGAATCCCATTGAAGTTTTGGTTGCGTGGACTTTCGATAGAGGGACTGAATTCTCTCATTAAAAAAAATCCTCATTTGTGTTTCAAAGATGACGGATTCGGAACAACATGAGGGCGAGTAAACGATGACAGAATTTTCAACTAACTAGTTAACATCATCCTATGACCAAGTTGGGAAAGTGAGCAGTAATTTAAAGTTAATTTTAAAGGGATGTTTAAGTACATTTTATAGTGATGCTGGTGATCCAGAGCAGCCTGTGCCTCTGGAATATCCCAGCCATCTATCAGCAAGGTCATGTACAATGTTTTATAAGCCAATATTTGCAGAGTAGTGATACGCATCAAATTCCCCACCAAACCAGACAGTACATTCAAGCAGCAAAGCATGCTTTTCACAATGTTATCAGTTTCCTGAATGTTTTGATTGCTGCAAGTTGGGGATCTTGAGGATCTTGAGGGTTACAAGGTAGACAAGTGTATTCTCTCTCTCTGTCTCTCTCTCTCTCTCTGTCTCCTCTCTCTCTCTCTCTCTCTCTCTCTCTCTCTCTCTCTCTCTCTCTCTCTCTCTCTCTCTCTCTCTCTCTTCTCTCTCTCCTCTCTCTCTCTCTCTCTCTCTCCTCTCTATCTCTCTCTCTCTCTCTCTCTCTCTCTCTCTATATATATATATATATATATATATACATATATATATATATATATTTATATACATATATATATATACATATACATACATACATACATACATACATACATACATACATACATACATAACATATTCTGTCCTGCAAGACCAGGGCAGGATTTTTTGAGAACTAATAGGTATTTCACATTCTCCCATTAACAGTGCTAATATACGTCACTCAAGTGTTATTTTCCTCTCAGACTGCAGTGTTCTCTTTCCTTTCAGTTCCAGTTTAGAGAGGCGGGCTTTGTGTGTCTGCCCTTGTTAATGCTAGGGGACACCATCCCCACAGATCTTAGTCTTGGCTTGATGGCGTTATTGACTTACACACATACAGACACACACACATATAAACATACTCACACACCTCTTCTGGCTGGGGGCTGGTTGGCATACTCTAAATGTATGTCCGTAATTTATGAGACAACGCTTCCCAGCCATTGACGGAAATTTCCGGCTTTCCGAAAAAAAAAACACTTTTATACAGCAGGGGGCACTATGACACATCTTCTGAATGAGAACTGAATATCGTGATCAAAATACACGGAAGAAGAAGCAGAAACAAGCGATAGCATATGAAATGCATATCTAAAAAATACTACCATCAACATTAAACAGCATATAAATCAAAACTGCTTAAATTACAATATCAAGTGTCGACCTGGGACGAGCTAGGACTGTGAAGCTTTGGTGATGATGGACTCAATCTACTCCATACTTGAATATATATAGAAAAAGTCTAGTCAGCCAACAGCTTTACAACTATACAATATATAATATAACACAATAATATGCCAATGACATAATGAAAATGTCAACATTTTGAAAGATTATTGAAGGGGTCATATAATGGTACATGCACTTTTACAAGTTGATTGTACTGTGTGTTGACAGAGCCTGTACACAACCATCATATAATATCATAATGATAAAAATCCATCCAGTGATTTTGTTTTAATCTCCTTATATGTTTTCCCCTGCCTCAAATTGAGCCGTTCGTTTTTGTGACGTCACACGCTTGGACGCCCCTCCCACGATTGTTGATTGACAGCAGCGTTTCAACACAGACCCGCCCTCGCTCGCTCGTGAGCTGTCAATTATAGTGCGCGCGGACCGGTGTTGTGCCGAAATGTACGCTGGAGCAGCACAGTCTATGAGCAGAATGGAGTCTAAGCGATTGTGGTGTTCTCTTGGGTGCAATAAGGAACACAACAGTCATTTTAATGTTCCTAAATCCGAACCGCTGAAGACGCAGTGGCTGAGTTTGTTTTCTAAGGGAATATTCCCCACGATCAACGTAAATGCTTTCATGTTTGCGCGAATCATTTCACACCAGACTGCTTTATAAACAAGGTATAAAGCTGGTTTTGCTAAGAAGCTGCTCCTGAAAAAAGGAATCGATACCAACTATTCGTGTTCCTGCACATCGAGAAGAACTGAAGTGAGTGTAATGTTTTATTAACCTTTATATTAAAGTAACACTAGGTAACTTTTCAACCTTCATAATATATTTCCAAGTCTCTTGTGATGGTACATCGACTTACAATAGGTTGAATGACACGTCTGCCATAGCCTAATGGGGTCTGTAGCGTTTTTAATCGTACTTTTAAACTTCATGGTTCGGGTAGTAACCCGAGCACAAAAAGAACTAGAAAATTCGACTGCTTTACGGCATAGGCTACCTCACTTCCCCCAACACGTCTTCACTTGCTGTCGGACTTGTAAGTATTGCTTATATTGTATATCACTCGGACAAGCTTTCACTCGTTGATGTGAGCTAAAAAGCACCTGGCGTTCTTGTTGATGAACAAGTCAACTTGCCTCAAGTTACCTCAGTAACTTAAACATCTTCGGAGGCTAGCTGTGCTTGTTCGATGTCCGACGATTTGTACCGCGTTGTGTTTATTCCCCAATCGAACTCGTGTAACTGTCTGTCACACGTTCTACCGTCCACAGCATTACTTGATAGACAAAAATAGGAGCATCAAACAGAAACAACTCGCTTACGGGGGGTGAGGCGCACATACAATACAGACTGCCGACAGTTAGGGCGCACGCAGCTCTTAAAGGGGACACACCTTATTTCCACTCGTTACAACTTCACCCAACTTAACAGGGACCGGTATACAGGGTGGAGGGGATCAGGCCATGAGTGAAGAGACTGCTCTGCATGAGTGGTATTTACGACAGTAACGTTAAATACAAGTAGTCCACAGCGACTCTAGGGGGCGTTGTTTGACCAAAACGGAAATCCTACCTAGTGGGGCTTTAATATTTATATTAATCTTTGCAAATCGCTAGCTTCACAATGAATGTTGTGTGCTAATGTTTACACTCAGGGTACATTATGGCATGTTTTCTATGTACAACGTTCTGAATATAATTCATAATCCCACGTTTATAATGAACAACGCGTTATAGTTATTGTGTTACAAACATGTACGCAGTACGCACAGAACAGAGCATAGACTGTGGAACAGAGGGGCGGGGTGAGCGAAGCTCATTATCATTTAAAGGCACATGCACTGAAACGGCGTGCTGAAAACAGAGCTGTATTTGCCCAGGCGGAATAAGTGTTCCCCTTCAGTCGCTCACGTTCGACGTGACGTCGACGTGACGACGTTAGGGGATCACTTCAGGGAGCCCTATCAACTTCGAGTATCTAAAGAACAAGCCAATGAACGTTGGCGTGCGTGAAACGCGTCACGCGCCCCGCCCCGCAGCGCGGGTATAAACAGGAAGCGGACGCACGCACTCATTGTCTTTCGCTTCGGAGCCGAGCTTTGTTTGACTCTGAGTTCTACAGACTGCTGAAACGTTGTATCTATCGACAACTAGAGGGAGAAGAGAACTCTGCTGCAGTGCTGGTGTGACGGCGCGATCAGTGGTGGCCGCGAGCATCTTTTACCACAACTGCCGTTTTCACGGCACTGTTTATGTGTGTGTGTGTGTCGGTCTCGTGGGCGTTCCTCATCTGAGAGTGTACCCGATTACACCGCGGCTACCCCTGGGTGCTTCAGCACTAAAGAGTCTATTTCTTTCCTCTGTTTGTTATTTTACTAAAAGAGCAACACAAGCGTGACCCTGCGTCCTTTTCAGGATGTCATTCCGCTTGTGCGTTTCTGGATGCGGTCGTTCCCTGGCGCCAGCAGATGGCCACAAGAGTTGCCTCTCGTGTTTGGGCATTCAACACGCTGAGGCAGCTTTTGTGAATAGTTCATGTTCCCATTGCGGGAATATGACTATGGCAGCGCTTAGATCGAGACTCGCTTACCTCACGGGAGGTGCAGTCCCCTCGCCTATGCCCCGATCTAGTGCTTATTCTGCCCTGCAGAATAGGCCTACTTCGGCGCATGACCAGGGTGATCTGAGGATTACCGTGAGGGCTTCCCCGTCGAGGCAATCTCCGCGGGCCCCTCACGCCTCTCATGCGCTGTTGCCATCCGCGCCCCTTTGCGATCGACTCGGTCCTTCTCCTGAACGGCCGGTCGTTTCCATTGGGGCGCCAGCTGACGATCAGATGTCGATCGCAGCATCGGAGGGGGAGCTTCACTCCTCTGGAGATGACGACTCGGCTGCGTTGCCCCCGTCTGGGTGTGTAGCGTTGTCCGAGCCGGATCCAGAGTGGGCAGCTATGCTTTCCCGGGCCGCCGAGAAGGTCGGGCTTGTGTGGAATCCTCCGCCACGTCCCGAACCTTCTCGGTTGGACGATTGGTTTCTCGGGGCGGGCCGTGCTGGTTCTCAGTGCGCCGCCCCGGTACCTTTCTTTCCGGAGGTGCATGAGGAGCTTTCTAGGACGTGGAAGGCACCGTATAGTGCCCGAATCCGTTCTAGTAGCTCCTCCCCCCTCGCCACCCTCGACGGCGGGGCAGCTAAGGGGTATGTGGATATCCCCCCGGTGGAGCGGGCTGTCGCGATGCAACTGTGTCCGGCGTCCGCCTCCTCCTGGCGGGGTAATCCGCGCCTCCCGTCCAAGGCCTGTAAGTTTTCGTCCGGTCTCACGGCGAAGGCTTATAAGGCCTGTGGACAGGCTGCTTCCGCCCTCCATGCCATGGCGCTCTTGCAGGTCCACCAGGCCCAGGCGCTCATGGACATGAACGAGGGTGGTTCTGACCCAGAGCTCCTCCGGGAGCTCCGCGTGGCTACTGACCTCGCCCTCCGGGCGACGAGAAGGAAACCGCGCATTCCGTTGGTCAGGCGATGTCCACCTTGGTGGTCCAGGAGCGCCACCTTTGGCTCAACCTGGCGGACATGAGGGACACCGATAAATATCGGTTCCTGGATGCCCCTCTCTCCCAGGTTGGGTTATTCGGCGATGCGGTCGAGAGCTTCGCCCAACAGTTCTCGGCCGCCCAGAAGCAGACGGAGGCTATCCGACACATCCTGCCCCGGCGGACCCCCGCTGCTTCCTCCCGTCCGCCGGCCGCAGACCCTCCGTCCGCTCGTCGCCGAGGCCGTCCTCCTGCGGCGTCCTCCGCTCCCGCTAAGCCTCAGCAGCAGCAGCCACCATCCAGGCCTCAGCGTGGAGCAAGCCGCAGGAAGTCGGCCACGCCCGTCCAGGCCGCTACCAAACCAGGTGGTAAGCGCAGGTGCAAACGACCCTGAGACGGGCGACCCAGAGGTGGATCAAGTTGCTCTCCAGGAGACGGTGAAGGCACCGCTCCTTCCCCCGGTGGAGGGCCGGGTGGAGAATCCTTTGTTTCTTTTTGTTCCTTTTCCGCCACTGCCTTCAGTGGTACCCACATATTCAATAAAAGAGCAATTTCTGAAACCTCTGGGTCCCAAGAGAGCGCGCTTGACGGTCGACGACGCTATGCCTTGTCACCCTCGAGCCCCTCTCTCATCGCCAGCGAGCAGCAGTGGCTGTGTTCCGGACGCTCTGCCGCCTCCACACACTCACTCTGCCCTTCGACGGAAGCAGGTACGTGTTGCACCACACATTCAGACCCCACTTCGGGCCGCTGTGCCGTCCGAGTCGGGTCCCTGCATTCCGCCGCGCTGCCCCACCCCGGGTACGTCTGTGGTGCCGTTGATTCCGCTTGCGCGGTGTCTGGGAGCCTGGCTAGCGCTTCCCAGCCCGTCTCGCTGGCTCATCCGTACTGTCAGACTCGGCTATGCGATTCAGTTCGCCCGGCGCCCCCCTGTATTCAGGGGCATTCTGTTTACCCGCGTTTCGCCGGACAGTGCCCCTGTGCTCAGGGCAGAGATCGCAGTCCTACTGGCGAAGGACGCGATCGAGCCGGTCCCTCCAGCCGATATGAAGACCGGCTTCTACAGCCCGTACTTCATTGTACCCAAGAAAGGCGGTGGGTTACGGCCAATCTTGGATCTGCGTGTCTTGAACCGGTCCCTTCACAAGCTGCCGTTCAAGATGCTTACGCAGAAACGCATTTTCAAGTGCATCCGTCCCCAAGATTGGTTTGCAGCGATCGACCTGAAGGACGCGTACTTTCATGTCTCGATTCTCCCTCGACACAGACCGTTTCTTCGCTTTGCGTTCGAGGGACGGGCATATCAGTACAAGGTCTTACCCTTCGGGCTGGCCCTGTCGCCCCGTGTCTTCACGAAAGTCGCGGAGGCAGCCATTGCTCCCATGTGCGAGCGTGGTGTTCGCATTCTCAACTACCTCGACGACTGGCTTATTCTCGCCCAGTCGAGAGAGCAGTTGTGCGAACACAGGGACATGGTGCTCAGTCACCTCAGCCACCTAGGGCTTCGGGTCAACTGGGAAAAGAGCAAACTCACCCCCGGGCAGAGGATCTCTTTTCTCGGTATGGAGTTGGACTCGATCAACATGACAGCACGCCTCACCGAGGCCCGCGTCCAGTCAGTGTTGAACTGCGTGAGCACGCTCAGGCGCAGAACAGCGGCTCCACTGAAACTGTTTCAGAGGCTCCTGGGGCATATGGCATCTGCAGCCGCGGTAACGCCGCTCGGATTGCTTCATATGAGACCGCTCCAACACTGGCTCCACGATCGAGTCCCGAGATGGGCGTGGCAGAGCGGCTCGTGCCGGGTACAAGTGACTCCGCACTGTCGCCAAACTCTCAGCTTGTGGTCAGACCCTTCGTTCCTGCGGGCAGGTGTTCCCCTAGAACAAGTGTCCAGGCACTCTGTGGTCACCACGGATGCCTCTGCCACCGGCTGGGGGGCCACGTACAACGGGCATGCAGCTTCAGGTCTGTGGACGGGGCCTCAACTGCATTGGCACATCAATTGCCTCGAGTTGTTAGCAGTACATCTTGCATTGGGCCGCTTCAAAACGCCGCTTCGTGGCAAGCATGTACTGGTCCGTACGGACAGCACTGCGACCGTTGCGTACATCAACCGTCAGGGTGGTCTACGCTCCCGCCGCATGTCACAACTCGCCCGCCATCTCCTCCTTTGGAGTCAGAAGCATCTGAGGTCGCTTCGTGCCATTTATATTCCTGGCCTGCTCAACTTTGCAGCCGACGAGCTCTCACGGCAGCAGGTGCTACCGGGAGAATGGCGACTCCGTCCCCAGGTGGTCCAGCTGATTTTCAGGCGCTTCGGGACCGCACAGGTAGATCTGTTTGCCGCCACGGACACGTCTCACTGCCAGTTGTTCTATTCCCTGACCGAGGGGACCCTCGGCACGGATGCCCTGGCACACAGCTGGCCCCCGGGCCTACGCAAGTATGCGTTTCCCCCAGTGAGCCTTCTTGCACAGACTTTGTGCAAAGTCAGGGAGGACGAGGAGCAGGTCGTGTTAGTTGCCCCGTATTGGCCCAACCGGACCTGGTTCCCCGAACTAGTGCTCCTCGCGACAGCCCCTCCCTGGCCCATTCCTCTGAGAGAGGACCTGCTCTCTCAGAGACGGGGCACCCTGTGGCACCCGCGTCCGGACCTTTGGAAACTCCATGTCTGGTCCCTGGACGGGACGCGGAGGTTCTAGGTGACCTACCCCCAGCGGTAGTTGACACCATCACTTCAGCCAGAGCCCCCTCTACGAGGCGCCTCTATGCATTGAAGTGGAACCTAATCGTTGAATGGTGTTCTTCTCACCAGGAGAACCCCCGAGCTTGCTCGATCAGAGCCGTGCTTTCCTTCCTGCAGGATGGGTTGGAGCGAAGGCTGTCTCCCTCCACCCTTAAAGTGTATGTTGCTGCCATTGCCGCACATCACGATGCAGTTGATGGTAAGTCGTTGGGAAAGCATGACCTGATCGTCAGGTTCCTGAGGGGAGCAAGGAGACTTAATCCTCCTCGCCCACTCTCTATACCCTCTTGGGACTTGTCTCTGGTCCTTTCGGCATTTCAGAGACCACCCTTTGAGCCTTTGCAGTCAGCTGAGTTAAAAGTTCTGTCTTGTAAAACAGTACTCCTGGTTGCATTGGCCTCCATCAAGAGGGTAGGGGACCTGCATGCATTTTCGGTCGACGAATCGTGCCTAGAATTCGGCCCGGCTAACTCTCACGTGATCCTGAGACCCCGGCCCGGATACGTGCCCAAGGTTCCTACCACTCCCTTCCGGGACCAGGTGGTGAACCTGCAAGCGCTGCCTTCGGAGGAGGCAGACCCAGCCCTGGCTTTTCTCTGTCCCGTCCGCGCTCTGCGTCTGTACGTGGACTGAACGCAAAGCCTCAGGACCTCAGATCAGCTCTTCGTCTGTTACGGAGGCCAGCAGAAGGGAAAGGCTGTCTCCAAGCAGAGGATGGCCCACTGGATAGTGGATGCCATCGCCTTGGCTTACGAAGCCCAAGGCGTGCCTTGCCCGCCCGGGTTGAGAGCCCACTCCACTAGGGGTGTCGCTTCTTCTTGGGCGCTGGCACACGGCGCCTCGCTGACAGATATCTGTAGAGCTGCGGGCTGGGCGACACCTAACACGTTCGCTAGGTTTTATAGCCTACGTGTTAGGCCGGTTTCTTCCTGTGTGCTCGCTTCAACCAGCCGGTAACACCGAAGTTTCCGCTCTTGTGTCGGCTTGCTGCGCCACTCTCCCCTCCACATGGAGCGGATACGTGCGCTTTTTTGCTCCAGTCGAGTTCCCCACTCTGGGGAACCCTGTGAGTTCCTCCGCACCCCTCCGGCAGTCGGACGTTGCGGAGCGTCCGACGCCAGGCCTAGTGCTCGTATGCCTGTGTAACTTGTGCTAGGCTGGGTTCCATATGTGGTGATCCCTGCGGCGATCCCATATGAGTATTCTTCCACGACCAGCTCCCTGCGGTGAGCCCGTGTCTTTCCCTTGGCAGAGTCCGCTCTGCCGTCACTGTCCGGTGTAGCCTCCCCCTTCTCAGGCTGGAGCCACCCCAGTGACATTCCATATGTCGCACTGCCCTCTGGCCAGTCCATATGTGTATCCTCCACATGTTACCTCCCTTCGGGCAGGATGTGGCTTCCGCAGCGTCCCTCTCCCCTGGAAAGGCACGCTTTCCCAGTGTTATCCAAGAGTTCCACTGTGTGGGTTAACGGAACAACAGTGAACTCCCTCTACGCAGGTCTTCCGCCCCAGCCGTTGGGGGTCTGAGAGCCTTCCGTAGGGCGCTGGATGTGGCAGCAACCGATGGCCTCTTCCATGGGATCCCCTAACGTCGAACGTGAGCGACTGAAGGGGAACGTCTCGGTTACTAATGTAACCCTCGTTCCCCGAAGGAGGGAACGGGAGACGTGACGTCCCGCTGCCACAGTTGCTGACCATCGCTGTACGGCCGTCTCTATCTCGGCTCCTCAGCGAAAAACAATGAGTGCGTGCGTCCGCTTCCTGTTTATACCCGCGCTGCGGGGCGGGGCGCGTGACGCGTTTCACGCACGCCAACGTTCATATGGCTTGTTCTTTAGATACTCGAAGTTGATAGGGCTCCCTGAAGTGATCCCCTAACGTCGTCACGTCGACGTCACGTCTCCCGTTCCCTCCTTCGGGGAACGAGGGTTACATTAGTAACCGAGACGTTTTCTTACAACTTTTCTTTTAATTTAGACCCTAAAGAATTATATTAGCTTGTACGAAAATGGCATTTTATGACCCCTTTAAGTATTATTTAGCTTATATCATCAGCACACTATAAAAAACAAGTCAATGGAACCATTATGAAAAGCAAGTGTGTTAGTTTCATTGAGAGAGCGAGAAAGAGTAACTGTATCTATCTGACAAACAAGGCCAGCTAAGTGCCAGTCACTTTTATAATTGCACAGTAAGGTTTGTGAAATGTGAGTGTATAAAGCTGTATGTGAGTTTGTTTGTCTCACCCAGGGTGGATAAATAATTGTTTAACACTTAATCCAGATATTCACTCTAAGCACCAAGCTGTCAATTTAATCCAGGGCCGCCTGCATGGAAAAACATACATATGCATATACACACACATAAGGACTAATACAAACCCTCAAAGCATGAGTAAATATGCAAGTACACACACACATATTTCAAAAGGCAAGGATAAGACGTGGAAGGCTTTTGCATTTGTGTCACTGCTTGTGTCTTTTCTCTGGCTCACTCTTGCATTCTCTCCCAGTATCTTGACTCACATTCCGAGCTTTTTCCAGTGACAGTAGGTCAGTTTTGAGGCAGCTGGGAAATGCAATATAGACATGAAGCCGAGTGTATTAGAAAGCTACAGAACCTCATTTCCCACAGAGCTTTGTGTGAATGTTTTAGATGAAATGCTCCAAGAACTTATTAAGATTAGGTGCATGTGTTAGTGAAGGTGTGTGTGAGCTTGCAGGTTTTCTTTTCTTTTTGATTTTCTCTGAATTGGGATATATTGGATTGTTCCAGTGTTTGCACAAAGAGGTTATTTGGAGATGAGGTTTAATAACTTTATTAAGATCTTCATGCAAATATGAGGATAGATAATAATTTATTATATATAAAAAGAGTGTTATTATCAATCATTTGAATTCTTTTATTCAGCCACTCCTCATACTGTATCTAAAAAAACAGGGAAATAAATGTCTAGTAGAAATTCTGAAGCCACAAATCAATTTAGGGAGACAAGGCTAGATAGATAGTTAGATAGATAGATAGATAGATAGATAGGGAGACAAGGCTAGATAGATAGTTAGATAGATAGATAGATAGATAGATAGATAGATAGATAGATAGATAGATAGATAGATAGATAGATAGATAGATAGATAGATAGATAGATAGTATTTCACACAGTTCCCTGATCATTCTGATTCAATTTAAGCAAGTGAAGAACAAATTTATACTCATGTGCGTTTTTATCATGCGTTGTATGCACGTTATCGTCTCTGACAGACAGCATATTGAAGGCCGCCATTTTCTCCCTCTTCTCGGAAAGCAATGGCCTATTTAAATCATCCGGTAGTGTTGGTTTTCCTGGAAATGCGTGTACTCCCTGGACTTATAATACTGTATAATACTACAGTGTATTGTGCACGTTATTTTTTGACATACATTGATGTCGTGAAATTCAAAGGATGTGGATTTGAAAACACATGGATTTTAAGGTAGTAATTATTTATTTCTTAGCCGGCAAGTATTCAGTGAAGTGATTGAAGCCCATGAGTGTGTCAATGTTTTTTGTTCTAATATTCCATGCGACATGCAGCCAGCATAAGTTTTTGACAGATGTGATAACTTGCTTGAGGGGTGAATTGTTTGATGTTTGGGTAATTATAAAATGTGCTGGAGACGTTTGAAATGCTTTTTTTGCGTAATTCATTATACTTATTTTATTGAATGCAGCTTTTTTCATGGCTTAAATCAATTATTTTACTCAAATTGACATGTTTGGCATGTCAAAAATGTCCGCTGTCACGAACTCATTGACTCTAGAAAATCTAATTAATTTGTCTTTACCAGGAAAGGAGTTGTTTTCATGCGCAAAATTGTTTTTATTATCTCTTATAACCCAAACCGGTTCCACTTTATTTCGATAGTCCTCTTTAGACATTCTTCTAACAATAAGTAACTTTCTACTAACTATAAGTAACTTTGCTACTACATCTAACTCTCATTACAGTAGTAGACTAGACTGTCAGTAGACTGTTAGGTTAGGTTTAGATGTTAGGGTTCGGGTTATTCTATTGTTGGAGCATCAACATAAAGTTTTAGCAGATATTCAGTAGACAGTGAACTACATTAATACTCTGATGACAGTTAGTTGACATGTAGTTGCAAAGTTACTTAGGCCTATAGTTTGTAGAATGTCTAAAGTGGACTATCAAAATAAAGTGTTTCCCCCAAACCTTTTATTTAAACCTTTGAAAATGCAGATCATTTTGTAAATAAGAGTAAAAAATCACTTAAAACTGCTGTTCTATTATTACTCCTTAACAGATTTGAACATTTTGCATTTCATAACTGTTTTAATCGATTGAGTTTAACTGGGTAAAAAAAACATTGAATAGCTTACAACCAGTTAAGCTTTATCTTTAATCAAGACTTATTTAAAGTGAGTTTCAAAAATAACCACTTTGTTAAATATTAACTGGAGTATAAAGTATGAAGCTAGCCCTGGTCATTCCTAATCCAAATAAGACATCATTGTTTGCACTGCAGCACATTATATTCAAGTGTTCACCTCTTGCATTGTGCCTGTTTATATCGTTGTCATGCATTAAAAATCGAGATGAAGCTCATTGTGTGTTTTTGAACTGACACAGACTTGCTATGTCAGAGCACTGTAGGTTGCTTATATGTTCCATGTTTATTTTTTCGGCAAAGCTCTGATGAAGTTTTCTGATGAAATTTGATGAAAACCCTTGTTACAATTTTAAATGAGCTCCTCATTCCAGAGCACTTGGTTGCCTTATTTTCATGCTGTGAATATGTGAGCGTTTGGGAATACGTGAACGTTTTGCAGCTAACTGGGTAGTGGCTCTTGTTTGTTCTCAGCAGTACGTGTGAATGTGTACGTTCCTCCAGCTGTGATTTCTTGTGAGAATGCCGGCGTAGCATTGCGGATAGATGAAAGCGCCCGGTGTGCGTATCCTTTGGCCTGCATTGTTCATAAAGATAGATTTGGGTTTGATGCACCAGTGTGAAGCCTCGAGCTAATTTCTGTTAGGGGAGAAAAGCACAAAGCGTCGAGCTCGACTGTCAAAGCAATATTCCCTTCAGCTATAGTCATAGTTTCAGTTGTTCCTTCTCTCTCCCATTACTCTTTCAAATATGTGCCCTGTCTTCACAAACACCTTCCCTCGTCCATCTGACTTAGAATTCTTTCTGAAAACATGACTGTTGGCCCTGTCTTTCATCTGGTTTCTATCCTACAGACTTTCCTTTTTTTTGGTGCTATGAGTTTTGTCCTAGAATGTAAATGCTTCTATTAAAAAAGCAAGAACATTTTGTAAAAATGCACTGTAAATTTTTTTTTCTAAGTTAGATTATAGATTATCTGAGTCTTTCTACTTCAAAATTAGATGTATACTTCAGTGGGTAGCCTAAATGCGATTTCTTTGTGATTGGTAGTATGATTGACTATAGCAAATTCTGAGTTACCATTTTACTAACACCATTTCTTGGTAGTGATGTACATTTTAGGCATTTTGTATGACTGCTTTTTAAAAAAAACACAAAAATGGTCAAGACTTGGTGGAATTTGTGGCGATCAGGGCGAGGCCGAGGGACGTGAGAGAATGGTGCACCGGTCTCGTATCTCTCACGGAGATGTGGAGGCATAAAGGAGGAGCGACGACAGGGAAGATCGAGAGAGGAACAGGCCTGATTTTATGTTGTGTTTTATTATGTGCCAGCAGTTGTGTGTGGGGGGCTGCTGGCTTATTCTTTTGATTTTGTATTTGTTTATTTTATTATTAAAGTGTTAAATGTTCGGCGGTTCCCGCCTCCTTCTTCCCATAACATCTGAACTGCGTTACACTGGTGCCGAAACCCGGGAAGAAGGAGGGACACGCTGTCGGAGAGCCTCGCTGTGGGATGGGATACTATACACCTCACTATACGCTATGGGAACCCTTTTCGAAATGCCATGCTATTAGCTGACGACTTCGCTCTGAGCTATCGCCTGGGGCTGTGCGGCATTTATCCTTATAGTAGAACCAAAGTCAGTAGATAGATAGGTCATCACAGATAGTGTTGGAGCCCACGAAGGAATACCTAGAGGTTTGTGCCCTTCAGTGGCCAAGACCTCTCAGATAGAAAGAACTTGTGCCTGCAATGCTGGCACTTCCCAGTTATAAAATCTTACAAATGTGGATGGCGAAGACCAGCAGGCCACCGCACAAATGTTTTCAATTGGTACACCACTGGACCAAGCCCATGAAGAGGCCATGCCCCTTGTGGAATAAGCTCTGATGCCTATGGGACATTGAAGGCCCATAGAGGCATAGACCAGAGAGATAGCGTCCACTATCCATCGTGATAATCTCTGCTTCATGACCGGAAACCCTTTGGTACGGGCCCCCGAAGCATACAAAGAGCTGTTCTGACTGTCTGAAAGTGGCAGAAGGCTCTAGATAAATTCTGAGGGCCCTAATTCTCTATTGTCTTCCAGTAAGGGAAGCGACTATAGCGAAATGGCCTGGGGTCTAAATTGAGTTGAGAACACCTTGGGTACATAACCATGTCTTGGTCTGAGGACGACTTTAGAGTCGTTGGGCCCGGGCTCGAGACAGGAAGCATTCATAGATAGCGCTTGTAAGTCACCCACTCGCTTGACTGATTCTAGGGCTAGCAGAAGTGCGGTCTTGATGGAAAGAGGGGTTCTCTTAAGGGCCCAGAGGACCGTAGATAAGTCCCAGGCAGGTGTAGAGGGAGGTCAAGGCGGGTTAAGCCTCCTGGCCCCTTTGAGGAAGCACATGACCAGGTCGTTTCCTTTTCAATGACTGGCCAGCCACAGGAGCATGGAAGTCTGCTATGGCCACAACATATACTTTGAGCGTGGAGGGGTCCGACCCCCATCCAGCAGCTCTTGAAGAAAAGAATGTACCAGTGGTACATCACACGAGTAGGGATCAAGGTTCCGAGCTGCTCACCAGCTGGTGAACACTGACCATTTAAGGACATAGAGGCATCACGTTGACTGCGCTCTAGCCTCAGGGATAGTGCTTAGGACTTTTCCAGGAGGTTCCCCGATACCCGTTGAGGGGCTATACATGAAGGGCCCACAAGTCGGGACGGGGGTGCCAGATTGTCCTTTTCACCTGTGTGAGGAGGTTCTACCTCAGCGGTATCGGCCAGGGAGCTGCATCGAGCAGCTGCACCAACTCGGGGAACCATGTCTGGGTCCGCCAGAGAGGGGCTATTAGGAGGAGTGCACACTTGTTCTCCCTGATCCGCTCGATGACCTAAGGGAGCATCAAGGCCAGAGGGAATGCGTAAAGGGAAAGGTTAGGCCATTCGTGGGCCAGCGCATCACTGTTCTTCGAAAAGAATATTGGGCAATGAGAGTTGTCTTCTGAGGCGAAGAGGTCTACGAAGACATTCGAGATCAGATGAACCGTCTGAAGTTAGAGAGACAATTCCCCGGGGGGACATTGTCTCATGATAGCATGTCTGCACCCTGGTTCAGTATGCCCAGTATATCCCCTGCCTTAAGCGTGCACAGGTTGGCGTGTGCCCATAAAAGGACCCATTTGGCTGTTGAAGCGGGCGCATATGCAGTAGGCCTAACTGGAGTACTGACGATGCTGAGGCCATGAGTCCCAGTACCCTTTGAAACGTTCTGAGGGGTCTGTAAGAAACCGCCTTGAATGAAGCAGCTAGCTGCTGGATGGAGAGAGCGTGGTCTGGTGTGAGCCAAGGTCTCATCTGAACAGAGTCGATGACTGTTCCAGAAAGATTATACGTTGCCTAAGAGAAAGTATGCTCTTGGAAAAGTTAATCCTGAGCCCAAGGCATTCTAGATGACTGAGGAGCCAGGATCTGTGGGTTTGTAAGTCAGCCTCCTATTGGGCCAGAATGAGACAATCGTTGAGGTAGTTCAAAATGCGCATTCCCTGCTGTCTCAGGGGGAAAGTGCTACTTCAATGCATTTCATAAAAGGGACAGTCCGAATGGTTGTCCGGCCCCAGGAGGACTTAATCCCTTCCTTTTCCCACCTGTCCTAGGACTTTGAAGGCTTCCAAGGCACAGGGTCCAACACAACTTTGGGTCGGGGCCCCTGACGTTGCGTGAACTTGAAGCACTTAGCTGGCTGAACCGCACTAACAGATCAATCACACCAGAGTTCATTTTAATCAAACCAAACCTGCCAAGTGTGAACAACCCCTAATGAATTGTGCTTATATGAGCCATGCAACTTCGAGTCCAGCTCCTTTCTCTCCATAATTTTCTGTCTTTTCTTTAAATTACTATACTGATAATAAGAGTGAAAATAAAATGTCATTTGACATGTCATAACAGCAATTGCTGTGATCTGCCATGTGATGTGATGTACTCCATATAAAACACTCTTAAACAGCATTTTAAGCATTCAGCTTTTTTTCAAATAATTTTAATAATTAATAATATAAACTTTATATTAATAAAGAGACTACATGGAAACACATGAAAACATTAGGGCTGTCATTTGATTTTAAGTCCCTCTGTAGTCAATTTTTTTTTTTCTTTAATGTTCCTGTTGTCTCTTTAAAGCTGTTTTGAAATGGTCTGTATTGTAAAAAGCGCTATATAAAGAAAGGTGACTTAACTTGACTTAAAAATTCATCTTTGATCGCCAACATGACATATTTAAAAGTTTTTTTTCCTTGAAAAACAATTTATTCATGCCTTAAAATAGCTTGAATGTAACTCTACACCCATGCCTTATGTAGTATATGTGGTTCTATGAATATGTAAATTAGCCCCGCCTCCACTCACTCACACCAGCTCAGAGATCCACTCGTTGATCCAGTCTTTTTCTCACTGCAGTTTTAAAGAGAAAATTCTCAGCAATGGTGTTGACATGAATTTGCACATGGTTTGTCTTAAAGCATATTAAACACCACATAGACATATAAACAACATTAAAAGCTTGATTTTCACCACAGGGTGTCTTTAACAAATGTATCTTCATATGCAAATACGCTATTCCAATTAACCCTAGTTAGTTGCATATTCAACATTTTTTATGATTTTGATGGTGTAATTTGAAACAATTACCAAACTTACTTAGTTTTAATTTATATTTATGTATTTGGTAGAAACATGTAAGCAAAGATATACATTTTATCACTTCACTACCTTCGAAACTGAACTCCTTACCTTTCCATTGCTAACGTTATGCTTTACTGACACAACAGCACTAAATTTGGTAGCCTTATTAAAACACTAGCTTTCCTTTATACATTCACATAAATTGTATTAAGTTTGAAACCTTTTGTCTGTCTTTACTCTTTCTCTGCTTCCTTCATGACTTGCCATGTGTAGGGCTACTCTCATTCGCTCTATTTATAGTTTGTAGTATAGTAAAGTGCTAGAGGAAAACAACAAACTTCTTCAGGACGAGGGCCAAGCTTTCATCTTGATCAGCCTGAGATACATAAAAAGAAATAAAGAGAGAATCTAGGAAATTGAGAGGTTTTTTTTTTAACAAGATAGAATGTCACAGTGGAATTGAATGACTCATGTGACACAGAGTGGCTTTACAAACAATGTGTGAACATTCACACATGAGTCTGACCTTCATGCTGAAGGGATACTTCCATTTCAGTATGTGTCTGTATTTGTACAAAGTGACCCCAACACATATTTAGGCACTCTTAAAATATGAATTCTATGAATTTTATTAGATACGAAAATACTGAACTAAATGGCATCTGCAAAAAAATAAAAAATAAATAAATAATAATGTTTTAATTTTTAAACAGGTGATTTTTTTAATTTAGTGTAATGACATCCATACATTTTTAAGTCTCTTAAATGTTCAAATATGCTTTTTTTATCACAACTGTATGACAACTGTATGTTTCTTTGAGTATATATTGTGCTTTTTTGAGTCTGTGCACAAGAAGGTTTTGGAATGAGAAGTACCATGAGATTAAATCATGTGCATATCTTCCCGACACACAACACACACACTTTGTAACTGGCATGGCATAACCTCGGCGTCTCCCTCAGAGGTCTTCAGCAAAATAAATGTCCCAGAAAGTTTTTTTTTAAACCCCTGGGTTGTGATTTATGTCCACGAGTTCAGTGTACGATGTGGACCGTGCCCTTTGCAATGGATCATTTCATAGCAATCTTTCACAAATGGCATCACGTTACCATGTTATAGTACTGGCTGAAATAAAAATGTTTTATTATATTAAGTAAACCGTTGGCATCAGACCTAGCTGTATTTGTTCTGTTCTTATAAAACTCTGGTATGCAATGTGAAAGTGCAAGGTTGTGGATTCCAACCCAACAAAAAATAGCCAAATCAGTGGGATTTTCATTTCTACCAGAAAGACTCAGGAGATAAAATGATGTAACAAAAGCATATATTTATTAACAGCCCAGCAAGTATTAATAAAGTTCTTTGGCGGAATCTGCATTTCCTGCCTGAAGATGAAGGCAGGGGCAATATGGGAAGTATGGAAAGGGACCATCCTGGTGGTGGTCGGGAGGATGGAGGGGAAGGGATCATCCTGGTAATGGTGAGGAGGATTGAGGGGAAGGGAACATCCTGGTGGTGGTGGGGAGGATGGAGGAGAAGAGACCATCCTGGTGGTGGTGGGGAGGAAGGAGGGGAAGGAATCATCCTGGTGGTGGGGAGGATGGAGGGGAAGGGACCATCCTAGTGGTGGTGGGTAGGATGGAGGGGAAGAGACCATCCTAGTGGTGGTGGGGAGGATGGAGGGGAAGAGACCATCCTAGTGGTGGTGGGGAGGATGGAGGGGAAGGGACCATCCTGGTGGTGGGGAGGATGGAGGGGAAGAGACCATCCTAGTGGTGGTGGGGAGGATGGAGGGGAGAGAACCTAGTGGTGGTGGGGAGGATGGAGGGAAGGAACCATCCTAGTGGTGGTGGAGAGGATGGAGGTAATTGTTTTGCGTCAGCATCTGCGAACTCAGACATGCGTAAGTACCGATCTTTTATACTGCAATTACTAGAACATGATTGGTTAGATATGAAGGCAATAAGTGACGTAACGATTGACGAACTTACGCTAAAGCTTTCATAACTGTCACTGATTTGCTTCACATACTTTTTAAAATCTGTAATAAATATTATTTTCTTTCTCTTCCTTAAGCTGTAAACTCTTACATGATTTTTTGGAAGCTGTGTCTAACTCAAGAATCTCTAAACAACATAAAACAATAATCACTCTATTCTCATTAGATGCAACCTCTGCTTTCTCACTGCCTCACCTCAGTGTATCGACTCATGTGTCACTCATTCACCCTCGGATCCTGAGGGCTTGGTGCTAATTTCAGCTGCTTCAGAAAGTGGTGCACAAAAAGATTGTCACATATGGGGAACCTTCATTTTAAAATCTCTTGGCCTTTTGTCTTCATCACGAAATGTACTTCAACTCTGCTTCTTTTGTCTAATGACCTACGCTCTTAGAAAAAAAAAAAAAAACTTCATAGAACCTTTTATGGGTTCCCATCATGGAATCATATTATAAATTTAGTTATAATTAATTAATTATTATACAGCTCATAAACACGATCACTTATCACTAGAAAATAAATGAAATAACCCGTTAAACATGAATGTATTATGCAATCATTTAAAACAATTATCTTTATATAGAATTTTTTTTGGCAAAAGGGTTCTTTAAAATTCAGGCAATACCCCTATATTGAACACCATTGATCCTTTTTTTTCATAGAGTGTATGATGCCTTTACCCTATTTTCTTTGCTTTTATCTTCTGACTGTTTTATCCTTAGTGGATGTGGTATTTAAACACTTAAATCTCTCAGAGACTTTAAAGTTTTCACCATCAGGCTGAACGCAAGCAGCATCAGAACCTTGATATACCATTTTTTTCAAAGATTTGAGAATATTTGTTTAGAAGATGTGTTCATGCAAGGGTGGAGAGGTTGCATTTATTTTATGCCTGTGCCAGCTACAAGATGAAGTAAAATTGTATTTAAAGTAGTGGTTCTCAAACTTTTTGACCTGAATGCCCCCCATTTTCCATTATGATAAGGTCCCTCCTATGACATAGCTTATTGTTTTTAAAATGTTTTATTAACTTAACAGAAAGGATTGTAAATATTCTTAAAATAACTGAACACAATTGGTGGGCTAACAAGGGCAAATGTCAAATTTGCAATCAAAAATACAGATTTTGGCCTTGGATCAGAGGAATCTTTTAGGACTTGCAAAATTGGTCTCAGATAGCCAAATCTTGGCAGAAATTGTACAGTGGGAACCCGGCTTTAGACTGATCACTAACCGTTTTCTTACTTCTTTAAAAGTCTTTTTAAAAATTAAAACATATGTAGCGAATTAGCTCTATGAAATATTAATAAACAATCATAACTTGTTAGAATTGATTATGAATATTTGGATCAGTTAATCGGGTTAACTTGATGTAGCTACATTAACATTACAACCTATTACTCGGTTCATCCAATGAACACTCAATATTGGTTATTAATTAATTAATAGAAATGTACATTTCCGGGGCATGGGAAATGTCTTTCTTACTAAGTACTACTAAGAGCAAGTAGTCAAGATCTATGATTAATTACTCCAGATATGAGCTTGAGACACAGACAACTTTACGTGTGACATGAACAAGACTTTATTAACTAGACTAAACATTTAAAGGGCACCTATTATGACATTTGAAATGTTCCTAATATTGTTTTGGGAGTCCCCAACAACAGTTCTGCCGTGCAAAGGCAAAAGACCTTAACTTCAATTTTGGTCAAAATGAGTTTTTGCCATATTTGGAACAATGGACATCAGTTTTATCATGTGGAAAAATTCTTGTGTCTATTTTGTTCTTTTCTGCTAAAAATAAGATGTTGTTTTTGCCATAACTTCCAAAATCAGAGGGAAAGCAAAGGCAGAAGCCCTTAACATCAGTTAGAGTCTTTTAGCTTTGTTCCGCTGCACTCTAGAATGCCTAAGTTACAGTGGAGTTAAGGCACTATGCCTTTGTTTTACCCACCAGCAATGTGTTTGCCGCGCTGAAGTTACGGTGCTATGCCTATATGTAATTAGTTTGTTGTTAGACTCCCTTCTTTGTAAACTGTCATAAACTGGCTATATCAATTCTGTCCAGGAAAAGTTTTTTCATTGATTCTGGAAAACATACTCACAATGTCATTAGATATAAGCATATTCCTATACGTTTTGTCAGAAAAGGGTGAATGGTATTTGAGAAAGAGCGTCTACATATCACTGGCATAGCCAAATCTCAAATGTAAGAAATATTTGTGGAAGGTTACTTTAACAGTACCTCTTGAGTTATTTTACTTAAATTAAGTACAGCGATAACGTTTTAAAATGATCCAGTACAGATAATAGCCTTCTCATTATTTTTTATTTTGTAATATTCTATTGATGTAATATTAAGCCTTACTAGACAGAACTCACTAAATGTTATTTTAAGGCTATCATTGTTATCATAGAAATGTTTGTATAGAGTGATAAAAGTCAAAATGGTCATTAAATTAGAAGTTAAGGTATTTTGCCTTTGTATGACCCATTATTGTTTTGCAGATAATGCAAAGGCAGAATACAGTAACTTCCGAATAAGGGTCAAAGGTCAAGTTTGACCTCAAATTTTTTTATGTACATAAATATATTCATTATGACAACTACTTTGGACATTTTCAGTGTCCTACCTATCATACAATTGGCTGGACAACAAAAAAACTTTAAAGTCATTTTTCTCAGTTTCACACTCTGGTGAGTTAAGGTCTTTTGCCTTTGTAGGGCAGAGTTTTACATGCATGCAATGACAAAAAACACTTTTGTTGTCTTAAAATATGCATTTATTTTTACCTGATTTGCTCACTGACTCCCAAGTGATTCGTTCAACGACTCATTTTTTCAAACCCCTCCTTTACGTGACGCTAATCTGCGGTGATTGGTCAGATGACCCAATCAGTTATTGTTTGTTAGCCCAACGCATAAACATATTGATTAAGCACTGCAGTACTACAATGTATTGCTCTATTCTTTATGGCAACTCCAATAACAACGAAAAACTTTTCACATATTTGAAAAAAAATGACATTGGAGACCTAGAAGCTCTGCTGAGCGTAACTTACACAACACACACACAAACTTATTGAGCATGCTACAATACACATAAAAGCAACAATTATTAATAATACATAAAGGTTGTGATTCGTAGGAGGAAGCTGATCCAAATAAACTTTGTACTGAACCTTCCTTCAATATCAGCCATCTCGCGAATCCGTATTTGATAGCATTTATGTTTGTGAAGCAATCATTTTCAATATGACGCGAACAAAGCACAAGGTTCGGGCTATACTTCTGTGGTCGTAAAACTTATCAGTCTTGTAACAGGACACCGAGATCTGCCAGTGTGTTAGCTTGATTTGGGGGAAGTTTCACAGGCCTTTGTTGGGATAGTGAGTTTGCTGGATTATTCATTAAATATAATGGATAATTTGTGCGTGTCTGATTGGTCCAGATGCTACACATATCACTTTATGTCGAAGTCTATGTTGTGGTGACTAGATGCCTCTACACAAGGATGAATCAATTGCAATTCACCTAAAACTTAAATTGACATGACAGTTAGCACAATAAGAAAATATTTAATGATTTATGTCATGGATCAACAATGAAATGTGTATCATTTGAAGGTCTAAGTGAAATTGTACATTTGTTTTTTAGTATTGACCAAAAATGCATGTATTTGCATCAACAACAACAACAACAAAAAATTAAGTACAAGTACTAAAGTATAGCTATTTTAGACCCCTTGCTTCAGGGAAACCCATTGCTCTGTCCTCATTGCTCTGGCATTCACTGCTCAGGTGTCCAGCAGAGCTGCTGTTCTTTCTTTCCCTTTGTGCTTCTGTGAATAATTCTTGTCATGCAGGTGGAGAGATGAAAAACTAGCACAGCCACCCAAAGGCATCCGTCTTCCATATCCTGTGCTGTCCATCCCGGTGGCTGTGAGCTCTGAAGACGCTGTTAGAAACATATCTCCGTCTTTTAAAATGTAAAGGATTAAACGAATACCAACTATTCAGATTATTTTACATGGGGACTGTGATGTCATTTCAGAATTTACAGGTTCTAGTCTGTAATTTTATTGCTGCCTGAATCAGAAATGTCCTATCATTCATCATTCAGAAATATGGTCTTTGGCAAATTATATACTGTTTTGTTGTTGTTGTTGTGGTCATTTAATTTCCAAAATCTCTGATTATGAAGGAGTTAGGCCAAAATTCATATTATTATTTTTATTTATTTTTTACTACTTGTAAGTGCCGTAAAATACGTTTGCTGGTAATGTTAACGTTTGGCCATGGTACACAGTGCAAAGTTTTGTATGCCAACAAGTTTACATCGCCATTTACATTGAATTTCTTCAAGACGCAGAGCAGTTCATTCTACTGTATCCCGGTTAATTCTGAGACATCGCTGCAACAGCTGAACTTTTCATATTCACCACACCATATGTGCTTGTGCATCATAACAATGTGATCGGTTGAATTTGAGAGACCACTTATGGAATCAATAAGTGAGCTGTTTCTGATCAGTGCCTGATTGGTTTGATAAATTATAGAAACTAAAGTTTTTTTTGCACATTTGACTTGAAAGCAAATAAGCAAAAAAATCTAAATAAGATTTAATACTTTACATATTTAATTGATTTAATACATTGGTTGTTGATTTCCTTATATTGTAAGTGACTAAGGTCCTTCATATTTCAGGAGTGAATTCTGAGAGAACGCAGTTGTCACTCATATAAACAACTGTTGTATACCGTACTCAGAAGAACACGACAGCCATATTTAGCTGCAGTATGTACATATCTTTGCTTATAAGAATAGAATTACATCACATCTCCCTCATCCCCCTGTATATT
Organism: Chrosomus eos; assembly: GCA_036326025.1. NCBI lineage: Eukaryota > Metazoa > Chordata > Actinopteri > Cypriniformes > Leuciscidae > Chrosomus > Chrosomus eos. The sequence continues at coordinate 15,524,742 of CM070836.1, read as the reverse complement.
ACCATCCAAACTCAACGTTATCTCTCAAGATATCCATCTTCCAATCCATTGTCTGTCTTAACTTTCTTCTTGGTTCTCATTTCTCTTCTTTTATCTAGCTCTGTCATGCCTTCCCCATTACTGTTTTTTTTTTCTTCAATCTTTCCTCTTTTTCTCAGCGTCTTAATGACTCTCTTTCTCTTTCTGGATAGAATGCCCAGTCTGACAGCGTTTGAGGTTAAACCACAGATTTAGAGACTCCATCTGGAGCTTCCACAAAAGCTCCTTTAAAAACACACACACACACACACACACAAACACACACACACACACACACACACACACACACACACACACACACACACACACACACACACACACACACACACACACACACACACACACACACACACACACACACACAACACACACACACACACACACACACACACACACACACACACACACACAGTCACATACATGTGCCAGGGGGCATGCAGAGGACAACACTCACTTCTTCTCCGGTGAGAAAATTCGGTGTAGCAAAAGGCAAAAGCCTGTTCTGTCTTGGGATTTTCTTAGTGGTGCTTCGTGGCTTTTTTCAGAAGTGTGCAATTTCCGCTACTGTTTTTTTTTTTTTTTTTTCTTAATCACACAGCCATCTCAGCAGTCGTGCAGATGTAGCACACATGCTGTTTTAGCTCATAAGAATTATTTCTAGTTTGTGTTTGTTTCATTTTTTTTTTTATCATTTCAGGCACATCTGGGAGTGGGGATGAATTTAAGTTGATTGCTCTCAAGAGAAATTACTTCTGCTATTGTCATGGTAGCCAATGGTAGTAACTATAAATAAAGGGGCGCATGTAACGTTTCACGTGCAATAAGACAAACATCATCCTTGGTTAATGTTCAGTGAGCAGAGATTATTGTCTGCAATGTGAAAGGAAATCATAAAGTGATTAGTTTATTCTTCAGTTTGTGTCCAGAGTAGTGTTAATTGGAATTACTAATGGTGAAAATTATTATTATTATTATTATTATTATTATTATTATTATATATTATCAATATTGTGAGATATTGTTAATTTTGTATGCTTATTGTGATATTCAGTATATATTCTAAAAAATACATAAAGTTTAGAGGTAGAGGATATACAGTTTGTACAGTATACAAATAATTATGTCTATTTCCCCATAAAACATGGAAACCAAATGTGTGTGTGTGTGTGTGTGTGTGTGTGTGTGTGTGTGTGTGTGTGTGTGTGTGTGTGTGTGTGTGTGTGTGTGTGTGTACAGTATATTAGTACCGCCTCAATCGAGCATTTTGACAATAAATATTTAGATATATGTTTAAGTATTACATATATTTTAAATATTAAAAATTGTTTACAGGAGTTAAAAATCCAAAGTTTACCCTTCATTGTTAATATAGTGGTGTTCTCCTACAACATCAATGACAGAGTACCTGGTTTGTGTTCCTGACAAAAATCCTCCAGGTCCTGTCAGTCTTTGGTTTCCCAGCATGCTCTGCACGCTTGAGTTCTTCCCTGTGGTGCCTTAATGATGTTGAGACCCAGTTTTGCCCCACACAAAAGACTACAAGCAGTCAATAATGCTTGAGAAGGCAATGGAATATTGTACATTTTTTAACAGAATGATTTGTAAAAAAAAAAAAATCAGTTATTATTTTGTCTTTGAGAATATAAATAGACTACATTAGTTATCTTCCTTAACCTTCCTTTGTTTTCATATATGTTTTTCTTTTGCAATGTTCCACTGTTCCTTTGAAAAAGGAGACAAATCTTTTGATCCTTTGAAATGTTTCACCAGTTAGAATTTTTACGTTGTTATTCAAAACTTCAGATGATATTGATTAACTCTTTCCCTGCCATTGACGGAAATTTCCATGATTTATAAGACAATGCTTCCCCGCAATTGACCGAAATGGCCGGCTTTCTTCGTTTTCACTGTTATACAGTAAGGAGCGATATCACGCATCTTCTGAAAGAGAAACAGTATCTTCTGGTCAAAACACAGGCGAAAAAGAAGCATTTAAAACTGATTAATCAAATAAATTATTGATAAATGTAATGATCAAAATAGTTTTTAGCACCGGCTAGGCTTAAGCTATTAAAGAGATCCGATTTGCGATTGTCTTCTTTGCATTGGGCAGAAGTACCACAGTACAAACAGCTGTTTGAACTTGTTAGAATGCAGGTTAGTGTTGGGTAGTAATGGTGGCACTCAATCATGAGATCTATTATGGGCTCTGTGGAGAGTGTCAGGGACATTTTATAAATGACTCCATGGAGTTTATCAATAAACTGCAGCAGTACCAGTGCTTGCATTCAGCTGTGTGTTGCAGGGGAGAACTTTTGTCTGGGGTAGTGATGATGGTGACCTGTAGATTGGCAAGGGAAGATTTGAGTTAGTAATGATAACAGATGATCTCTGGTGCAGAAAGTGTCCAGGTGGAGGGCTGCGAAGCCCCGGCTCTTTAAAAGAGCAGCGTGGAGAACACGACTGTCAGCAAAGCTCAAAGTAGAATTTATTACACCGCCAACCAATGACCTTGAGGAAAGTTTACCAATATTTCAGAGCAACAGGGCGAGAGAGACAGAGTTTGTGTTCATATGTTAGAAGAAAATCTTTCAGTTAGTTACCCTTCATTTAAACGTTCACCATGAGATGTGGAAAACAGCTTCCCTCAGCACTTACAGTGGCTCTCAGAGGTAATTATAACAACTGCTGTTGTGTCTTCTTCATTCTTTGGTTGCAGGCATCATGCCATGCGTCTCCAGCTGGGTTGGACTTCTGCCACGAGCTAGATAGCATACTTTGTTCCTAAACTTCACATCCAAGTCCAAGAGTTCTGCATGAGAAGTGTGGAAGACATACTCTGTCACTGATATCTCAGACATACATACTTTGTGATGTGACGTTCTAGGTGTGTGATTGATAGCGTGAAATTGCATGAAAACACAATGTTCCTTTCTCTTTTGAAATTAAACAGTTTGATGTACAGTGTAGACATACATAGTACAAAGCCCCCTCTACAATGTAAAAAATACATGATCAATAACTTATGACAACATCTTTTTACATTACTTCAACTCATCAAAATAAGTTAAGCCATTTCAAACTTTATTTCTTTAAGTTATACAAGATTCAATTCATTTTTTAAGTCAGTGTACAAGTTGAAATAATAAAAAAATTAAGGTAGCAAATTTGTCTTGTTTTTTGACAGTATGAAACATATTGAACACAAAAGTGGAAAGTATCTGGTAAGCTCTAATCTGATGGTCGACTTTATGCAAGAGTTTTTTTGTGTTTTTTTTTTTTTGCAAGGTACCATAATATATGCTTTTTTCGAAGAGCTATTTTATATATATATATATATATATTATATATAATATATATATATATATATATATATTATATATATATATATATATATATATAAAAGAGCATTTTACAAGCCTATTATTGTGATATCAGCCATTTCAAATAAACTCACCCCTAAATGGCAAGTAAAAAAAACAAAAAAAAAAAAACAGTGGTTGGTCATTTCCTGAAATGGCCAGTTCTTGGACAGAAAATGTTGACTGTTTACATTTACTTCTAATTAGCCATAAATTAATTAGCCATTACAGGTATACATTTAATCAGTTTACTCATTCTGGGAAACAAACCCATGACTTTCACATTGCAAGCGCCATTCCCCTTATTCACCGCGCCTCCATCTTGAAAACCAAAACGAGGCTGGGGGGTACACTCTACCGGAAGTGCAGTGACAGAGCGCGGCGGCGGGCGTCTGTGTCATAGATATCTGTGTACCTGTGTGGACAACAAACCTCTCATCTCTTCCGGAAATAACTGTGGAGTATGTTGGAAAATGGGCAAATAACGACTGCGAGATTCCCCGGGCTGTTTTGCTGAAAAGTCACGGCTAGTCACGGCAGGACATTAGCTGATCAGGCTAGTCTAAAGAGCTACAACTTGCTTAACGTTACCAAGCAAGCTCGGGCTAGAGGGTTACGAACAGGCGAAATAATTAACTCACTTTCATGTTTGAATGCCGTTTGTGATCCGATGTGGATTCTGATCACCGTGTAAGGTAACGTTAGAAATATTTATAACGTTATAGCAGCTATACGCGATGCAAAAGACTATGCACGCTAACCATTACCATAGTAAACATAGCTTGAAGATTACGCATAGTAAAAAAAACATGGTGAACGATTGAAGAAATCAGACCAATAATAAAGGCTATTACAATCATGTTTTTATCTTATCTGTCAGTAGCCTATACGTCTCGTCTCTTTATAGCGGACTATCATCATAAAATAAAGCAACTTTTTTTGATGAACAGCTTCATCTGTTTCTCTGACTGAAAATATCTGTAACGTTAGCCTAAGTTACTGGGAGTCGAGAGAGTGCTAAAGCTCGTCAGGTTTTATTTTTGGTGGCATATTTGTAGAAATTATCATTCTTTCTAATTGATACTCGAACTTGTCTGGTCATGCTTAATACCATAACAGAAAGACGCGATGAAGAAGTGTTCTCTTTCTTGTGAAACTAACGGTAATTATTGTGCCAATGTGCATTTTGACATAATTAATCATGATCATGTATTTTTATGTAAACCTGGCTGTATAAAACATCGATGTTGGTTGAGTGTGGGATATTCAAATAACAACAAAAATGCCACAAACGTCGTTTTCAGTCGTTCATGATTTCTTTTGATTAGTTTCTGAAAAACTTCTGTTGTTGGTAAACATGATGGTTAGTGGGACGTGTTCCGCCCGTCGGGTTAGATAAGTTATGACTGTACCTCAGAGGCAACTTACTTCGTACCCACAGCCGTTTGTTTAAGCTGTGACTAGGTGAATAGCAATGCTTACATTCAGGTCATTAGTCAATCTCTAGTACACAAGATTATATGGTATTGGAAATAACCTCTCTGATGAATGACAGAATAATGAATAAAAATCATTATAGAGGAATTATAGACATTCAAGCTGTTGTAGCAAAACAGTGCTTTTTAATATAAGTGCCAGAAAGAAGTGAATCTTTGGTGAGAAATTAAACTTAACGTTTTGGAACAAGAAATCTTAACTAACATTATTGCACTTAATTAAAAAAAACATGAAATAAAAAGTGTCGAACGTGAACCTTAATATGTCAGTTTCAGCCTGGCTTACAGGACGTGTATATCGTAACCTTTTGTATTAGATTGTATTTAAGTGTGCCATGAACCGCCACAGGATGTGTGTGCAGTTTGAACTAGTGAGTATCGATGAAGAAGGACCAGGGTTAGTTTATAAACATGCGCACATCAAACTGCCCCTCCATACCCAGAGCTGCCATCTAGTCCACTAGGGCATCAAGACAGAGACGCTCTTTTTTTCTTCTCTTCTTGTATACACATCGCAGATACGCAGACGCAGCACGGACGGCGCACGCACGCAGCACGCACGGACGCACGCACGCACGGACCACGCACTGCACCCAGCAACCACATCACACACCTACACCACACACACACACACACACTGCACACACACCACACAACACACATCACACACCACAAACACACACACACCACGACACACAACACGAAGACATAAGCAAGATTGTGCACTATTTCTAGATTACTAACTATAGAGCCATTGGGACATGGATGGGAAATAAATATGAGATGGAGGAAAACATTTATTTCAAATTGCTGCGTTCACTGTCAAAACATTTGCGTTCGCGGGGCCCATAAATTCTGTAATTAGCAAACTTATGCTTCTATGTACTTATTGTAGTATTGACTCTATGTTTAAATAGGTACTAACCTGAACCTACTCCTAACCTACATTTAAGCCCAGTAGTACCTTACATTTCTCAGTACTTTTGTGTAAGTACATTGGTAAGTACATAAGTGCAAGTGCTGTAAAATAAAGTACGGTCCAACTCTGTCACTAGCAACATTGCATTCCCCGAGAAACTTTGTCATATTAAAAGTTGTATTATTTACGGAAAAATGACACTATATTATTATTGTGATATTATAATTGCTAATGATTCAAAAACCTAAGATTAATAAAATCCACCTCAAGCATCTCAATAAATCCACTAAAAGCTGTACTATACTGAGTGCTGCCACACAAATCTATGTTTATCCTACAAAAAGGTAAAAGCTTCTGTGCATAAATCTGTATCTAACAAGCTCAATCATTATGAGGTAGATTTGGATGGTGCCTGGTAGAATAGGAGACTGGGCACTGTAACCCCTTATAGCCGTTTTTACTTTCAAATCTTGATTTTTAAGCCTTTTCTCAATGCCCTCAAGTTTAACGCAAATCCAAGTTGTATGTAAAGACTTTTAGTCAAAGTAAGTTCAGTGGAGTTCCTTTTTAAAACTTTTAGGACCCTTCTATTTTAGAATGTTGATTGGATGGTAATGCATTGATGACGCAAGTGGAACTTTAATGGCTCAAATGCTGAATGCTGAACCTTGTACGGTTTATTGTGATAGGCTGTTTTATGATTTTGACGGCTGTGATTACTCTTCCATTACTCTCGCTTTCAATTACCGAAACTCATAATGTTCCCCAGGATGCTTTTATTTCCTTCTGATTTGTTTATTTTTCACTGCTTCATGAAGGCCCAGACAAGGACATCTTCTTAATCACAGGGTGTAAATACATGGTAGTATAATACATATATTTTTTTCTAAAATCCTCAAGTCCTTCTGCTCTCACCTCCCTGATGATTTGACATCAGTAGTCATAAGAGATGACGCTTGATAAACGGAAGCCATTTGCCAGACAGGGACTGAAACTCCCCACACCTGATGAGAAGCTTCAGTGTTGCTGCTGATTTATGATGTCACAGCACCATAAAGGGCACGCAGAAGCAGGAAGAGATTCATTAGGAAGCCTGACCAGGTTTTTAGTGAAGTCCAAGAGAGGCGCTTGGAATACTGATGGGTCTTCTGATCTGTGCCTGTCTTGTCCTTAAAATCTCACTTAAATGAAGCTTCCTAAAAGCCATGCACTGGGGACGGATGCAAGTGATCGAGTGCTCAAAGTGACCGCAATGATCGATTGTGAAAACATAGCAAATACAAAACTTAAAATCATATAATACTGATCTAAGGACAACTATACACAAGTTTGCCAAAAGTGACCTTGAACATGACCCCAAACATATCTATCTATCTTTCTATCCATCTATCTATCTATCTATCCATCCATCCATCCATCCATCCATCCATCCATCCATCCATCCATCCATCCATCCATCCATCCATCCATCCATCCATCCATCCATCCATCCGTCCTTTGTTTACGTCCGAGACATAGGGCATAGAATTCATCTCATATTGCAGTTTTTTTTATTCGTTTTGGTACTTTTTCACAAGCAAGGTGTACATTTTCAAAACTCTTAGTACAAAGATCCGAACTGACTACACTTTTAACACAGCAAGCAATTCTTTCAAAACCCAATCCCATGCTTTCATTACAGTTATACACATTTTCAGTCCACATAATCATTGTTTCAAACACAATATTATTGTAATATGTGATGAGAACATTTGTTTTAATTACTGAAACACAACAGTATGATCTTCTTTCAATTTAGCCCTTTCAACAATTAATTAAATAGCAAACAATGCAAGATTCAGTGTGAATAGAATTCACCTTTTGATAAAGGTGTGATGAAGTCATGACACAGCCATGAGTTCTTGTGCTATAAAACAGCGTTTGCGGCCAATACAGTAATGTTCTCACTGTACCATATGCCTGAATCTATACTGTAGTTGAACTTTATAAGGGTGAGTTACAGTAATGTGCCAGTCTCTACCACGGTAATCTGTTTGGCATACAGATGGCATACATACTGTAATGTAAAATGCTGTATTTGATGCCATCTTTCTCCCATCTCTGATCAATCTGATGTTACACAGTCATTGACTATTTCCTTTCCCTTGTACTCTATCTTGCTCTATGTTCAAAAATTTCAAATCTACTATTCACTAGCATAGTTTCTGTTGGTTAAACTAATCTCTTTGTACAGTTGTTCTCAATCGCTTTGGCAATTTTTTTGAAACAGTCTTAACATTCTCAAAACTGTAAGTTCAACTGTCAAAACAGTTTGCTGGAACATCAGAACTCTATTGCATGTCTGCAAAATGTTACTGACACTGTCAAAAAATGTCAATGTCACAATGTTACTCACCCAAAACATTTAATGCATACTTCAAAACCTAGTTATTGTGTCAGTAAATTGACCAATGCCACCATAACAAAAACGTGTATTTGTCATTGTGTGAGTCACACTCGTCAAAATGTTTAGACGTTTTTTCACCATGAGAGTCAACCGTGAAAATTATTGTTATATAAAAATTGTATGTTTGTTGAAGAGTTAATACTGTAGTACACAGAAGAAAAAAAGCATGAACATTTGTATTTATCCAGTACATTTATTTTTGTACAAATGTGATACATGTAACTGAAACTTGTCCAATACTTTTTACAGTTAATTTCACATTTTTTCATGTACCATAATACTGAACAGATAATTGACCTTCGCGTGGAGCTTGATTGACAGTGTTCTAACAATCATACTTCGCCATCCGCATTTTGTCCGAAAAAGCAGCCCGTAGAGTTAGGAGGATTTTAACTTGGTAAAATGAATATACTGACGCCTTTCGCGTTAAAACACATTACTTCTTATGTTCGTTCATGTTTATTTGATGCTATAAATGAACTAGAAGGAAGAGATGATCGGATCACAGCAGCTTTAACTGATGCTCTACAGCGATCTGTCACGGCACATTAAAGAGCCACAAACGGTATTTATTGTTTAAATTTCTTTCAAAAATGACCACATTTGAAAGCAGAGACTTTGTTTAATATGTTTAATATCAAAAGTACAAAATAACTGGTCTGTCCTGTCTGTCCGCGTGTTGTCAGTCTCCTCTCTGCTCCGCAATGTATTTTTCACTGCGTGAGAACATGGTGAGAGCATGAGAGCAGCATAGCTTGTCGAACATAGCGACAGTAACTAAGGAGGGGGGTCTTTGCGAAGGGTCAATTGCCACAAATGACATCCATGAAAAATAATTTATTCTTGGTGGATATCCTGTGGCTCTTGTTGTTGGCCAAATATTTTCATCAACATCATACTGATGTTTTCCCTTGCGATAAGGGGGAAAAGTCTCCTTGAGTGCCACAACCATTCCCTGCAATGATCACTTGTGGTGGCCTCAGAAGCAGCATTCATGGCATCTACTGTAACAGAACATCTGATCTTGTGGTCGATGGTCATATACTTTCCACCTCCATGCTGAAAAAAACTCTTCTATCGGATTCAGGAATGGGGAGTATGGTGGAAGGAACTCCATTTCTATCCTCTCATGTGCAGCAAACCATTCCCTAATGATGTTGGTTCGGTGGAAGCTGACGTTTTGTTTCTAGCTCTGAGCGGGTCAATAGAACCGGTGACATTAGGAAGGCTAGGAGAAGATGTGTGTGGACAAGAATTTATTGGCTGAATGAGACCTTTTGCATTTACAAATAAATTGGCACGGCATTGACAACAACTAGTGTTACTTAGTGTTAATTATTAAAATGGCTTATGTACAATTATCAAACTCTTAATGATCATGTTGCCTTGATTTTTTTTTAAAAATATTAACTCAAAGGTGGAAAAAAAATCCAGATAAGGAATTTTGAAAGAGGTGTAAGTAACGCGTAATGTGACTGTGCCTAAATGCTTTTGGATATCAGAAATCAGAAATCGATTTCGTCCATGCCCAACATAAATTTGAACCTTAACAAGTAAATTGACCAAACTGATGTGTTGAACCTGTAACAGCAGCATCCAGTGAGCAAGTTGCTACATCTTGTTTTGTAGATTAATGAGCACATTACTCATTTTCAGTCCTAATTACAGTCCTACTGCAGTATGTTATTTTTCCTTTGTGTGTGTTCGTGTTTCTTAATTTGCCTGAGTTTAGTGTAATTAAGTGGATTCTATGAGCAGCCAGGCATCTTTAAGCTGCTGGTTGAGTATTACAGTTTTTTACAGTCGCTAGGACCCATTTCTCAATACTTAAGTCACTTTTTCAAAACTCTTCACACAGTGAGCACAACAGAAGTATATGTGGGCTAAACTGTGGATCATTTATCATTGCTTTGGCACAAAATGCATTCAATGACTACATCTTTCAAATTACATTAATTCTTTTCTCACTTCGACACAACAACCGCCAAAACTCTGTGTACCGACAGGACAATTTGCACATGCTTACATACTGTTTTCAAAACTGTTAAACTTATGTTCAAAACAATAACATAATACAAAACTGAATAAGACAGCATTTTGCCACATTTCTAATGAAATATATTTAGAATCTAAAAATTAAATGGTATAAAAACAATTGGACCAACCACAGCTGATTCCTATTGTATCTGTATCGGTGGATGGTGTATACAAATTGTTATACTTTGGAATTACTCCAAAAACATAAAATATAATAACTGCATGATGTCTGATTCATTCTAGTAACATATATTGCAGTGAATTCTAAACAGTAGAGAGGTAGAAGAAAGAAAGCATTTACATCTATTTTTTTTGTTCAGTGGGTGGGTTGTGGGGAAAGGGAGAAAATGTAAAAACAAGGAACATTGTTAACTTTTTCTGTATATGATACATCATTCTGTTCTTCCTTTAATAAAAATATTATAAAAAAAAGAAAAAAAAGAAAGAAAGCATTTACATAGGAAAACATTGTATAAAGTTACCTGTTGTTAGTGTTTTTTATGTTATTGTTTTGTGGTTGACAAAGTGTGTTTGTTAGCTGACAACATTTGCTAGTGTTATGGAAGAATGTGTTTATTTGAGATATGTATGAAGTGATTTGGTAGTTTTAGTGCATTTTGAATGTGAAATGAACTGCTGTGCCGAGCTGAAAGTTGGTTAGGAGAACTGTGTGAAGAGTTTTGAAAAAGTGACTTAAGTAATGAGAAATGGGTCCTAGCGACTGTAAAAAACTGTAAAACCTGTTTTAATTACCCGGGTGATTTTTAGCATCACAAACACGTCATCACCCCAGGTGAAGTCTAAAGTTTAAAGGACAGAGAAGGTCAGGACAAAAATCAACTAGTCGATCCCAGCTCATTCATTCCAAGCGAAGTAGCAGAGACTGAATAGTGGGGGACTCATGTAGTGTTTACCCCATAATCGATGGCTCTTTAAAGCTTAAAGACATCAGTGATGAACATTGATGACACAGCGCTCTGCGCCCATTTTAATCCTTATTATCAGCACATGTCCTCTCTATGAGAGGCCATTACTAAGCCGAAAACGAAGGCATCTGTGGGTGGAAGCTCTTAAAGGGAAGCAAGTGATGTAGGGGGCCCTAACGAGAAGGCTCTGCGTAGCACTTCAGCTGCTCGGTGCCTCGAACACAAATAACAGGCCACTCTCCTGGTGTTTAATGTACAAAGCTCTGTAATGTGGACTTCCAAGCAGCTGTTTCAGAAAACGATACGCCGATTCTTTTAACAAAACGCCCTGCGAGAGAGGTTGAAATATTATTAGTGCTAGGGCGGGGTGCCTCAAGGTAACACAAATAAGCTTAGCGGTGCCACTAGATTTCTTTAAAACTGTCGAGTTGGAGGAAAAAAGGACTTATGAATACAGTACGTTTGGAGCCTCAGCTTTTTACCTTCGCAGTATTCTTGAGGGCTTAAAAAAAATAGACCTCTAAAAGTGCCCAGCTTTGTAAATCATTAGTTCTGTGCAGTCTCTGTAGATGAACATACTCATTTTTCAATATCATTAATTTCTATGGGAACCCTAAACAGGCATAATGTTGTATTATATATTGATTCTCCTCACAGCTCCTAGCATACGTTTAACTGCCTTTCTGGCTGTTTTAAGACTAGCCCACATATATCATTCCTTAAATGATGCTTGTGAAAGCAAAAGCTCAATGAATTATTTTTGACAGGCCAGCACAAAGTCAATAGCCCTTATTAATTACAATTGATGTAATGTATGGCAAGAATAATACATTGGGACTTAGGGGAAAACAGCATAAGCCTATTGCTCTTATTTAAGGGAGAGTTTGGCTTTGATGTGAGGTGTGCCAGGAGAGTGACTAGACCGGGGTGTCCATTCCTGCTCCTGGAGGGCCAATGTCCTGCAATTTTAGCTCCAACCCCAAATAAACACACCCGAAGCGAAGCTGCTAATCAAGTTCTAACTAGGCATCCAGAAACGAGTTTGGATACCACTGGACAAAATAAAACATAAAGGGCCAAGTAGAGATGAGAATCAGAGGAATTTAATGATTCTGGTTCTGTAACGATTTTGGGGCTGTTTACACCTGGCCACTTCATGCGTTTTCTCAGATCGGATAGATATCCGATTTATCAAAACGATTCCATTTACACCTGGTCACATAAATGTGTTTTTTTTACGGATATAAATCCGGATATAAACGGATATAAATCCGATCTTCAATTCCCGCGCTATATGCAGATTTAATGGAGTGCACGTCACCGAAAGCAACAGTTATGAGCTGCATTTTATTGTTCATCGGCTAATTTCAAAATCAAAGACAGCAATAAGAGAGAGCGGCAACCACCCTGGTAAGATCATTTCGTTTCTTTACTTTTAATGAAGATGATTGTGTGTTAAGCGTCTGCGACTTACTTTCACTTTGTTTGGGATAGTTTGCACGTCTGGCCGTGACTTGATGAATAGACGCTCGATCCGCTGCTCGTCTGCGGTAGTGTTGCAGTAGCGTCGTCATATCTGACTATAACATGACATATAGCCTATAACACGCTCTCACACATTTATTTTTTATCATTTTTGGGAGGAGTAAAATTTACATATGTGGTTTCAACAACCAGATGCATTTACACTTGTCCAGTTTCACATGGAATGCGGCCCAGACCACCTCCTGATGTGGTTTGAGCTATCAGATTCAAATCCGTCTCGAATGCGTTTCGGAGGGCATTTACACCTGGTCTTTTCACGATCGGATAGCTATCCGATCACAGAAAACACATGAAGTGGCCAGGTGTAAACAGCCCCTTTGCCAATGATTCGATTAGGACTTTTGAGGAATAAATGTTTTTAGGGGGGGAGCAAACTCGGTCCTGGAGGCCCACTGTCCGGCAGAGTTTAGCTCCAACTCTGATAAATCTCACCTCCATGTACCCTTCTTAAGGCCAATTTATACTTCTGCATCAGGTGCACGCAGTAGGTACGGCGTAGCATACGCACAGACGTATACCATACGCCGTACCCTTCGCCATACCATTCGCCGTACCCTGACGCGCACCTCCTCAAAAATGTATCTACACGTCGCGATGACGCGGACCGCAAGATCTGTGTTTGGTCGGCTTGGTAGCATCGCGTTTCCTCCTACGCATTTCCGCCGTGTTCTTATGCACCGCCCGCCATTTTTAAATTCAGAAGTTCATTGAAAGTTCAGTGAAGAAACAGGGAAATGGACCAAGTGACCGAGCGATTGGTTGAAGAGTGCGGAAATACAGCCATCTGTACGCTCTCTTTCAGTCACCATTGCTTGTAGTGTCCTAAACTCAAAACAGCCGCGAGGAATCTAAACACAGTGGAACATTAAAACCCTCCCCTGGCCGCCAACTAGCGTTTTGGCGCTGTAACTGCAGAGCAACACAGACATAACACAGAAGTATAAATGCTCACAACGGCGTCGCCTACGTGCGTAGCCTACGATGTACACTCGACGCAGAAGAATAAATTGGCCTTCATCCGGAAGACATTGGTTATCTGGTTCAGGTGTGTTTGATTAGGGTTGCAGATAAACTCTACAGAAGAGTGGCCCTCAAGGACCGAGTTTGCCCATCCCTGCTATACAAAAAAAATCTGAAATAAATAACTTCAAAAGTTGTGCTTAAATATTTGTTCATTCGTCAGGATACACTGGTTGCATTGTATGATTTTGATTCACCAAAAAGAACCTTAGAAGCACATAACCATGTCTCTTCTTAAATGGAACTGATTCTTAATTATTCTTGTCAGTTCTCAAACATAGGCACAAGCCAGAGAGCAAAGCATCGTGGGATTAGTTCCTCCAGAACCCGATTCAACAGAAGAACCCCTCATGGAGACAGGCCGCTCCACTTCAATAAACACGTGACAACCACACCGATTTCTCTCTCTCTTGCCATACTTTATCTCCCTTCCATCTTCCTTTTATCTGTTTACTGGCCTTGAGTCTCTCTCCCCACCTTGCCCCTTCCTTCTCATCCTCACTCCTCCGTGACTCGCTCTCCAATCTCACCCTCTCACCAGACTCTTTGACAGGCCACGGACAGGTTGACACTGCCTCCTGTAGCCTTACATATCATTAGGGCCGCTCTCGTCCACAACCAGGCTAGGGGGCAGTGACTCTGAAAGCCCTCTACAGCCTGGGCTGCTTTCCTCTGGTCAGGCCTCCTGTCAGGCCTCCCTAATACCTTTCCTGCTTGGGCAGTCAGAGGAAGACCTTCCCCTTGTCTGGAGCCTCTTTACAAGGGCCGACCGGCTGCTCATGTTGATCCATCAGCGTGACAGCAGTGTGTTCGAAGAGAAAGAAAGCAAAAGGAACAGAAAAGCAGGCAGTGATGGTGATTGACTGGTGGAGGCCTTTTCTTGCTGTGTGCTTTAAAAAATAAGACATTGAAGTAATTAATTTTGGTTTAATTTGCATTCGGTGAGAAAGTTAAAATGCATTAAACGGGTTTGTTGTGATTGTTTTGCTTCATAATAGAGCTGCAAAACTACAAACTCTGTTCCTTTGTGCCTTGTTCAAATGTGTGCTATCATAAAAAGTACACCCAGACATTGTATATTTCATTATTGTTGAACTGAATGAAATGAAATTGACTTAAATTAAATAAGTGGCAAGAATTTGTGGACGTTTAGTGGCATTCAACTCCCATATTTCATTTTCTTTTTCAAATAAGTGTATCACTTTGTATTACGCACAGAGTGAAATTACTGCCACACAGCACATTAAAGAGTTTCTGATTAATGGCTTCCCTTTTCCGGGTTGCTGGTCATGGTCGTAATTTCATTTAAGCCTGGGCTCATTCATTACTTTCGCTAACAATTTCTCTCTTTTTTGTAGCAAACATTCACAACTTCTTTGAATGGGCCACTCTAGAAATTAAACAAAGTCAACCGAGCTTGTAAGTCATAAATTAAAATTCGTAATGGTTTTTCTCCAAAGAAGATATTGTGATGTATTTCATGCTGAAGGCTGCATGCCTGGGTTTTACTTCCACAAGTAACCGTATGGAAATTTGCCCTGTGGTTGTTTGCATATTGCGTTATGTATGTAAACTAGCTATTAGCACTAAAATAACAGCTGGTAACATCTGGACTTGCATGGCAACATCTGTCAGCGGGTGTTGATTACTGACCAAGCATGCATTGTGTACTGTTTGTAAGTTGCCACATCTAAAGCGTGTGTATGGAAACGCATCTTACATTTACTATGAATTTTTTATTTTGCCTAGGCAGGCAGATAAATCTTGTAAACATTGAAAATGAAGCCTGGAAAACTGTTTTTCTCTGTATTTCCTCTCAATTGCTTTGACGAATCAGATTGTTTTGCAGTGACAAGATGTCCCCTTCAAAGCCCTATTTTCAGCTGTGTTTGTGTTCAACCGTGCATGTGTGTGCATAGCCAATCCTCCTAAATGAGTAATTTATTCTTACTGATTCACAACCAGGCCATTCATTGCTGTGTCCTTGGTCAAAGCAGAGCGCAGAAAGAGAGGAAATAAATAGGCTAATCAGAGCACAGAACGTTCTTCAGTTTAAAGGTCAAAGACTTAACAATTGATTAAGATGTGATGTTAAAACACTAGGTGGACATAGAAAAAATGGAAGATGACATTTTGAAACTGGATTCAACACTAGAAGTACAATAGTAATATTTTTTATTTTGACTTTTTTTATTTAGTAATTGTAGTAGTTGTAGTAACAATGCATTATTATAATTATTTATATATTTTCAAAATAATTTACCAAATTGTGCAGTCCTACAATTAAATACAGCAAACCTAGGTCTTAAAATTTGAATCTAAGTTAACTCTCAATACCATATACCATAAATATTACTATTGCAATTTTACAGTTGTACTGTAAATAAATACAATTATTATTAATAATGATATTATTGTTCTTAAATACTTATGTTTTATAGTGAAATATTACTATTTTTTATATTACTATATATAAATATAAATATTTTTAATATTACTATATTGCTATTGCAACTTAGCATGGATAAGAGCAGGGAGACCAGCAATAACCCCCAAAACAAAACCATATGACAATATCCCCCAAACCCAACTGACAGCACAATTCCGGATGTTTTTGCAGTTACCTGAGTGAGCCAAGGCAACAAGCATGTTGTAATCAGGGCTCTCAAGTTTTGAAGACAGGCTAGAGTGACTAGTGTAGTTTGGCAGGGAAAGCATACACCCTGTAGCTCTGCTTCAGATGCAGTGCGCAACTAAGCTATGAATACAGTGTACTTCCTCATTCATGAACATGTTTTCTGCTCCCTTCGTACTGATTCCATCGGCTGTGGAGGTGAAGATGACGACTCCCATGATTCCACACTCCTTCACTGGACCATTAAGATACGATATTGTTAGTGTTGAATAACAGATCTCTCCGGTAAATGAACCCTGTATCACATGAAATACGTTCTGAGGAAACTATTTTGCAAATCGAAATTACGTTACATGCCAACATATAAGCAGTGCTATTACGTTGGTCCTTAACCTAATATAGCAGCCTGGTAAGCAGTGCTATTACGTTGGTCCCTAACCTAATATAGCAGCCTGGTCTCATTGTTAATACGTAGGTATTAATACGTTATTTTCAAAGATAGAAAACGTACGTTTTTCATTAACAATATCATTAAAATAGATTTTGAGCCACTAATCCTGCTCCTACCCCTAAACCTACCATAACCATTCCTTAAAACTGCGTAGGCTAACACAATTATGAAGAAAAAAAACATAACAGACAGACAAATACATTTCACAATATTTTATTTATAGCAAAAATGTCAAAACCGGTAACGTTAACATTACCAAAAGTCGTTCACATGATGATGCGTTGCAGTCGCAGTCCTCTCTGGCAGTATTATAGTAGTTGTGTATGAGGTACAGATCAGAATTTAAGTTATTAACGTTAATCCATGAAAATTTTAATCCGATTTCGGTTCGCTCTCTGAAGGCGCGCGCGCGCTTCTCCATTTCAAATGTACTACACCGACTGAAACACGGCATGTCGCAATCTGTGACGAAGCAGGCGAGAGCCAATGAGCGTTTGATATCACGGCCGTAAAACATGTCGTAACGCTTCTTGAAGGCGCAATTTTTGAATTTGAATTCATCAGCGGGATAGATTTGACGTTTGCGGTCGCTGCTGAGAAATGAAGATGAAGATCGCTGGATAAAAGGCTGAATTTGGATCTGTTTCTTGCAAACAACGTATGGATTCTAGGATTTGGATTACATCAAGCTAATAAAATGTATGTCTTTTGTGAATGTATCAGTGTGTTGTGTTTTATTGGATAAAATGTTTTTTGTGTAAATACACTAAATACTACAAAATTGTTAAACGATTAAACAAGGTATTTTTAAGGTTAAAAGTGTATTCCTTTTTAACCACGCAGGCTAATCCTCCGAAACGAGTTTGCTGCAGAAGGCACGAACAGAGCGAAATGTTAATATTTATGAGTAACTTAGGTCTTTTATATTAATAAATATAGACTTAATTGATAAGACAGTTGAATGCAATCAAAACATTAATGCCACGATTTATGCATAAATAGTAATACGTACAAATTTCTACGTCGGTAGATTTGTTCATACGTAAATAAATTACGTTTTTGTGCTGCTATACGTGTGAAAAGAAACCTGCTTTGGATGTATTAGGTTCAGGACAAACGTAATAGCACTGCCATAGATTACGTTAAGGACCAACGTAATAGCACTGCTAACCCTAACCTAACCCTAACCCTAACCCTAACTGCTTATATGTTGGCATGTAACGTAATTGCGATTTGCAAAATAGCTTCCTCAGAACGTATTTCATGTGATACACGGTTGGTACCTGGCTACTGTGTATTTTGTATAAGTATGTTACTGATAATCTAGATAACTTTAGCCACAAGCATGTGCTAACTTTAACACAGCATGTTGCAATAATCAGATATAATAAAGAGCGAGCATTTTTCAAATGAAACCAGATAAGCCTAAAACAATGCTTGATTTCCACAGCATCTTGCTACAGACAGTATGCGCTATAATACTAGAAGCCAAAAGTTATAAGCATATATTCGATAACATTTGCACTATAGCAACCACCGTACGGTACTGACAGCAATGTTGCTAAAACCTGATAAGCTTAGCACAGCATGTGATAATGACACCAGATATAAGCCTAAAGCACAGCCATGTTGCCCACGACTGGGCTGAATAACCTTAAAAGTAAAAAAAAAACATGTTCCCAATATCAACTAACAGCTTTTAGAGCAAGCAGTTTTCATTAGCCACTAGATAGCCTTTAGAACAAGCAGTGTTTCAATAACATATAGGTTATATATCCTTTAAAACAATCACATATACAATAGCGGAGCGCGGGGCACAACCTAACGCGGGGTTGAATGTAACATGGACATTTTACATCAGTAGTTAGTCAGGATCAAGCATGTTGTGTTTCCGCTCTTTTTCTCTCGCTGCCAGAAGATGCTCTCCCGCGAATTTGTAGAAAGTTTTGATAGGATTTCGTGAAGATCCTGACAAAGAGTGTTTTGACACCATGCAAGTCAATTTTTCATCATACTTTTTTTTTCGGTTTCTGGGTTGGGTGTGTACGTCACCAAATCTAAATTTATAGTACCTTAATCACTGTCTTGTTGGCTAAAACATTTAAGCACCATTTTGAAGCATATCAGCAACTCCTAGCAACTGTTAGCTATGGCTTACAATATGTTTTACACAGCTGGGTTAGTTATACAACTAAGCCGCCAAGTGTACAACAATAATGAAATGAAAACAGGGAGCCACACAACTTTTCAGGTTTGAGTGTTTATTTATTTATATATTTAACTTTGTTGGACATTATCTATTTTTTATTTTTTTTTTCACTTGTTTATTTATTTTAATATAGCCTGTTTTTCATGCAATAAACCCTTTAAAATTTGATTTTTAAGCTCGTTTTTTTTTTTTTTGCATACAGCTGCCACACACAAATATAATTCAATTGCAATTACAATATTTGATGATTTTATTTATTTTATTTATTTATTTATTTATTTATTTATTTATTTTATTTTATTGCAGAACTGTGCAGCCCTTTCCTATATCTCTGTCCATGATATTGATCCATAATATAAGGATAATTGGATGAGGGATGAATGTATGGATATCTATCTATACAATGCACAAACAATATCAAACTATACAGATAAAATAGTACTGAATTATGTGTTACACACAAGTGTAACCCCTCTGTCTGTTACAATTAACCCCGCATATGGTGTAAGTTGTAACATTTGCACTTCTGTCACTTTCAGTGCAACTGTATGAAAATGGTAGGTCCTGGAAAAAAAAAACTTTTAGTGTTCATTTGTAGCAGAGATGTGTATGTTGCTTGTGTAAAAAAATATATGAATCTAACTTAATTATTTTTTTAACAATTGAGCCAAAACCAAAATGTGTTAGGTTGTGCCCCGCTCTCCCCTATAGCTTTAAGAACGCCGAACACAGAAATTATTCTGTTTGCACCATGAATTGTTATTTCCTAACTATCACCACAAGCTGCTTGAATCTGTGCTGCATAGTGCTAAAAGCACTGCATGTGCAACACGAGCAGTTGCCAATGACAACAGATAAGTAACGCACATTTCCAATATGATCGCATAAGCCTAGCAAGAGCATTTTAATGAAACCGACTAGATAAGCACAAGCACACGGATAGCATTAGCAACAAGCATGTTGCCCATATCCTAATAGCTTATAACAATGAGCATTAAAAAGGAACTTAAGTTAGCTTCAAGAAGACTTTCAGAGATGAATGGAGAGTGAACCACGTCCAGTCTTGTCAATAATGCAGCAATGCGAGCAGCAATGCAGACTGAAGTCACTCCAAACCAGGCAGCTTATGATCGATGTGGCGAATCTCGTGTTCAAGTTCACAAACTTAAATGAATCTGAGGTGAAACCCTTGTTGGGAACAAATTCCTCTCTCTAAATTCTCGATTGTAAGGATTCCTTAGGAGATGATGCGGTTTGCCTGCTGAATTTCGCCATTTAATTAGCTCCTGAGAAATGGGAAAGCTGCTGATAATACTGAAGGAGTTTTATATATGTATACAGTGATCGGCATCGTATTCTGATAGGTAGACGTGGATCAGCTGAGAGTCAGCTGATGCGTGCTTGACTAACGTGACCTGCCAGAATTCCGCTACGCTTGATCTTAGATTAGGGCTGGAACTAACGATTATTTTTCCAATCGATTAATCGAATCATTTGATAGATTAGTCGAATAATCTAACTATTATCCCCCCCATACATTTGCATAATGCTATTATTTATCACAAAAGATAGGGTCTATGCAGTGTAGGCCTAATTTAGGAAAGAGCTACACTTTTTCCGTCGTATTGAGGTAGGAAAAGCCTGTGATATTTTCTTTTCAGATAATCCTACATAGAAATTGTGCTATACCTATACCATTTTAGTTTTACAGAGCATGCAGAGCACACTTTTTTTTTTTGGTCTCTGTTTAAAAAATGTCCTCACTTTAGATCGGGCTGGATATTTTTGTAATGACGGCTGATTTTCAGCATCCCCGGGATGAGCCACTATCATTGGGGAACATAAAGTGCGACGACTCGACGCATTCCAAGCAAATCGACTAGTTTATGTAATCGATAAATCGTTTACATCAACGCATCTTTCCAGCAATAGATTTGATTCAGGTTTAGTTCATGAAGATTGTGTTTTGGTCTAAAATAATTCCCAGAACAGTGACACGGTTGCTATATATAATGGTTCATATGTTCACCCTCACAGATAAAAAAATGTGAGTGCCTATCTGTGTCTATTTTGGTTTATGTCCACTTCTTCATATCAGAGTGTCTCATCAGTCATATATTACTTTCTGTCTGTGAGGTGAAATCGATGTTTCTGCTGGAGGCTTTGCTGTTGAGGTTATGATATGCCACAGCCAGTACTGTCTACCAGAAACAGCGAGGGAGATATCACATAGGATACAAGCAGTGCCTGCTCTGGAAATAACTTTGGCACTTCTTTTATGATGCAATAGATTTGAGAAAAGAAGTGAAAAACTTAGTTCAGTTCCCTGATACAATAGTCCGATGTCTGAGGTGGCCATTCAAGTTTTTATATTCAAATGTTACTTTCAGTGTCATTTTGCATCAATAGATCCATTAGTCTCACACTCTCACACTTATAAAACTGTAAATTTGATTTCTGTTTCAATGGTTTGGATTGGTTTGAAAATGAAAATATAACATAATGCATGTAATATATCTAGAGCAATTTTTTGAATAACCAATCATTGTTTCCAGAGTTGAAGTCCCTTTAAGGCAAGTCACTTAACGCAGCTGCTATTTTCTATGCTGACAATAGGCATAAAAGTACAGCCCATATCTGCTTTAATTCAGAAAGACTGAAACATCTGTAATGTGTTTGTCAAGTTTACATTTATTTCAAATCAGCAATAAAATCTGGTAACATTGTTTTCATAAATAGCTTCAATAGCTTTTGTGCTTCATTAGCTAGTCCAGTTACTATGGTTTCTATAATATTATTGGGATGCAAATAAGAGATTTAATTTGTTTATTGTACAATATTATATATTTAAATGTTCTTGCTCTTTTAATCTATTAATATCCATTTATCTATCTAATAATATCCATTTAAAATTGATGATAAAACACTGTTTAATCGAATCTTTATCAGATCTAAAAAAAAAGTAAATATTCATTTTCATTCTCTACATTTTAATGTTGTGATTCATCTGTAGCATTTAAAATGTATTTCGTTTTAAGTGTTTTAATTTGTTTAGACAAAATAGTTATTAGCCATTATCTGATATATTATATGATATACTTTTATTGTTAGAGAAAGTCTGAAATTTGTCTTGCGTTATAGTAAGTTCATTCACACTTACAAAAACTGTACTACATATACAAGACCTTTACAATCACATAGAAAAAAATACATTTAATCAAAATTTATTTTAAGTTTATTTTATGATTTGAATCAAGTATATTTTTTAGCTTAATTAACTCTAATACAGCTTGATAAATGAAGGCATGCTTTAATCTAATTCAATTGAATCTTGGGACCGGAAAAATAATGATTCAACGTCTTGGTATCAGTCAGAATTGTAATATTCTGTGCACCTTTCTTCTCAAAATACACACACCTAAAGTCCCACATGTAACTCTGACACCTCTTTCTCTTTCCTGTCAGTTACAGACTGTCGAATCCTGGAGAATCTTCAGCGCTACGCCTCCCCTACTTACCTGCCCGTCAACTACCAGCTCCTCAACACAGAGTCCTCCTTCTTTCTTAAGGAGGCCACCCAGGACTTCATGCGCAACTCTAGCTTTCTCTCCAGAACGGAACTGTTCTTCATCCACCAGGCCAGGAAACCTCCCATTATCAATGCCACGTATGGAACCCTTGCGGTGGAAGAGCCTGTTCCTTTGGATCTCCTCCAGATGCCTGGCTCCTTTGTGGGTTCCTCAACCCTCTTCACCTTCAACTGGAAAGTGCAGACCTTTGTTCTCAATGAAAGGATTTACCCGAACAAACCCAAGGTTCAGGTCTTGTTCTACATCGCCGGGAGGGATTGGGACGACTACAGTGCAGTGGACAAACTTCCCTGCGTACGGATGTTCGCCTTCCATGAAACCCAGGAGGTCCGTGGGAGCTGCAGGTTACGAGGGGACATGGGCGTTTGCGTCGCCGAGCTCGAGCCTCTTCCTGGGTGGTTTGCGCCTCCCAGCGTTGTCCCAGGACGGCAGAAGAGTCCGGATATGCCTGAAGGAACACCTGTAGAGCTGTACTACAGCCTTCGGGCCGCAGAAGAAGGGGGTTGTCTTTCCGAGGAGTTAGGGGACAAGAGCGCCACTCACTCGGATCAAGAGGGATTGTTTTGGTCTCCGAACTCTACACCCATGAGGCGCATCGGGAGTGTACGATTATTCCAGACTCCATCTGTTCCGGAATTATCAGAGCAACGTTTGGATGGGAATTTTGCAGTGTTGGTACCATCCACGCCTGTTCGGCAAAGGGATACCGTGTCAGCATATGTTGCAGCTTCGCCGTACTCACCTGTTGAAATGTTCACTCTCAGGTAAGAGAACTTAATTTGCAAGATGTGGAACTGCATTGAAACTGCTGTGTTTGCAAATAACTATCCACATGAGACCTTTACCTGGGACTTTCATGGCAGTGTTACAGTAATGAGGGTTTCTGTAATAAATGCCACAGGAAGCTTCACTATTGACGTCATGGCATTCTATCAGCAGTTTAATAGCAATTTGCTTTGCAGCTTCAAAGATTCTTTAAAGCCTTTTGCTTTGTTTTCTATTCTGTTTTCTGAATCGCAACTAATCATACTTTGCCCAGTTATCAGTCTTTGCTCCACTTGGATCTCCATATTTGGTCACATATTTTCTTTGGAATAATCATTTGGCTTTTGAAATGGTTGTGATTAATTCCGGCTGGTGTGCCTGAGATGAATTTTCACTTCATGGTTACTTTACTTAATTTAACTATGTTTTTTGTTTACCATGGCAGAGAGAAAGACATCTTCATATTCAGGTGAAAACATCCAGCCGCACTGAATCTGCGGGTACTAATTAGAATTTGCAGATGCGGCTAAGTGATTTGGGTAATTAACACACAATGCAAATGAGGATGTCATCAATTAGAATGTGCCTCCATTAGCTTAATGACTGCAAGCTCGTCCGATTGTAATCACAGTGGGTGAGAACATTTATAAACCATATGAGACCCAACCAGACAAGAGGTCAACCCAATTTGTCAGCCCTGCATGTGCACGCAAGATAAGAGGCACTAGGAGAGACGATAGCTGGTGTGTTTTGAAGAAAATCAGATAGTATGTGGATGTCAGCTGGGTTCTCTTACGAGAGTATCTCTCGTACTGCGTAATATCTTACGCTATGGGGAAACACTCTTTCCTCGAGATATTGAAGCCAAAAATTATCCTTAATTTTTTTAATCATGCAAAACGCTTTTGCAGCAGCAAGCAGACAAGGGCGAAACAGCTCGCGCGCCCATTGGCTGCCTCGCTGGAAAAGCTGCAGCCTATCGAGTGAAGGCACTGCGTGACGTAATGACGAATGAAGACGCTTCGCGCTCATTTCGTCATGTCCCGCCAGTATAGGCGTGGTCTCGCCCTGTAAATACCCCTCGATAGCTGTATTTCTCTGATTTTTCATTCTTCACGCGAAGCTCACGCATCGCGGGATCCAGAGTGAGAAGCCGCGCCGTTGACTTGTAGCCTTCTCAGCGGGACGTGCCATCTTCTGAAGTCGCTGGCCCAGCCGCCTTCAACTGCCGTACCTGCTGCGCTTTCCGGCGTACTATATCCTTTTACTCTGCTAAGTGTGTGTGTGTGTGTGTTTGCTTACGTGACGCAACACCCATTTCTACTGTTCTAAAAGAGCTGCGTCTTTTTAAAGATGCTTTCCTGTGGTTCTTGCCGAGCCCCACTCAGCGACGAGGACCGCTACGTCATCTGCGTGTCCTGCCTGGGTGAGGATCACGCGGCCACCGCGCTCGCTGACGGCGGATGCTCATTGTAAACGCTTGCCTATGGTGACTCTGCGGACTCGCCTGGCGTCGTTCTCCGAGCCCGCATCCCAGCCCGCCGTGATGCCGCGCCGCAAGAAGCGCCGCGCCCTGCGCGCTCCCGAGCTATTTCCAGCCCGCCAAAGCTCGCCGGTTCGCCCGCCAGCTTCGCCGGCTTCGCTCGAGTCGCTCCCAGACGGACAGCGGCCGCCGTCTGCCGCCGCGTCCGCACTTGAGCTCGACAAACTACCGGAGACGGCATTGAGACTGAGCCGATGCGTCCGCTCTCTCAAGCCGTGGATTACATCGGCCTGAATGGTGAGATGCATTTGTGGCTAACGCTATCCGAGATGACGGAAGCTGAGCGCTCCGTGTTCCTCGACGTTCTCGCTCTGCTGGACGCCGCCCCCCTCAGCGCGGGCCCCGGCCGAGGATTGAGATAGAGCCCGAGGTCTCAAGGCCTTCCTAGTCTCTCTAGGAAAGCGACGGTGTTCAGTTCCCGCTGCGGCCGGATTTTCACCAAAACTTCTCGCTCGTTCAGTTCCAAGCAATGTGACTGTTCCAGTGTATTTCGCAGTGAGCAAGCTGGTTCCACAGCCCGCTTGCCTGCGCACAATGGCCGCCGTTTCGGCTAACTAGCAGCGCCGCCAGGCCCGAGATCAAACACCGCGCTCTCGCTCTGCTGGACGCCGCCCCCCTCAGCGCGGGCCCCGGCCGAGGATTGAGGTAAAGCCCGAGGTCTCAAGGCCTTCCTAGTTTCTCTAGGAAAGTGACGGTGTTCAGATCCCGCTGCGGCCGGATTTCCACCAAAACTTCTCGCTCGTTCAGTTCCATGCGTTGTGACTGTCCCAGTGTATTTCGCAGTGAAGCAGCCGGTGTCTCAGCCCGCTTGCCTGCGCACAAAAGCCGTTTCTATGGCTACCCAGATAAATCCAATAAAGAGTGCCGAGCAGCTTTTCGTTTTGTTTGGCGGCCGTTCTAAGGGACTCGCCGCCTCAAAACAGAGCCTATCCAGATGGATAGTGGATGCCATAGCGCTGGCTTACACTTCCAAGGGCCTGCGGTGCCCATTGGGTGTCAAAGCGCACCCCACAAGAGGCGTGGCCTCGTCGTGGGCATGGTATAGCGGGGTCTCCCTGCAGGATATCTGTACGGCTGCGGGCTGGGCCTCGCCGTCGACATTTATCAAGTACTATAACCTGGAGGTGCCCGCCTTACAAGCTAAGCTTTTGGCGGTCTGAACTTCGGGCTTATCGGCCGCCAATGCGGCTATGTTGCCCTTACGGGTCGGTACCCCTACGGGACTTTTATGAAGGAGTGACGCTTCTAGCCTCTCCTCCTCTACTCTATGTGAGTTATGGTGATTATGCACTAGATGTGCCCCGGGCTTGGCCCCGGGACTCTGGTGCTGGATCCCTGTCCGCACGGCGTTTTGTATGGGGTCCCCATAGCGTAAGATATTACGCAGTACGAGAGATACTCTCGTAAGAGAACGTACTCGGTTACTAACGTAACCTCGGTTCTCTCTAGAGAGGGAACGAGTACTGCGTATCTTGCCGTGCTTGAACTATGCTCTGGTTCGCTTCGGTGTACAAAATCAGAGAAATACAGCTATCGAGGGGTATTTACAGGGCGAGACCACGCCTATACTGGCGGGACATGACGAAATGAGCGCGAAGCGTCTTCATTCGTCATTACGTCACGCAGTGCCTTCACTCGATAGGCTGCAGCTTTTCCAGCGAGGCAGCCAATGGGCGCGCGAGCTGTTTCGCCCTTGTCTGCTTGCTGCTGCAAAAGCGTTTTGCATGATTAAAAAAATTAAGGATAATTTTTGGCTTCAATATCTCGAGGAAAGAGTGTTTCCCCATAGCGTAAGATATTACGCAGTACTCGTTCCCTCTCTAGAGAGAACCGAGGTTACGTTAGTAACCGAGTACGTTTTCTTTGCTGAATTCACTTGTAAAAGTGAAAGGACAAATCACTTGCCTTTTGAGGGTTGTGTATGAGGGGGTGTGTGTGTGTGTCTGTGTGTGTGTGTGTGTGTGTGTGTGTGTGTGTGTGTGTGTGTGTGTGTGTGGTGTGTGTGTGTGTGTGTGTGTGTGTGTGTGTGTGTGTGTGTGTGTGTGTGTGTGTGTGTGTGTGTGTGTGTGTGTGTGTGATCAACACCCAACCACTCTACTTAAATGCACTGATAGGATGAGACCCATTTTTATTGTCCCTGGTGCTGTGTGTGTGGTCACTCCACTGTAATCATTGGAAAAACGATTCATGAATAAAATATTTATGTGTAGTTATGCAATATGCATGTTTAAGGGGTTTTATGACCAGCAAAAACATGCTTTAATTTTCTCAAGCATAACATTATCATCTGATTAATTATTGATTTACAGCTTGAAAATGAAATCAGTGTTAAATAGTCTGTAGAGGATCATTAAAGAAATTTGAAAGAAACAAATCCACTAATTCTCAGTATTAATGATCCATTAAATGTTTTTTTTTTTTCATGAGCTGATGAGTATGAATGTCTCAATTGAGAAATGAAAGCAGGACATATTTTTTCATTATGTTTTTGTGAAGTGGGGGAGGGTTGTATATATCTTCTGAAAATTAGACAGAGATTAATCAAGGTCTGCCTTAATTACCATAAATAGTATTCATGTTGCAAATTATAAAAAAGTAATATTTTTATTTCCATGTTTATATTGCTGCTTTTATATCTTTTTTTTGTAATTAGTTTAAAATTAAGTATATTTTCTAGAATCCATTTTGGCTTATTTACATGTATTTACATTACTTTAGCAGACCCTCTTAATCACTGCATTACCATGTAAGATTGTATGATGAATTACTATATGGCCAATTATGGCTGTATGGATTTTTCAGATATGTTTTAGATTTTCTCAACAGTTAAATAAAATGAAAAAATACATCCAAATTCGGTTATAATTATCACTTTAGGCTGTGTGGAAAGCGTCCCACTGATACTGTATTAAGTCGGGCCTGTGGAACATCCACCGCCTAACTCCAAAATAAGCAATCAGCCTGTCCCAGAGTAAACAGTCTTATTCCAGATGGAAGAGGGGTAATCTTCAGTAACTCCAAATCTACATAAACATTTGTTTTTCCATCATAGTTGGGACTTTTCATTCACTTTCGATCCACAGTGTATGTAAAAACACAGTGTAGGTAAAAACACAGTGTAGGTACCCCCCCCCCCCACACACACACACACACACACACACACTCACGCACACACACACACACACTCACACGCACACTCTGTGGATCAACATACAAAAAGCAATTTTGCTAAAATGATTTTATTTATTTTTTCATTTATTCATTTTTGCTAAGTGGTGGTGTCATTGTGTATTTCCTGTTCCATTTTAAAAGGTGTCCACTTTCAAACTAATTTTGGCTGAACTTCAGCTGCAGAAAAAAAGCATTAGCTTTTTAAAAAATGAAATAATATAATCCAAATACCACTGCAGACTCAGAGAGTGTAATGCAAAGACTGCGTACATAATTAGGGGAAGCCTGCAACTGAAAGTCTTGGAATCTGTGAGTCATACAGAGTTCAGAAACAGTGCTTTTAAGTTGGTATTCTTGCCATTGCACTAAATAGCCCTACTGTGATTGCATGTTAGCTACTTTAACATGATAAAATGTTAACCCCAATCTCACCAGCTTCATGATATTTTGGGTTGACTGTATTTGATATCAAATGATGGTCACACTTTAGTTTAGGGCCCAGTTCTTACTATTAACTACAACTTTTGCCTCAATAAACTCCTAATTACTGCTTATTAATAGTTAGTAAGGTAGTTGTTAAGTTTGGGTATTGAGTAGGATTAAGGGATGTAGAATATGGTCATGCAGAATAAGGCATTAGTATGTGCTTTATAAGTACCAATAAACTAGTGCATAGTAATAAGCAACTAGTTAATACTGAGAATTGGACCCTAAACTAAAGTGTTACCCATATGATATGTTTATATGTGCCTGGTTGTTCTAAGTTAAGTTAGCATTTGGTGTGGAATATTGGTAAGTGTTATGCAACTACAGAGATTAAGGGCCCTATCATACACCCGGCGCAATGCGTGTGCTAGTTTCAGCCTGACGCAGTTATCATTTTCACGTCCTCCATGGCCGTGCTGGTCTGAAAAATGAGGTGTGTTCGGGCGCATTGTTGGCGCGTTGCTACTTTGAGGCAACTAAAATAAACTGCGCAATATTTTTTTGTTATTTAAAGAGCGTGTTAGTAAAATGCGTTTATAGGCGGCTCCACAACGCGAAGCAACGAGAATACTTTTTGAGCACAAAATAAATAAATAAATAACGATTTTCTTCAAGTATTCATTTCCTTCTCTGTTTGGCCTTTAGATTTCACGTAGTGTAATTGCGTAGAGCTTCTGGTTGAACGTCACACGCATCACACACATGACCAGCGTCGGCCAATAGTGAGCCTACGTGTGACGTATAACACAGAAGCTCTATGCAATTACACTAAGTGAAATCTAAAGGCCAAACAGATAAGAAAAGGAATACTTAAAGAAAATCGTTATTTTTGTTTGTTTTTTTGCGCTCAAAAAGTATTCTCGTCGCTTGATAAACTTAAGATCGAGTCACTATAGTAACTTGGACTATTTTAACGATGTCTTTAATGATTTTTCGGGGCTGTCAGGTTTCATTCCCAGAAGCCTATGGAGGAGTGATCCAGCTCTCAGATTTAATCAAAAATATCTTAATTTGTGTTACGGAGATGAACGGAAGTCTTACGGGCTGGAACAACATAAGATTGAGTAATTACTGACAGAATTTTCATTTTGGAGTGAACTAACCCTTTAAATCATGTTAGAATGATTTATGAAGGATCATGTGACACTGAAGACTGGAGTAATAATGCTGAAAATTCAGCTTTGCCATTACAGGAATACATTTGAAAAATCTACTGTAGAAAACAGTTAATTTTAATCGTAATAATATTTCACAGTATTACTGTATTTTTTATCAAATAAATGCAGCCTGAGGATAAGCATATCTGAGCATATCTTATGCAGGTACGCACAAGAGACTAAAATATCTTTAAAACCGTGCTGACCACAAACTTTTGAAACTTATCGAATATTGACATCAGACTTATTTTCTTCTGAATTTACGGCTACGTTTATTGTCTTTAATGGAGAAAGTTGCATGTGGCCATATAATGGTGTAGTTAAGGCATCTACCAGCAGGAGAAACTGCCCCATGACTCTCATTATGGTGTAGTCATGGAAATCCAACTTTCTTAGGTCACCAAGGACACTATCCTTGTGTCATGCAATAGTGTCAGATTCACAATGTGACATTCATCACTTGCAAGCATTTTCCCTTCTGATAAAGGACATTAGATTTTCAAAACCATTTTAAGCAATTTATTATGCACCTTTATCTTTAACTGAAGTAATAGGTCCAGTCGTGAGTCACAGCTGATACTGGCTGTATTCGAGTCTCTTGCAGTCTGGTGTAATCTTTTCTGTTGAGTGAATAGCGTCATTTTGTTAGCATATGTTTATGCTATGTGTATATATCTAAAGCACTGAGGTCTTGCCTGGAGATGGCGATTATTTTTTCCCAAGGCATTGTTGAGGCAAAGGACTGCACACTTTGCAAGAATTTTCCTCATCACAATCATTAGCTAAATCTTGCATTGCTCTATCTGTAATACACTTGCTCTATTTGCAGGTGACTGGAGGATTGCCTGTAAGTTGCTTAGTTGCTTTGATTTGCATGTGTATCAGCAACATTTTTCAATTTCGAGTTCAAGATGAAAGCAGCAACTCTTATTCCCCATGCTTCATATGCACGCTGTTTTTATTCTCATGGCTGACTAAAGAAAGTTTCTGACTTTTGCAAGAAAACTCTGTAAATTAGTCATTTGAGTTTCTTAAAAATAATTAAGGGAAGAGTGCTTGTTTATCAGCTCCCTGTTCTGGATTGTTGACCTGACTGGTTGTGTGTGTGTGTGTGTGTGTGTGTGTGTGTGTGTGTGTGTGTGTGTGTGTGTGTGTGTGTGTGTGTGTGTGTGTGTGTGTGTGTGTGTGTGTGTGTGTGTGTGTGTGTGTGTGTGTGTGTGTGTGTGTGTGTGTGTGTGTGTGTGTGTGTGTGTGTGTGTGTGTGTGTGTGTGTGTGTGCGCGCGTGCGTGTGCGTGTGTGCATGTGCTCAAGAGACAAATAAATTCATACAAGTTTGGAACAACTTAAGGGGGAGTAAACAATGACACTTTTTTGTGAACTATCCCTTTAAAAGTGGTCTAAACAACTTCTACACTATCTCTTTTAGTATACTGTTCTGTATATTGTGAAGTTCCCATGAAAAGAATCCTATGTGATCCCTTGAATAAAGATACTTCTGGGGGTTCTGTGTGCAACTTGAACAACTTCCATTCAGAGAAATAGGAACATCCTTGATTCAGACTGTTTTTTTTAAAAACTCGATCAGCTGATTCATTGAAAAGACTCAACCAAAAAGAAACATTCGCTCACACCCCGGACATCACAGAAAGGCAAATGGGTTTGGAATGACATGAGTCAGTACATGATGACAGCATTTAACATTTCCTGTGAAATATTCTTTCAAACAGTGCTTGATAATGTTCCCCAAAGATATTTAGAAATTCATTGCGCCATTTAGTGGCAGTCATCCAAGAGATTTATCCATAATACACAGATTTTTTAAAAGGCTGTCCATCAATGAGGTTACAAAATCATGGCACTTCTGCAGGCATCGTAAGTCAAGCGTGATTTATGATCTGTGATGGAGTAGAAATATACTGTATAGAGGGGTAGACATTTATGGAAGTAGCAAGTCATAATGTTGTCTTAGTTATGGTTTACTAGTTGAATATTTGTGTCATTGCCCGTCTTTTGCTATATGCTGGATGGGTGCAAGCACTGACAGGATAAATTGTTTGCGCTTCTCAAACAGTTTTTGTTGTTTTAATCATTCACCCCCCACTAAGAACAATCTACAGAGTATGGGGATGCTGAACATTGGATTCAGAAGCTGTCAGCTGTGCTAAATAGAAAAGAGCCAGATAGATTTGTACTGGTATGCTTGAGTGTGTACATGTGTGTTTCTGTTTACATCAAGCAAGTGTGTGAATACCAAGAGCAGAGCCTATTTAAAGAGAATCAATTTGTCCCATCTTTAAAAGGCAGTGCATCAGTGGGCACATTATCTGTGATTCTGCCTCATTATACACACTGATGGACAGCAGTAACTACTGCAGTCACCTCACCCTCAGCTGGACCCGTCAACAGGTGCACTACACTGGCCTGAACACAGACTGGCTGCTTTACAAATCAAAGCTACTTTATCTCATTTCATGATTTTCTCTTTGCATTTCGACCTTGACAAAATAACAAACATATATGATTATTCATGACTGGCATCTGTGCAAAAACAAATTCACAAATGATGTAACAACACCAAAAAAAGACTTGAAACTGATAAAATGGATAGTTCTGAATGGTCAATACAGAATTTCAGTCGTGAAAATTCATGAGCTGACAGTTATAGCTACTCTCAAATAGTAAAACATGGTTCCCTTTCGTTCGTCACTCCGAGTTCCGTCGGATGACGACGAATGGGGTTTCGCATAGAAAGCCTATCAACTTCGAGTATACAAAACGAGCCAATGGCAAAGAAATGCCATGGGTCTGCGGAATTTGCATGACGTAACTCCGCCCCACCTCGTGGGTATAAAAGGAGGAAGTCCAGCAACATGCAGATATGTTTTCGCTTCGGAGCCAAGTTTATTTCTTCACTCCACAAGCCATCTCTGAATTGTCAGCTTCACAAACGCGTTCCTCAGTGTTGGTGTGACGGCGATCTCCGGCGAGCGCGCGCTTCCTGCTTATCTGTGCAGTTCTACCAGAAAGACTCGGGAGAATAATACTGAGACAATAACATTTATTTACGAGCTCAGCAAGCAATCAAATTCTTTGGCGTAGGCCCCGTCCGTAATTCGCATTCCGAGGGTACGGAATCTGCGCATCCCGCCTGAGATGAAGGCGGGGGCGCAGCCCACCCCCGCGAAGTAAGGAAGGGTGCCATCTGGTGGTGGTGGGGTGGAAGGAGGAGAGGACATCCTGGCATCTTCAGGGTAGAAGGGAGAGCCCGTCTGGAGGTGATGGGAAGGATGGAGGGGAGGACCCAGCGTAGAATGGTAGGGAGATGAAGGAAGGTCCTGTCTGGTGGGGAGGACCCGGCGTAGAATGGTAGGGAGATGAAGGAAGGTCCTGTCTGGTGGGGAGGACCCGGCGTAGAATGGTAGGGAGATGAAGGAAGGTCCCGTCTGGTGGTGGATGGGGAGGATGGAGGTGGTTGAAGCAAACAGCATCTGAGAACTCAGACATGAGTAAGTACCACCCTTTTATACTGGCTATTAGGATGTGATTGGATAGTGAGAAGGTAATACATGACGTGAACGATTGAGTCTTCCTGGCAGAACTAGCGCTTAGCTTCATTGGTTTGCCAGAGAGTGTGTGTCTCCCCGGTCGCTTCAACACTTGAGTGTTTCTCTCACAAAAGAGCTTGCACGCGGCACGTCTTTTTAAAGATGCCTCGCCCGTGTACTTCTGGTTGCGGCAGGTCGGTTTCGGACTCTGATGGGCACGAGCGCTGTCTAGTGTGTTTGGGCATTGAGCATGCTAGAGCAGCGCTCGTGGATGACTCGTGTTCTCTCTGTGAGAACATGACCATCGCGTCATTACGGTCGAGACTCAATGAGCTCGTAAGAGTGAGAGTCCCCTCTGCCACACCCCGATCTAGTGCTCCCCCGAGGGGTGCTACTTCGGCTGGTGGCCAGGGTGATCTGAGGGTTATGGTTTGGAACAAAGCGCCGACTATCTGTCCACGCTCCAAACCCCCCTGCATGACGATGCCCGCTAGTGAACAGTCGATTTCCACGGGTCTACTCTCGGGTGGCCCGTGTACTTCGGCTGAAGCTACACAGGAAGATCTGATGTCTGTAGCAGCATCACAAGGTGGGTTTGAATCTTCTGGAAGTGAAGATTCAGCACAGCTGCCACCCTCTGGTGTGCATACGGTTGTGCCTGAATCGGATCCGGAGATGACGGCCATGCTTTCCCGGGCGGCTGCGAGCATCGGGCTTGAGTGGCGGCCACCACCCTGCCCTGAGCGCTCGCGCCTCGATGATTGGTTTTTGGGCCAAGCCGCCGACCCGCGTCCACAGCAAACCCCAATACCATTCTTCCCGGATGTGCATGATGAGATCTCGAAGTCCTGGAAGACCCCGGTTGTCTTCCCGTGACCGCTCGCTGGTCTCATCCGCCTTTCCTCCCCTCGATGGGGCGGCTGCCCGTGGGTACACTGGACTTCCCCCGGTTGAACGCTCTGTTGCGATGCAACTGTGTCCTCAGAGTGCTTCTTCTCGCGGCGAGTTCAAGCACCCCTCCAAAGCCTGTAGATTCACATCTAACATGGTGGTGAAATCTTACAGAGTGGTGGGACAGACAGCTGCCTCTTTGCATGCGATGGCCACTCTGCAGGTCTATCAGGCCCAAATGCTGAGGGACATGCACGAGGGTAGCACAGACCCAGGCCTCTTTAATGAGCTGCGCGCCGCGAGCGACCTTGCCCTCCGGGCGATGAAGGTTACCGCGCGCTCCCTGGGTTTGGTGATGTCCACAGCTGTGGTCCAGGAGAGACATCTCTGGCTGAACCTGGCTGACATGGTGGATTTCAAGCGGACTCGTCTGCTTGATGCGCCCCTGTCCCAGGCCGGCCTTTTCGGCGGAGCAGTGGAGGACTTTGCCCAGCAGTTCTCCACTGCGCAGAAGCAGACTGAGGCAATCAAACATATTCTGCCCCGCCAACCCGCTGCTGCCTCCACCTGTCTGGTCGGGCAGAATCCTCAGCCTGCTTGCCGCCGAGGACGCCCTCCTGTGGCTCCCGCCCCTCCCGCCCGGCCTACGCAGCAGCCTCCACCCAGGCCCCGGCGCGGAGGAGGTCGCAAGAAGGCGCCACAGCCCTCTCCAGCCCCGCCCCCCGCTAAACGCCAGGCTAAGCGGCGCTCCTGAGACGGGCTGCTCAGGGATGATGTTCATTTCTCAGGAAGTGGTAGCAGGACCACTCCTTCCCCCGGTGGAGGGCAGGGGGAGAATCTTTTGTTCTCCATTCCCTGCTGCTCACCCACGGGTGAACAGTACCCTAACATGGTTAAAGAAAGAAATGAACCCCTCTTCCCTGAGCTCACAGAGTTCTCGGACGACACAGAGTGCCGCCCACAAGCCACGCTCTCCTCGTCCCCCTCTGTCCCAGAGGCGGTTGACACGGCGGGTCGCCCACGGGCCGCCTCAGCCCTGTCCCCCTCTGTCGCCAGACCCCCGACAGAGCACGCCCCCGTGGAACGCTGGTCCTTCCCTGGCCTCCTCTGTTCGGGCGCGGAGACTAACTGTGCCCCCACATCGGGCCGCTATGCCACCCACGTCCGGGCCAGTTACCCCGCTTCGCTGCCCCTCCGGGGGGACGCCTGTCGCCCGTATGACCCCGCTGGTTCAGTACCTTCAGCCTGGCTAGAGCTTCCCCGTCTGTCCCGCTGGGTCGCACACACCTTCAGGTTCGGCTATGCGATTCAGTTCGCACGGTCTCCTCCCCGCTTCAGGGGAGTCCGCTCCACTCTGGTCGGTGGCAATGCCCCTATCATGAGAGCCGAGATTGCCACCCTGCTGGCGAAGGGTGCAATCGAGACTGTCCCTCCAGCCGAGATGAGGTCCGGCTTCTACAGCCCCTACTTCATTGTCCCCAAGAAAACCGGTGGGTTACGACCAATCCTGGACTTGCGCGTGCTGAATCGCTCCTTACACAGGATGCCGTTCAAGATGCTCACTGCCAAACGCATTTTCGAATGTGTGCGGCCCCAGGATTGGTTTGCAGCGATCGACCTGAAGGACGCCTACTTTCATGTCTCCATTCTTCCTCGACACAGACCGTTCCTCCGGTTTGCTTTCGAGGGGCGGGCATACCAGTACGCGGTTCTCCCTTTCGGGCTAGCCCTGTCTCCTCGCGTCTTCACGAAGGTCGTCGAGGCAGCCCTTGTTCCCCTTCAGGTTCACGGGGTTCGTATCCTGAACTATCTCGACGACTGGCTGATCCTAGCTCACTCTCGAGACCAGGTTTGCGAACACAGGGACCTTGTGCTCCGGCACCTAGCTCGCTTGGGTCTTCGGGTCAACTGGGAAAAGAGCAAACTTTGCCCCGTGCAGAGGATCTTTTTTCTCGGTATGGACGAGCGCGTGCAGTCACTGCTGACTTGTCTGAGACAGTTCCAGGACAAGAGTGCGGTTCCACTGAAACTTTTTCAGAGGCTCCTGGGGCATATGGTATCTGCAGCCGCGGCAACGCCGCTTGGATTGCTTCATATGAGACCGCTTCAGCTTTGGCTTCGCGACCGAGTACCGAGGTGGGCATGGCAACATGGCACGCTCCGAGTACCAGTTACTTCGAGCTGCCGTCAGACCTTCACCCCGTGGTCGAGCCTCAGTTTTCTCAGGGCCGGTGTCCCCCTGGAACAAGCTACGAGGCATGTCGTCGTATCGACAGATGCCTCCGCCACGGGCTGGGGTGCCATGTGCAATGGTCATGCTGCCGCGGGCTCCTGGACAGGACCCCAGCGCCTATGGCATGTCAATTGCCTCGAGTTGCTGGCCGTACGCCTTGCCCTGCACCGCTTTCGAGCGCTGCTCAGGGGTCAACACGTACTAGTCCGATCAGACAATACCGCCACAGTAGCGTACATCAACCTTCAAGGTGGTCTACGCTCGCGCCGTATGTCGCAACTCGTTCGCCACCTCCTCTTATGGAGTCAGAAGCATCTGAGGTCCCTTCGTGCTATTTACATTCCCGGAGCCCTGAACTGTGCAGCCGACGAACTCTCACGGTTTCAGCCCCTCCCTGACGAATGGCGACTCCATCCCCAGACGGTTCAGCTGATTTGGGACCAGTTCGGCGATGCACAGATAGATCTGTTTGCCTCCCACGACTCGACCCACTGCGCCCTGTATTATTCCCTGACCGAGGGTACGCTCGGCACGGATGCACTGGTGCACAGCTGGCCGCGGGGCCGCAAGTATGCGTTTCCCCCAGTGAGCCTTCTTGCGCATTTCTTGCGCAAGGTCAAGGAGGACGAGGAGCAGGTCCTTCTGGTTGCGCCCTACTGGCCCACCCGGACCTGGTTCTCCGAACTCATACTCCTCGCGACAGCACCTCCTTGGCCCATACCTCTGAGGAAGGACCTTCTTTCTCAGGGACGGGGCACCCTGTGGCACCCTCGTCCCGATCTGTGGAGCCTCCACGTGTGGCTCCTGGACGGGACCAGGTAGGTTTGAGTACCCTACCACCTCCAGTGGTGGCTACCATCACTTCCGCTAGAGCGTCGTCCACGAGACACCTCTATGCGTTGAAGTGGAACCTCTTCGTCAGCTGGTGCTCTTCTCACCGAGAAGACCCCCGGAAATGCCCGATCAGCGTTGTGCTTTCCTTCCTTCAAGATGGGTTGGAGCGAAGGCTGTCTCCCTCCACCCTCAAAGTTTTAGTTGCCGCTATCGCCGCACACCATGACTTGATAGAAGGTAAGTCTGTGGGAAAGCACGACCTATTCATCAGGTTCCTTAGAGGAGCCAGGAGATTACATCCTCCTCGCCCTCCTCTCGTTCCCTCTTGGGACCTCGCAGTGGTTCTAACTGCCCTGCAGCATGCTCCCTTTGAGCCTTTGTAAACAGTGGAGCTCAAGCTCCTGTCGATGAAGACAGTGCTCCTGGTTGCATTGGCCTCTATCAAGAGGGTTGGGGACCTGCACGCATTCTCCGTTGACGAAGCGTGCCTGGAATTCGGGCCGGCTTACTCTCACGTGATCCTGAGACCCCGGCCTGGATATGTGCCCAAGGTTCCTACCACTCCCTTTCGGGACCAGGTGGTGAACCTGCAAGCGCTGCCCCCGGAGGAGGCAGACCCAGCCTTGGCACTGCTCTGTCCAGTACGTGCTCTCCGCACCTATGTAGACAGGACGCAGTGTTTCAGGACCTCAGACCAGCTCTTTGTCTGTTATTGTGGGAAGCTGAAGGGAAGGGCTCTCTCCAAGCAGAGGTTGTCTCACTGGATAGTGGACACCACTGCTTTGGCATACCAGCAGCAAGGTCGACCGTGCCCCCTTGGTGTGACTGCCCACTCCACCCGAAGTGTGGCGTCCTCTTGGGCTCTAGCGCATGGCGCCTCGCTAACAGACATCTGCAGAGCTGCAGGCTGGGCGACACCCAACACATTCGCCAGATTCTATAATCTCCGAGTGGAGCCTGTGTCCTCTCGTGTGCTCGCTTCAACCAGCCGGCACTAGGACCCGCTCAGGTGTCTTCGCTTGCTCGCCATTCCACTCTACGGACTGGATGCGTGCGATATTCTCCTCAGGTGAGCTTCTCCGAAAGCCCTGAGTTCCTCCTGCACTCCTGACGTCGACCCAGTGTCTCTTGCCTGAGCGTCGGCTAGGTGCCTCCCTCTCCAGAGCAACCCCCACATGTGTATTCCCACTGTAAGCCTCTCTGAGCATGTGTCTTTCCCTTGGCAAGCCACCTTGCCACCCCTGGGGTTTAAAATTTTTCCACCTGCGGCTGGATACCCCAGTGTATTCCCCATATGCATCCTTCGGGTCATATGTGTATTCTCTAAGTCCCCCCCGTTTGGGCTGGCAATATTTTGCATATTTCCTCTAAACTATGAGATATGCTCCCCAGTGTACCTTGGTATTCCTGTGTTAAATAGGAGTCCTACTTGTCTCATGACCGGGATCTCAGATTTACGCAGGGCACTGGAAGACAGCTGTGAAGGTGGCGTGATTAGACTGGTAACCCCATTCATCGTCATCCGACGGAACTCGGAGTGACGAACGAAAGGGAACGTCTTGGTTACGTATGTAACCCTCGTTCCCTGAGTGAGGGAACGGAGACGTTCCGTCTTCTTGCCACTTCTGCTGTATACCGCGGGGATCGCCTGAGCTCAGTCTTGGCTCCTCAGCGAAGAAACATATCTGCATGTTGCTGGACTTCCTCCTTTTATACCCACAAGGTGGGGCGGAGTTGCATCATGCAAATTCCGCAGACCCATGGCATTTCTTTGCCATTGGCTCGTTTTGTATACTCGAAGTTGATAGGCTTTCTATGCGAAACCCCATTCGTCGTCATCCGACGGAACGTCTCCGTTCCCTCACTCAGGGAACGAGGGTTACATACGTAACCGAGACGTTCTCCGAACTAAGGTACTAAGGGTGTTCCGATCAGGATTTTTGGGGCCAATTACTGAAAGCAGTATCAGGCAAAACCGATCACCGATACCGATCAC
Organism: Chrosomus eos; assembly: GCA_036326025.1. Taxonomy (NCBI): domain Eukaryota; kingdom Metazoa; phylum Chordata; class Actinopteri; order Cypriniformes; family Leuciscidae; genus Chrosomus; species Chrosomus eos. Next base: position 15,485,445 of record CM070836.1, on the reverse strand, counting down.
CGAGATAAATAATATTACATGATAAATAGGCTTTAAATTTTAAGCCTTCTATTTAACTTGTATTATTATTTAATTATTTAGCTATTCTTAATAACAATGTATAGGCCTATAAAATATTAAAATTAAGAGATGACCATGAACTGACAAATCTTTACAAATCTTTGCATGAATTAACAACTCTTTATTTATCGGCAAGCAACATGTACAACTCTCTTTGAGGTGATTAGGAATAGCTTGGATCTTAACAAATATAATATTTCTGTTAAATAAATAATTATAGTAAACAAAACATAACAAACAGAGTCAACAGAAAGTAAATGTAAAACAACACTGCATTGTTTTGCGTCATCTGGTTGGACCAGCCACCCATATATATATATATTTTTATATATGGTTGGACCAGCCACCCATATATAAAAATATATAAAATGATTATTAGCCGATAACAATCAACGGCATATCAATCAGAGCACACTTATTGCTAACAATGCACTGGTCATGGGCTCGATGCAGGGAATGAATGTATGAATGTGAAAATAAAAAAATGCATTGCATCAGTACATTGCAATTTGCTTTGGATCTGCCAAATGCATGAATGTAAATTTGAGAGAATATAGCACATTATTGGGCTATAATTTTGGGGTCCACTGAACATTTTAAAGAGAAAGAAAATGTCCATTCATTGTAAAAAGGTCTATACATACACATTGAATTAAAAAAAATATGTAAATAATTATTTTAAATAAATAATATTTTCCAGGGAGGGGGGGGGGGGGATGGTTCGTTTTTTACATACTTTACTTTTAGCAAACGTTAAATCAATGTTGTCCTTGTAATATTACATGTATTGTTTTTCTCATCACACAGTAGAAAGTCAGAGAAAATATGGCTGCCTTTATATTTTAGAAAGAAGGTCCTCAGCAAGGAAGGAGCTCATTGTATTTGGGAGTCCTATATATATATATGAAGAGTTCAGATGCAAAAGCCTCTAAATAACATCTGAAATTTTCTTCTAAAATTATCATTTTCATCAAGCTTGTATATTTAAATTCAGTAATTTCACTTAAATGACAATTAATGGGTAATTTTTTTTGCCATTTAAGTGAAATTATTGAACTTAAATATACGAGCTTGATAAAAATGATCATTTTAGAAGAAAATTTCAGATGGCATTTAGAGGCTTTTGCATCTGAACTCTTCATATATATATATATATATATATATTATATATATATATATTATATATATATATATATATATATATATATATATATATATATATATATATATATATATATATATAATAATTAAAATAATTTAAAATAATGCTTTTCTCCAAAACACGCTGGTTGTAATTATTGGCTATCTGTTATTAAATAGTTTTTGCAACCTCCTTTTGCCAAGATAACAGCTCTGAGTTTTCTTCAATAATGCCTGATGAGTTTGGAGAACACCTGACAAGAGATCAGAGACTATTCATACAGAATCTCTCCAGGTCCTTCAGATTCACATGTTCATGTTGGTGCTTCGTCTCTTCAGTTCAGCCCACTCATTTTCTATAGGGTTAAGTTTAGGGGACTGGGACGGTCATGGCAGAAGCTTAATTTTGTAGTCAGTTACCCATTGATTTTGATGTTTGTTTTGGACCGTTGTCCCGATGGAAGATCCAACCACGGCCTGTAAGATTTCTAGCAGAGGCAGTCAGGTTTTGCTTTTTTATCTGTTGGTATTTGCTAGAATCCATAATACCATGTATCTGAACAAGATGTCCAGGACCTCCAGCAGAAAAATAGGCCCACAATATATAAGATCCAGCAGTATATTTAACCGTAGACATGGGGTACTTTTTTATCCCTTTTTTCACCCAACACATCTGGTGGGTTTGCTGCCAAAAAGCCCTTTTTTCATCTAACCAATGAATCCGGTCAATTTTGAAGTTCAAATCATGTCTGACAAGTGAATATGCTAGAGTTTATTTTTTGAAGGAGCGAGGAGGATTGTTCTTGAAACCCTCCCAAACAACATGTGGTGATGTAGGGGTTGTTTGATATATTTTGTTAGGCTTTCTGACCCCCAAGACTCAAGTAATCTCTGCAATTCTCCATCTGTGATCCTTGGAGAGTCTTTGGCCACTCAAACTTTCCTCCTTACTGTAAACACACTTCCTGGCAGATTTGTAACATCTTTAGTTGATTGGAACGTCTTAATTATTGCCCTGATGGTCAAAATGGGGATTTTCAATTATTATTTAGCTATTTTCTTACAGCCACTTTCTATTTTGTGATGTTCAACAATCTTTTGATGAATATCAGAACTATATGTTTTGGTTTTATTCATTGTGATGGATGATTAAGGGAATTTTGTCTTTGTGTTTCCTCATATTTAAACTCCTGTGAAACAAGAAGTCATAAACAATTTCATGTTCCCAGTCATCCTGGTGTGCTAAAAAGAGACATATTAATGGGAATACACTTCAGTGATATTTTAATTGTATCCCCCTCCACTCCCCCCACTTTAAATTCTTTTACTTTAATGAAAGGTTTGATTTTTGCAAATTTATTGAATGAAAGATCAAAAAGGATAAACAATGCAGATTTATATTTTACAGCCATTTTTTATCATATTTATCAGGGGTGCCATTAATTCTGACCACAACTGTATATATATGTATATATATATTATATATATATATATATATATATATATATATATATATTATATATATATATATATATATATATATATATATATATATATATATCAGCAAATAAATAGTCAAATATATTTAATGTAATTTTTATTTTTATTTTACTTTTTTAAAATTTGACTCTTTTGTTACTTTGTTGCAGCCTAATTTAGTTGAATGTTTTATGGCACAAATACAAAAGTTGCTTGTCCTCAAACACAAGGAACTTGCCCTTCACAAACACATGCACACAAACAAATGCACATCTACCAAATAAAGGAACTGTTAATTAGCAGCCTTTTGCTCATACGCCACTCCACTGACCAATAAGTCTGACCTCTCATCAACCTCTGTTTCTTCTGCTTTCTCTTTTTCAAATCAGCGTGACTCAGAATCTCTCACTAATGCTCTCAAACTCCAGGACCAACTAATTAACAGACCAAGCAGAATCCAAACAGGCACCAGCTCAAGCACCTGCATAATTTGAACTTTTCCTGAACACTGATGAATTCTTGATTTCGCCTGGTGAGCGAGAGCTCATTATTTCTGTTTATTGAGTGATGTTTAGTCACATCCAAGTTTCTTTGGACATTTCTTCAACCGGTTTATATGGACTGTCTGGTTGCTAGGTAAGTGTAGCTAGAGCTAAGAAGTATCTTAAGGATTAATGCCAGAAATTAGCTTCATGAAAATTATGTAAGCACATTTGTCATGTTTTTCTTGTCAAACTGTTGTTTTGGATGATGCTTGCAAAGTGGTCCAGACACTATGAGGTCAGTTTTATTAGCCAATTTAATACACTGTTGTGTTTATACATCTCACACAGCCACATACTCAAATCTTTTCCCCTTTGTCTATTTATCTCTGTTATCTATAACCAGTATTGTATGTTCACCACCCTTCTAAAGAAAGATCAAATATTAGGCATGCTGCACAGAGGCATGGACTCTACAATACCCCTGAATGTGTCCAAGATGTTAGCAGCAGATCCTTCAAGTCCTGTAGAATGTGAGGTGGTGCAACTGTAGATTGAACCTGTTGGTCCAGCACATCCCACTTATGCTCAATTGGATTGGGATCTGGGGAATTTGGAGGCCAGAACAACACCTTGAACTCTTTATCATGTTCCTTAAGCCATTTCTGAACAATGTGTGCACTCTGACAGGGTGCATTATCCAACTGAAAGAGGCCACTTCCACCAGGGAGCACCACTGTCTACAACGATGTTTAGATAGGTGGCAGGTGTAAAATACATCCACATAAACGGTCGGACCCAGGGTTTCCAATCAGAACATTCCCCAGAAAATCACTTTCCCTCCACCAACTTGATGTCGTCCCACAGTGCATCCTGGTGCCATCACTTCCCCAGGTAAAATGATGTAAAAGAAAACAGGGCTCATCGGACCAGGTGAACTTCATCCACTGCTCCGAGGTCCAGTTCCGACGCTAATGTGCCCACTGTAGGCACTTTTGATGGTGGACAGGGGTCTGCGGCATACAGTGTCATAGCCGAGTGCAATGCACTGTGTTGGGACCAGTGTTGTGCAAGTTACTTCCAAACTGTAATACATTATAGATTACTTGTTACTGTTATTTAAAAGTCATTCTTTACCTTACAATATTACTGTCTCAGAATTGTAATGCTTTACATTACTCCTGCATTACTTTTGAGTTACTTTCACCAAAAAACTACAGAAGTAAAACTTAACATTCTAAAATGACAAAATGTACTACAGAGCATTTTACATCCAGTAGAATGCGATATGATGTAGCATAATGACTGTGGGCAATCCAGGCTACTAACAACATAGCATATAATTGGCAACGAGAAGGTTTAAGACAAGAAATGATGACAGACAGAATCACAAACGATCCAAGTCTGTTAAAAGTATGGTAGAGGTAAAGTGATTATCTGGGAATATCTGGGAATAGCTTGGGTCTATTCATATTAGACACAACTGTATGTAAACTCTAATGCCATGACAAGATGCATATTTGTTCTTTACTTATTGTTGCCATTATTTTATTCTCTTTGAATTCAAGAGGTTCACAACACAAAACTGTCATGCACAAAGTGCGCATGATGAACATAGCTTATGCTTTCTCGGGAAGTATAAAGTGCAATTGGAGGACCAACCCTCAGCCTCAGTCATTTTAGTCCATAGAAATGAACATAAGCTAAACATAGCCTAACTGCTTAGAAAGAAAACAGAACAAATAGAGACACTTAGGTCAAACTCGAAGTAATGCGCATACGTCCATCTCGTGAATGTACAGTCTTCTTCTGCCATCTTCACCCATTAGCCGCTTTTCCACTGGCCAGTGCGAGCACAGAAGCCAAAATCATGCCTTGTGGCACTCCTGTAAACCCCACCTAAATATGCCTTCACTGGACTATGTCACACAATGAAAGGTACACCAGCAAGAGGGAGATGAATTAAATAAATCGCTATACAAATAATATCAGAAGCTGTCATTTAGTCTTTATTTACAAATTTGAATACCACACGCGACTATTGACTGACCACGAACGGGTCTTTCCTAATGGATGTAATACATTTATAATAAATGGCTTTCTCTTCCAGATTCCCACAGATGTGATGTGACAATCTACTTTGCTAAACATTGTACATTGTAATTTCCTAGCAACTGAGTAAGCCAAAACCAACAGATTAGCATCATCCTGATGAGAATATCTCACGAGTGTTTGCACAGCCTCTCCGAACTTTAGCCTTGGTTTCTCCCTCAGAATAGAATGGAAAGATGCAGCTCTGATTGGAGTATAGTAAGGCTCTTCTCTTATCTGACTTATTATTTTGGGCATTTGCCACGAAGGGACCTTTTGTTTACTGCAAATATTTTATTTCTTAAAGTATCAGTGTCACTTTCTTTGGGTAGTGCCACAGTGTATTATGTTTTCAGTTGTGTATGGCGACTCCAGCACTAACTGATATCAAATTATGCTGGCTGGCTACATTTTTAAAGCACTTATTACGCTTTAAATACCTTTCATGTCAATGATTTGCATGATTAAAGAATGTTTAATGAGCTTCCTTTTATTAGGACAGAATATTCATGGCAGCATTTTCCTTATTTTTGTTAAATCCAGTAAATGACTCTAAAGCATGTTGATGTAGCCCACATGTTCAGGAGATTATAATTTCATTATTATTGGGATCAACCAGCCTTCACTTTTACCAATTAGTGTTTAAAAGGCATAATTGGAAATGCAAATCGTCATTATTTTCAGTGTTATTCCATTGTATTAAATCCTGTAAAAACGCATGCTTGCTTGTCTGATGGATTAATCTAGTATCTATGATCAGGCATCTACACAATGCTTTTAAATATTGTGTTTCATACGGGTCAGTGACATGACACTGATATTTTTTGTCTAGACCTATACATTTATTCAGAAATGCATAAAAAATACAATTTCTTTGAACAGTGACTTAAATATCTGCTCATTTACGCTCTACACATAATATCCTCCTTTTTAGATTCAGTCAGTTTTAGCAGCATTAGACATGTCTGACCAAGTCTTTTATTTTTATCTTGCCTTCATTCCTCTCACGTATCTAATAACATGCTGCCATAGTTCTGGGTCAATAGGTGAAGCAAGGCGGCAGTGTCTTTATGCTGAGTTCGCTTGTTGGACTTAAGCCTAATATGTTCTTACATTTTTATTAGGAAGCAGATTGGATAACACAAGCGCCAGATTTGTTCTTGAGCCAATATGTCACTTGTGTCTTTATCGGATGATTCCAAGGCTCGAAGATTTAGAGCAAGAATCCTGATAATTAAATATATGATACGCATGCTTTAGGAAAGGTTAGCATCATTTCATATCTGTATACCGCGAGGTGTTACTAAATGGAATCAATAGGACAAAAGTGTTAGTTCTACTATGCTACAGTACTTAAACAATAAATTATAAGCAATTATTACCAAACATTGATTTTAATTGGTCAATGGAGATTTTTTGTCTTCTCATAAGAATGCCAAAATGTATTATTGTACTGCTGTAACTGGCAACTCATTTCCTAAACTGTGTAAGTTTTATTTATCTCGAATCACTCTGTGGTTTCTTTCTTCTGATAAAATGTCTTTTATCGCTTTGCAGACTCTGCTGTGTGCGTTCATGTGTTTCTGAGAGGTTGTGGCTTTAGAGGCGCTCTGAAAGGAGGGTGGGATCTCATGCTTTCAAAGCTAGCTTGCTATTGCTAGCCTCTCCGAAATTGCTTAACCTACCTTTAATGTAGCAATGTAATTGGTATGAAAATAAGAGAAAATTTTGACCTCTCAAATAGACTCTTACATAGTTCATATGTACAGTGAGAATGGTGTACTAAACCTTAATTTGCACTGAAAAATCCTATACTTCATCTGGCTGTATTCTATATTTCTTTTATTCCATTTTGTTTATTTATTTTGATACTGCTTGGGATGTCAGATGTTCCCCATATCTGCGACACAGATTCAGGAAAGAAAACAGAAACACCGGGGGGCTATACTGTGCTATAATTCCTGTTCTTGGCTCCGGAGAGAATGAGTCACATTCTCTGCCTTACAATCTCAAGAAAAGAACCAAATGACAATCTCTTTCTGGAAAAGTACACAGTCATTTACTCTGTAAATGTGTCAATACAACTAAATTGCAGTGGTAACTATATGTTGCAGTCGGAATGTATGATTTTATTGTGTTTCATATTTCATTGTATTTTTTAAAAGGATAAACACCTTTTAAAGGTAAAATCTAAATTGGAGGTTTGCTTTCTCTGTGCTAATATACTCCAAAAAAATATTACAAAAAGTTCCATTGGGGAAAAAATATTGGCATTGTGTCGTTCACTCAGGTGTATAAATTTGTGTCCAATCAAATTCTTTCAAGAATGAGACTGTCCCTCCCACTAATAAATGTTTATTAATTACAGTAGCAATAGCAAATGATTGTCTATGGCTATGATGTTACAAAAGCCTACTGGTTATTTTATGTTTATTTTAATTACAACTTCATTTTTGATTTTTTCTGTGCAATTTGTAGGGATGAACTACACCACCCATGAATCCTAAAGAGAAATATCCACCAATCAGAGAAACACATGAAAACAAATTATATTATATTATATTATATTAAAAACTACATGCAGTTTTGCATTGCAAGTTATGTGATCTCACGAGACTCACAGTCTCACTTTTTTCATATGTTTTATTTAATAGGGTATTTGCAAAACACAAAACATTAAGGATCCAGAGTGTAACTTTTTGTCTGATTTCCATATTGTATATATTGAGGTCTCCTACAATAGGTTTACATGCATTCAAGGTCAAAAAACACTTCTTATTATATACTGTGGCATGCAGGACGAGGATGATTAATGATGAGTGTGAGACACCAGTTATTATATGTGACAGAAGTCATCCGTGAAGGGCTGCTGTCTTTTGCTTTCATTTTGTATCTGTTTTAATTTGTTATTAAAGTTTTTAAATGTTCGGCAGTTCCCGCCTCCTTCTTCCTATAACAACGAACTGCGTTACACTGGTGCCGAAACCCGGGAAGAAGGAGGAACGAGCTGTCAAAGAGCTCTCGCCGCTCTGGGGAATCCACGGTGCCATCGAGCATGGTGAGCAGGTTGCGTCGCCATGGACGCTCAAGGCAGGTGCGCTGGAGTGAGATGCCGGGGGGGCGGTCGAGCTCGCTGCTGGCTGCCTGGGTGCTGGAGGGGCGGCTGCCGTGCGGGGTTGCCGCCATTCGCAGTGGGCCGGAGCCTGCCGCCATCCGTCATGATGGGGAGGAGAATGGAACGGGGGACTCTTGCAGACTGCCTGTGTCCGGAGGAGTCGTCGCCGTCCACTAGGCGTTAGAGGAGTGTCGAGCCGTCCACAAGGGCTATCCAGGACCAGATGGCAGTGCGTTGTGGGTAGTGTGTTGTGCGTCCTTCCTATAACAACGAACTGAGTTACATATATGTACATTAAACATCACCTCACTTCTCAAAGAGTCTGAAAAAGTTTGTTCGAAGGATTCGGTCTCTAAACTCCTCCTTTCCTAAAACCTACTCTCTCATTGGTCAAAAGGTCCAAAATTTAGCTCGAGTCATCTTCATTTTGCAAAGTGGATTTTCTTTCAAAGTACTGAAAACAGCATCTTTTCGACATGTCGACAATTTGAACAAAACTCTTCCAGGCCTCAGTTACAACTACAGTGTTTGAGGGTCAAAGTTGATGTTGTTTTCAAGCTGCCAATGAAGTCCACAGGCTGGCATTAGTCAAATTATGCAAACTTTCATAGGTTTTGTAACAGGAAGTGAGAATCTCATTTCAGCAGTTCAGATAATTTATTTTGTTTCATAACTTTCTTTATGCACTTTGATATTTAAAATTTGCTGACCTTTTACATTCACAAATTGCTATATTACACACTACTGCATGAAAGGTAATATTTAAAAAAAAAAGCATAATAGGGTCACTTTAAAAAGTATACGGGCACAGTGCACTTTATTTGGACTCAAACATGTTGTTTTTCTTGTGCCGCAATTGTCTTTTCCTCATAGAACCTGCCTGCTCTTACACAACCACTTACCCTTAAACATCACTCTCTCGTTCTCTTGGTTTCAGTCCACCTCTTGTGGTCTAAGAGGCCTGTCTAAAATATCAGATCAGTGGATTATCTCTTCTAACCAGCGTGATGTTATCTCCCCCCACGTACTGTGTGTTTAATCCCACTGGCATACTTCTCAATCCCTTCCACCATCCTTCACGTCCTCCTGTCTCCAACAAGGAGCCTTCGCTGAAATATCAGATTAGTCAAAGATACATCACCTCATCACCTCCCCTGTTTTATCTGAGATGTGTTGCATGTGAGACTGGCTTCACCCTGAGGTTAAACTGGATTTGGTGCACTTGACTCCACTCAAGTCTAGATCGCAGAGATCTGGGGTTGTGGATACCTCTACATTTTTAGTTTTTCACCTGTTGGGATGAATGCGCTCTGGCTGCCTCTGACCTATTTCAGACTTTACTGCTGATATTGAAAAAAAAAAGAAGGCTAAAAAGTTTATCCTTTTATTTTCTCTGGTTTCATAATGTTGCTTTGGCTTCATAAAATGTGAAACAACCTAGACTGCATGGGAATAACATCTGAATAACAAGTTAATTCACTTGGTTTTAGTTAGTCATTGGTGTTCATAACAAAGGCAGTGATGGCATCATTTATATAAGGCTACATTGTATTATATTACATAATATTTTTCTTAAAATATATTTGTTCCTTGCAGAAAAAAAATTGTCAAAATACACAAGCACAAAGATTCACAAAGCCTTATCTGGTTGAATAGTAACAATATTGATGTCTTTACCTTGGCAACATCATAATGCATTAGGTTTAATGTCACCTTGAAAATTAACAATTTAAAACAAATTCTTAATGCAGCAGCCTCTTTAAATAGGAGTTTTGAGCTGTTTATGTGCCTCTAATACCCAGACTGATTCTCTAACATTTCCATTGTATTATATTATCATTCTTCATTAGATCATTTAATTGTTTTACAGTGATATATTTTTTATTAGTGTAAATGTTTCTATTTTCCATGTATTTATGTATTTTTTTTTTTTGCATTTAAACAGACAATGTTTCCTATTTTTTTCTAGTTAAACGCTAAAGCTGAAAAACAGTAAAACCAGCCTCATTAGTCTTACTCACAGGGATGAACTTCCATGCTGATGTGAGATGACACAATTTTGCAAATATCATATTGTGCCCAGCCCACCTTTGATATCTGTATTACTTTCATTATGGGAAAATAGGCCATTTCGATGATTTGTTCTTTTATAATGCCAGGACGATTTCTCATTTAATATCGCAGCAGAGAATCTCACAAGAGCTGCTCTTAGTGTTCACGTTTCAAGCACACCGACCTTGAGTCATGATTCTTCGTGATGTTTTGAAATGCTTATTAATGTTTTACATCATGAATCCTGAATGACCTTGTCATGAAAACCCGCCAAAACTTGATATATACTTTATAGACTTTTGTGAAGAGTTTGATGAAAGGATATCAGACTTCGCTTTATCTAATTTTAGTCACGTTATTTCTTGACAGTACTGCAGTTTCCGTTTGTGATTAGGAAATCAAAGAATTAGTTTAAAAAAATGTTTTTGATCAAAGCCCTTTTGTCTGAGCAGTTTATTTGACATTAGAGCATTGTATTACACGTTCACATCACTTGTATTAAATAGATCATTACAGGCTGTCAAATTGATCTGAGCTGTTTTCACTTAATTTATAGTGGGCAGATTTAATTAACCTTACCCTCCCTTTGGGTCCCTTTCATCCCATGCTTTGTTCTATCTTTTTCACATTGACAATCATGGATAAATGCAATTAAAATTAACATTTAATTCTCCTGTTTCAGTGGAAAGCAAATTAAAGCATAATATTTTCACAGGGAATAGAGTTCATAAAACTAGAATGTCTGACTAATTAATTAAAAGTGCGACGTGTGATTTCTGCAACACCAGTCTCACTGAATTAAATTGTTTTCCAAATTCGAGTTCCCTTTCGAATGGAAAACAATGCTGCATCACTGCATACATGCAAAGTTGCTCTAATCATGGGCATCCTCTCTCAATGAGTCCCAAATAGTTGTGTTGGCTGATCTTAACCCGGTCAGAGTGGGTGGCTCGGCATCAAGGTGTTGTTCTTGCCCATAGAAGTTGCATAGGTCTAAGGCTGATCCTCAAGAATATTGTGCTGTCTCCAAGTCAAAAAACAGGGCATGCAAATCTGGGAGCAGGCATCCTGTCGAGGCAGGGGCTGAGGCCTGGAGAATGGAGTCCATGTTGCAGAGGTCAAACTGAAGTGGTCTTGTTCGCCTCCAAGGAGTCGACCAACTGTCCCCTCTGGTTCGCCTTCATACCTCCAGCTCCTTTGGGGCTGGACGCCTTGGTATAGATGTGGCCAAGGCTTTGTCTGTATGCCTGTCCTCACAAACACATAACTAATCTAAGAAATACACACACAATCACAATACATGGTTAGAATGGAAAGAAAAAAAAACAGAAAAAACGGGGGAATAAAGCTATGAAAAGAGTCCTTTAGCAACCTGGAAGAACCATCAGTTCCTTACTACGAAGCTCTTTTGTTAACACATGCAGGGTTTCACAACTTTGACTAACGATACAGTGTTTTATTCTATCGTACGATACTTGATTTTGCGTAAAGCCTGGCGTGGCCGGATGAGGTCTCACGTGAACAGCAATCAGGAGCAGAAGCCAGCCAGTGCCGGAGGGAACTTTGTGTTGGCTTTTAAAGTTCCACAGAGTTCATGCATTTGAGTCTTGGCTTGAAGAATTAGAGAGGTGCTATCAAGCGGAAAAGTTCCTTTGTTTGTAAAACTGACAAATTTGCATGATTAGAGTAAGCTGGATGTGTGTCCATTTATACTCTAAAAATTATAACAAACACACACTGTATTCTATGAGAAGCTGTCCACAAAGTATAAGTCATTAAACAAGGAATATTTTGATAGCTGACACCACCTAGATGGGGCTACATTAACTAGTAGTTGTATCATTAGGCATGCATAACACTATAAAATATAAAAAGACAAAATACAAACAGTAATGATACACCAAATGTACTGGGGAAATGCATGTACATTCATTAGACAGATTTGTCAATTAATTAGTGGAGTGGAGATAATTCCATTTCTATTGGACTGCATGTCTGTTTCTTGTAGCCTGTACTGTTCTCTCATTGAGAACAATCAATGTACCAAGTGTCTTTGAAGTGTATGAGTGGAGCACAAGGGTGATAATTTACAGTGGGGCATGCAGACATCCCGGTGTCTTCCTGGTTGAGGAGTTGTGGAGATTAAGCGTAACAATGGTGTGTTTGATCGGTGCAGTTATTACACACCGCTCCTAGGAGTTAAAGTGAGATTTGCCTAGACCAGTGCTATTCAATTAGCCTCATTTGAGGGCTGGATTATCAAATTGATAATTTGAGGTGGGCCAAAGGGGTAGGAGGTTGTCCCGATCTCTTTCCGGGGGCCTATAAAATGAGAAAATAAATTGAAATGCATATTTAGCACTAATATTAACAACAACAACATCTATAAAGTAAACATCTCATTTAAATATGTAACCACTATACACATTATAATTAAACTAAATTAATTTTATACCCTTACTCCCAATACATTAAATACAATATACCCAACTATATTATTAATATAGTATTCGATATGAATATACCACATTTATTTAACACAGTGTTACTACAATACCACATAACCCATGTGGTTGCAAAATTGAATAGCCGGGCCTAGAATGAGCCCACCTATTATTAGTGGCTTAATTTTGGCCAGCACAAGTCTGGTTTTATGTCTATTCCCGTCTGGAGAGACCTCCTGTCTCAAGTGCAGGGGTCAATCTATAAGCCCCGGCCGGAGATCTGGAAATTTGGGGTCAAGCCAGCTGATAGATTCTGGTTCCCTTAACTTGTTGAGGTTATTGAGAACTGTATGCCTTTTGTCTGTATGCTCTTTGAGTCTCTATGTGAACAACACCACTTGAACCTAGTCCACTGCCTGGTTGGTACACTGCTTAAGTTTTTCCAAGAGCACCTCTTAGCAGGGTTAGCCCCTGCTACCCTTAATGTATATGTGGCCGCTATTTCCACTAGCCACTTACCTTTTGTTAGAGCTTCTGTTGGGAGGCACCCCTTTGTGTCTCCATTTTTGCATGGTCCCAGATGGCTGAGGCCTATGTGCAGGCAGTGAGTTCTTTCTTGGAACCTTTCTGTGGTCTTGGAAGCTTTATTAGAGGCTCCATTTGAACCCTTAGAGCCAGCCTCAAGTTGTTAGTGACTCTTTAAGTGGCTCTTCTATTAGCATTGACCTCAGAGCAGGACATCTGCTGGCCCTTTAAGAATAGCCTCCTGCTGCTTGGATTTTGCACCCCATGATGGATTACATTCAAAACAAGGGATAGGAGTCAGACTTCTGCTTGGTTTAGGCAGCATGGTGGCTTAGATAATTTGGGTCGCAAGTGGAGTTAGAGGAAGAGCTTGAACAGACAGATACTATCAAAAAAACTTTTTGCCCGTGTGGCAACTTCTGCTTAACATTTCTTAGTGGGTCCTGAAAGGGCAAGTTCATATTTGTGCTGCAACAGGCTAGTCCGCACACATTCATAAGATTTTAAAGTCTGGACATGGATTCAACCCCAGTATCACAGGTCTTTCTCGGTTGATCAACAAGTGTCTGTGCTGGTGTTTCACAGCCTTGATTGGCAGACATCTTTCCTCAGTGTGGCGGTGTTGGTATTGACGTTCCCATAACATCAATGCCATGACGAAAGGGAACATCTCAGGTTATGTATGTAACGTTCTTCAGAATTCATCATGTGACAATAGTTGTGTTTCCGTACAAAGTTGCAAAGTTGTATGTCCATTTCCATCCATTGGGGAGAAGAGAACAAAAGTAGGAGAAGCCACTGTGGGTATTTTTTTCATATATAATAAATTACTTGCGCCTCAGAGCACCCAGACAAAACACAATAAACATGGTCAGGTTATCTTGCTTTCGGAGAAGGATGCATGTTGTTTGGGAACGCATTTGTGTAAGTGAGTTCTGGGAGGTAAATATACTGAACCACTTTGATGACAGATCCTGGCTTCAGGTACTTTAGAATTATCAAAAGAGCATTTCAGATAGCTGTGCATCAAAAACAGCCCACTGGTTAGTCCATTTGTGCCGTCCCATCGCTTTTTTGGTGCGCATTGAGGAATTTATTCTGGAAATGTGTTTCCATTGTAGTTTATGAACGTTTTCATATCAGAAGTTTTTTTATTTGGTGATATCCCACAATTTGCATAAAAATAGGTGGATGGAAACATGGCTACAGAAATGGCTGTGAAAATATAGCTTGCCATCACATGAATAAATTACATTTCAGAATATATTAAAATAAAAAAAATATGTAATAATATTACACAATATTAAAATTTTTACTGTATTTTTATCAAATAAATGCAATAATATAACTATATATTATATATATATATATATATATATATATATATATATATATATATATATATATATATATATATATATATATATATTTTTTTTTTTTTTTTTTTTTTTTCTGAAATGGATGCCTTTTTTTTATCTCTGAGGTTCTGGGTTCCAATTTCATTATGCTTTGTATTAAGATTATATATTTGAAATCTCCCAAATCATGTCTTAATGTCAGTGGATGCTGCTATCA